>CM033715.1:59805259-61005259 GCA_019671005.1 Hibiscus mutabilis
TACATAATAACCAAAAAAATTGTTTTCTCTTAACCCAACAAGTGTTTTAGTGGAAAAGCAGATGATGTTCATCTAGGAGATACGAGTTTAAAATTGTTATGTTTACATGGTCCATGCCTATTGTTAATATTTATAAATAGATACTAAATTGTAATTACTTTTAGACTATTCAAAAAAAATTGTTTTCAAATGACATTTATAAAAATAGTAAAGAAAAAAATTAGAGAATTGGGTAGTTTCTGTTGGTTAAGACTATAATTAATATGGTAAATTAAGTTTATAATATAATTTTATGAACGGTTGTATCGGGCGAATTACAATAAAATATTTTAATTATTTTTTTATTATATTTTTATGTCGGAATTACAACTTATACAATATAACATAATATGAGCATCTTTAATTACTATGTTAATAGTTGTATTTCAATATCTCAGCTACTTTAAAAATGTGTTACATTTAGAGAGAAAAATAAGAGAAAAGACGTTGCACGTTTGATTTAGGTTATGAGATGTTATTATGTTCAGGATGGAATTGGATTAGATAATGAGATAGGTAATTTCTTCATTCAAAATCTATAAAAAGAAAAATTCAGAGATGAGAAGGTTAAAATTGTAATTAGGTAAAAAGAATAATACAGACTTTTTTATTTAATAGTTTAATTTCTGATTATCTTAATGCAAGATTATAAAATATTAAGGTTTGTTTTTCTAGTGGTGTTATGGAATATTATAATACAACTTTTGTCACCTTTTATTTGAGTACTTTCTAAATAGCTATATTATAAATTTTGGTTTAATCAGCTATATCAAATCCATTAATAAATAATTTAAATCAAATTTTATGGGGATATCTCAACTTAATTTTCTTTATTTATAATTTTAAATTTTAAATATTTAATCTTGCTTAAAAGATTTAATGTCTTATCTTGATTGTCGGTAAATTTTGTATTTTTAAATAACAAAACCAATAATTTTACATGTTTCTTAGTAGATATTATTTTTCAAGTTTTCTTTGGACGTTTTTACCTAAGTATCTCATTTTTTAGAGAAAACTACATATTTAGTACCTTAAATGTGCATGTATTACTGTTTTGGTACCTCAACTATTATTTTTAACAAATTAGTACTTAATGTTATGCTTTTGTTCTGTTTTGGTACCTACACCATTTAAAATTAACATAAATAGTAACATGGTTTGGGCTAATAATGGTTTTAGTCCATAAACATGAACAATCTATCAATTTAGTCTAAAATTCTATCAATTTAAACATATTTTAATTTTTGGATTAAAATTATAAATTTCTCATTTTTCTTCTTCTTTTAGTCGAATACGTTTTTAGGTTTTGGATTTTAAAAAATACGCTAGGGACAATCAAAACTTTAAGATTTGAGGATCAATGGGGGTAATCAGGGGTCTATTGAAAAATTCAAACTCCACGATCGGGATACCGGTGAGAATACGAGGGGTGGGAATGGATGAGACAAAATTCTATCAAAATTAAGATGATATTTAAATTGATGAATTTTAGACTGAATTGATCATATATATAAGTGTTTTGGGCTAAAACTATGATTATATCAAGTCACGTCATCATCTCCGCTAGTTTTTAATGGTTGGGTACCAAAATATAACAAAAACGTAACGTATGTAGCATTTTACCAAAAATAATAGTCAGGGTACCAAAACGGTAATGTGGGCATAGTTGGGTACTAAATTTGTAGTTTTCCCTTTTTATATTATTTATATACACCCTAAAAAATTAAGAGTAAAATACAAAGATCATCACTCAACTATCTTCTCTTTCTTATTTTGGTCACTCAACTTTAAAATTTTTAATTTAATAGGGTAAACTACAAAAATCATCACTCAACTTTGCGTTCAGACTTATTTTGGTCAATCAACTATCAATTTGTGCAAATTACTCACTCAACTTTTCACATTAAACAAATTTGGTCACTCCTCTGTTTTTTCGTTAACGGTCTGCTGAGGTGGATTAATTATTCATCCATGTAGGATCAGGTCAACATCTTGCAACCCAACACCAGTACGTGTAGGGTTAACTCCAAGCTTAACAAGAGTCTTCATTGATTCTTGAAGTAATGTCGCTTTGGGTGTTCAAGACCCTAATATTTGGAGCAGTCCTGCACTTCCCCATGCATTTGCAGGCAACAATGGTGCCCTCTGTACCGACCTTCTTTCCGAACTCTTTTAACAATGCAAAACTCCTAGCTTCTTGCACTTGTTGCCCATGAAAACTTCAGTCTTTTTGATTGATTTTCCTTCCAGAAGGTTGTTGTTATGTCCATCCTTGAAGCCATTTGAGTTGCTGCAACATTCACCATCGAAACTGATACGAGGAACTTGAACTCGAATCTTCAGAATTGAATCTGAGTTTTCTAGCTCCAAAAGTGAGCTAGTTAATGTTGATTCCACTGCCACCGTTGGTGCTTCTGTTTTTATCTCTTCGAGTCGTTTCAAGGAATTGTCAGTCGATGATTCTATCTCTATGGATGGTTTTAAAGCATTGCTTCTCAGAGCTTTCGTGTCAACTATCCCCCCACATTTGTTGTCACTTGACTCGGAGGAAGAAGATAAAGATTCTGATTTCCCCAAAGTTACTTTGAGTTGGGCTTGTTCCTCTTTTAATTTTCTCTTCAACTCCTTTTGTTCTAGTTTTAACATTTGCAGTTAAGCCAACGAAACATCTCTTGCTTTCTGAAAGAAAAAAAAGAAAGCAGCACATAAGGTTTAAAATTCAATCCAATATATCACAAAATTTTTAATTCAATTTTTTTTAACAATTCTCATAAAAAGAAAAGGAACATAGTTCAATTAAAGAAGAAGTAAAACAAAAATGAAAAATCAAACTCTTTACCTGAATCATCATCACCTTAAAATCATTGACCAATCCGATCCTAATATCCTCAATAGAAGCAATCTCAGGAAGCATGGACAAGTCCTTAGACAATCTCTTAATAAGCTTTAACTTTTTCGTGACTCTCCTAATATAAGAGCTTTTTTCCTTGTCTTTCTTCGTGGCAATGCCGCCGCCACAACACCACCCCTCGACGACACGTAATATTGGACATGTCCTGAATCAGAAAGCTAGAAACTCAATCTCCTGCAAGAGTTAACCCTCGATGGCCTAATTGAAACCCTGGAATCTCTAACACCAAGATTCGACTCCATGGAAAATCGTCGACTGAAATCCACCATAGTCGCCGGCGGACTTGAAATCGTCCTGCAAACAATGCCAGAGGTCTCTCCACACAAACCCTCATCATTTTAGGCTAAACAGATTCTCACATGTTTTCTCACCTAATTATTTTATTAATTTAAACTATTTATTTTTTCCACGTCAAAACACCGCCATGAACTTAACGGATGAGTGACCAAATTTGTTCAATGTGCAAAGTTGAGTGGGTAATTTGCACAAATTGATAGTTGAGTGACCAAAATAGGTCTGGATGCAAAGTTGGGTGATGATTTTTGTAGTTTACCCAATTTAATAATTGAACTTTATACATTGAATTTTTTTGTCACTATGAATTGTTTTATTATTATTTTTGAATTTTTAAATATTATTAAATATAAAAATAATTTATAATAAATAATAAAATTATATTTTATTATTATTAAATTTAAAAATATAACAAAAATATCGTCGCTTGTCATCCTGTTGACCATCGTCGACCTTTGAAAGTGGCGGCTGTTTGATCTTAAATTGCACTGAGAGACTCGCTTTGAGACGCTAAGTCCAAATCTAGTAGCCTTTTCATTGGAAAATGTCTCAAAACTCGCAAATCTCGATTGAAACGTTTCGGTTTCCTCACTTTTGATCTTCTATTTGTGGACTTCGAAACACTTTCCAATAAAAATGGAAGTCGAGTTCGGACTCAAGGGGACGAGATAAAGCGACCAGTAAAATTTGGGACCGCATGACCATCATCTATAGTCGTCAACAGTGTCGTTCAATGACGGCGAACAGTTGACAGGGTTTAATTTTACTTTTTTAAGTTAATTTTATATAAAATAATAATAATAATAAATGCAAAAATATTAATAAAATTATGCAGAGTGACTAAAACAGGAGCAATTCAAACGTTCAGTTATTAAATTGAAAATTTTGAAAGTTGAGTGACCAAAATAGTAGTGCGAAGATAGTTGAGTGATGAACTGTGTATTTTATCCAGAAATTAATTTTCGATTTAGCACTCTTTGCAATAAACTCATCTAGATGGTATGACAAGTTCTATGTGTTTTTATTTTTTAATGGAACTCGCCTAACTGATATGACGAGTTTTATAAGGTTTTTATTTCTTTAATGAAAACTAATAACGAATATTTCATCGAACTCAACATATCAACTATGCGAGTTTAAAAAATAAAAATACAAAAAACTCGCCCTACCATACAAACGAATTTCTACAAAAAGTGCTAAATTAAAGATTAATGTTTTCTTAATGTTAAATCCATAAACAATATTAATATAAAAATGCTTAATGACTTTGTTGCGCCCCTAAACTATGCACTTTTTTCTTGAAATGGCCCCTAAAGAATTTTCCTGGACGTTTTACCCCTGAACTAAAAATTGTGATCTCTATTGACCCTCTTTTGTAACGTCCATTTTAAAAAATCAGCCCAATTAGATCGTGTCGTGTGGCTCTTTTGACCAAAAAGTTATATGACTTTAATAAAAATGGGTAAATGACATGTTGAATCTCTCAAATTTTGTATTTATTCAATCTAATCTTTAAAAAATTTTAACTTAGAGTTCATTAGCAAACAAGAACTGTTCATCTTCTTCTTCAACTTTAGCTTAACTTGACAGCCTTTTAAGCCCCAAGATTTGTAAATAAAAGATTCCACCGATGAACATTGAAATACCCAGACATGATGAGTTAGTGAAAAATTGCTTTCTGACAGTTCTAACAAAAATTTACAGTAGTTCTTAAAAGGTTTTTTTATATTTTTTAACGTTGGGACGGCCTTTGACTGTTTTGTTGATTTTGTACTTAAATAAAATTCATCATAAATTCATCATCGTTGATGAAAGTTTTATTTTTTAAGTTTGTTTTCTTGTTTTTGTTTTGCTTTGATAGATTCACATTACATGTGCTTTTTTGCAGTTTTTTGTCTGTTTTTATGGTAGTTTATTCGTCTGCTTCTATGGCAGTTTTAGTCTTGACAGTGTTGCTTTCTTTTCATCATTTAGTGTTCATATGACGAGTATCAACAAGTATTTTTAGCAGCGAAGATCGTTGGTCTGTGATGCTTATAATCCCCTTTTGTGATATGCCAAAAATTAGCAACGAAAAAAATTTATTTTTTCATAGAGCGCTCTGCTCACAATTGTTAATTGCAGGATTTCATTTAGAAGACTTATGTGCAAGTTTTATAAAAAGTTATAAGAGTTTTAATTTTTATGTCTTTCATACTCTTTGAAATTTATTATTTTATATTATTCACATTGAATTTTTAATATTTACGTGTGTTGTCACTAATTCTTTTTACCTTTTTTTAAAAAATATATAATAATAATAAAAACATCCTTTCAAATAAAAATCATCTTCAAAGGAAATAATAATAATAATAATAACAACAATAATAATAACAATAATAATGAGCCCATTTTAAAATAAAAAAAGAGAAGTAATAGTGATCCCATTTAAATAAAAACACTAGATAAATAATAAATAAGGAACCCGTTTTATTTTTTTAAGAGGCCCACACTTACCCATTTATCTTTTTTTTTCAGGTTTATTCGAGACCGTTGGATCTGGGGGTAAAAAAATGGATGGCTTGGATCGAATAAAGAAAAAAAGGGGGAAAGGGGAGGATCACGCGCAGCCACGCGCCAGCGATTGCGCTGCACGCGCGCGAGATCATGTCCCCCCAAATCCCTAGCCGAAACGGCTGGGCCGGCTGTCGGCCTCCATTCTACTGTCCCTGGGTCACGGCGGCCGCCGTGGTTGGTTTCGATCAACTCGCCTCAGCCGGTTGAGTCCAATGATGCCGATCCCGTTCCTTGTCGTCGCCGGTAGCTCGTCAATTGAAGGGGAAAAAGGTTCGAACCCTAATTTAATTAGGGGCAAAATCTCCCAAATTGGAGCCGAATCAAATGAAAATCGGGATGAATTTCAACAAATCAAAGCTGTGTTGATCGGATTGGATGATTTATGGGATGAAAATGGGGATTTTGTCCCCAATTTGCCTTGAATCCCAATCCTCCAAACCCTATAAATAGTGCCCATTTTTCATTGTTCAAGACACTGAAATTCATCCGAAAATACCCAGAAAAATACTCTGAAAATTGTTGGAAAGTTGCTGGAATTAGTTTGAGTTTGGAACAGCATTGTTCGAATTTTCGAGGAGAAAAAGCAAGCATTTTTGTCACTTTTTTGGTATAATTTCTCCCCTTTTTCTTTTCTAATTTTAATTATGTTTATATTTGTTCATTCTAATGTTCTTACTTTCTTCATATTATGTTCATATAATTTTATGTTAATCCGGGTTTGTTCGAGTTAATCTTTTTTATTGTTTTGTTTTCTTGTCTCTTTATATTCAAAAAAATAATAAAAGGGAGGAGACCACCGCCGGCGAGCGGCGGTCGGCGCCAGTAGATGGCAGTCGGCACGGTGGCCCTCCTCGTTCATCCCCCTTGATGAACACCAAGAACATGTTTTTTTTTTGTTCAAATGTAGTGTTTGATCCATTTGATTTGTAAAAAAAAATGAGAAGATGTTGTTTGTGGGCTTTAAACCCAAATCATTTTGGACCATTTATTTAAATCACCCATTTTTTCTTTTAAAAATTCCGAAAATAAATTTAGAAACATAAAAATAAATAAGTTTTTTTACTCAAAAAGCCTAAAAAATTCTTTTTTCTTAAAAAGAATGTAATTTAAAAGAAATAATAACAAAGGTTTTGAAACAATTTAAAAACCTTCTTTTTAAAAAAAAAACATAAAAACAGTGCAAGTTTAAAAAACAAAAAAGTTTTCCAATAAGGGTAAAAGGATTTTTTAAAAAAAAACATAAAAAGAAATGACAACTTTTTCAAATAAAAGTAATAAAAGTTTTAAAATAAAACAAAAATATAAAAAGTTTAGTTTTTTTAAAATCCTAAAAATATGGAAACCATAAAATAAGAATGTTTTAAGCTTTGTAAATTTTGTTTTCTTGTCTTGTTGCTTTAGAATTAAGTCGGCTTTAGGAATAGGTCCTTCAAAGCTTAGATAGAGATTTCTTTGTAATAAAATTCCTTTCACAAAAAATAAAGCACACTTAATTAAGTTTAAACCCCCCTAAATAGGTTAAAATATTTAAAGTTCTTTAGGTTTGTAAATATTAATTTAGAATTAATAAAATTATCAACAAATTAATCGTTTCTTTGTTTGCCTGTAAAAAAAATGGAATTTAATTAATATGATGCCTTACTAAGCGGAAATGACGGGTTAGCGCCAGAAGTGTTGCCGGTGATTGGAGTTCATTTTCGGGTGGTAAGGCCGTTAAAATAGAATTTTATTCATAAACGAACAATAATTTAAAGCTCTATAATAATTCACAAAATCTGACTTTTTAAGCCTTTTGTAATCGACAAGGTACCGATTTTTGGGCGTTGTAGGGGTGCTAACCCTTCCCCACGCGTAACCGACTCCCAAACCCGGTTTTGTGTTTTTGCAGACCAAAAAAATGTTATTTTGATGAAAATAAAATGTTTTTATTAAAATAACCCAATTTAGGTGATCCAATCACACCTTTTTAAAAAAAAGATTGATGGCGACTCCGTTGATTTTAATGTTTTTGTATAAAACGTCGAAGCTCTAGAGGGTTGCGACAGCTTGGCGACTCCAGTAGGGACACTTTTTGTTTTTACAAAAAGAGAGTCAGGCCACAAGTCGATTACACTTTGTTTAAAAAGTCAGAATTTGTGAATTAATATAGAGCTTAAAATATTGTCCATTTATAGATTTAATTCCATTTTACGCATTTAAGACTTGGTTTCAAGCTCTAGACCCGAGCTTTACCCCGTTCATTTAAGTGGGGGGAAACGTTATTGCTCTCGTGGGAATACTGATTCTCCATATGGGCCTAGTAAGTACCTTCGAGGCTTACGCCCTATGTCTTCGTGTGGATACTAATCCTCTGTATGGGCATAGGTGTGGGTCCCCCTAAGTTGAACATGTTTCATGTGAAGCCTATAATGGGCGTGAATCAAGGGCCTTGCTACCCTTTAGTAGGGGACAGCGAGGACAATTTGGGAACCTTTTAGAACTAAACCTATTTGAGAATATAGAAGCCCACCCCTCGAGAGCCATGCAGAAAACCTAGGTGTAGAAGTTTGGTCAAAATTATTTCGTAGGGATAGTCCGTGGAGAGATGTCCAGAAGTGTTGGAATGCGATGCCCAGTTACTATTCATGCATTGGAATTATTTTAGACCTTTATGTTTAATCTTGTTCTTAAAATGTGTTATAATCATTTCCTTGTTTTGTATTTTGCATTATAATTTCATAATAAAGAAATGGTTGTTTCTTAAGATACTTGCTCGGTTAAAAAGACAGCTTTGTGATCATGGATGGGAGACTTCTTTAGAAAGAGGAAGACAATGCAGATGTGTTTCACTGGTCTAAAGTCAACCAGCATGCATATGGGGATAGTCTGACGAATGAACACGTGACTGAAACTTCTGAATATGCCCACGTCAGTGTTAAACAGAACAGTGTGCAAGAATTACAAGATATATGGGAGCATTTAGACTACTCAACCAAGCAATTGTTCCTTGATGCATATGGCGACATAGCTTATTTACTGAATGTATAAGTAGATGAGCTATTTCTGAAAGCACTGATCCAATTCTAGAATCCCGAGTACTATTGTTTCACATTTAATGGTGAAGATATGATGCCTACCTTCAAAGAGTATGCTGCTCTTTTCAACCTGCATAGGATAAGAAGAGACTGAGTCTATGCTAAGCCGCCCAAGAAAAAGAATGCACACTTGAGACTTAAAACCTTTGCTGGAATGGGAGATGGATGGGTCAAGAGGCTAATTCAGAAAAGAGGTGGTAGCTTTTCCTTTCCATGGTGGAGCATCCGAAACATCATCTCTACTCACCCTGATAGAGAAAAGAGGGTGGATCTGTTAGCCATTGCGATTTATGGTCTCGTCATCTTTCCAAGAGTTCTGGGTAACATCGATATGGCTATGTTGGATCTTTTCGAGCAGTTGAAAAGAGACACTAATCCAGTACCAGCGGTGCTTGCTGAGACCTTCATTTTTTTAAATGCATGCCATAAGCTAGAAGGCGTGCGTTTTAGAGGTTGTGCTCAGTTGCTTCAAGTTTGGGCCCTTAGCTATTTTTGGAAGTGTCCAACTCTAGTCCTGCCCAACACGCTCTCCCCGAATTTCTCTCTACTTTGTGAGTTTCTAGAAAAGAATTGGCCAGTTTTAAAGATGAAGAAATGGACCGACATCTTCAGAGATCGTCGGGATCAGGACATTGTCTGGAGGGTTCCATGGTTAGGTCACACCAAGACCCTGTATAAATGTGGAGATTTTAACCATCTTATGTTACTTGGAATCTGGGGCGGAATTGGCTATGCTCCACTGTTGGTTTCGCAGCAATATGGTTTGCGGCAGTTTTTTCCTTTCACTGCAGGTCTAAATTCTACAGAGTTTGAGTTTCAGAGAGAGTTCAAAGAAAATGTCCACACCATCAACGAATCCTGGAAACAATGTTATCGAGTGAAAGTGGAACATGACAATAGATGTATAATTACCCCTGACTACGATGTCTGGAGGCACACGAGAATGAATGACAAGGTTCTACCTCCCACTAACTAGGTCAAGCCCATAGAAGAGCATCTAAAAGCGGTTCCATCCGAAGCTGATATTTTGAGGGCTGAGCTCAAAAAGACCAAGGCTAAAATGGACTGCTTGCAGGAGCAACATGTGAGAGAATTATATGAGGCGAGTCTGGATGTTGAAAAATACAAGGGAGAGACAGACCATGTGAAGAAGATGTACAAAGACCTAGAATGAAAGTTTGAGATTCAAATGGTCGATTTTCTAAAATTCCAGACTACAGTCAGAAATACAGATTTAAGGAAAAGCCCAGAATAGTGGAAGCAGGAAATAGAACAAGCTGTAAACAAGGAAAGAGAACATGGCAAACAGGAAATAGAGAAATACAGGCAAGCTCTAGCTGAAGAAAAAAAGAAGGGTAAACAGTCAGCTAAAAACAAAATGGCAAATGGGTCATCCAAAAATAAAAAGATAGCGTGGCTGCATGGAAGAGAAAAGCCCACGATAACAAACCTGTTTGTTAGAGTCACAAGCTGCGTACGATGAGACCAACAAAAAGTTGAAGCAAAGCCAAGTTTTCGTGACTGAGCTGCAAGCCAAGGTAGCTGACTTGAACCATTAACTGTATGAGCTTCAAAATGGTGACACCTACACTGAGCTTCAGGCCAGCTTGAATAAAATTGACTCTCTGAAAGAACGAGTTGAAGAGATGGATGTCATCATTCAAGAGTACAGAACGAGGATCCTAGTCTTTGAAGATGTTATTGATGGAGGAAATGACTATTGGTTCACCCGTCATTGAGACAACGCCAGAAGATTCCAAGAATGGGAGGAGTTTGATAGGACAGCCATGACTCAAATCCAGAATGTAGCTAAACATGTGACGATGTTGGCTACATAAGCTATTGCTCTACGCCAGTACATCAGGCCAGTCAGAGAAGTTAGCCCCATGCTTATGTGGTTGATCGAGGAGATGAAGGAACTAGGTGTTAGGGAAGAGAAATATCTGTAAACATGTTTAAAACTTTGTAATAAAGAATCTTTCTTATTCCAATAAAGAGTTGTTTGTTGAGCAAAGTTTCACGGAATCAATGGCCCTTCATTTGCATACATTTGCATCTTTTTTTTGTTTATTATGTTTTCTTTGCATTAGTTTAGTACATAACATTCCATGGCATGATAAGAAATTAACTTAATTAAACCATGTGACAGAAAATCAAAATAGCAAACCCGACTCATAGCTATCGTACCCGTTTCAGAACCAAAGCCATGAATACCGAAGAGCGATTAACATCACTAGAAGCTAGGCAAAAGCACCAAGAAAAAGCTGGAGAAGCTAGAAAGTGATCTGAAACAGGAAATGGATGTGTCACGCAAGAAGACTGTCGCCCAGATATCGACGTTATTAGGTTTTAAAAACCCAGAAGAATGAGAAGACACAAATGCTATACCACAGTTTCCTGAGGAAGCTCTTGGAAACCAGAAAAGGGCTAATCTCCCTCAAATCAATTTCCCTTTTCATTTTGCTAAATCATCTATTCGGGCACCGGTAGAACCCAGAGTCAATCATGGTGAAGCTCAAAACTTTGAAGTCCCAGATCTTGACGAGATTGCTGACAAGGATAACGCAAACAAGAAGCTGGAAGAGTGCTACAAAAAGTTAGAAGAAATGATGAGGGCTTTCCGGGAAGGAAACTTGCATGGTGGTTCAGAAGCCAATAACCTAAGCTTGGTGACTAACCTAATGGTCCCACCGAAATTCAAGACCCCTAACTTTAACAAATATGACGGGACCACTTGTCCAAATGCTCACCTAACCATATACTGCAGGAAGATGTCGATGTACCTGGAGAATGAGAAACTCCTGATTCACTACTTTCAGAATAGTTTGATTGGATCTGCATCCCGCTGGTATACCCAGCTGAGTCGAGAGAACATCCGAACGTGGAAGGATCTGTAAGGGTGTTCGGTGAGCAGTACAAGCATGTCACTGACATGGCCCCAAGTAGACTAGTCATACAGAGAATAGAACAAATACACAATGAAAGCTTCCGCCAGTACGCCCAAAGGTGGTAGAGTGTCGCTGCACAGGTTCAACCACCGCTGTTAGAGAGCAAGATTACCCCAATGTTCGTTGGAACCTTCAAGCGTGCATTCTACGATAGAATGATTAACCATGCGACCAAAAGTTTCACAAACATGCTGATAAACGGCGAAATGATCTTAGCCGCGATTAAAAGCGGAAAGCTAGATGGGGAGACACCAAAAAGCCTTACAAGAAGAAAGAAAACAATGTGAATATGACGAGCGCCTACAACCTAAATTATTTTAAAAGGGTAGTCTTGAATAAGCCCGCTGCTCAGGTAACCAACCAGGTGGACTCAAATCCACAAAAAGACGAACGAAGGTACTAGGGAAGCAAGAAACCCTATTTTTGCCCATCCCTATGACATATGTTGAACTCTTTTCAGAGTTAGTTCAAGCACAGATGGTGCTGCCACGACATGTTCCACCTTTCTTTCCCCTATACCCACCATGGTATGATGAGAAAGTCCAGTGTGAGTACCACGCCGGGAATAAAGGACGCACTATCAAAAATTGCACGGCTTTCAAAAGGGTGGTTGAAGATTTGCAGAAGTCAGGAATGCTATCGTTCAACTCGTCTGACGAGAAGGACAACCCACTACCCAATCACCAAAAGAATGGGGTCAATGCAGTGAATAAGGAGGAAGATAAAAAGATAAAGAAACACGTTGCATAGATTAAAGCACCCATGGCTTGGGTATGGGCCCAGATGGTGGAGGCCGAGATGATAGAAAGGCCAAATTCAAAAGTGAAGGACGATGATGAGCTCTACTGTGAGTATCATCAAGGAAAAGGACACGAGATATAGCATTGCGAGGATTTTAAATGGCTTGTCCAGGCCAAAATGGATAGTGGAGAATTGGAATTCTCCGAAAAGAGAAAAAAAGATCATGCACTACGTGTGTGCACAATAGACGAGACTTCTGCCAGAAGGAATTATGCAGGAATGAAGCCTTTGGTAATCAAAACCAAAGCAAAGGCTACAGAGTCACAGAAGAACACGACTCCCCGGCTTATTATAAAGACACCTGCTTCTTTTCCATATAAGGATAGCAAACAAATGCCCTAGAATTATGCCTGCTCGGTGACAACTCCGGGGAGTACATCATCAAAGAAAGAATCAAAGGAAAAACCAAATGAATAAATGAAAGAAGAGCCAGTGAATCAGGTGGGAAATTTTACAAGAAGTGGACAATGTTATTTGCCACCTGAACCAGAAGACAGAGATGCTACTCAGAGAAAGGGTAGCGAATAAGGAACCAGAAGGAGAAAATGATTTATTTATGGAGAAACCTAAAGCACGACTTAAGCCGGTAAAGGAGTTAGAGGCTCAAGAATTTCTAAAAATTTTAAAGCACAACGAATATAGTGTGGTGGAGCAACTTCACAGGCTCTCAACTAGAATTTTAATGCTCTCATTGCTGTTGAGTTCAGAAGGTCATAGAGATGCCCTTCTAAAAATTTTGAACCAGAAATTCGTACCAAATGAGATATCGACTGACAAGATAGAATGATTGGTTAGTAATATTGATGTTAACAACCTCATCACATTCAATGATGAAGAGATTCCGGCTGTTGGGAGAGGATCATACAAAGCTCTCCATATCTCTACGCGCTGCAAAGGGCACATGCTGCTAGGGGTCCTAATTGATAATGGGTCAGCCTTAAACGTCTTTCCCCTAGCCACCTTAAAGGAGTTACCAGTCGATAGTTCTCATATGACTGTCAACCAGAACTCAGTGAGGGCATTTGATGGAACCTAGAGAGATGTTCTGGGCAAAGTTGAAGTTCCCCTACAAATCGGACTGTCAACCTTTGAGATGGATTTTATAGTAATGGACATACGACCTACTTATAACTATCTGCTAGGGCACCCTTGGATTCACACGGTAGGGGCTATCCCTTCTACTCTCCACCAAAAATTGAAGTTCATAGTTGGAGGCCAGTTGGTGGTCGTAGGAGCTGAAGAAGATATCATAGCCTCGATATCAGCAGATGCTCCATACATTCAGGTGGATGAAAGCACACTTGAGTGCCACTTCAGGACCCTCGAACTTGTCAATGCCACATTCATGTCTGAAGGAAGTAAGGTCCAGAGCCAAAATTGTCGAACAACGCTAAGATGCAAGTAAAGCAGACCCTTGGAAAATGAGCGAAAGCCAGAAAATGCCTTGGCAAGCAGTTTCAAGGGAGGCTATATCCAGTGACAATCCCCGACAAACGAGATAGATTTAGGCTAGGTTACAAACCCAGCCCCATAGAAATGAGAGCTACAATTAGAGAGAAACAAGTAAAGAGGAAAGCCTGATTAGGTGGAGAAGAAGTAAAGTGGAAACCAATGACCTTCCCGCCGCTGAGTCAAACCTTTGTATCATGAGGAATTATGAATCCCAACACTTCAAACAATCAGGAGGAGAAAGGAAAAAACATTTTAGAGAAGGCTTTTGGGGAGTTGAACATTAACGCAATATCAAAGGAGGGTGAGGGAAACAAGTACCTCTCCATGATTCGCCCTTGCTCAGAACTAAACAACTGGACTGTGGAAGACATCCCTATAGCTTTTAGGTCATCCACAGAGTAATACCCGAAACCAACTCATTTACCTTTGGCCCGGGGGCAATTTGAGATATCTTGTTAAGGGCTCATATTTAACCATTATGGTTCTACTTATCAATAAAATGATATTTTCTTTAATAAACTTCGTGTGGCAAACGTTCTTTCCCTAAATACTTGAATACTGAAAACAAACCATTAAACAGAATAAAAATGTTAAAAATACCAAAATCAAAATAAAACAAATCATTTTATTCATTCTCGTTGTATATTCGATCATTTCCCTTGCAGGTATTCAGATATCAATGGTTCTCATAACTCTGAATCTGACCCGGAAATTAACTTCGAGCTGCCCATGTATTTAGAAGAGGTTAAAAACTGTGAAGACGAGGAAGAATATTATCTTCCCAACGATATGCTCAGGTTAATAGAAAACGAAGGAAAACAGATTCTACCCCACAAAGAAGAGCTGAAAACTTTGAATCTCGAGACTGAAGAATAAAAACGCGAGGTGAAGATTGGCACCTCTATCACTGCTGAAACCCAACAGAGTTTGGCAAGCTTCTACGAGAATATAAAGACATTTTTGCTTGGTTGTACGAAGACATGCCTGGACTGGATACATACATGTTGTACACAGACTCCCTATTAGGCCAGAATGTAAGCCCGTACAGCAGAAGTTAAGAAGAATGAAGCCAGAAATGCTTTTGAAAATTAGGGATGAAGTCAAGAAGCAGTATGACGCAGGATTCCTAGAAGTTGTAAAATACTCAGAATGGGTAGCAAATATCGTCCCAATTCTAAAGAAAGGTGGAAATGTGCGTATGTGCGTCGATTATCGAGATCTTAATAGGGCGAGTCCTAAAGATAACTTCCCACTACTGCACATAGACACCCTAGTGGACAACACAGCGGGGCATTCTCTCTTCTCCTTTATGGACAGCTTCTCAGGGTATAACCAAATCAAGATGTGCCCAGAGGATATGAATAAGACCATATTTATAACTCTGTGGGAAACCTTTTTGCTACAAAGTCATGCCTTTTGGCCTCAAGAATACATGGGCAACGTATCAGCGAGCCATGGTAACTCTATTTCATGATATGATGCACAAAGAGATAGAAGTTTACGTCGATGATATGATTGCCAAATCCCCCTTAGAAGAAGAACATATAGAGAATCTGGAAAAACTCTTCAAAAGGTTGAGAAAATTTTAATTAAAACTCAACCCGACCAAATGCACCTTTAGAGTTTAATCGAGAAAATTATTGGGGTTCGTCGTAAGTGAAAGAGGAATTGAGATTAGCCCGGAAAAAGTCAAAGCCATTCAGGAACTCCCACCACCACAAACGTAAAAAGAGGTTTGAGGATTTCTTGGAAGGTTAAATTACATTGCTCGTTTTATCTCTCAGTTAACAGAGAAATGCAGTCCCGTATTTAGGCTACTTCGAAAGAATAACCCAGGGACATGGAATGAAGAGTGCCAAGCTGAGCTAGAGGAAATCAAGAAGCAGTTGACGAATCCCCCTATTCTGGTACCGCCTGTTCTAGAGAAACCCCTGATTCTATACTTAACCGTTTATAAAGATTCAATGGGGTGTGTATTAGGACAGCATGACGAGACGGGAAGAAAAGAAAGAGCAATATACTACCTGAGTAAGAAATTCACAGATTGTGAAACCAGATATTACTCAATCGATAAATTGTGTTGTGCCTTAGTATGGGCGGCAAAAAGGCTAAGACAGTACATGCTATACCATACCACGTGCTTAATATCGAAGCTGGATCCTCTGAAGTTCATGATGGAAGCGCCCGCTTTGTCAGGAAAAATGGCCCATTGGCAAATGTTACTGTCGGAATTCAACATTCAGTATGTAAGCCAGAAGGTTATAAAAGGGGGTGCAATAGTAGATTTCTTGGCAAGTCGTACCTGCGAAGACTATGAGGTATTAAACTTCAACTTCCCAGATGAAGACCTGGTGTGCATTTCGACTGAGGAAAATGATGACTTAGAGGAATCTTGGATAATGAATTTTGACGGTGCTGCAAACGCCTTAGAACGAGGTATTGGGGCAATCTTGGTTTCGTCAGAAAGGAACCATTACCCATTCATGAGCAGACTGGAATTCTTCTGCACCAACAACATGGCTGAATATGAGGCTTGTATACTCGGTTTATGAGCAGCTATTGAAAAGAAAATTAAAATCTTAAGAGTCTTTGGTGATTCAGCACTAGTCTTCTATCAGATTCGAGGAGAGTAGGAGACAAAAGATACAAAACTGGTGAAGTATCACAAACTGGTTCTTTAGCTGATTAAAGAATTTGACAACATTACCTTCAAATACCTCCCGAGAGAAGATAATCAAATGGTTGATGCCCTTGCTACTCTAGCTGCCATGTTCAAGGGAAGTGAAGGCACGAGGATGATGCCAATTAAAATGCAATTTTTTGATTCCCCAGCCTATTGTTGCAACTTAGAGGAAGAAACAAACGACCTTCCATGGTATCATAACATCTTGCGGTATATCAAGACCCAAGAATATCCCCCACAGGCAACTGAGAATGACAAGAAGACCATTAGAAAGTTTGCTGCCGGATACGTCCTTGATGGTGAAATCCTATATAAAAAGAGTCGGGATCAGGTGCTGTTAAGGTGTGTGGATGCCAAAGAAGCTCAAATAATACTAGAGGAAGTTTACGAAAGAGTTTGTGGAACTCATCTAAGCGGCTTCACTATGGCTAGACGAATAATGCGCTTTGGTTATTATTGGTCCATTATAGAGACAGACTGCATCAATTATGCCTGCAAGTGCCAAAAGTGTCAAGTCTATGCAGATAAAATTCATACACCACCTATTCTACTCCATTTTATAATGGCTCTATGGACATTTTCAATGTGGGGATTTGACATAATTGGACAAATCTACCCGAAGGCATGGAACGGGCATAGATTCATCTTAGTGGCTATCGACTACTTCACCAAATAGGTAGAAGCTGCATCTTATGCAAATGTCACAAGGTCTGTCGTCTGCAAATTCTTGAAAAAAGAAATTATCTATCGCTATGGCCTACCTGAAAGGATCATCACTGACAACGCCTCAAATTTAAACAATAAGATGATGGATGGGGTTTGTGAGCAGTTTCAAATCAAGCATCACAATTTGGTGACCTATGGCCCGAAAATGAATGGAGCTGTAAAGGCTGCAAATAAGAATATCAAGAAGATAGTGACAAAAATGGCTGACACTTACACTGATTGGCATGAGAAGCTGTCTTTCGCATTATATGCCTATAGAACTACTGTACGAACCTCTATTGGGGCAACGCCATTTTCTTTAGTGTATGGAATGGAGGTTATGCTACCAATTGAAGTTGAAATACTACCCCTCCGTGTCTTAAAAGAGGCAGAGTTAGAAGAGGCTGAATGGGTCCAAACAAGATACGATCAGTTAAACCTCATCGATGGAAAGAGACTGAAAGCAATCTGTCATGGTCAAATGTACCAAAAAAGGATGATACGGGCCTATGACAAGAAGGTCTACCAGCGAAAGTTCCGAGAAGGGGATTTGGTATTAAAAAAGATATTACCAATCCAAAAGGATTCTCAAGGAAAATGGGCGCCTTACTAGGAAGGGCCTTATGTTGTGTCAAAAACCTTTGACGGAGGGGCATTGATTTTGGCTGAAATGGATGGAGATGAGTTCAAGAATCCAGTAAACTATGATTCAGTCAAGAAGAGTACTATGTATGAAGAAAAAAAAGAAAAAAGGGAACTCAAAGTGAAAACCCGCAAAGGACGGTTTAGGTCAAAGAAAAAGAAAAAAGAGAAAAATGAGGGTTCAAGATGAAAACTCGCAAAGGGCGGCTCAAAATTTTGCAGTCAAGTTGGCAACAAAAGATTCCCATATAGACTCGGCATTTCAGAAAGAAGTTCATACCTTCATACATCCTTATAGTAGACGAAATCTTCTTGACAAGGGCAACACTCGAGGTCGTTTCCAGGAGGTTCAAGCCTTTGATATCTGGATACCTGTCCTTTGGACCTTTTCCTTTGTACCTTTCTTTCGTGTTTGCCACAACATTAATAAGAATTCTTTTTATGACCTTTTTCCTTCTTTTCCTTTATAAATGTCTTTTATTGAGATAAAAATCATTTGGTTGAACATTATTAAAATGAACAAGAGATTTTTGTGTATTACTCTGTCAATGGTCTGAGAATATAGGGACTATGACATAGTTTATTGCTTAGTTTTGAGCATTCGGTTTGTTATGGTTAGGGGCATTTGATACCCAATTCAGAAGGAAGGGAATTTAAGTCCAATATCACTCAAGGTGGTGATTTTGATGGATTCATAATGAGGCTTAATTGTATGCAGGACTACTTGAAAGGCCTCTCACTCGATATTGATGTACCAACTACAATGATAGTCGAATTTGAAAAAATAAGAGATTCTAACGTGCAAGGATCAAATGAAAACTAAAGAAGCCTATCGACCCCACCATGAACGCAAGATCATTAGATTGAATGAGCAAATATGCAATGATCAAATGCTTTCCATAAAACAAAGAAATGAGAATAATGAAGTAGAAGATGACTGTTCCATAAAGCGAAGAGACATAAAAAAGGAAGATAGTGAAGCAGAGACAGTGGAGATGGCCACTAATTTGAGTTAACAAGTTTAAAAAGACTATAAAATTTGACATGCATTCATGTTTTAGACATCCTTAGGGACATGCCTGTCATGAGGCATCATATATCAGGTTTTTGAAGGCATGCAGAAACTTTTCATCAAATGAACTTGCTTATCTATTCGAGCATAGGAGAATAGAATCCGCCTATCCTTTCAAGCATAAGGATATTGGAATTCATTATCCGTTCAGACATATGAAGAACGGAGGCTGCTCATCTATTCGAGCACATAGAGAATAGAACTCGCCTAGCCGTTCAGGCATTTGAGATCGGAACCCGCATATCCTTTCAGGCGTAAGGAGATAGAAATTCGTTCAAGACATATGAAGAACGGAGACCGCTCATCTATTCAAGCAGTTGGAGAATAGAACCCGCCTAGCCGTCCGAGCATTTAAGATCGAAACCTGCCTACTCGTTCAGACATTAGGAGAATGGAGTTGAAAGGCAATTTGGTAAACGGTGAAAATTAGTGCCACATGTTCTTTGTTATATCCTTATTTCACTGGAATAAACAAAGAAGGGGCAGCTGTTGTCACTAATTTTTTTACCATTTTTTAAAATAAAATTTAAAAAATGAAAAAATCTAATAATAAAAATATCATTTCGAAAAAAACTCATCTTCAAAAGAAATAATAATAATAATAATAATAATAATAAACCCATTTTAAAATATAAAAGAGAAGTAATAGTGATCCCATTTAAATGAAAAACACTTGATAAATAATAAATAAGGAACCCATTTTATTTTTTAAAAGCCCCAAACTAACCCATTTATCCTTTTTTCAGGTTTATTTTGAGACCGTTGGATTTGGGGGTAAAAAATGGATGGCTTGGATCGAATAAAGAAAAAAAGGGAGGATCCCGCACAGCCACGCGCCAGCGCGTGCGCTGCACGCGCGCAGGATCATCTCCCCCCAAATCCCAGTCGAAACGGTTGGGCCGGCTGCCGGCCTCCATTCCGCCCTCCTTGGGTCACGGCGGTCGCCGTGGTTGGTACCGATCGACTCTCCTCGGAGGCTGAGTCCAATGTCACCGGCCCCATCCCTTGTCGTCGCCGATAGCTCGTCAATTGAAAGGGAAAAGGGTTCGAACCCTAATTTAATTGGGGGCAAAATCTCTCAAATTGAACCCGAATCAGATGAAATTCGGGATGAATTTCAACAAATCAAAGTTGTGCTGATCGGATTGGATGATTTTATGGGATGAAAATGGGGATTTTGTCCCCAATTTGCCTTGAATCCCAATCCTCCAAACCCTATAAATAGTGCCCATTTTGCATTGTTCAAGACACTGAAATTCATCCGAAAATACCCAGAAAATACTCTGAAAATTGTTGGAAAGTTTCTGGAATAAGTTCGAGTTTGGAATAGCATTGTTCGAATTTTCGAGGAGGAAAAGCAAGCATTTTTGCCACTTTGTCGGTATAATTTCTCCCCTTTTTCTTTTCTAATTTTAATTATTTTTTTATTTATTCATTCTAATGTTCTTACTTTTTTCATATTATGTTCATATAATTTTATGTTAATCCGGGTTTGTTCGAATTAATATTTTTTATTGTGTTGTTTTCTTGTCTCTTTATATTCAAAAAAATAATAAAAGGGAGGAGACCACTGCCGGCGAGCGGCGACCGGTACAGTGGCCCTCCTCCTTGTTCATCCCTCTTGATGAACCCCAAGAACATGTTTTTTGTTCAAATGTGGTGTTTGATCCATTTGATTTCTAAAAAAATGAAAAGGTGTTGTTTGTGGGCTTTAAACCCTTTGGACCATTTATTTAAATCACCCATTTTTTTCTTTTAAAAATTATGAAAATAATTTTTTTAAAAAACATAAAAATAAATAAGTTTTTTTGCTCAAAAAGCCTAAAAAATTCTTTTTTCTTAAAAAAAATGTATTTTAAAAGAAATAATAACAAAGGTTTTGAAACAATTTAAAAACCTTCTTTTTAAAAAAAACATAAAAACAACGCAAATTAAAAAAAAAACAAAAAAGTTTTTCAATAAGGGTAAAAAGGATTTTTTTTAAAAAAAAACATAAAAAGAAATGGCAACTTTTTCAAATAAAATTAATAAAGGTTTTAAAATAAAACAAAAAAATATAAAAAGTTTAGCTTTTTTTAAAAAATCCTAAAAATATGGAAAACATAAAATAAGAATGTTTTAAGCTTTGTAAATTTTGTTTTCTTGTCTTGTTGCTTTAAAATTAGGTTGGCTTTAGGAATATGTCCTTCAAAGCTTAGATAGAGATTTTTTTGTAATAAAATTTCTTTCACAAAAAATAAAACACACTTAATTAAGTTTAAACCCCCTAGATAGGTTAAAACATTTAAAGTTCTTTAGGTTTGTAAATATTAATTTAGAATTAATAGAATTCTCAACAAATTAATCGTTTCTTTGTTTGCCTGTAAAAAAGTGGAATTTAATTAATGCGGTGCCTTACTAAACGGAAATGATGGGTTAGCGCCAGAAGTGTTGGCGGTGATTGAAGTTCATTTTCGGGTGGTAAGGCCGTTAAAATGGAATTTAATTCATAAACGGACAATAATTTGAAGCTCTGTAAGAATTCGCAAAATTCGACTTTTTAAGCCTTTTGTAATCGACAAGGTACCAATTTTTGGGCGTTGTGAGGTGCTAACCCTTCCCCACGCGTAACCGACTCTCGAACCTAGTTTTGTGTTTTTGCAGACAAAAAAAATGTTATTTTGATGAAAATAAAATGTTTTTATTAAAATAACTCAATTTAGGTGATCCAATCACACCTTTTTTTAAAAAAAAAATTGGTGACGACTCTGTTGATTTTAATGTTTTTGCCGAAACGTCGAAGCTCGATAAGGTTGCGACAAGGTGTACTTTTTTTAAACTCTCTAATTTTGAATTTCTAACATTCTTTTCTTGTTAAAAAAAATATCTCAGACATGAAAAAGATGTAAAGCAAGCAAAGGTAGGATCCGATTTCGATAACCAAAATATAAAACAAATGAGATTTTATAACAAAAGCCATAACCGCTAAGCATGCTTCCTGGCATATGCCATACAAACAACGACCACGCCGATTGAAACGCACACCAAACCCATTCCATTTTCCACAAAAAGAAGCCTTCAAAAGTACCCGGAATTTACATGTTTACTTCGCATTTCTTTACAAGTTGTAGAGAAACGCACTTAAAAAGACGGAAATAAAAACAAAACCAACAAAACTGGAGAAATGTATCCAAAATCCCACTCGGAATTTACCATAAAATTACGCTCGGCAAAAGTATTTACCAGCAACTTCAGTCCAGGGAACTGTTTTCAGGCAAAACTACTCTCATAATCTGATCTTAATAGTAATTATCGACATCCCAGGAACAAGACCCGGAATCGACATCTAATTTAACAAAAATATAACCATAATCCTGTCCCAATTTACTGTCTTCTGGTAACCTCATTCCGTCGAAAAATATGGGTGCAGGGCTGTCGGAATCAAAACAATCATATAAAACTCCTGGATCTGTTAACAAATACTCATCAGAAAGTTGTCTAAACCTAGTCTCTTTTATCTCTAAAGACTCATCTTTCGACTCGGATTCTGTTTGAAGTTCAGCTTCCTCGTTAGACTGGAATCTGAGAACAGAGAGACTGGGATTCCTGGCCGGAATCATACTCGGAAATCATTTCAAGATCAATCTCCCGCCGTGATGCTCTCGAAGGAGGCTTTACAAGATCAATCTCGAAAGTCGCAATTTTTAGTTTAAGAAGTAAAATCTCTAGAAAAATTATTTAAAGGTCAACTCGAAAATAAGTGCATAGTTAAAGGGTAATAGAGTCCTTAAGCCATATAAAAACAGAATATTTGGGTAAAAATGTCGTTCCCGTAGGAGAAAATTCAGATTCCACATGAATAAGTGGGCGCAGGTGAAATTGTTGACTAATTTTCTCCTTTTTGACTTTGAGGAGAGAGAAGTCACCCTGCCCTTAATTTCTGATGCAAAACTCAATCATTGCGATTGCTTTCCAAATACACATTTTTCCACCGCAAATGTACGTACGTAGACCAGGGAGCAATAAGCCAAGCCACTATGGTCGTAAACGAATATGAAAGTGAATGTTTAGTAATTTATTTGTTTATGTTCGTTTAAATAATTAAATTTATTTATATAAATTTATTTATATTTATTATTTTTTATAATAAAATATTATATTTTAAAAAATAAATTTATTTAGGTATGTTCGTTCGTTTATGTTCTTTTGTTTAGTTCGTTTAAATTTATTCATATGTATTCAGTCATTTACCATTGAACGAACATGAACAAGCTACATTCCTTAACAATCGAACACGGACAATAAATTATATTCGCTTAGTTGTTTGTGTTCGTTTATTTGTCCCGGTTAAAATTAAACGAACGAACATAAACATACTCTCGTTTGTGTTCGTTCAGTTCGTTTATAGGCCCACAAGCCACCTTCGTATATGTATGATTCTTTTTATTTGATCTTTGTGGTAACAAAGTCGTCACCGGTCTCTTTTATTATATTAGGCGAACCGGAAACCTAAAGACAAACAAGAGATTACGAAGTCTCAAAGGTTCAGGGGCACGGTTACGTGTGGGAAAAGATTAGCACCCCCATCACGCCCGTAGAATGGCGCTTATTTGACCATTAATATTTTTCTTGTAATCCAGATGCGTGCGTGCAAAGATTAATGTAAAAATCCACAGATTTCTAAAAGTGACCAGAATTTGCTTACGGATGAGGAAACCCAGGTCAATTTAGTCGCAAGGAGATTGAAACATTAATCCCTAAAATCCAAAAATAGTCTCACATAGGAGTTTCGACTGTTCCCAACGGCTAGGGGAAGGCCGAATTAACCCTAATTAAGAAAACATTTAGTTTTCATGATACAAGAAAATCCTTTTTGAAAGATGTTTTATTAGTCTTTATTAATTTTTAAAACCCCTAAAATGTTAAGTAATAAGTGTTTAAGGAAGCTAACCCTAAAAAGGCTCTACTTGGTAAATTTTAATTAAAGGTTAGATTAAATTATTTAAAAGAAATTACCGGATTACTTTAATGAGTATATTATTTGTGAGGACCTAAATCTATGGTATTTATTACCTAGCATATTTTAACACCTAAAATTAAATTGAAGATCCTAAAGAATAGTTACTACATGTTTAAAGAAACTAACATAAACGTGTGTTTTTTATTAACTTACGGGATTTTTAAAGCATGTCATATCAGTAATTATTATAGGATCTATTACCCTAAATGTGTTAAATGATACAAAGAAGACGAACAAACTAAATTAAAATAATATACATATATTAAATAATCAATGATCAAATCTCATTAAATGAAAATTAAAGAGCTGGATTGAAATTAAAAAGGATTAGAGTGAAGAAATTACAAACAGTAGGGGCAAAAGCATAAATTTGGCAAAGAGAGGGCACGGGTCATGCATGGTGCGGGTCGGATCTTGGATCGATTCACGGGTCACATATAAAGCCCAAATTAAAGAAACACAAATCATTTCCTCTCCCCTTGACTAAATGGATCAAACGAGCCTCACAAAAATTCTTTGAAATGTTCTTCATGAAAATTAAAAACATCATCGTAGCAACCTGTTGTCACCCAATTTTTACCCATTAATTAATTTATATTTTTTATATTATTATTATTATTATTGTATAATAATATAGTATTAGTTTTATTATTAAAAATAAAAAGAATCCTTTTCAAATAAAAATGGTCCAATAATATTAAATAAGAGTTCATTACATTGATGGCCTATTTGACCCAAAAGGGTAGGAACCAAAAACCCTAGCTGACCCCTTTTCTTCTCCTTATGCACAACTTAATCTCAACCGTTTGATCTAAGGTAAGATCCAACGGTCCAAATTGAACCAGAGAAAGTGAGGAGCGACTTCCCCCACGCGCGCCGTCACGCGCTCAGCCTTCTCCGCGCTTGCAACCCACGCGCACGGGTTTGGTGCTGTTGGAGGCTACAACGTGGCCATCTGCACCCGCTCTGCCACCCAGCTGCCAACGTCGGCAGTCGCCACGCTGTAGTTGTTCCCTTACCATAACCCATGTCGCATCGCGCCGCAGCAGCATCCTTTGTCTCCGGCCGAGTCCCTACAAAGCAAAAGGGAAGAGAATGATTTAGGGCTGATTCGAATATAGAAAATGGGAAGAAATAGCCCTAGATCAGATGCAAAATTAAATGAAAAAGTAAAAGGGGAAGACAAATCGAAATTAAAACCTCAAAGGAAGCAAATCATCGGGATTTAAGGGATATTCCTTGTAACTTTGGTATGAAAATACCTATCTAAGCCTAGCATCTTCCATTGTAAGAAAAAACTTGAATTTTTTTAAAGGAATACAAGAAGCAAGAAAGCATTTTTCTAAGGTATCTCTACTATTTTTATATACATTTTTTGTTTATTCGAATATAATAGAAAACAGGAAAATTCCTACCCATTTTTGAACCGCTGGAGTTCTTCCTTTCTTTGAATTCGAAAGGTTTTTTTTTTATAGATTTGAGGTTGTTTAAAATCTTTTGGGGAATTTAGAAGGTGGATTCGAGTTTGGGTTTAAAAAGGGATCGAAATGGAGATTTTTTTTAAATTTACACCTACGGTGAGCGGCGGTCGACGCCGGTGTACGGCGGTCAACATGGTGGACGACCACCATGTTCTTCAATCCAAGAAGAACATGGATGAACACTTGAGAGAAAATGAGAGTTGGTGTTTTGATCCAAAATTTTTAAAAAAGAAAAATGAAGAAGTGTTTGTGAAAGTGGATTTTATACCTACATATTTTAAAACAAAAAATTGTAAATTACACTCATTAAACCCCCCCCCCCCGCCCTTTCATTTTTATTCAGCCAGACACCAAATTTTAAAAGAATTCAATTTGGTCCTTTTATTTTAATTTCTCCCGTAATCTGTTCGAATTTAGTTTTTTTAATTCTTTTAGTATTAAACCCCTTTTTTGAAAAAAAAAACTTTATTTCATTTCTAACTAAATTTCAATTTCAATTTGTATTTTCTTTTAAACTCCAGCTCGAATATCAATTGTTGGCCCGATTTAGGGAATGATGCACTTTTTGAAAATTGCAAATTTTATCCTTTTTCTTTAATGTTCATTTATTTGCTTATACATATGCATTTTTAATTTCTTTTTTATGCATTCCTTTCTTTAATTTTGTATGACATTCTTTAATTTTGTTCATATCGCATACTGGGATTTAAATTGCAATGCGATGTCTCACCAAAAGGGGGTAATGGGTTAGCGCCAGAAATGTTGACAGTGATTAGAGTTTACTCTCTGGATGGCGGGGCAGTTAAAATGGAATCATATTCATAAATGGACAATAAGTTCAATTTTATACGAACCTGCAAATTTCGATATTAAATCATTTTGTAATCGGCTATGTACCAGTTTTTGGGCGCTGTGGAGGTGCTAACCCTTCCCCTCGCGTAATTGACTCTCGAACCCGTGTTCTTGTGTTTTCGCAAACCAAAATTGTTGTTTTAATAAAAAAATATTTTTATTAAAATGACTCATTTTAGGTGATCTAGTCACACCTTTTAAAAAAGATTGGTGGCGACTCTGTTGTTTTTGTTTTTAAAACGTTGAGCCCAAAAAAAGAGGTTGTGACAGCTTGGCGACTCCACTGAAACAACTTTTTATTTTACAAAAAAAGAGAGTCAAGCCACAAGCCGATTAAACTTTGTTTTAATGTCGGAATTTGTGAAGTTCGTGTAAAATCTATCTTAATTGTCCATTTATGAATATGATTTCATTTTACGCATTTAAAGCTTAGTTATAAGCTCTATGCCCGAGCTTCGTCCCGATTGTTTAAGTGAGGGGAAAACGCTATTGCTCCTGTGGGAATATTGATTCTTCGTATGAGCCTAGCAAGTACCATCGGGGCTCATATGCCCTATGTCTTCGTAAGGATACTGATCCTTCGTGTAGACATAGGAAAATGGGTCCCCTTGAGTTGAACTTGATTCGTTTGAAGCCTATAATGGGTGAGAATCAAGGGCCTTGCTACCCTTAGCAGGGGACAGCGAGGACAGCGAGGGAACCTCTTTAGAACCAAAATTTTGTTTCTGAATCTAAGAGCCCACCCCAGTAGAGTTGTGTGTAAAACCTTAGAGTTAGATTTTGGTCAAAATTATTTCTTAATGATAGTCCGTTGAGACATCTCCAGAAATGTTGGAATGCGCTACCTAGTTATTATTCATACAATGAAATTATTTTGGACCTTTTATACCTTGTTTCTTTTTTTCAAGAGTATTAATCATTTCTTTTTCTTGTTCTATTGTTTTGCATATTTGTTTCTTGCATCATCATTTCATATTTAGAAGGGGTTGGTTATCAAATCCGTTGCTCAATTAGAAAATAACTTTTGCCGTAGATGGAAGGTACCTAAAGAAAGAGGAAAACAATGCGGATGTACGTCGCTGATTTGAGGTCAACCAGAGGGCAAAGAGAGTTTACCATACGACCACATGACAGAAACATCAGAATATACTCACATCAGTGTCAAGTAGAATATCGTGTATGAGCTGCAAATGCTATTAAGACCACTTCGACTGTGCAACCAAGTTGTTATTATAGACTGAAGATTTTTTTCTTAAAGATACCGAAAAGTTTCGAGAGCGGGATGAGTTTGACAAGAGTGTCAGGTCCAAATTCAAGATGTGGCTAGGCATGTGACGATGCTAGCTAGTGAAACTACAATGCTTTGCCAGTAGTAAGACCAAGAATCCTGTGAAGAAATAAAAGAGCTAGGTGCTCGGTTTGAGACATATTCGTAGAATATATCTTTACCTTTCGTAATGAGGGCCTTTGTCATCCAATAAAAGCTACTTCTATAGCAACTATCTATGGAACCAACGCCCTTTACTTGCATTCATGAATTTTATTGCATTATGTTGTTTGTGTTTGCATTAGTTTATGTTTTGATCATTGCATACATACACACATAATAAAAATATTAATTTTGGCAAATTCCATTCAAGTAGCAAGATTCTTCACAAATACGGTACTGAGCTATGACTATAGAGGACAAATTGACAAATCTAGAAATAAACCACAAGAGTACCCAAGATAGGCTCGATAAAATAGATAAAAACTTGAAGGAAGAAATTGCACAAGCTCAAAAAAACACTGTCGTCAGATATCAACTATGTTGGGATTCAAAGACCCAGAAAGAGGAAAGATTAATGTTTTGTCGCCCCAACTTGGGATGACCTATGAGACATTTCCACTGAATGGGAGATTTTCGATCAGTATAATGAGAACTTCAACCTATATTCCAACAGAGTTCAAGATGAATCATAGGGAGAACCAGGGCTTTGAGGTTCTCAATAATGCAGCCGACAGGGCCAGAATGAATAAGAAGCTAAAAGACTATTGTGACAAGCTCGAAGAGATCATCGGATCCATACAAGGAGGAAACATTTATGGTGGCATAGATGCAACAGATCTAAGCCTAGTGTCTAACTTGGTGGCTAAAATTCAAAGCTCCTAACTTCGAGAAGTATGACGAGACTATTTGCCCTTTGGCGCATTTGACCATGTACTGCCGAAAAATGTCATTGCACTTGGAAAACGAGAAACTACCCATCTTTTGTTTTCAAGACAGTCTATTGGGGTCTACTACCCGATGGTATACCCAATTGAGCCAGGTCAACATACGAACTTAGAGAGATCTATCAAGAGCTTTCTTTGAACACTACATGCATGTGACAGACATGATCCCCAATCGACTTGTTCTGCAGGATATAGAACAATGACCCAATGAGAGTTTTTTCTAGTATGCCCAAAGGTGGCGAGATATGACAGCCCAAGTTCAACCTCCACTGTTGGAAAACGAGGTTACTCCAATATTCTTGAAGACTTCAAATGGTTCCTTCTATGATGTTAAATCATGCCACTAAAGGTTTCACGAACATAGTTATGAACGGGGAGTTGATATTGGCAACCATCAAAAGTGGGAGACTCGAGGAAGACAAGCTCCTATAACCTAAACTACTCGAACAATAGAGTCTTGTCACGAAGTAGAAGGAGGCAAGATTGGCCAGAATTCATCTATGTCATCCTTGAATGATGTTTAACGATTGAACAATAAAGGATTTTCCTAGACGATATTGGGGTCATATTTAGAACCAACCCTTTTTGCTTTTGCATGCGAGCATTAGGGATCTTTTGTAAGGGCTTCTATGTTATTCTACTTTTTTTAAATATGCATTCCTTTTATTTTCTCAAGTGGCAAACATTTCATTTTTTTCATTTCTCTTCCAAAATACAACCTTTTGGCAGAACCCTTGTTATTGATAGCATGAATGATTCTTGAATCTAATCCTAGGATAGAAGGGCAATAAAGTGTGTTTAGGATTAATGGGGTGATCCCATATACAAATTTCGAGTGAATTTTCCTCTCAGACATTGTTGTTAAGGTTTTTTAATAAAGTGATAACTGTAAAACATCTACCAACTGAAGACAACTTCTCTTCGACCATATTTTTGTGTGAAATGACATTAGGCATTCCTTCATTTCCCTTCACGAATAAGAAAAATCCATTGTTATCCCATTTGAGCCTGATATTTTTTTTGATTGAACCCTAACCAAGGATCACTCCCTATACTATGGGGCAAAAAGGATGAAAGGTCGTTTGCAAGCGAGGAAAAAACATAACTGAGCATCTTAAAATGAAAAGGACAAAAAGAAAAAAGAAGAAATAAAGATGAAATACGAAAGAAAATTTGAAGCAAGAGAAAGACATGTACGAATTCCTTCAAATGAGGCATGTGCTAGAAAAGAAAATGAACTCTAGGGTGAAAACCTAAAATGGGCAGTCTAGAGTGATCCAGAGAATAAAAGAATGGAGATTTCATCAAGAAAGGTCGATACTTGGTTTAATTACCCTTAAACATGTATTTGAGCCTATATATCCTTTCTTTTGTAACCTGAGCCTAGCCTACATTACAAGCCTTTAAAGACCATTTGGATCACACATAAATATCTGAGAAAAGGAGTTTGTTTTCAGAACACATTCTGCCTAATTAAGTTAACCTTTCTTCAAGGATCTCTAAACTTCTAATGTCTGATTGAGATTAGAAAAGTGGGAAGATTAAAATTTGGGGAGTTGGTAAGTTAAAGAGAGTCACCTAAAAGCGTGACATTATCCAGTTGATGGATTCATGAATCATTCATACTATGAATTTTGGGGCATCTGACTTTGCTTTCTTCCTGTGTTTGCCATAACTTCTTTTCTTTTAAAGTCTCACTTCTAGCATTTTTTCATGCATTTAACAAGTAGATTGGCATAGATTCATGGAAAAATAAAAGATTTCTCTGTATTGATCCCAAACGTAGGGAACCGAGAACAAAGGTTCGCCATCGCACCAGGAATTAATGAAGTGGCTCGCTAATAAAGAAGATGACAATTGAACCTTAGCTCGAATGGGGGCATCACCTTGCATGAGGAAGGTAAAAACACATGTTTTGAAGAGTGTAAGGTCGACCATGTGTCAAGCAAGACCCACATATGAGATGAAAAATCCTTAAAACACGAAAGGGGATAGAGTTGCACCCACTGGGCAAATTGTGCCACCAATTGGGACAATTTATGTTGGCCAAGGATTCAAGATCCCTAACTTTGATAAATGCAAAAGGAATATATTAAAGTGCCAATATCATTCGAAGAGGAGATTCCCTTTTAGACAATTCGAGAACTCACAATGAGCATCGAGAGGGGTTGGCACTGTTTTAAGAAGTATCAGAAGATTGGAACTTTTAGAGCCATTTAGTGAAGCCTTTCACTTAATATTTATAGTAGGATTTGTAGAAATGTGAGACATTTGCGTGCGAAGACCAGATATTTTCCATGACGCAAAGAAATACTAAGGATAAAATGGCAAGGCATAGCTGTCTATCTGGGCTAAATGAGTGCATGAAAGTAAAGAGAAAAAGACCAAAGGAAAAATAAAAGAAGATTTTAAAAAGAAAAAGAAAAAAGACATGCATTCACATACTAGGCATCCCTATAAGCATAATTGTCATAGGCATTATCATTTCTGCAAGATCTTGGATTATCCCGCGAAGATGGCATTAGTTGGTTACGTCCTCATGCCCATTCGTTTTCAAGCTGGGGGCATTAGTTGGTTACGTCCTCATGCCCCGCTTTTTAAAGTGATCAGTTGACTCCGTTCATGTCACTAACTTCAGATAATGGCATTAGCTGGTTAGTCCCCATGCCCTATTTTTAAAGTGATTGGTTGACTCCGTTCCTATCGCCACTTTCTGAAGATGACATTAGTTGGTTACGTCCCCATGTCACTTCATTTTCAAGCTAGAGGCATTAGTTGGTTATGTCCTCATGCCCCGCTTTTTAAAGTGATCAGTTAAATATGTTCCTATCACTATTTGTAGCGACTAAAAATTACCAAGTATCCCACTTCTTATAAAAAGAATTGGTTTTAGGGGGATTTTAGAATAAGCTCGTATTTTAAAAAATCAATAAAGGAGTCGCCACCGGTCACTTGGATAAGGTAAACCAGAAACCGAGAAACAAAACCAGATATTCTAAGTTCAGGAGTCGGTTACGTGTGGGGAAGGGTTAGCACCCCCACCACGCCCAAAAATTGGTACCTAAAGGGTTCATATCATAAATACAATGAAAAATTAAAAATTTAGTTTAATTTAAAACCTGACCCCTAAAATGCATGAATGCAAGAACATACGAACAACCTAACCCGCCACCCACGATATCAAAAGAAGATGATACTCGAAGACTCAAGACGACACTCCCACTAAAATATCGAGGCCTCGAGTACTAAACCAACCTATTACAATTAATAAACGTGACAATTAATTGTACATGAATAAAATCAAGGCTGCTAGCATAAATAAATACAAATAAATGGTAACATAAGTAAATAAGGTATGAAGATAGAATGCATGCGAGGACATGAAGGATCTAATAACTTATGTAACATATGTCTCCAACACAAATATATAATAAACAATATAATAAAAATATATTATGTATATTATAATAATCTATCATATAAAATAATGTTATATACATATATTACAAACAATGATATGCATGTATATATATTATATATATAATTTTGGTTTCGGCAGTAGCCAAATGTATACATTACATGAATGAAAACTATATTATATACTAATGTATGTATATACATATATTAAAACTATATTATATATGTATCATAAATTATTGAAAGCCAAAACAAATATATATACATATGGCTAAAAAACGTAATATATATATGTTATACTATATATTATTATATTTAATGAAAACAAAGCAACAAACATATTGAAATATAAAAAATCATGAGGGTGAAAACTAAAGTAATGAAAATACAAGATTTAACAAATAAACAAACACCAAATATAGGTACTGGAAAATAAATATTCACATGCAAAGAGGACCAAATATAGGTACTAAAAATTATATAATATCCTTTCGCCAGCGCTGGTGACCACCAAAAACTCCCAAAAAAACCTTTTCCCTTTTTTAAATAGATCCGACCTTAGTTTTTTAAATCAAATCTCATTCCCCTCTATCTTAAAGAACTCGAGAACTTTTTAGAGAGATAAAAGGCTACGGAGGTGTTGTTCATTGGCGCACCACCCTCGGTCGTCGTAGGCAATGGCGGCCCTTCTTCTTACCCTTTGTTATTTGTGTTTTTTTAGGTTTATGATATGCAAGCAAATAAAAAGAAAGAATACCTCTCTGGAGATCTTTTCTTTTTTTATATTGATCTGAAAAGTGATTACATGGGATTGATTACATTGCTTTTTATTCGATTTTTCTGGTTTACAAACACAAGTAAACTTTAAATGCAAAAATTATAGATGATTCGGTTCTGACATCCCCTTTGTTTTTTTTTTCCTGTGATTTCTACCGGTGAGGGAGATCAGCCGGATTATCGGTGAGACGACCATGTGGTAGCAAAGATGAAGGTCGAGATTGACTTTCGACCAGATTTGATATTGACCGTTGGGATTAGATTTGATCCAAATACTGAGATTGCTTCAAGATCAACGGGCCTGATGTGATCTAAAGAATGACGTGGCAGCACTGGATCGTGCCACGTGGCGTGTGGAAGTTGAAGAACCTGTGTGTCGGCTTCATGTGCACGTGGAAGACAATAGGTCCCGAGCTTGCATCTTACGCGGCAGATGAAGAGTTTCCTCCATTTGATCTAGACCGTTGGATCGAATATAATTCAATGGATCAGATGGGGCTGCGTAAAGGGAAAAAAATAGGGTTTGGTTATCAGATTTAGTTTAGGTTTGGGCCTTGGGTTGTATTGGGCTAATGGGTAAAGTGTTAATGAGTTTAAAAATAATATGTAAATGGATTGTTATAATTAATTTAAATGGGCTAGTATTTAATTATCTGCTTAGCTTTTAATTTTGAATAATAATATTAATCATAACATTAATAATAATAATAATAATTACTAATAACTAATAATAATTGACTATAATAATAATTAAGCAATAATAACAATATTAAACAATATTAATATATAAGTTGGGCAAAAAATTGATTACACTATCTTCCGGAGGTGACATTAGTTGGTTACATCCTCATGCCACTTCATTCTCGAACATGAGGCATGTCGCATTGCCTTTTCATCACGACACTTTATTGCTTCAAGAAAAGCTGTGACTTCATTTTGTGCGACGGGAGATAACAGGTCACTCTAGGAAGAAAAAGCAATTTATCTTCTAAAGAGGGCAATTGTTGATGTTGTTTCCCTTGCCACTTCGTTTCCACCAACAACAATAGTTGATTTCCAGCCTATCGCTTCTGCACTATCTTCAATGGGAATAATAGGCGTAAGACACCCTATATTCCTTCAAGGAAAAGACAACCACACTATTTTCTGAAAGAGGCCATAGGTGTAAGACACCCTATACTGCTTTGAAGATGATGGGAAAACATCTCCTACCCCTGAAAGAGTAGATCATTTTTCGATCCGGCATCCTCAAGTTCGAAGAAACAAATTCGCCTATCTATTCAGGTATAAGGAGAACAAAACCCGCCTATTCGTTCAGGCATAAGGAGAATGGAACCCGCCTATCTATTCAGGTATAAGGAGAATGGAACTCGCATATCCATTCAGGCATAAGGAGAATAGAACTCGCCTATCCGTTCAGGCGTAAGGAGAATGAAACTCGCCTATCCATTCAGGCGTAAGGAGAATGGAACTCGCTTATCCATTCATTGTAAGGAGAATGGAACCTGTCTATCCGTTCAGGCATAAGGAGAATGGAACCCGCATATTCGTTTAGGCGTAAAGAGAATAGAACCCCCTATTTGTTCATGCGTAAGGAGAATGGAACCTGCCTATTCGTTTAGCTGTAATAAGAATGGAACTCGCCTATCCCTTCATGCATGAGGAGAATAGAACCTTGTTTGATGACCAGCGAGTTTACGATCAGTAAAATTCAGTGCCTTTTGTTCTTTGCTCTATCTCTGTTTCACCGGAATGAGCAAAGAATGGCAGCTGTTGTCACTTATTTTTTACCCATTTATTTATATTTATATTATTATTATTGTTGTTGTTGTTGTTGTTCTTGTTGTATAATAATATACTATTAGTCTTATTATTAAAAATAAAAAAATCCCTTTCAAATAAAAATGGTCCACTAATAGTAAATAAGAGTCCATTACATTGGTGGCTCATTTAACCCAAAAGGGTAGGAACCAAAAACCTTAGCTGACCTCTTTTCTTCTCCTTAAGTGCAGCTTAATCTCAACTGTTGGATCTAGGGTAAGATCCAACGGTCTAGATTGGGCCAGGGAAAGTGAGGAGCGACTTCCCCCATGCGAGTCGACACCCACTCATCCTTCCCCGCGCTTGCAACCAACGCGTGCGAGTTTTGTGCTGTTGGAGGCCACCGCGCGACCATCTGCACCCACTTCGCCACCCAGCTGTCAACGTCAACAGTCGTAACGCCTTAACCGTTCCCTTGCCGTAACCCATGCAGCGTCACGTCGTCGTAGCCTCCTTTGTCTCTGGCTGAGTCCCTACAAAGCAAAAGGGAAGAGAATGATTTAGGGCTGATTCGAATATAGAAAATGGGAAGAAATAGCCTCAAATCATATGCAAAATCAAAAGGGGAAGGAAAATCAAAATTAGAACCTCAAATCAAGCAAATCACCAGGATTTAGGGGATTTATTCCTTGTAACTTTGGTATGAAAATACCTATATAAGCCTAGCATTTTCCATTCTAAGAAAAAAAACATGAATTTTTGAAAGGAATACAAGAAGCAAGCAAGCATTTTTTGAGGTATCTCTACTGTTTTTATATACTTTTTTGTTTATTTGAATATATTAAAAAAATGGAAAATTCTTACCTATTTTTGAACCACCAGAGTTCTTCGTTTCTTTAAAATTTGAAAGGTTTTTTTAGAGATTCAGGGTTATTTAAAACCTTTTGGCGAATTTAGAAGGTGGATTCGAGTTCGGGTTTAAAAATGGGTCGAAAAGGAGCTTTTTTATATTTATACCGCCGGTGAATGACGGCCGGTGTCGATGCACGGCGGCTGGCATGGTGGCCGGTATGGTGGATGGCCACCATGTTCTTCAATCCACGATGAACATGGATGAACACTTGAGAGAAAATAGGAGTTTGTGTTTTGATCCATAATTTTTAAAAAGGAAAAATAAAGAAGTGTTTGTGAAAGTTGTCGCAACCTTTTTTCAGGGCTCGACTGGTTTAAAAACAAAACAACGGAATCACCATCAATCTTCTAAAAGGTGTGATTGGATCACCTAAAAGCGGGTTATTTTAATAAAATCATTTTATTTTATTAAAACAACAATTTTGGTCTACGAAAAACAAAAACGAGTTCGAGAGTCGGTTACGCGAGGGGAAGGGTTAGCACCCCCACATCGCCCAAAAATTGGTACGTAGCCGATTACAAACCGTTTTAATGTAAGAATTGGCAAGTTCGTATAAAATTTAACTTATTGTCCATTTATGAATATGATTCCATTTTAACGGCCCCACCGTCTAGAGAGTAAACTCTAATCACTACCAACATTTTTGGCGCTAACCCGTTACCTCATTTTAGTAGGACACCACATTAACAATTAATATATTCGAACAAAATTAAAGAATGGCATACATAAATGATCATCAAATGATATGATAAATAACATAAATAAATAATATACGTAACAAAGTACAGATTATACGAAACTAATTTACAACATATACGTAAAATAAAGCTATAGAATAATATAGATTACATATATTAAATATTAATACTATAAAATAAAAAAATGAAATGCATATATACCCTCGTATAATATAATACATATACTATTATAAAAAGAAGTAATAAATTATATAATATGGTATAGAAATTAAAAAAAAAACATAGCGCATATATATTTATATATACAAGGTAAAAATAAAGCCCATTAAAATGAATATAAAAATAATATATATTACCATAAAAATACTATCATACTCATAAATATATAATAATAAGAGTATACCAAAAATGAAAGCACCATTCATAATTCCCCTTTCAAAAATTTTGGATCAAAAACAATCTCATGTTCTTCACCTAAAAGATTATTTGGATCTTCACAAACATAAAATCATTTGCCCAAACACGTTTTTTAAGATTGAACTCTCAAAATCCCAAGAACACTTCATTTACCTTTTTCTTTTGAAAACAAAAAACCAATAAATTATATAACGGAAATAGAAAACTAAACAATATACATCAACAAAGGCTTCAAACTTTTATTACTCAGAATATGAAAATACAACTGCTTTGTATATACTTCTATGAGTATGATAAATGGGGTGAATGGTTGTAAGAAGATGAGTGGTGAATGAGTGAGTGGAGATTACAATGGAATGAAGCCTATTAATAGGCTTCAAAAACCCTAAAAACTTAAAAATCCTAAAGCATATTCCCTTTTTATGCTTGGTATACATGGTAAAGAATCAAATCACATTTAACATAATCCTAAATAAATAGGGAAATATCTAAGCCTGGTTTTAATTACAAATAATCAATAAATCATTTGAAAATTCGTATTAAGATTGAAATCTCATATTGAACCCATATATGGTATTTTCTGCACGCGTTGTCTTCAATAAAATGAGCATATCTTGAGCTCCCAACGTCCGATTGAGGCGTTTCAAGATGCGTTGGAAAGGCAACTAAAAGACAATCAATACTTAAGAAGACACCTTGGCCCGAAAATGCTTGGATCCTATCAGAAGTTTTCCATAAGTTCATAGTAAGGAGTTCTTTGCACATAACTTGACTTTTCATACTTGTCGAGCATGATTTCTTGTAATTTTCTCATATTTGATGTAATAAGGATTTTTTGTGATCGAATAAAATAAAGACGACAAAAATTCAGTGTCAGCAGTTGCCCCTCTTTACTCATTTCGGTGAAACATGAATAGAGCAAAGAACTAAAAATGAACTGATTTTTTTACCAGACTGCAAACTGGACGCTGAACGTCAAAACATGGTTCTATTCTCCTTATGCCTGAATGGATATGCGTGTTCCATTCTCCTTATACCTAAACAGATAGGGGGTTCCATCCTCCTTATGCCTGAACGGATAGACGAGTTTTATTCTCCTCATGCCTGAAAGGATAGGATGGTTTCATTCTCCTCATGCCTGAACAAATAGTCAAGTTCCATTCTCCTTATGCATGAACGGATAGGCAGGTTCCATTCTCTTTATGCCTAAACGGATAAGCGGGTTCCATTCTCCTTATGCTTGAACGAATAAGCGAGTTTCATTCTCCTTACGCCTGAAAGATAGGCGAGTTCCATTCTCCTTGCGTCTGAACGGATAGGCGGGTTCACTGAACAAGGTTTTATTTTCCTTATGCCTAAACGGATAGGCGACTCTATTCCTTCAAACTCGAGGATGTCAAATCGAAAAAATGATCTACTTTTTCTAGGGTATAGGGTGTTTTGCCCCTCATCTTTGAAGCAATATAGGGTTCTTATGTCTATTATCCCCATTGAAGATGACGTGAGGTGTCTTTCCCCTGAAGCTATGTAGGGTGTCTTTTGCCTATTATTCCCGCTGAAGACAGTACCAAAGCAATAGTGTAGAAGTCAACTATTGATGTTGGTGGAAACGAAATGGTAGGGAAACAACATCAACAACTGCCCTCTTTGGAAGATAAACTACTTTGGCCTCACAAAGTGACCTGCTATCACCCGTCGTACAAAATGAAGTCATAGTTTTTTCTTGAAACAATGAAGTGTCATGATAAAAAGGCAAGGTGACATGTTTTATGTTCGAAAATAAAGTGGCATTGGGACGTAACTAACTAATGCCATCTTCAGAAGATAATGATATGAACAGAGTCAACTGACCACTTTTAAAAGTAAGGCATGGGGATGTAACCAGCTAATGCCTTCTGTTTGATATGGCATGGGGATGTAACCAACTAATGCCATCATCTAAAGATAGTGACAAGGACAAAGTCAATTGATCACTTTAAAAAGCGGGGCATGGGGACGTAACCAACTAATGCCTTCAGCTTGAAAATGAAGCGGCATGGGAATGTAACCAACTAATGCCATCTCTAGTAAGTAGCGATAGGAATGGATTCAACTGATCGCTTTAAAAGCAAGGCATAGGGACGTAACCAACAAATGCCATCTGCTTGATGTGGCATGGGGACCTAACCAACTAATGCCATCATTTGAAGATAGTGACAAGAACGGAGTCAACTGATCGCTTTAAAAAGTGGGGTATAGGAACGTAACCAACTAATGCCTTCAGCTTGAAAACAAAATAGCATGGGGAGATAACCAACTAATGCCTTCTTTGTGGGATAATTCAAAATCCTGCAGAAATGATAATGCTTGTGACAATTATGCTTATAGGGATGCCTAGTATGTGAATGCATGTATTTTCCTTTTTCACCTTTTCTTTTCTTTTAAAAATTTTCTTTTCTAGTTTTGTTCCTTTTTTTGTTTTTTTCCTTTGGGTTTTTCTCTTTATTTCCGTGAACATTTTCTCGTTCAACTCTGATAGACAGCCTTGCTCTGCCGTTTCATTCTTTGTATCTCTTTGCTTCATAGAAATTATCTAATTTTTGTACATTTGATCCATATTTTTTTTTCAAAATAATTTGCTTTGCCATTAAGGCGTTTATTAAAATAATATCAAGCACCTTCAGCGCCTCTTGTGAGTTCTCAAATTCTTGCCTCTATAGGGAACGTTAAAGCGTTTGCATGTAGATTCTTGCAACAAAGTTTATTTCTACCTTGAATGTATTTGAATTATATTAGCGTCTTCTTCTATTTGTCTTGCACCTATTAACATTGAGGGCCTTAAATCCTTAGCCAACACAAACTACCCCAATTCGATGGCATGGTTTACTTATCATGTGTTATTTCAATGAAATATGCTTTTAATACCAAGAGAGTTATTTAAAAAAATAAGATGCCCCAGATATCAAGTGCATGAGTGTTTCTGACTCAGCCTTCCAATGATCACTTTAAGTATAGCTTAAGTCTCTGAAGACTTTGAATGTTTCGCCGATATTTTGAAGTTGTGAAATTTCTCTCAAACTGCTCGATTCATCCTTATGATCATTGCATTACATGGTCCAGTCGAAAACAACTTCTTTTCAGTTCTCATCATTCTTCTCCATTCAAAAATGTGTTCAAGCTTCTTAGACTTTATTAACCAAATGAGTGCAAAAATATCTTTCTAAGAGTACAATTCCACGAGTGCATGCGTGCGTTTCTGATTGCAACTAGCCACCCTTTTATCAGCTTTTCCTTTTTTCAACCTCCTTGAGATTTTATTTAATTAATCTGTTTGACTTTGTCAGGATATAAAAATCACTCATGAAGCCAAAACATTGAGTAGGTAGAGCATTGCTACCTTATTAGATACTCGGCCTTACAGCTACAGCGAAGTGCCCTCGAGGTTTTCTTTTTACCGGTCATTTTTACTTATCTCGGGATTTCATCTCATTAAATATTTGACTTTGTTAGGATTTGAAGACCACTCATAAAGCTAATGTATAAAATAGGTGAAGCATTGCTTCCTTATTAGATATTCAACATTATAGCTTCAGCGGAATGCCCCCGAGATGTTCTTTGAGCTACTAGTTACAATCGATATGTCTTTATTGGGTATAGAAGACTATTATTAGAATTTCAATTTCAAGCAACTCTTATCGGTTAAACTTGCCCAATTCATAATTCCACATTTATGAATTTCAAAGATTTTCTCATTATTGAACATCATTAAAGGCGTGGCAGTCTTCTTTTTCTTGCTTTGCTGACCTGAGCAGTCGAATAAGCAAATCATACTTCATCGTTTTCGCAACAATCAATTGATCTCTATATTATAATCAATGTCACAACATGCAATTGATATCCGAGGACCTATAAGGGTAGGATGATATATATATACATGTATATGTATATTCAAGGTTTCGTGGTCAAAGACGCATCCTTTATTGAAATGAAAAACTCTACAAACCCGCTATGAATGCATCTACAGAAAGATCTTTGTTGTTTATGGGCAAACTGGACCTCAACATGGCTGCGTCCCACTAAGCTTGTTTATTCTTGCAGTTCAGTTCAACGACCATTGCTCGGGATTGTACTTATACGAGATTTTTTGCTATTTTTAGATTTTCCAAATCTTACCATAATTAATCCTTTTATTATGTGTGAATGTATGCAATGATGTAAGCTACTAATGCAAACAAACAACAAACAAAAATGCAAATGCATGAATGCAGGCGAAGGGTCATTGATTCCATTAAGGTATTGTTCTAGAAGTAGTTTTTCATTGGATATCGAAGTTCCTTATTACAAAAGATTTTGAATTATATCACGAGTATGTCTCAGCTTGAGTACCCAACTCTTTTATCTCTTTGATCAGCCACATGAGTCTCGACCCCATTTCCCCAATTGGCCTAACTTACGGGCGTAAAGCCGCATCTTCTTCGACTAACATCACCTGCCTGGTTACATCTTGGACTTGGGTCATGGCACTCTTGTCGAACTCATCACGCTCCTCGAATCACATGGCATTGTCTCTAAGATGAGTAAACCAATAGTCATTTCCCACTTCATTGATATCTTCGAGGACCAAGATCTTTGTCCTATATTCTTGAATGATGTTCTCTATGTGCTCACTGGTTGACCTCAGACCAGTGACGTACACTCGCATTATCTTCCCCTTTCTGAAGGAGTCTTCTATCTATTGTGAAAAACTATTTTCTACTTGAGCAACGTGCTTTAGACTTGACCCCTTCTAGATATGAGATGCATGCAACAAACAAATATACAAAACAAGAAAACAAGAAAAAGAAAGGATTAATACTCTTAAAAATATAAATAAAAAATAAAAGGTCTAAAATAATTTCATTGTATGAAAAGTAACTGGGTAGCACATTCCAACATCTCTGGACATGTCTCCACGGACTATCCTTATGAAATAATTTTGACCAAATTCTAACTCTAAGGTTTTCCACATAGCTCTAACGAGGTGGGTTTCTAGATTCACAGACATGGTTTGGTTCTAGAAAGGTCCCCGAGTTGTCATTGTCTTCCCCTACTAAGGGTAGCAAGGCCCTTGATTCTCACCAATTATAGGCTTCAAACGAACCAAGTTCAACTTAAGAGGACTCATTTTTTGCGTCTTCATGAAGGATCAGTATCCTTACGAACACATAGGGCATATAAGTCCCGAAGGTACTTGCTAGGCTCATACGGAGAATCAATATTCTCACATGAGTAAAGCATTTTCCCCTCACTTACACGATCGGGAAGAAGCTCAGGCATAGAGCTTATAATCAAGCTTTAAATGCGTAAAATGATATCATATTCATAAATGGACAATTAAGATAAATTTTATACGAACTTCACAAATTTCGACATTAAAACAAAGTGTAATCGGCTTGTGGCCCGACTCTTTTTTGTAAAAACAAAATGTTTTCCCAAGCGGAGTCGCCAAGCTATCACAACCTTTTTTTCGGGGCTCGACGGATTTAAAAACAAAACAATAGAGTCGCCACCAATCTTTTAAAAGGTGTGATTGGATCACCTAAAAGCGGGTTATTCTAATAAAAACATTTTATTTTATTAAACAAAAAATTTTGGTTTACGAAAAATAAAAACGAGTTTGGGAGTCAGTTACACGTGGGGAAGGGTTAGCAACCGCACTGCGCCCAAAAATTGGTACCTAGCCGATTACAAAACGTTTTAATGTCAGAATTTGCAAGTTCGTATAAAATTTAACGTATTTCCATTTATGAATATGATTCCATTTTAACGGTCCTACCATCCGGAGAGTAAACTCTAATCACTGCCAACATTTTTGGCGCTAACCTTTTACGACCTTTTAGTAGGACACCACATTAACAATTAATATATTCGAACAAAATTAAAGCATGACATACATAACTGAGCATCAAATGATATGATAAAAAAACGTAAGTATATAATATACGTAACAAAGTACAGATTATAAGAAACTAATTTACAACATATACGTAAAATATAGCTATACAATAATATAGATTACATATATTAAATATTAATACTATAAAGTAAAAAAAAGAAATTCATATATACCATCATATAATATAATACATATACCATTATAAAAAGAAGTAATAAATTATATAATATGGTATAGAAATTAAAAAAAAACATAGCGCATATATATATAAGGTAAAAATAAAGCCCATTAAAATGAATATAAAAATAATATATATTACCATAAAAATATTATCATACCCATAAATATATAATACTAAGAGTATATCAAAAATGAAAATACCCTTCATAATTCCCCTTTCAAAAAATTTGGATCAAGAACAATCTCATGTTCTTCACCTAAAAGATTACATGGATCTTCGCAAACATAAAATCATTCACCCAAACACGTTTTTTTAATATTGAACTTCTAAAATCCCTAGAACACTTACTTTACCTTTTCTTTTGAAAACAAAACAAAAAAAACAATAAATTATATAACAAAAATAAAAAACTAAACAATATACCCCAACAGAGGCTTCAAACTTTTATTGCTCAGAATATGAAAATACAACTGCTTTGTATATACTTCTATGAGTGTGATAAATGGGGTGAATGGTTGTAAGAAGATGAGTGAGTGAAGATTACAATGGAATGAAGCCTATTTATAGGCTTCAAAAACCTTAAAAACCTAAAAATCCTAAAGCATATTCTCTTTTTATGCTTGGTATACATGGAAAAGAATCAAACCACATTTAACATAATCCTAAACAAATAGGGAAATATCTAATCCTGATTTTAATTATAAATAATCAATAAATCAATTGAAAATTCGTATTAAGATTGAAATCCCGTATATGGTTTTCTCTGCACGCGCTGTCTTCAGTAAAACGAGAATATCTTGAGCTCCCATTGTCCGATTGATGCGTTTCAAGATGTGTTGGAAATGAAACTGAAATATGGTCAATACTTAAGAAGACACATTGGCCTGAAAATCCTTGGATCCTATCAGAAATTTTCCATAAGTCCGTAGTGAAGAGTTCTTTGCACATAACTTGACTTTCCATACTTGTCGAGCAGGATTTCTTGTAATCTTACCATATCTAACGTAATAAGGATTTTGTGTGATCGGATAAAATAAAGAGGGCTAAAATTTAGTGACAACAAAAGTGAGTTTTATACCCACATGTTTTAAAAAAAAAGGGTAAATTACACTCATTAAACCCTTCCGCCCTTTCGTTTTTATTCCGCCAGACACCCGATTTTAAAAGAACTCAATTTGGTCATTTTATTTTAATTTCTCCCGTAATCTGTTCGAATTTAGTTTTTTTTAATTCTTTTTATTTCGATTTTTAGTATTAAACCTCTTTTTTGAAAAATCTTTCCTTCATTTCTAAATAAATTTCAATTTGTATTTTCTTTTAAACTCCAGCTAGAATATCAATTGTTGACCCAATTTAGAGAATGATGCACTTTTTCAAAATTGCAAATTTTATCCTTTTTCTTTAATGTTCATTTATTTACTTATACATATGTATTTTTAATTTCTTTTTTATGCATATCTTTCTTTAATTTTGTATGACATTCTTTAATTTTGTTCATATCGCGTACCGGGATTTAAATTGCATTACGGTGTCTCACTAAAAGGGGATAATGAGTTAGAGCCAGAAATATTGGCAGTGATTAGAGTTTACTCTCCGGATGGTGGGGTCGTTAAAATGGAATCATATTCACAAGTTCAATTAAGAAGCCTAGTATCTAAGAGATTTGATTCTTCCGATTTGGCTTCGATTCTTGCCTAATATTGATTGATCTGATTTGGCCGAATTTTCACCATGTTTGGCCGATTTCTTCCCATATTTACTTGATTCCAATCCATTTCCCTTCCTTTTTTGCTTAGTTTCGAATGCTAACCCTTCTTTTTTACTTGCATGACACGATCGACCGAGGGGGAATGGATGAGCACGGTGGTTCGCGATCGCCGGCGTTGAACGGGAAAAATAGACAGTCAGATGGGAGTCGAAGCATCTGGCGCGTGAGGGCCACGCGCAAGTGATGATCCGAGTGAAGCTCCTATGCGCGGTCTGTACCGTTGATTGTAGCTGGATCTAAGAGTGTAGGATGGTATGGCGCGATGGAGATGAAGCTAGGGTTTCTTGAGCGTCAATCTGGATCGTTGGATCACATGTGATCTAATGGTTATGGGGCGGCGGCGCATGGAGAAGAAGCCTTAGGTTTTAGGTTTTTTTTATTAACTTTGGGCCTAACAAGCCCTTATTTGTGTACATGAATTTTAATGGACTGTCTCTTTTTTTGTTTTATTTTTGGGTTTGTATGTATTCTATTTTACATTTCTATGGATATACGCAAAACCGAATTCGAATAAATGAGAAGAATAAAATAGGTGACTACAATCCCCAACTCCACGTTTAAGCACCACCAGAAATCAAATCAAATAAATAATTTACGATTTTCCCCCATCAATTATGATTAACTAATAATTATTTTTATCCTTTTTGTTTCACACTATAAGTGTGCATAAGATGAACAAAAGTATATTTGTTTATATCTAAACTTTAACGCTATATATGAAATTAAGCTAGCTACTGATTATATTCTCTCTCTTTTTTATCAAACTAAGAAGCTTCTTTAATCAGGAACAAACACACAATTAGGACGAAAGTCTAAACAGAAACAATACAAGGGCATCACAGGCTTGGGACAATACAACCAGGGAAACAAGTCTGGAGCAGAAAACAGAAGGGAAAAGCCACCAACAAGACAGAACGTCCAGGCGGAGAGGAGGCAAGAAGTTATATGAGACACAAGGTAGATCTTGATGACTCAGGTTAAGGGAGCTTATTTAAAATTTTCAAACATTTTAGATGTCTAAAATAAAGTTTTCAGAAATTTTAAGATTTATAAAAAAAATTAAAAATTTTAGGAGGACTTGATTAAAAAATAATCAAAATTTTTGTAATATAATAACAATTTTTAATTTTTTTGAAGGGATCAAATTAAAAAAATTAAACTTTTTAGATATTAAAAGTTAATTCTCCAATTTTTAGGGATCCAAGGCCCCACTAGCTCTTGAAAGGGTCTAATGAGACATCAAGGGCATAAAGGGATGTTAAAACGTCAATACCTCAAGGGCATCTTGACGATGAATACCGAAAATATTGAAGTGAGATTCAAATATTGACTTGACGGTGACGGCAAAAAAATCATAAAAATTAAACAAGCCTTCATTTTTTTCGTCGAAACCTCCATTGGTACAAAACAACCCCGTTGAGGGAAAGGAGTAGGAAGGAGCGAAACTCAAATGTCCCTTGCAAGACGGTCATTAGAGAAAAAAATTGTAATAGCGGACACTTTTGTCTTCGACTATCAAACCTGTAAAAAAAAAATAAAGAAGAAAACAATAAGAAAGGAGATTTAGAGGAGAAGAAAATAAAAAGAACCAAATATCTCTATCACATCTCTTTTGTCCCGAGCAAATTAGAGGAACTAGTTCCTCTCTAAAAAGGGCCCAAACAAAAACAATAGCGGTTGAGGAAGACCCTATCCATCGAAAACGTTTGAGAATTGCACTAAAGCAAAACATCGTAAAAGAGAATAGGAATAAAAGGTTTTCTAAAGACTATAAAGAGAGAAAAAAGTAAGATTTATTAATTGGTCTAGTGATTAAGGATGTTCATATTGTTTCATATTGTATGGGCTCAAATTGTAATATGAGAATGCAATATCTTTATATTTAATAAAGAAAGAAAGAAAAAAGAGAAGACAACCATCATACAAATAACAAAAAAAAAAAAACAACTTAAGATTTCAACTACAGAAAAAAGAGTTTTCTAAGAGACATAATGTTAAAAAATACCCATAATGTTTGAAGTTATTTTGGTTTTTATTTTTTTGTACTAATTTATCCCCTAATATTTTATTTCGGGTAAAACATGCCCATTTACGGTGAAAACTATTAATCAACTGGTGATAAATAGCTTGAAATGACATGACAAACCTACATGGTAATGCACGCCGCGATAACAGTGTCATATAGACAAATATACTGACTTTACATAATGACACATCAGTCAAAAAATATTTTATGAAATTGTGTAAAATATTAAAAAAATTCTTTTGACGCGTCATTTTGTTAAGTTATTTCAAATTGTTTATCGTTAATTGACTAATAGTTTTTATTCGGAGAAGAATCATTTAGACTTATAATAAAACGTTGGAGGTTAAATTTGTTAAAAAATAAAGATCAAGATAACTATTCAGTCAAACGTTTAACTATTTTTTTACTTTATGCATTTAAAAAACGTTTTTTTACTAGTTATACTCTTTTTTTTAATACTTTTGCTAGTTATATTCTGATTTTTACTAAATATTAGTAATTTAATTGGACAAAAAATTTATGATCATCACGGGTCAGTTATGACGTTATAATTAATAAATTAGAAAAAGTAAAACAATAGGTGTCGTATTGTTATTGGAAAGCAGAAAAATAAATTGAAGAAGAGGAGGGTTTGCAAAGAGCCGAGAGGCCATTCCTTTTTCTTTCATCTCTATCACCCTGAGTCCCACACTATTACTCCACGTTGCATCTGTAAGCCACTCGCACGTGCTATTACTGTAGCTCAGCGTCGGCCTTCTAGTCACCTGTATCTCTCACTAGGGTACTACATGTGTAGGATACTATTAAAAAATAAATAAATTTTAAAATTTGTTATTAAATTAAAAATATTAGACTTTTTAATAATATTTTTTTTAATTTTTAAAATTTTTTCTGCAAGTAACGATACTTATTTTGTAAGTTATTATCAAAAAGTCTAACATTTTTAATTCAATAACAAGTTCCGAAATTTGTCGTTTTTTAGCTGTAACCTAGACATGTCTCACGTTAGACTCACTCATCAATGCCTCTTTTAATTTAAAAGCAAGCAATTATTCTTTAATTTCTTATTATTTATATTTACTTTTGGGAGTATGTTGAACATTCGTTAGAGTTGAGTCGAATAAAAAATTTGAGTTAGTTGAGTTTTATATTATAAAATTAACTTTATTTAATTTTTATTCAAGTTGAGTTTATGAAATTCGAGTCGAGTTGTTTGAATTTCTGTTCAAATTTAATTTTAAGCATTTATTATGTTATAGTACTAATTAGTTACAATTTAAATAACTTTCTATAACTATATGTATTTCCATATAAAATATATATACATCAGGTCGAGTTGAGAGATTCAACTCGAACTTGAAAACAAATCCACTGATTACTAAATATTTCTACTCAAACTTTATTTAAAAGAAATCGAATGCAGAGTCGAGTCAAGGTTTTTTCAAGACATCAAGCTTAATTAGGAAAAATGATTTATTTATTTTTATTTAAGAGAGCAATTTTGGGATTGCTTAAAAGCAATGGTGTACGTTTTTATGTTTTTCATAGCTCAATAAGTATATGTTTAAAAGAAAAAAATTTTGATACACAAACTGTATAAATTTTGGTTTACACAAGTTTATTAGATTTAGAATTTATGTTTAGGGTTTAGAGTTTAGAAATTTAAGTTGTAGAGTTTAGAATTTAAGAATTAAGGGTAAAGCTTAGGGTTTTAGGTTTAGTAATTTAGAATGTAGATTTGTATACATTTTGTATATTAGAATATAGCCATATTTAAATTATTATATTTAAACACTTAAAAAAACTAATATCTAACTAATGTGAGATATGTTTCGTTGCATTACCAAATCTCATATGTGTTAGATTATTTTTTCCCCAATGTATCATATCAAATTAATATTGTATTATATCTAGTTTTTATATTTATATCAAATGCGATTTTTTTTACAATAAACATAAAGAAGTGAATCACAGATTGACATAATTAATTTTTATAATTAACATAAAGAAGTATATAAAAAAAAAATGTATTACCAAATCTTTAGTGTTTTGCTTTTAGAAGTGATATTTGTTTTTGAAATGAGTGTTATATTTTCTTTTGAAAGAAAATATTGTTCAACATTGGTTATGTCGACGATTTTGTCTTATACTTTTTTAAATAATCTAAAGGTGATTACAAGATAATATATGTTTATATATATTCTTTAACACTTTGATAATGTACATACACCTTATAGACGGAGCGATTGAGCTCGAGTTTCTTAAGATAAACATCATCTGCTTTTCCACTAGAACCACTTGGATTTCTTTGTCCTATATTTTATTTCTTTTTCACTCAACAGATAACAATTTTAATGTAACATCATCCTCCCGTATCAACAACTTTACTTTTACCATAAATTTTACCATATATTCCTAAATTATCATAAAATATTAAAATCGCCAGATTTTCCTAAATAATTTTTTTAACATTTTTAACCAATTAAGATTTAAGCCTACGATAGCAAATTTAAGATTTCCAAACTACATATTTTCGTTAGAAATACAACAATATACACAATATTTATTTGTTTAAATCACTATTTTATCCGATATAAAACTTGCTTTTGAAATGAATTATTTTGAGTGATTTAATGTCATTCATATCTTGACCGAATATTGTGGCCTGTGGGGTGTAAGGGACATTAGTCTACCTTTTTTTGTTTTTAATTATATTTTAAATTTTTGAAAGTTTAAAAATTATTATAACTAAATTTTAGATTTTGTTTAGCAACGAGAGTTGGATGTAATGACAAGATACATTACTCTTCTAAGGAGAAAATTTAGGTTTAAAATTAGGAGAAAACATTATTGCAGAGGAAGAGCTATAAATTTCGAACATAAATCATAAAATAGATATTAAAATTTTTCTTAATTTAATTATTTTTTAAAACTTTATCAGTTTCAAAGTTAATGAAGTTAAATTGTGTTTTAACTTTTTTTATTTAGGTACTTTTTTAAAGATGTCAAGATTTAAAATGGGTGAAATTAAATCTCATCCTTCTTTTTTTTATAATCCAATTATCTTCCAAAACTTTATTAGTTTTAAAGATGGAGCATTCTCGTAATTTATCTTAATTCCATTTTTGTCTGTACCAACTCACTGTACTTAATCGTACTATTTTTAGATTTATGAAACAAATAAATCTTTTATAAGGTAAATATTTATTTTCAAATATAGTGAAGAAATAACTGGAGCCGTATAAGTTAAAAAAAAAACAAACTAGAGCCGTATATTTCTTAAAGGAGAAAGAAGTAAACAAAAGTGAATAACTGAATTTTAAAATTTAAATTCAAATCTCATTTAATTGTAGAAAATTAAAAATAATATAACGATTAAATAATCACCATTGGTGTTTAGCTTTCCAAATATCAAATTTAAAATTATTAGCTTTAAATAAAAATATATAAATAAACCCTAATTTCAGTAGTTTATTTAAATTTGAAAGCTTTTGAAACAGGGAAGTATTATATTAAAAGGAAAAGAAATCTTTTAACAAATCACATGCGCTGCGCTTTAAGCTCCCAGTGGAGGCGGTGAGACTTTTTTTCCCCTTTTTGTTTGCTCACAGAACAGGAGTCACTCTGGGACACGTGGAGAGAAGAAACTGGTCTGTTGCGACTATAAATAACGGGCAAAAATGGCGAAATGAACCTCAACGATGGGGTTATAGAAATAGTAATGGTTATAGATGGTATGGGGGAGCCCTTTTCCCAAAACCAACCATTTCGGTAAAGGGAAAAGGAGGTGGAGATTGATTCAGTTACCGGCGGTCTCTAATTCGCTTGGTGCAGGTCGGGAACTGATTGGCTGCTCCTTAATATTAGATTGTATTTGGTTCTGATTTTTAACCCGGACGGCGGGCCGTGATTGGAGGAAGCACGAATCGGATCCCGCCTTGCATCAACTGAATCGGAGACCGCGGTAAGGGTTGCGTGGATCTTGCCTTTTTTCAGCTTCTGATTTCAGATCTCAGGTTGGATTTAGTCTTTGTTGCCTGTTTTCGGTAGTTGCCTTTTTTTATAATTACTATTGATTTGCTTCTGAATCTTTAGACTTGGGAAGATTTTCCCTTTAAATATATAATTTGTTATTTGTTCCTGGGACGATTCAAATGTGAAGACAATAAGCAAACGGAGCTGAAATTTCGTTAATCTTTCATACTTGGCTATGAAATAATGGTGTTGTGTTAGTAAAAAAATGCATCACTTGTCGCAACTGTTTTCATTACGTCTAGGAATTTTTATGATAATTTACATTGGAATTAGTTAATTCCTATTTATTGTTGATTAAGAGGGTGGATTTCCTCTAGGTTAACTTCGTTGTCAAGTCCTTTGTACAAATGATTACTATAATAAAAAATAAAAAAGCTCATAAATTTATTAATCATATTAACCCACTGTATAAGTAGAAGGAAGAAGTTGTGTAGTACTAGTTCTAACAAGTTCTGCTGTCTGCGTTCTTACTTTAGTTTTTGTATATATATATATATATATATATATATATGAGATAGGATCCAGTTACATGGTGTAAAACTCATTTAGTTTTACACTAATTCATGGCCATTGGATGAGCGAAATGGATGACATTAACAGTAAAAAATGCGAAAATTATCACTTGTGAAAAAAAGGAAAAGAATCTTAGCCATTTATTTTCATCATCCAACGGTCCAAAAATAGTGTAAAACTTATTGAGTTTTACACAATATAAGTGGATCCTAACCCTATATATATATATATTCATTCAGGATTTGATAAATCATTTTCTATTTCCAATAGCCTTTATTTTATTTGTTGTCAAAACATATCTGGCAGCCGATCTAGAATATAAATTGATGCAACTGGTTTGTTTATCAATTTCATTAAAAACGCCCTTTGATGCTAGTTTGTTGTTTATCAATTTCATTAAAAACGCCCTTTGATGCTATTGGTTATCAGTTCATTGGTTTTATGGTTTTTAAATTTCCTATAATGGCTAGAAGATATTGCGACAGACTGAAACTTGTTGAATCTTGAAATTCATTGAATTTGTATCTGAAATTGATCGATTGCAGCACTGCTCAACGTGTGTTCAATTCTTTTCTTCTTGTTGCTGTTTTGCCCCGTGTTTATAATATCATTAAGATTTTATTTACTTTGGAAGTTGCATACTTGAAGTTCAAAATTACTGGTATAGACTGAATTAAAATAGAAAATTTTCATTGAGGGATAGCTTTTGTCTTTTCTAGTTGAAGTGCTGGTTGTTTGATTCCTCGTGGCAACAATTTTCTTGTTTGCACCCTTATTTAAATCTTCACCAAGGGAGAACATCTTTGGTGTTTTAACTAAAATCCCCCTCCCTTTTTCTTTGTTGATAAGAGATTCCTGTCTGTTTTACTTTTGGCTGGTCTATATTGTTTGAAACGGCTTTCTTTTGAGAAGATATTTACATTTATCATCAGATCTATAAATCATGTACTTGATGACCATATTGATTTCTCGTGGATGAATAGTTTGTACGTTGTATATGTTGACATATTTTGTGATGAAAACAGACCTTTCATGTCCCATATGTTGATAGCCAACGTTGGAGCATTTTGTCAATCAATGTCTGGAGGGCACTGCAGTTCTTTCCAAATTTGTCTTTAGAACGTTTCTCCCTTTATCTAGTCATGGGTTTGGCTTCAAATTTTCAACCTAACCTTTGTTCTTTAATTGTATTTCTCTTGGTGACTAAAGTATCCTTACTATAGGTTTCCTATCAAACTAACTTAGACCGGAATGGCGGGGAGAGAGACGTGAACTGATGAATCGACGGTGATTTATTATCGCCTGCCTTATTCCCCTTGAGAAATAAATTTAGCATTTTACAATCTTGTTTTGGCCAATATAAAGGATATTCACGTTTAAAGGTTCGGTAAGATTGATGCAATCCAATGCAACTTTACATCAAAGCATCCTAGTACAGTGAACACAATTCATTTACTGCTCATATTGTGCTATCCATTTTGTTTGTTTGTCTTGCATGGAATTAGGATGCTTTCCCAAAATTGTTGGTGTGGACAAATTGTGGAGTTTTTAGTGTCCTTTTAGAAACAAGTAATGAAGTAACGATTTATCCTGTTTTGCTGAATGCTGGTAAAATATATTTCACAGATATCTTTTTACCTCTGCTAACCTGTCCCGAGCTCTGTATTTGGAATGTTAAGCAGAGAAAAAAAAATGACCCTTTCAAATGTTGGGGCGTCCTGCTTTATTTCAACTTCGAGTAAAAGCTTTAAGAGAAGGCCGGATGTGGTGGTACTTTGCTTCGGAATTCGGTTTGGGACCCATGCGAATGAACGCCAATGCTTTGCAATCTCAGCTCTGTGACATTTGCAGCGGACCTGATTCTTTTTCGGTTTAATGTAGTTTTTATTGATTCGAAAAATGCATTAATATTTGTTTGCAAATATCTTTTTTTTTTCAGAGATGGTTGCAAATTTCCCTTAATTTGCCCAAGTACAATAATACTACAGTAGTAGATGCAGACAGTTGGCCGTGTGGTGTGTACTATTAGAATTATTATCCGGTACTTTTAACACTCGAGGTAAAACCTTGCAAGTAGGTAGAAAATGTTTGCGTCAATTTTTGGGGTAAGGAAACCGGGAAATTATTAAAATATTTTATTTTAATAATTAAATTATGATTTTTGTTAATTAGGTCATTGACCTATTAAAATAGTTCTAATTAAGTCATTGAATGTTATTAATATTAAATAAAACGTCGATATGATATTGTTAAATAAATTTATATAATTATATACTTGATTTTTATTGTTTATATAATTTATTAATTTTATTTTATTTTTAATTTAATTCAAAAAATTTAATTTTTTAATTAAGTGGAGTCATTATATGATTGTAGGATTAAAAATAAAATAAAATTAAGATTAAATTAATATAATATATAAACAATAAGCACAAAATATGTAATTATATAAAAATACTGCCGCATCAGTATTTTTGTAAACAGCTTATAGTCAATGGTTTGAATAAAATTATTTTAATAGTTCTACTTAATTGGCAAGTCTATAATTCCACAATCAAAAATAGAATTGAGTCAATAATTTAATGGTCTTCAGGATAGTTTACCTTTAATTTTGTATTTTTTTAATTTTAATCCACATTATTTAGGGTAAAATTTTGATACACGGTATGTGTAAAATTTATTTTACACAGGCTTGAATTTTTGTCTTATAAAATACAAATCTTAAATTCCTAACCCTAACACCTTAAACCCTAAATTCTAAACACTAACCTTAAATTTTAAACTCTAAACCCCTAACATTTACACGATTTGTGTATTAAAAATTTTCTCTATTATTTAACCATTTATTAGTTTTTTTATAGTAGCGGAGAAAAATCATTCAATAACAGTTAAGAATAACGACGCATTAATGAATATAATCATCATGTAACAAAATTAAGACCTCATCTAGTGAGAGATAGAATAAACGAGATTCAAAATTATCCCTAGAAAACAACTTCTTCAAACTATTAACAACTATATTACCATATTAGAATATGTGTTAAAACATTACCGTCCAATTTCTTTGAAGTAAGGCATAAATGAGTTGGAGCAACGTTGTATATATCCTTGTAGCAACCTTGCTTTTTAGCATTCATACAACAGGTAGGTTATCAGACTCCGCAGCAACAAAAACAACACCCAAAGAGACAATACAGTTTAATAGGGGTGGGAATCGGGTCGGGCGGGGACGATTTTGCATTCCTCACTCCGTCCCTAACACTTGCGGTTACAGTTTTGGAGAGTCTCCATTAAATGCTTCAGGGAAATTTGCGTCCCCATACCCTTCTCGTGCAGATTCCTACGGTTTTTGGAGAATCCTCATCCCAAAAAATTAAACAAAATTACTATTTTACTGACCAAATAAACGGGGAGTTTAGTTCAAAATATAAATGTTTTGATACTTCGATCAAAAACAATTACGAGATGATAAAGATTGAAAGGGTGTTGTGTTCGAGAAGATTTAGATAAGGGTTTTTGCTTATATCTAAAAACTAAGATAGAAACATGTTTAGAAAATTGAGTGTAGCTTGAGAGAAAGTTGCGGTGATAATAATATAGCTAGGATTTAAAAATCTTGTAAAATATTGGGATCCTTGCGGGTATTTTTTGGGTCCCCAAGGTTATTTATATGGTTACGGTTCAGTTATCCCCACGATTTGGATATAGCAATCCCCTTCCCCATTTGAGCTTCGGTGATAAAACTTTTACCGTCACCGTCCTCGTAGGTGAAGATTTCAGTTATTCCCCATACCCGTCAGTTCGGATCCCCACGACTTTCGGATATTCCCTACCCAATTCCCACCTATACAATTTAATCTTTCATAGACTTCCCGTAACTCGACTTCTAAATCCATGCATTTTTCGAAAATGCATTTTTCATAGACAATACAATTTAGTCTTTCGTAGTCTTTTTCAATTTAATGTAGGCAATACAATTTAGACAATACATCGATAGTGTAGCTTGCACTAAAAAGTGTGACGTTTTCACACCGATCAATAGTCAAACAACATAGATATTATAAATTCAAAGCATAATATTCAAGACATAAAATCCAACTTAAACTTAAAAACATAAATCAAAACATAAAGCATAATGTCATAGGAAATATCAAAAGAAACAAAGGTGCAAAAACTCAAATCTTAATAGATAATATGATATGATAAGGAATGAGATGCAAAGCCTAAGCGCCGTCCTCTTCATCCTCATCCTCGTCTTTGTCTTCCTCATCGTTATCTCCAAGAGCATGGCCACGTCATTCGGAATGAAAAGCGGTAAGGGTCATATTCTTAAAGGCCACACGATGCTCAACGGAGGTCACTCTAGCATCTAAAGAAGTCAAGCGAGTGCCAATGGTTGTGAAACTAGAATCCATCCTCGCATCCAAGGAAGAAAACTTCCCATCAAGGTAAGCCATGAGAGCATGAAGGGAAGGTTGAACAACTGGAGCAACGAGAACATTCTCAACTGGATTAACAGAAGCGCCACCAGGAAGATCCGCATTGCAAACCCATTCTCCATTGTAAAAGGTGAACGTGGCTCACCGGAGGGACTTTTCATCAATAGGGTAGGTGAGAGGCACTCCAAGGTCAAGAGAACAATCGATCTCAAGCTTGTGGAACATGAAGCTAAAAGCGGTGTCATAGGTGAAAGAGGAGAGAAGGGTGGTATGACAGTTTTAGACTATATGAACTAACTCGGCAAACATAATTTGGGCAAGATATTGGCGTTTTTCTTCAAGAAAGCAATGAAGCCAAAAGTCACCCACCATGCAAATGGTAGGCCACTTACCACCAGATGGTCGAAACCACCAAATGATGAGAAAGTGAAGGAAACGCTCATGGGCATCGAGAACGGTCACTAAGCCACCATAGATTTGACCAAAATAATTTTCATCATATATACCTACATCTTCCATCCCCAAAAAGATTGGCAATTTTTTTAGAATCAAGGGTAAATTTATTTTCTATAAGATAGGATTCAATAGCTATGGTTTCAGTTATCCCTCGATTTAAAATACACCGAGCATTTGAGTAGAAAATACGAACAAGATTTTTGTAAAGAATGACAGGTAAATTTAGAAAGGTCATAAACTTCCATTGCCTCATCAAATTAAGATATCAAAAATTAAACTCATCGGAGCACATATAGGAAAAATCAACAACTCGCTTATGACGGATTTTGAAAGCTTGAAATTGTTTAAAATATTCCATAGCATTGGGATATTCTAGTTCATTAAAACAATGGATAAAAAGTTGGTTAAGATTGAGTTTGGTACCATTGTTTTCGGGATTAGGATTGGAAGAACTAGCACTCAAATCTTTTCTAGACCGTTTCTTAAGAGGCATGGTTAAAACTTACAAAATTCAAACCACAAAACACATGTATACAGACACATCAAATTCAATCCAATGATCAAGGTAGTATAAAAATCTATATTGTATAGTTTAAAATCATATACAAGTATAAAGAAAAATTTTGGTAACTTAAAAGCTTGAAAACTGGAAAATAAAATATACGAGTATAATTTTATATTAAAATAAAAATTTTCCAGTTTTAAAAAAGTTTTTGTAAAATCTTTGAAAAAAAGGATATATACATCCTAGGTATATAAAAAACACAACTAAAAGCTATACAAATATAAATTAATTCAAAATATAAGGAAAAAATATGTTTTTACCTTGAGTATGGATGAATGGATGAATGAGGAGATGTTGTGCACAAAGATTGATGACCAAAGCTTGGGTTTGTTGTTGAAATCAAAAGCCCCAAAGAGATTTGATTAATTTTGATGAAAAATGAGAGATTTGAAGGGTTTAAAAGGGAAAAAAGGCTAGGGTTTTTGAGAGAAAAAGTTGGTATTTGATTTGAATAAGGAAATCCTTATTTATGGCTCCAACGTACACACGTACCAATATGCATAAAGTGCATAGCGAAACCGCGTACCAATATGGTATACCCCCGTACCGATCCTCAATCCTACCGGTACAGACTCGTCTATACTGAAACGCTACCCCTGATACCCCGTATTGATACGATTTCCCCAGTATCGATACCCTTTGACCAAATTTGACAGATTTAACTACAAAGGACCCAAAAATTCTATTTTACTCGAATTTAAATGCATGATTATGATATGAGATCATAATGAATGAGCAAAAACAGATACATACTCCCCCTAACAACATTAATAGATGCATATAGAAACAAGATCACACAAACATGAATATCAACCAAATTCAAGCAAGTTTTAAGATCAAAAACAAGTCTCTAAGGTTCAAGAAAGGCTAGTAAGCCCTAACTCTCTCCTAATAGACCAAAAACGCTCTTTTATCTAAATGTTTGGTCAAAATATCTTATAGTTGGTGTAAGGTGTCTACATATTCTAGAACAACATCATTTTTCAAGACGTGATCTCCAATGAAATGATGTCTTATCTCTATATGCTAGGTTCTAGAATTTTGGATGAGATTCTTAGTGAGACAAATAGCACTAGTTTTGTCACACTTTAAAGGGATGGTACCTACATCAATTCCATAATCTAAGAGTTGTTGCTTCATCCAAAAGACTTGAGCACAACAACTACCGGCCGAAATATATTTAGTCTACACTATTTTGCTTCTTAGAAAACTATTAGATAAGCATGTTACCTAGGAACTGACAAGTATCAGAGGTACTCTTTCTATCTATCTTACTATAACACCCTAAACTCGGATGTCACATTTGAGCCTCAAGCCCTATCCGCAACCATAAAATTTTGACCTAGTTGAGCCCAATCCACAATCAATTTCCAAAACCATTTGATTTTCAATCCAATAAAATATATATATAAATATTTGAAAGTATTTACAAGGGAGCTCCTTTTAAATTACATTGTAAAAACATTCAACTCAATTATTTTAAATCCAAATACAAGTTACAAAACATGCGATAGGGTCATACGAATACATAGCTCAAAGACCTAAGTATTGTACTATGGTGAGATGAGGTGCTAGAGTCCTTCACTGATGGTACTCCTCCAATCAATGTGCCAAACCTACTAATTTGTGAACGGAAACAACAATTTTGAACACAGAGCTAACAAGCTCAGTGAATACACTTCCACTCAACCATGCTTCATGAAAATCATAAATATGTGCATGTAGCTAAAGAATGATATCATGGCATTATAATAACGTTTGACGCTACCTCTAGCCGCCTAACACATAACAATCAACAATGATACATAAATTCTCACACAACAATATAAGTATCATACCAACAAACTTGGAGTGAGGTCTAGTACCACTAAGCCTCGAAATCATACACTCTGAGTGAGGCCTGGTTCCACTAAGCATCGGGTTCATAGACTCATGCTTGGAATCTCTCATTGAGCATCTTCGAATGAGTTCTGGTCCCACTAAGCCTCGGGTTCATACATTCAAAAATCTTGAACCATGGTGTTGCAACACTATCTTTTCTCATGGGTATCCAGAATCCCATTTAACAAGGTGACTCAACCATAATAATGCCTTTACGTGGCATACATTCACTATTTGATCCACTAAGGATCCTTATTAAAGTAACACAATAAGTCACCTAAGATTTTAATTAAGTTACTACCCATTAAGCTCATACATGAGGTTCAAATTTTAGTTTCTAGATTTTACTATTCATTTTATCACTTTAGAAGCCCATCGGGCCTTAATCCTTGAATTATAGGTCCCTCGAACTCAAATCTTTTTTTTGGGAAAATTGCCTAGTGAGTATCGATACCCACTTAAGAGTATCGATACGCTCCAGTAGGTACCAGTACCCACTTACGTGTATTGATACATGGCTTGTTTTTAGAAGGGGTTTAACTCGACATCCTGTACTGATACACGGGGCCGTGTTCTGATACCCTTGTTGTACCAATACACTCCCAAGCGTATTGGTACATATTTTTGCTACTGGAATTTGATGAGGCAAGGGGGTACCGATACGCCCTTACAATTCAGCTTGATTTCAGCCAATTTAACATAGGGTACCGACACGCGTTCAACTTGTATCGGTACTCGAACCCAAAATTCATTTTCTGGAGTTTGTGAAACATCTCTCAAGCCTCCAAAACCCAAATGCAAGACCCCAAATCGAACCTACAATTTATGGAAGGTAGTTTAAGTGGTTTTCTACCATTTTAAGCCATATTAACATCACATTAAGATTAGCCATTAGTGAAGTCTCAAGCATTCAAACAACCAATTTATCAATCTAGAAACAAGGCAACCACATTAATGATTTATAGGAACACAAGGGAGTTAGTAGTGTACTAAACTTAAGCAAGAACCCCTAACTCAAGCTTTCTCACACTTTCTTCAAACCTCAAGCTCTCAAAGGTCCTCCAACCTCTTCCATTTTCCCACAACATGAAATCCGAAACAAAACTTGGATTAAAGCTCATGGAGGAATTTGCTACAAGATACAACCTTAAGATCAAGAGAAATCTTCCTAAAGCCTTAAACCTCCCAAAAACCCATCATTGTCATCCTCTACCAAACTTAAAGATTATTACCACAAAATGTAGGTCCTTGAACGTAGATTACACTTACCTTGGCAAGGATTTCTAGATTCATACTCAAAACACTAAGTTTGGACCTTTATCTTTGAATCCAAGGTGAAAGAGAAAAGAGAGAGAGGTGAGGGGAGTTATGAGGGTGATGAAAGCCTGCCTTGCTTTTCCCCCCACCCCTCACATGGGTTTTGCAAGACAAAACCAACCCCTTTAGAAAATTATGAAATCCCCTTATGCCCCTCTTTAATCTTCCATCTTTCCACCAAACTACAACCCAAGCACAACAAGAAAACATAGAGCCCACTAAAGCACTCTCTTGAGCTCTCAAAGGCCCAAACTCTTGGCCCACAACGCAAAGCTCACGGCTTGAGTTTATCCAAACCACGAGTTTTGAAATCTGGGTTGTTAGAACTCTCCACTCCTTAAAGAAATTTCATCATCGAAATTAAATGAAAGGGAGGAAGTGCAACCAACACAAAACAACCATTTCTCAACTCACATATGTTCACCTCGATTCTGAAGTTCCTCTACAACTTCCTTAGCTCAAGATCATAACACTTGACTTCTCAACACCTTTATCTTGAATCCCTAACGATTCATTCCCAACAACCAAACAACATAAGATGGACCCAAATGATACTGTCCAGGCATCAATATAAGGAACTCACTTTGGTTAAGTTTTATCTCAGTTAATAATTTTCTCTAACATTATCTGCGATTTGAAGCCCTTGATCTCAAACCTTACCTGTGTTTAGAACGCGACATATCTTTGAAGATATACCAACAGGAACACTTCTTCGTCCATTATTAACACTATGACCAAACATTTCAAGAGCACGCGGAACTCTAGCGATCGAATTCTACCATCAATCTATCTCGAATTAACAATCCTCATTCAGTAACTTGGCTAACCAATACTGAACTTTGCATCCCACTTTACTTGAATTCGCCACATCTCAAAGGAAAGCTAACTCATGACCATGCAACTCCATTAATTAAGCCACCTATATCCCCACTGTCATCTTGTACAACCCCGCTAGAGATTAAATTCTTCCAATTACTCTAAAGGATGAAAGCATCACTTTCCAAACCAACCACTTAATTCCAACGAACCGTTGTGCTAAGCTCTAACAAGCCTATAAGGGTCTCAAATAGTTCTTCCAACAAGATCAATTGCAGTACAAGAATCCAAGTTCTACACAACCATAGCCGATAAACCATACTTCCGCTGCGCTACTGTCGACTTTGCTAATGCTTGGCAAAAGATTGAGAATGCAGTGTAAATATGTAAGAAATAATCCCAAGAGTGACTCTATTACATGCAAGTATACACGGTCAGCAAGTAATACAACAGTAAGCTAAGTATCGTATCCACAAGGATTGACCAAGAATTTAAGTGTTCAATGATTTACTTGTTAAAGGGATCAAGAATGTTAAAATTGATTTGGATTTCAGATTTAGAAAATAACTAAAACAATGTAATGAAAGTAAAACAGTTTGGCAAGAAAAAGTATTCAAATGGATGATGAGCGTTGGCAAGGGATGCCTGGATTTTGTGCTAGTTATGCCAGTTATTAATAATGTCTTGCCTTGGATTTATTACCGAGCATATTTCAAGATTAGTATTACCTCTGTCGATGGCAATACCCTAAGTTAACTACGATAAAACCCCGATATGTCTATAGTGAATCTTTTTAAAGATTAACTTGATTAAATTTCAATCTATACTCTTAAGGGTTAGATTCACTTCCGAAGTAAGCTCATTTACTTGAACATCTTCTGTTGAAGTTTATCTCCTTAGTGCCTGGCAATTGATTGTTACCCTTTAAGTCTGTTAAGATATTAAGGCATAATAAACATACAATGCTAACTTTCGTATGGAAAAGAATTTAAGGAAATGAAGAGCAAGCCAGATAGAAAATAATGCAAAGATTCAAATTATTAAAAACCAAAGATAAACTGAGCGTTAATCTCAAACATCCCAACCAACTATAAAAGCTTAGTTCATGGTTAGGGGATCTATCCATAAAACATCGTATCTCAACACCACTATTTAAATAAAAATTAAACTAAAAGAATAGGGAAAGAAGAAGGTTCATCGTTGAAACCCTTCAAATGCTCTAGAGCTCTCGGTCTATGATGGTCGAACCACGTCACCTCTAGCTTTCTCTTCCACCACGGTGCTCTCTCTGAGTGTGTTGGTCGATCTCTTCTCTTTCTTTAAATAGGCACGCGTGGAAACCCTAGTGTGAGTTTGAAATTTGAAATCTAATTACACACAAAGATAGGTGTGTTATCCTCTTTTGAATTTTAGGGCTGACGTGTATTAGGTTCAACAGCTACTTTGATCGGGCATTGGATGTTAATTATTTGCCAACCGAGCTTGGCAATCTCTGGTCCAACTTTGCCAACTGTAACTCAACAATTCTCTTATTATTTTCATGCTTTCTACTCCTGCGCTGCGCTGCTCTGCCAAGCCTGCCTGCTCCTATCCTGCATTAATACCAACAAAACAACCCTTCATTCTGGCAAAATAACAACTCCCTAAATCCTTATGCAAATGCATGATTTTAACAACAAAATGCAAACATATATACCTAAAGACATGCAAAATTATTGTGAAATATGCATAAAAATTAGTACTTTCTAGGAGTTAACACTCCCCCAAACCTAGCTCATTGCTTGTCCTCAAGTAATGCAATTAAGAAAACAAAAAAATAAAAAAAATAGGTACCTTGGCAAAATTGTTCTGAATGTCAACAAGTGCTAGTAAGCATAATCTGGCCCTAGTTCTGTTCTTAGATATCCTAGTGCAACAATGCCAAGCAGACACGCAAATTCAAGTGCAATAATATAACACCAGTCTAAGGTCACGAAGTGTGCATGAAGTGCATGCAATATGCATCAAGTATCTTTTTACTCCCTTTGTTAAATTTACTACCCAAACTCAGAATTATTATTATTTTTCTTTTTTTCACCAAGGGTTTTTTTTGGAAAAATTTTCAGGCTTGCTTTGTAACATTGTTTGGTGTGAGGAATAAGAGGGAGCATACCATGAAGCCCCACATTAATCCAGACATTACTAAGATTTACTCTTCAACTCATTCCCTAAAGTTTTTAACTTGAGAACTAAGAGGGAGCAAACCACGAATCCCCAAGTTACTTATTATCTCTGAGGTAGAGGAGAGTTCTATTTTTTCTTGCCTTGGCTAAACATTGTTGCCTTATTCTTTCTCTTTACCCTGACATCGTTTTTTATATTATGAGCTTAGTTTCAAGAATTCCAAGTTTGTTTGGGAACTAGATGCATACTACGTGTTAAGTGAGACTTCACTTTCCTAAATTAGAGATCAATTGCCGAGCAACTTGGCATTACTAACCTACCAATACAAGCAAACTAAGGATTTCCAAATTTCATCATCGGAAAGAGTATACTAAAGTAAATTTTAACTATGCTAGCAAAATGTTGGCATTATTCCAAATTTAACCTAGGTAACAATTTTTTTAGTGGTTTGGTATGCATGGTTATACCTAATCTATATGGCAACATAATGCAAACAAAAACATAAACATGAATGCATGGCATGGCAAAAGATGTGAGGTAACAACCCCTTAAACCAAAGGTGTGCATTGTCCTCAATGCATAAAGACATATGTACAGATGAAATAAAAATGAAATACATGAACAAATGAAAAAATGAATGTAAGGAGATTAAGGGGAAGATGACTCCCCTTTGGAGTTTTCTGGGCGTGATACACGAGTTTTTCTCTTGTCAAAACTCTCTCGATTAGGAGCCATGCGTTTCTTTCTCTTCAGGCTGTGCTTTGATGCTGCTGTGGAGGCTCCTATGTCACGGAGGACCTCTTCAACAGTCATCACCGACTCTAAGGCAGTGGGGACGCCAGTGGTGGTAGATGAGGCAGGTGCAATAGGTGTTGCAGCAGCTTTGGGTTAGATTCCTTCTTCTTCTGATTCAGGTGGTGTGTCTGTTCTTGAAGACTCGACTTGGACAAGGGACACTGGTACGGTGGCATTTGATTTCACCAGAGTATGGACAGAATAAGGACTGGATGGCATATCATCATTGGCAATAAGGTCAGTAGGGAACTCGAGAAATGTTGGTAAAGTATGCGTGGACATTCCTTCAAGAGTTTTCTTGAGGGCACAGTCCCAAGCAAGAGTATATTGCTAGAGTTTGGCGTTCTGCTCCTCTAATTTCTCCAACATTTGAAGAATGAGCTCTTGGCGTTGGTAGATTTAAGAAAGCATTGCAACTGAACCAGCTGACATATAACTCTCAGGTTCTGCCACGGGCACCTTGCCTTTGGACACCGGCTTTACAGCCTTTCCTTTGCCTTTCTCCTTGGAAATAAGTTGCCTCTATAGGGCAAGAGTGATAATTATTCCTTTGCTCTCTTGGACATTGTCCAAATTAAACCGAGGCACATTGTGCTTCATGCAAATGTTAGAGATTAATAAGGGGAAAAACAAACTACCATTGCCCTTACATGCACCTTTATATGTCTTGTCTTTGATGATACGATCGATGTTGATCTTGTGGCCTATGATGATTGAATACTACAAGGCCACCATTTCTTTCGAGACAGTCTCGTTATGGGTGGTGGGCATAAGATTTGCTTTCAAGAAGTGGTTCCACCCCTTTGGTTGTGGCTTCAATGCCAGCCGTTTCACCGTCCAGTGGCCTTTCGATGAAACGTTCCAGTTGGTGCCAGGCTCACAAAAATCATTCAATAGCATTTTTCTATTGGCAACGTCCAACGAGTCAGCAAACTTAGAGTGCTCTTCCCCTGCACTATCCAATTTAAATATATTATTAATAGTCCCCTCATTAAATCTAACACACGTACCTCGTATAAGCAAGAAAGATAAATCTTTGGCTGTAAGGTGGGCATAAAACTCTCGGACAATATTGGAAAGGATATCCCCAGATTGCTGGCAAAATATCTCCCACTTGTGCTTTTTAATCACTGCTATGAACTCCGGTGAATAACCCAAGTTGGGTTCATTCTTGAACTCATAATTTTTCTCATAAAAAAACGTTCATGCGACAAAGTTCTCCTCATACTTCTTTTGAATTTATACATTAATGAAGATCTTGAAAGTTGTTGAAGAAGATGCCATGGAGAAACTTTTGGAGAAATAAGAGAACTTTAGGGAAAAAAAGTTGGATTATTGTTTTCTCGCCGAAGAACATGAAAAGAAAGAGTGTAAAGTTTTAGCTAAGGCAAAGGTCAAGGTTTAAGTAGAGAGAAGAAGAAACTGTTGAGTGTTTTAATGGGGATGTTTAATTTGGGCGATTAAATATGGATAATGATGAGGAAGTGGCGTGTTTAGGGAGAAGGGATAATGATGGGCTAAGGGGTTAATGAGATAAGATGACGTGAGAAAGGGATTAGGGTAAAAAGATTGGGTTGAAATTTGAATTTCAATTTACCCTAAGCGGATAGGGTTTAAATCCCGCACTTAGCCAGAACCTTCACTCTTCTTAGGCCTGACTTATACAAGTCTAATTGTGCAATCTTGGATTCCACATGCTAGCCCTGATCTTGACATACTGCTTGTCAACATAATCCTGCACTCACTCAAAGAAATCCTTTGAAAATAGAAAAAGAAAAAGAAAAAGAAAAAGAAAAAGAAAAAGAAAAAGAAAAGAAAATAACAAAAAGAAAATGACAATTGAACCAAATACTGAAAAATCAAAGAAAAACATATAACCTACTATGTACATGCATCAAACAATAATGGCGAGGTTCATTGAATTTCTTCCAAGAGAACAGTCTCCTTGGCATTCTTTTGATTACCTTCCAAATAATGTTTCAACCTTTGACTGTTTACCTTAAAAGTTGTCTCTGTCTTCAAATCCTTATGTCAATTGCTCCATGAGCATATGGTTTGACAACTTCGAAGGGGTTCGACCATCCAGACTCAAGCTTTCCTGGAAATAGCTTTAACCTAGAGTTAAATAATAGAACTCTTTAGCCGACTTAAACTGCCTTGGGAATATTCTGTTATCATGCCACCTCTTTGTCTTCTCTTTGTATAGCTTAGCATTCTCATAGGCTTGAGCTCGAAATTCCTCTAAATCTAATAGCCTTTTCTCACCTGCAGCCCTCTATTCCATATTAAGCTTATTGGTTGCCCAATAAGCTCGATGTCCCAATTCCACTAACAAGTAGCATGCCTTACCAAAAATGAGTCTGTATGGGGAGGTTCCCAACGGAGTCTTAAAAGCTGTTCCGTAAGCCTAAAGGGAGTCATCTAATCTCAAGGACCATTCTTTCTTTGTTGGGTTCACAGTTTTCTCCAAAATATTCTTAATCTCCTTATTTGAGATCTCTACTTGGCCATTCATTTGGGGATGGTAGGCTGTGGCAATTCGTTACTAAATTCCATACCTCCACAGAGCTTTAGAAATTAAATTACATTTAAAGTGTGTACCTTCATCCTGAATGATAGCTCCATGGGCACAGAATCTAATGAAAATATGCTTATGCAGGAACTTGGCAAAAACCTTGGAATCATTTGTTGGTAAAGCAACAGGTTCAACCCATTTTGAAACATAGCCAATGACCACAAGGATATATAGGTTACCAAATAATGAGGGAAAGGGACCCATGAAGTCTATTGCCCATACATCAAATAGTTCTACTAGCATAATGTTCTAGAGTGGCAATTGATGTCTGCCAGAGATGTTACCCGTCCGCTGGCATCGATCACATGCCTTCGCAAAATTATGGGCATCCTTAAACAGTGTAAGCCAAAAGAATCCTAACTGTAGCACTTTGGCCGCGATTTTCATCCCAGCAAAGTGGCCTCCATACGGTGTTGTGTGGCATAATTGCAATATGTTGTGCTATTCATTTTCTGGAATACACCAACCTGCTTAAACAAAATTGGCTCGTACTAATAATATTGCCGAACATCTCGCAGAAATTGTTTCCTAGCATTACTTGCCAAATTCGGTTGCAAAATTTTACTTACCAAGTAGTTGACTATGTCAGCGTACCATGGAATAGAATCAACTGCAAGTAAATACTCATCGGGGAATTCATCCCTTGTGGCAGCAACTCTACCATTCTCTAGGTGATGCTCTAACTATGATAAATAGTTAGCTACCAAGTTCTCACTCCCCTTCTTATCTTTGATCTCGAGATCGAATTCTTACAGCAAGAGTGTCCATCGAATTAGTCTGAGCTTGCCATCCCTCTTTGCCAAGAGATATTTTAAGGCCGAATAGTCCATGTACACCACAACTTTGTTACCTACCAAGTAAGATCTGAATTTATCAAATGCAAAGACAACATCGAGAAATTCTTTCTCAATTGTGGAGTAGCGTATGGCTGCTATAATAGATAGTATGGAAAACTTTGCCACGCCCTTGTCCCAACATTGTTCCAATGGCATAGTTGCTGGCATCACACATGAGCTCGAATGACTCATTCCAATATGGTGCCATGACTATCAGGGCATTAATCAACCTTTCTTTAAGTTCTGAAACACTTTCAAACAAACATAATCAAATGCAAAAGTGGTATTTTGTTCTAAAAGCAAGCATAAAGGTTTAGAAAATTTTGAGAAATCTTTAATTAAACGATGATAAAAACCTACATGTCCTAAAAAGCTCCTAAATCCTTTTACGCTTGTAGGAGGTGGCAATTGTTTGATTACCTCAACTTTTGCTTTTTCTACTTCCATGCCTCTCTTGGTCACTTTATGTATGAGAACTATGTCTTCCTTCACCATGAAGTGGCATTTTCCCAGTTTTAGACCAGTTAAGTCCCAATACATCTCCTCAACACAAGTTCCAAACTCTAAAGGCATTCCTCAAATGTTTTGCCAAATACCGAGAAGTCATCAATGAAAACTTCTAGATTGTTCTCGATCATATCAAAGAAGATCGACATCATGCAACATTGAAACATTGCTGGAGCGTTACACAATCCAAAGGGCATTATTTTAAAAGCGAATGTTCCATATGGACAAGTGAACATGGTTTTCTCTTGATCTTCTGGAGCGATGGCAATTTGGTTGTAGCCTAAGTAGCCTTCCAGGAAATAGTAAAATGCCTTACTTGCCAACCTGTCCAACATCTGGTCGATGAAGGGCAATGGAAAGTGATGATTCCTAGTGGCATTGTTTATCCTCTCGTAATCCATGCACACTCTCCAACCTGTGATAGTCATGGAGGGAATCAACTCTTTTTTGCTATTTTGTACCACTGTCATTCCACCATTCTTTGACACACATTGCACTGGGCTAACCCATGATCTATAAAAAATGAGATAAATCATCCCGATATCTAGCCATTTTATGATTTCTTTCTTCACTACCTCTTTCATGCTCGGGTTCAATCTTCTCTGGGTCTCAATTGTTTTGCCATGGTACTCCTCCAAAATAATTTTGTACATGCAAATAGTTAGGCTTATTCCTAGGATATCAGCCAAGGTCCATCCCAAAGCTTGCTTATAATTGCTTAATATTTCCAATAATCGTTCCTCCTGATCATTAGTGAGATCTGCACCAATGATTATTGGAAAAGTTGAGTTATTACCTAAATAAACATACTTAAGGTGGTCTGGTAATGGTTTCAGCTCCAATTCTGGTGGCTCCTCAATAGATGGTTTGGGTGCCTTGATTTCTTTACCAACCAACTCTAGTGGCTCTAGCTGTCCAAAATAACTCTCAACTTCAGTCTCCAAGGTTGGTCCTTTAGGTTCTTCACTCATATCATCTTCATCATCTTGTTTTCTGGCATCGTCATCTGGGTCTTGGCAAATCTGTGCCATGTTCATACTGAAAATGGCTTCATCATCTCATCAGTTTGCCATTCCTCATGTTCATCTATGCATTTAAGAGCTTGAAACACATTAAATGTAACATGTTGATCATTCATGCGCATTGTAAGTTAACCTTTGTGAACATCAATTAGGGCCCTACCCGTGGCAAGGAATGGTCTACCCAATATAATTGGGACATTAACATCTACCTCATAATCTAAAATGATAAAATCATCTGGAAATATAAATTTGTCTACCTTCACCAACACATCCTTAATCTTACCTTTAGGAGGTGCAAAAGATCGGTCTGCCAACTGATGTGTTACCGTGGTAGGCCTTGCTTTAATTCCAAGCTTTATGAAAACTAACATTAGCATCAAATTGGTGCTAGCTCCCATGTCACGCAGTGCCTTGCCCATGAATCTATTGCCAATGGTACAAGGAATAGTGAAACTCCCTGGATCTTTCAGCTTTGGTGGCAATCGATTGAGTATCATTGCACTGCATCCTTTAGTAAGAGCTACGATCTCAAAATCACCCAATTTCCTCTTTTTGTTCAAGACGTCTTTCATGAATTTGACATAGTTGGGCATTTGCTCGAGAGCTTCCACTAATGGTATGTTTATTTGCAATTGTTTAAGAACTTCTAAAAAGCACTTGAATTGCTGGCCTTGATTGTGTTTATGGAGTCTTTGTGGGAAAGGTGGGGGTGTCTAAGCAAATGCTGGCTCCACTAGCTTTGCCAAGGTGGTACTGGCATCAGATTGCTGTCTGGCATCATCAGTTATTGCTGCATCAACTTCTCAGCTTGGCAATTATTTAACTGGTTAACAAGTGTCTCAGTCTCGCATTGTTTGCCACTCCGAAGAGTTACTACTTTGCATTGTTCTTTACCTTTCTGCCAAGCATCTTTCGTATCACTTGGAAAAGTTCCCTGGGGTTTGTTACTGAGTGCGTTGGCATTCTGCCCTAGCTAAACCTCCAAGTTTCTCATGGATGCTGCTAAACTCTGGACAATTACATCATTTCGCTCCATGTAATCAATCAAAGTGTTTCCTTGGTTAGATCTTTGCCCTTGATGGGAATTGATCTGGGCTCTTTGTGGCATCGCATTTTGGTTGAAACCTAGCGGTGTATTATTGTTCTACCGTTGGGCATTCAATTGATTATTGCCTTGGTTTGCCTAAGAGAAGTTGGGGTGTTGCTTCCAACCTGTATTGTAAGTATCAAAATTAGGATTATAATTATGATTGAAATTGCCAACAAAATTTACCGACTTAGGGTTTGCTGAGCAATCCTCCTTATGATGATTCTCTCCATATATCGTGCAGAAAATGCCTTTACTTCTCAGACTTTAGTAGGCTTTTGCAATGTCTTCACTACATTAGTGAGATTGGAAAATTGAGCATTGATTGATGATAATGCATTGAGCTCTAATTTTCCAGTAGTTTTTGTTCATGTTCCAGTATGGTAGTAGGATACTGAAAATCATTGGTGACAATCATTTCAAGGATGTCATATGCCTTTGTATAATTCTTGTCTAACACAGTGAACCATTTGACGAAGCATCAACTGCAGCCATGACATGAGCATTGAGTCTGTTGTAAAAGGTTTCATCTGGGTCCAATTAGGGAATCCATACATAGGGCACCTCCTCAACATGTCCTTGAATCTCTCCCAAGCATCATATAAGGTTTCGTCACCAACCTGCCTAAACGAACTGCTTTTACTCAGCTTGGCATTAAGTTTAGGTGGCTGGAATCGTAAAAGAAATTTCTGGCATAGTTCTACCCATGAAGTAACGGAACCAGGTGGCAAATAAATAGTTGACAAACTTCCATGAATTATTTCAAATGTTTCTTTGGGTCTCTAGTAGGTGATCCATCAAATTGTCCAACATTCAAAAGAGTCTGTATTATTACCGGTTTAAGTTCAAAACTTGTTGTATTTACCTCGGGACCAATTAGGCCTGGCATCAAATTGTCTATATTTGGTGCTAAGTGTTATCTAATAGGCATCTCTTCGGAATTATCAACAACATCAGCAGGAGCGGGCGTAATATCATCATTTAATGGCGGATCCCCATGTTAATTTAGGACACCATCTACCACATTTCCATTTTGAGCCATCTCTCGTTGTTTCCTTTTCAATCTTCGTAGGGTTCTTTCAATTTATGGGTCGTACGACCAATTTTCCATCGAAGGGCAGTTCCAGGTCATACATCAAACAAAACAAATAAGTAAAGTAAAACAAAACTAGCAAATCAAAACAATATATTTCATCACAATCCCCGACAACGGCGCCAAAAACTTGTCGAATTTGCTAACGCTTGGCAATAGATTGAGAATGCAGTGTATATATGTAAGAAATAATGCCAAGAGTGAGTCTATTGCATGCAAGTATAAACGGCCAGCAAGTAATATAGTAGTAAGCTAAGTATCGTATCCATAGGGATTGACCAAGAATTTAAGTGTTCAATGGTTTACTTGTTACAGGGATCAAGAATGTTGAAATTGATTTGGATTTTAGATTTAGAAAATAGCTAAAACAATGTAATGAAAGTAAAAACAGTTTGGCAAGAAAAAGTATTCAAATGGATGATGAGCGTTGGCAAGGGATGCCTGGATTTTACGCTATTTATGTCAGTTATTAATAATCTTCTACCTTGGATTTATTGTCGAGCAAATTTTAAGATTAGTATTACCTTTGTCGATGGCAATATCCTAAGTTAACCACGATAAAACCCATTTATGTCTATAGTGCAACTTTTCAAAGATTAACTTGATTAAGTTACAATCTATACTCCTAAGGGGTAGATTCACTTCCAAGTTAAGCTTATCTACTTGAACATCTTCTGTCAAAGTTTCTCTCCTTAGTACCTGGTAACTGATCGTTACCCCTTAAGCCTGTTAAGATAGTAAAGCATAATAAGTATACAATGCCAACTGTCATATGGCAAAAAATTTAAGGAAATAAAGTGCAAGCCAAATAGAAAATAGTGCCAAGATATTCAAATTATTAAAAAGCAAAGATAAACTGAGCGTTAATCTCAAACATCCCCAATCATTTGTAAAAGCTTAGTTCATGGTTGAGGGATCCATCCACAAAACATCGTATCTCAATGTCACCATTTATATAAAAAATAAACTAAGAGAATAGGCAAAGAAGGAGGTCTATCGATGCAGACCTTCAAATGCTCGGTCTAAGATGGTCGAACCATATTGCCTCTAGCTTGCTCTTCCACCACGGTGCTCTCTCCGAGTGTGTTGATCGATCTCTTCTCTTCCTTTAAATAGGCATGCGTGGAACCTTATAGTGGGTTTGAAATTTGATTACACACCAAGATAGGTGTGCTATCCTCTTATACTCTTTTGAATTTTAGGGCTAATGTGTATTAGGTTCAACAGCTACTTTGATCGGGTTTTGGATGTCAATTCTTTGCCAACTGAGCTTGGCAATCTCTGGTCCAACTTTGCCAATTGTAACTCAGCAATTCTCTTATGCTTTTCAAGCTTTCTACTCCTGCACTACTCTACCAAGCCTGCCTGTTCCTATCCTGCATCAATTCCAGCAAAACAACCCTTAACACTGGCAAAAATAACAACTCTCTAACTCCTTATGCAAATGCGTGATTTTAACAACAAAATCCAAACATATATACCTAAAGACAAGCAAAAGTATTGTGAAATATGCATAAAAATCAGTATTTTCTAGGAGTTAACAACTACTCTGACAAACTCAACATTTATTTTACCACAACTGTAGACAATCTATCTCCAAAATTTGGGTAGAATAACCATTCCATTCATCAAGTCCAAGCTTATGTCGACGCATTCACGAGTGTGAACTATTTCATGACTTGTCCTTAGAGCCCAATCATCATCTCAAACGCAATCTTTATTGTGACTTCTCCAAAACTCCCACTTATGGTACCCAACATTTAAACCATCATACAAAACCTCAAAACCAAAAACTACTTGCAAGGTCATCGACCTCAAGGAACGGGTAATGGTCCTTCATTGCTAATCATCGACCCACAACGTTCAATGCCAACAATCTTCGCCATACCACTACAAAAAACAACACAAGCGCGCCCCAAGGTGAACCACTTGGTGACGACACCCATATACACTCACTTGTACAAATGAGTCCCCACTCAAGAAGTTCGGCCGGTGTCATACTACAGGGTAAAGGACACAAACACTGAACTTGAAATTACCTCTACTGTGGGTTCTAACCCATGATCAAGAGGTAAGCTCGCTCATTCCTCGAAGAATGTTCCAACCACCTCTTAATCCTTTGCAAGCTTTAGAACTTTGGACCTTAACCCACGTATCCATTGTGGGTGGTTTAGTGATGTCTCACTACTTACAAAACTTCTCTTGAATTAACATCCCTAAAACATAGCTAGGGATGACCATGGGTCGGGTTTTTGGCTAATCTGCACCTGACCCAAAAATTTAACACATGCACCCAAACTCAAACCGACCTGACATTTTATGATGCTCCACTGACCCAAACCTGAATTCTAGAGTAAAAACACAAATCTAACCCGACTTGATCTGACGTAAAAATATTATGATTTTTATTATTATTCGATAAAATAGAGAGCTAATTGAAAAAATACAAATAAAGAGGGAGCATTATAATAATTATTCCGTTTTTATTAGACAAAATATAGAGATAATTGATATATATATATAAAGAGGGGCATTGTAGCAATTATACCTAAATATTTAAAATAAAACTAAATTATTATTTCGGGTCGGGTTGGGTATTTTTCACCTTAAACCCAAACCCGTCCTGACTTTATCTTCAAAAAAATTAGGCCCGAACCCGACCCAAACCTAAAATTTTCTTTAAAAAACTGACCCTATAGGATCAGGTCAAGTTGAAACCCATCAAGTATGGGTCAAATGGCCATCCCTAAACATAACGATCATGATGGGGAGGAAATGGTTCCTCATGCCCATTACCAACAAATGGGTTCACCCAAAACCACGAAGCTTCGAGACCCTCGTTCGAAACCAAGGCACGCATCATGCTTAAACGATTGATCCAAGCACAAGGTAACATCTACTAACTTGGAAGAGAGTAAATCTAACAAGTCCACAGGGACTGTTACTCTCAATCCTCACTCATCAACCACAATAAAACCTTATCCACAAGCACTTACGAATTTGACGAACTAATAAACTAGACATCCACTTCTGGATCTTACCACAACAATTTCTCTACAAGAAACAACACCATTGTATGAACGAGAAATTACATCTCCATCAATGCCACAACTGAAGCCAAAATGAAACATAGATACTTGACATATCATCTGTGGCACAACTATCATTTCTGACATGAATGGTAGGCTGTGTAGCCACAGCTCGAGCGTCAAATCTAACAGTGGATCTCACAGTACCTCCACCATTATATACAACGATTCCCTAGCATCGCCTCTAGAAAAACTCTAACTAAATTGAGGAGGAGTCAGCCTTTGAAACTGTACTGAAGTAGCATCATCCCTGTGCAGCAATTCTTTGTCATGCGACCCAGTGTTTAGCACCTGTAGCAAGCCTTTTGAAACAAAAAGTACACTCCAAGATGATGTTGGCCATAATGCTCATAATCGGTGGAAGCGACACTCCTACTAAGCCCTCAGTACTCCTATTTAGAGCAGAAATCAAGGAACTCTTACGGATCTCAGCCTAGATCCTTGACCGGCTCTCGGTAGCTGATATAAAACAACTCTCTTTACACCTCTCGAAGCACAAAACCTCCTAGACAGAGCATGAGAAGGACCTATGATGTCCTGAATTCCTAAAGTCTAATTCCTTGAGTCTTCAATCTAACTCGGTGTCAAACTCTAAAGTCATTCAAGTGCCCTCGCACTACAAGCCAACTTTGAGAATGTCCCAAGTGGACTCGTTGTCACATATATCCGAAGGTCAATCTTTAACCCACGTCTAAACCTCTTACACCTCAACTCGTTAGTAGCAACCAACATCGAGGCATGTCGGCTCAACAGTAAAAAAATCTTGTTCATATTCAAACACTGATTGGTCACCTAGAACTAGGTATAAGAACTGATCTTGTCATATCCCAAAAACTGGCCTAGTCAGAAGTAGGTTCTGGTGATTAGAAATTTTGAATCCGATGTGTTAAATTTTTGTAATGATTGACCTTTGTACCCCTTTCGCATAATGAAGTTATATTTTGGTCCTATTTGAGTGAATGAACTTCCTTGTATGAAATTCAAAGCCAAATTGCCAATTCTTAGCTAGGCGTACCGATACGGTCAAGCCTGTATCGATACGATCTAACTGCCAATAACAGAGTTACCTGTTTTAGCGAGAGTGTATCGATACAGCCATGAGTGTATCGATATGGGTCCTCTATTTGAAGCTCAAATTAAAGGAAATAGGAAGCAAGGTGCTGAGTCACCTCCTAACTTGCCTCCTTCACGTGAGAACCATCAGAAAAACTGACTTTTGTCAATGGTCAAAAGGTGGAAAAAGCATTGGCCATTGGATTGAGCAAACACTTGTCTTAAGGAAATCATCTTATTGGCAAGAAATAGGTGGGAAATGATTAAGGTAGATTAAGGTGTTTTAAATAAAGCAAAAAAAAGTTTTCATCTTGTTGCTTGAACCTCCCGAACATCAAAACACAACCCTCGTCTTTCACTAAGCACACATCACCATTTTCATCTTCAAGCTCAAGATAAGCAAGCACCTCGGTTCCATCCTTGCCCTTTGTTCAACTTCGATATAATGTTTGAAAGCCCACAACTCGGTGAGTAAAACCCCTAAGCTAATTCAATGATTCCTCAAGGTTTAATCTTAAGATTAGGTTTTCAATGTTCAAGTAGAAGCTCATGGATTAGGAAGCTAATTTCGTTATTCCGATGTTATCTACAAGCTTGGTAAGCTAGAAATATGTTTCTGAATCCTTAGATCGAATTCTAATGCAATTCCTCATTTTGTGCTAGCTCAAATAGTGGAGAAGGATTCCTTGCCACCTCCAAAGGGAGCTAGGCACAACAGAATTGTAATCCAAGAATCTCGTAATCAAGGTGTGTGTAGTAGTGTCAAGGGATAGGCAAGGAGCCATCCCGTTGCATTCATTTATGTTATAATCACATATTTGGTTAAAGGCTCACATAGAGAAAACATGTGTGGATGCTAATGGCTAGCATGGTAAGTCTTTACATCACTTTGATATGTCTATGAGTATATATGTGATATCTGATATGCTATGATTATGATATGATATGATTCCGACATGATATGATCATGCTATGATATGTTATGGAGCTAAGGCTCAATTCTGATTCCGACACGTTATGGCCTACGGGCATAAAGGTGAGTAATATAATGAAATATGTGTAACCTTGGACATTTGGGAGTTTTGGATACAATTGGCATGCCATAGGGTTATTTGAGCTCTTATAAGTAAGGGATTGGGCTACAGTCCGGGGCTATGGCCTATATGTGGGGGAGATAATGATAGATTGTGCAAGAGATACTATTCGGAGCTACGGCTCAAGGCTACGACCTGTTTTCCGATATATGTATGGTGTAAAGGGGAATCTGTGTATCCATTTGTTACATTGACCAAGGGAATTTAAATGTGTATATGCTTCATTATAATTATGTGAAATTATGATAAATGGCCTAAGCATGAGACATTGTGATTAAAGAATGTGATTATGATAATTAAGTATGCCAATATGCCTTTTGTGTTCATAGCATGCCATTCGTGTATTGTTATTGCTTATGTTGTTATGACTACCTCACTAGGATATATAAGCCTAACATATGTATGTCTCATGCATTTCAGGGTCTTGAGGTTTTTCAAGCTCCAATCGTGTAATCTCCGGGTTGCAAGTCACTTCCTCAAGCTAAATGTATGTCTACTTTTGTTCCCGAACTCCTAGTAAGGTGGCATATGGTCTAAACATGTTACTTATGAAGTTTTTGATATGTGTGTAATGGCCTAATAGTGCCTAGAGGTTACTAGTGAAATTTGGCATGTTTTGGGAGGATTAAACTAGCTAAAATGAGTTTAAAAGCACAAAAAGGTGAAACTAGGTAAATGGATTCGAAATGCTCTAAAATTTTGCATGCTATTAGAATTATGGATTTGTAAGTTTATGGTAAAATTTTAGGGCAATCGAACATCGTTCAACAAGTTAAATCGAATAAAAACTAGATAAAATGTATCATTACGATACGAGTGATGGTGTATCGATACGGTCCTTGCATTTCAAGTCTAGTCAACATTGGTCAAATAGGGCGTATCGATATGGTTTGGGGCGTATCAGTAAGGATTTTGGTCCCTGGAATCTGGATTGAAAAATGGTATCGATACGGTCTTAGAGCGTATCGTTACGAGGTCAACATGGTCAACGTGTATTGATACGAGCTTAGCTGTATATGTACGGGTTTGACATCCTTTGAATCTGGAAATTTGGAATTAGGCTTAGCGTATCGATACGGTCCTTAGGGTATCGATACGGTGTTAGTTAAATCTGTTATAAGGCAAAAAAGTAGAATTTGGACAGTTTGCAAATTGGTCACAAATAACTATACGGTCTAACTGATTAGGTTAACGATATCTGATAGTAACGAAACTTCACAGATCAATAATTGGTAAGTTTAATTACAAGTTGGTAATAAAGGATTCTGAGTAGGATCGCTAATTTGTAAATTTTACAATCTAGTCCCTAGATTTGAAAAAAGATTAAAATTAACCCCGATCCTAAAAAGACTAGTAACGAATAGATTCAATAATTCTTAAGAATGACTAATAAAATATCCCAAACAAGTTTCAAACTCTGATTCTGCCTTTCAATCTCTGAATAAGTTTCCGATAACACTTTCCGACCTGGTTCTCTACCAGACCGAGAAAGGGTGTTACAGATCTCTCATCTTATCCGTGTGAACTTTACTAATGTACTTCTTCTTAAACTCGTCCAAGGGGATATACCAGGTTGGACGTGTAGGCTGCAGTTCCACTCAACAATCCCCCACCATTCATGGGTATTTTCCTTTTGGAAAACGACAATACAATTGAAGTCATCCTCTGGACTACCCCTATCTATCTCAGAATCCCTTGAGTGCCTTTCAACCACTGGTAAGCTTTGATCGGGTTGTCCTCCCCTGAACCTTTAAGATCTTCTAGTCTATAACTACGAAGTCCTTCCCTTTTGAGAGATATAACTCTCCTCACGACTTTTCTGGTTGTATCCGGCACCATCCACCATATCAAATCTGAAATCATGTTAAGAAGGTGGCAGCTCATCATTCTTATTACCAAAGGTTTGGTTCCCTCAGAACCCTAAAGCTTCAAGCACTACGCTTGACATTTCAAGCTAGCTTCGTGTCTGATCAGTCAACCAATGTCCACAAATCATATCAAATTTCTCAAAAGGAAGCTCCACCAAGTCTGTTAAAACACCCAACCTCAAGCCTCAATCTTGTATCTCCAATAAACCTCGTCCATGAAAAATTAAATTCTAGGGGTTTTCCACTTGCATCCCAACTCTAAGTCTTCAACTTAGAATACTTCTTTCTTGGTGGTTTCACTCTGGACATATGAATAGGTGGGTCCCCAGATCCACCAATCTCGAGTATCGCCTTTCACCTATTCAATGATATCCTTCCAGCCACCATCATAATCACTTTGCAGCAAGCGAACGTTACTCAAAATCTCAAAGCATTCAACTTACTATGAGTGTACTTGGAATCTCTTAGCCATCAAGTACATCGCGACATTAAATTGAACCATACATTTGTTAGCTATACTACATCACCATCACATGGTATCGTACCATCGGGGATTCCTCACTACGGATGAAGGGACTATTGGTTGATGCTCAACCACTAGTTGATAGAAAGCATGTCTCATTAACTGTACCATAAAGATCACCTACTTAAAGCATGGAGTCTTACCTTTGGAAATTCCCACGATTAAATCGAAGGCTTCAAGGTAGCTTATGCCACATGACTACGGGTATTACTCGAGTGATGGGAGAAGGGCACACCCTCAACTCTTGCATCCTTTCATGATTCATTCCTTATTGCCTAGGACAATCTCGGTCCCAAAATTGTCATCAAAGAAATTCAGCCATCATCTTGGCCCTCGCGACCACGATTATAACTATCTAAATGTCGCAACCGTCGACACACAATAATACAGAGTACACCATCTAGATTCTAGTCTTGAAAGAGTACAACTTATACTTAAGGGCTCGTATTCACTTAGACACCTATCCACGACTCCTAATCACCCTGGGGCTTTCCTAGAACCAACTAAAACTTGTCTCTAATACCATTAAATGTAACACTCTCAACCTGGATGTCATATTCGAGCCTCAAGCCCTACCCGCAACAAAATTTTTTTGACCTAGTTTAGCCTAATCCACAATTAATTTCCAAAACCATTTGAGTTTCAATCCAATAAAACATAGATACATATTTAAAAGCATTTACAAGGGAGCTCATTTTAAATTACATTGTAAAAGCATTCGACTCAATTATTTTAAATCCAAATACAAGTTACAAAACATGCGATAGGGTCTTACGAATACCTAGCCCAAAGACCTAAGAACTATACTCTGGTGAGATGAGGCACTAGAACCATTCACTGATGGTCCTCCTCCAAGCAATATGCCAAACCTACTAATCTGCGAACGAAAACAATGATTCTGAACATTGAGCTAACAAGCTCAGTGGATACACTTCCACTCAACAATGCTTCATGCAAATCATAAATATGGGCACGTAGCTAAAAAATGATATCCTGGCATTATAATAATGTCTGACGCTACCTCTATCCGCCTAACACATAGAAATCAACAATGATACATAAATTCTCACACAACAATATAAGTATCATACCAACAAACCTGGAGTGAGGCTCGATACCATTAAGCCTCGGGATCATACACTCTAAGTGAGGCTTAGTTCCACTAAGCATCAAGTTCATACACTCATGCTCAGAATCTCTCATCGAGCATCTTTGAATGAGTCTCGTTGTAACCCCTTTGACTGGCCTAAATGTTAGACCTGGACCATAAAGATCATATTAGGTTTGCCGAAGCAAACCCAAATTATCTTACTCGAAAAGGGTCATTTTTTCTTTTAACTTGTCTAGATGCATAATTAAGACTTAAGGTGCACATACAAGCACCAGTTCAATTTTCATTCGATTCGAGCATCGATAAAGCACTCAATTGCAAATATAAGCATTTTAGGGACTAAAATGTAAATCCAAAGGTTTTCAGGGATTTATGCAAGTTTCATGTTACCAGTTTTTAATTAATCATGTTTAATGCCAACCTGTCAAATTTCAGCTTCAACGGATAACAAATAAGCATCCAATTTAACAAAATATGAAATTAAGGACTAAATCGTAAAACAACTAGATTACAGGGACTAACATGTTTGCAATAGCTTCTTACAATAGCTTCTTACAGAAATTAGATACATTAAAGGCATGCTTGCATAATATCAAGTCAAATGAACATCATTTTCTTATTCAATTGATGCAACAACATACGGTGGCCAAAATGTAAAGAATATAAACTTAGTAAAATCCATTAACTGAGTGAACCACCAGCCATACCAATATGATCCGCTCAATAATACCTTTTAGGGATTCGAATCCCAACTTTAAATTATCCAAATTCTTTCGATAACTCAGATATGCTCATAATATTTTACTAACATTAAACAAGGAATAAACTCCCAACCCTTGTAAATAGTATCAGACTCGTTTCCATCACAAGGTGCAATCATGCCTTATCAGAAACACCCTTCTGCTCGTTCCAAAATGAGCAAACACCATCCAAACTAAAAGAACTATGCTGAACACAACAACTTTTTCAACCAATCAAAAAATGACATGTCAAATATTCAACAACTCTCATAATTATACAAGAAATCTAGAGGCGTGCTTCCTAACAATATAAAGTGTTATCCACAAATAACCAATTGGTCAGGACCTAACATAGGCAATAGATAAATTAAGAAATTAAAGCATGTGTCCATATGTACTCTTAGAACACAAACAATCTATCCAATCATTATTTAAACCGTTTTAAATCATTAGATCATAACTATCAAGTATACAAAGCATTAAAATATTACTAACATCTTAATCCTTAAATACAACCATCATCTAACGTAATATAAAACCAATCAAGTTATCATTCCCTAAATAAAACAATCTATCCCAATATTCTACCCACATTGCCTTATTACAAATAATAATAATACCGTAAACATACTCTTTTAATACGTTTGTCTTGGAATCCACCTTGCCTCGGACCATAACCCCATACTTTCTTTATTCACTACATTGACGAGAGAAAAGATAGCGTAAGCATATAATGCCTAGTGACTACGCTAAAAAATTAAAACATCAATACTTTTTCAAACCAAAACCAATAATAAAAACCTGTATCAAAGTAAGCCAAATTCGCCACTTCCAAAGCATTTAAACAAATGTATAAAACCAATCTTTGGAAGTAGATGTTTATTTGCTAAAACTTTCCAAATCATTTACACAAACCCTCAAAACATATTACATCAAATGCATAATCATGTATCATAGATTGCGAGCATAAACCTATGCATAACCTCAATTTAAGCTTCCATATGCACAATCATTTTATTTACAAAGCATAAAGAGCATTCCTTGAAATTAGAAGATCATTGGCTAAACTTTCCAAAACATATGCATAACTCAAATCATTTTAGATCACAAGTATAATCATGTATCATAGATTCTATGCAGAACTTCCATATGCATATTCAATTTAAGCCTTCACATGCTTATTTTTCCAATAGCAAGCTTAAAGAGCGCAACATGTATAAATCGCATTATACAAAACACAATCCATTTACCATGATACATCATCAATTATATTGGCTTTTAAGTGATCATAAACTAAGTTCCACTTTACAAAATATTACATCGGATACACGGATTCAACAAGTGCCCTCTCAACACTTCATACTATCTCAATCGAAATTAAGGTACGATCACAACCGGGTACCATCACAACCCAATCATTGGTTAGGTGTATAATCCACTAACGAGAGTTTTGGGTACCATGTAACCCCTCAACTGTTAGGGTACTCAGGTGGAGTATTTGGTACACATATACCCCTCAACACCTGAAGCAACTTTTTATAGTGCACTATCAATCCTATGGCCAGCCAACTATATTTGATAACATTTTAAACCACATCACTTGCCAATATAATTCATTATTAACCATGTACCTCACTGATTTTATATGCAACATTCAAAACCATTTCCAATGCATTAAACCATGCATTTACAAGTATTCCTCATACTTACACGGACCATTTTCCTAATGCATCCATCATCAATATGTGATCGAAATCAGTATAAAACATACTTAAAACACGCTTAAACAGTAGATACCATGTAATTCATAAACAAGTGCATAAAACCAATTTCACCAAAACACAACCGAGGGAGAAATCTCATCATACTTCTGAGTTTAAACCAACGTTTCAAGCTTAATTTAAACTCCCAAAATAACCTTTAAACCATTTCAAAGCTGAATTCCGCATTCTCGCTCACCAACTTACTTTCGTCTCGACACCAAAACCTCGACGCCAACGCCTCGATGCCTAACCGAAACTCTCGTCCGAACACTTGCCATCTTCCACAAGAAAATGCAAGGGTCAAAACAAATTTGACCACACTAAAATAACCAATTTATTATAGAACCACTATCACAAATATTCAAACCTCTACTACTTCCCTAATAACTTCACGTTACAACAGGGAACCAATTAAAAATCTCCCTTCGCCCTCTACTGGCCAGATTCATGTCCTGTTCAGGCTTTTAAATCCTTTCTCTGTATTTTTTCCCAACTAATATAAACACAAAGGAATGACGCCAAAAGCAGCACCTAAGGACGCCACTGCTACAACCATTCTCCAAACCCCTTTTAATATTTTTCAACAATTACAAATAAATAAGATGGCAGCAGTACTTCACCGCCCTGTTTGCACAACATCCATGTTGCACCATTCGGTTCTTTTCCCTTTGAATTTCTTATGTGCATTTCTTCAAACACTCCTAACACACACTAACATATTATCCAATAATTAAATCAACCACCCCACCAATTACTCCATTCAAGAATCTAAATATAAATTTGATTAATTCCAGAATTAATTTCATAAAATTGATATTAGATCATATCTATGCCACAAGAATAACTCATAATCCTATTAAAACATTTAGATTTCATTCATCAAATCATGATTCACTCTTTAGCATCTAAAAATTAAATTAATCCATTAAAATTCATTTTAACATCAAAAGACAATAGAATTGATAGAAAATCAACACAAAATAATTATGAGATCATTAGAAAACCCAAGCTTACCCAAATAAATTAGAAATTGAAAATGAAGAATGCTCCTCCAATCTTCCAATGTAAAATCCATTGAACAAGATGAGAGAAATCAATATGTGGCTATTGATTAGAAATGATTTAAGAAGAAAATGAATAGAAATTGGATAAGAAAATCCAAGAAAACTAAAATGGTGTTTGGGAGAATCTTGAGAGAAAATGAGAGATAAGTTTAGACATAGCTTTCTTTCTTGTGAAAATAATAACCGTCATCAAATTCTAAGTAGAAATAAGTAAAAGTTTTATTTAATAAATATGCCAAATAATACCATAAAACCACCATTTTAGTTCTTTTTACAAAATTGCCATTATTAATATTTTACAACCTTTTGTAAAATAGTCACCACTTGATTAATATTAAAACAACCCATTTAAAATTACCCAAACTCAATTTCATCATTTCTTTAACTCATTAAATATATTTTTCAAAAATACTTGTCACAATAAATTTATTGGAAATCAATTTAATTACCAAAATTATTTTCCGGAATTAATTAATTAGCTAAAGCCTAACCCAAAATTTTAATCCGATTCCGATAATTCACTCGAATCTTCTAGCCCATTTTCTGGGGTGTTACAACTCTCTCCCTCTAAAAGAAAATTTGTCCTCGAAATTTATGGAAAGGAAACAAAAAAAAACACAAACATTCCATCATCCAACAACTTACTCGATAATACTTACACTGCAAAACTTTCACAAATTCAATCGTCTTGATGTGCAACACCTAATAGCCAGAGACTTCATCAAAAACATCATTTACCAATGGTAGAACCAACAATTCTCAATTTTCTCTTTACAAAAACAATAAGCAAAGGGTCAAACAAACCTCGCCACAAAAATGTAGGCAACTCATAAATTTACACATTCGAGCTGAAACCATCTCGACAAAACATGTCACAAAACTGGTCTTCCCATTTATCTACATACTTTTCATTAAGACTTGATTCAACACACCATTACAAACTATTCTCTACAACCTTCATCTACGGAGAAACGTCGAGAAACATTCAATCACCCATATAATATTCGGTTCCCCGTTGTCCAATCCGTACAGAACTTACATATGATTCCTACTCCCAAACCAACGCCAATATACTGAAAACAACTTTAGCTTACACCAATCCGTTCTAAAATTCAACCAGCCCTTCACAAACATTTCTCAATTCATAAACCTTCATAGAACATCAATAAATCTTCAAAACTATAGCCCACATCAAAGGCTTCACTTAACCAAACATCAATCTCAATTCATGAAGAACAACTATCTCAAGTAGACACTTAAACTAATTTCAGGTCCAAACTTGTAAAAACAATTTTTTTTTAGATTTTTATGAACCAACAAGAAATCATTGGTACCCATTAGAAATTATTAGATTTGAAAAACATAACCATAATTTGTTCTTGAACCATTATAAAACAATTAAACTCAATTAAATTCAATGCAATCACAAATGTTAATAGAAATAATAGATTAAGGACTCGAAGCTGTGGAATGTTAATAAGAAACCATAGCTCACCTTGCTTGATAGGAGTACAACCAAAATGAGTTTTCCCTTGTATTCTAGCGTTAAAAGCATTGTTAACAAAAAATTCACCGATTCGCTCAAGTTTAAAAATTATTTGGATGAAAAATTAGATTAGAAATAAGTTTGGAAAATCAATTGATCATTGAAAACATTTTTAGAAAGTAGAAAATAGGAAAACAATAGTTTAACTTAAAAGAAAATTTAGGAAAACCATGTTCTAGAGAAAATATTAACCATCGGTAGTAGTTTTTTTAAAGCAAAAGAAATTTGAGTTTGTTAAAAATACAAAGGGTGCAATTACTCCCTAAAGATTCTTAGCCTGTGTCCCCTCTCTATTTAATTCACAAAAACCACTTTTTAAACCAAATTGTCTTTTTTTTAAAGTTATCGAATACATAATTCTTGTTATTTGACAAACCAATTAAATAGCCTTCCAAAACATTAGCCATGTCCAATTTGTCATATTCCTTTGAAAACACATTCGATTATTAACCCAAAATTAATTAACTAACTAAACCTAAGCTACGATACCCAAATGGAACCTAGCAAATCATCCAATTCTACAGAACATCTCTCGCCGCAACTTCACTAATGGTGCAACTGTCTCACTAGATTCCTCAACAAACCTCGATACTAAACAACTGGATCTAGAAAACCACGTACTTCTAACACCAACCTTGGTTGCTTCAAATCTAGCACAATTCAAACTTCCAAGAACCAGTCCTCAACACCTTCTATAAACCTTGAGAACTCCAAAGAACCTCATCACTAAAGCTACCTGTATCATATCCTCATCGGCCTCCGAAAAGTCATTCGTAAGTGTGAACATATGTATGCATGATTATTTATATGTCCTCATAGATGCCTATTTATATGTATGCAAAATCTCTACTGTCATGCTCAAATGTATGCATGTATTGACATATTTAAATATATACATATAAGTGTTTATGCACTGTGCATGTTCAAATGTTCACACTTACTAATAACATTCTCATATCCAATATTCCTTTTCACCAAACCAAAACTCGCACTTACCCAAATAAGGAACAAACATTCGCTCTGCTACAAAAGCATGCTAAACCATTCATGATTGTTGACCAAGATCCTTCTCGGTACTGTAGCAGCGTTTTGGAAATTCGATAAGAGGTTAATCCACTTTTTACTAACAATTTGATTTTGGGGGATTTCTTTTTAAAATCGGATTTTGAAATAAAAACTTGGAGTCGCCACCGGTCACTTGGATTAGGTAGACCGGACACAAAAAACCCCAGAGATTTGAATGGGTTCAGGAGTCAGTTACGAGTGGGGAAGTTTTCGCACCCCACCACGCCCGAAAATCGGTACTAAATCAATTACTGCTTTGTTAATATCGAATTTTACGAGTTAAAGTGACGATTAAATCGAAATTTGGTTATACATGTGAGTAGATTTTAAGGGCCCCGTTATTCGAGAATAAACGAAAAAACCACCACCACTATGACTTTTACTAGCCACGTTTACTCCCGAATAAAAGGGCACTGCATTAGCAATTTATATTACATATGCAAGATATAACAACATGACATGAATATGGCAAAAACATGTAAATATAGGCGTGAAGCAAATAAACAAAAAGGGTCCAATGATTACAATATAATATAATATCATATAACTTATATTATATAGAAACATACTATACATATATATATAATGCGTACTAATATGTATTTAGGTGTATATAAAAAGGTTTGGGTTTTGGCAGTAACCCTGCCGATACATATATATATATATATATATATATATATTAATCGAACCATATATTATATATATTATATAAAACATGTATTATATACCATATAAAAAATCATAGATTATATACTATGTACTAGACAAAAAACAGTTATATAATATAAATATATACCATATATTATATGCTATACAAAAATGGATATATCATATATATGTATATATATTACCCATATATTATATACTGTATAAAACATATATTATACTATCATATTCTATATAAAGAAACATTATAATATATATATATAAACCGTATATCATATACTAAAAAATAATATATCAAAACCACAATATACATATATCCACATCATAACCAAGTAAGAATACTAAATAACAACAATAAAAGGGACTGAAAATTAAATATGCATGAAAAAGGATAAACAAAGGGGTTTCTCATCTGGATTTAGGACTGAAGTTTTGGGGCTCAAAAAGGTATTAGACCATTTAAAAACAGATTAAGCTTAAAAAAGGATGACATTGCAAAGTTTCTTAAAATCCCGAGGACCGCGATCGTGATTTTGTGATGCGGAAGGGCTACGAGTATGATTATGGACATGCGGAGGGTTTTAAAACACAAGTAACCTTTCTTTTTTTAATTTTTACACGAGTATAAAACTCAATCTAAATTCAAATCAGACCCCCTTTTTCCATTTTTAAAACCAAACTCCTAAAAAGCTCTTATTTTCCTCGAGATATTGGATGAACACCATCGTGCGTTCATCCGAGAACCCAAAAAACTGTCGCTATCCTCAAATTTTGACGGTCGACTGTCTTAATCCACTGCACCGGCTGCCGCTCGCCGGTGTCGTTGAATCCCAAAAACTTTAGAGAACCCTCATTTTCTTGTTCTAAATCCAGATCTAACCTTCTTTTTTTGAAAAAAAATAAAGCCCCTTCCTTTTTATGAAAACAAATCTGAAACTCTAAACCTAGTGTAATACCCTAAATTATGGCCTAGTAACATGTCACAAACTAATTAGAACTTAATTGTACAAACAATCTACAAATTAGAAGAATTGATTAAACCTAGTAACTAAATTAGATTGATTGATAACTAAATAGCCGAATCATGAAGGATCAAATAGTAACAATATGTAAATGTAGAATTGCATGCAATTAGACCATAAATTGCCAAGTGGAGGCAATTGACCGAGGCAATTGACCAAGCCAAGTGATAACAACATGGCTAAGTGTCCACTTTCCTATCATCTTCTCCACTCAACTTTCTCCTACCTTGGCCGAATCCTTCTCAACCATCTAGGAAGAGAAAGCCACCATTGTAGATGAAGGAAGCTTGCATGTGATCACATTTGCATGTAATTGGATAGCTAGGAAGATTGTAAGTGGTTTCTAAATCCTTTTTCCCTAACAACTTGTTTGAATGAATGATTGATGATAGAAATTGAATTTGGATTCATGGAATTGAATGTTAGATGTTATGTTTGAAATTTACCTTGAATGTAGTTGAATTGCCTATGAATCAAAAATAGGGATCAAGGTTGAAACTAGTTTTGATTAGGGACCGTTTTGCTAGGTGAAAATGTGTAAATATGCTAATTGGATGTAATGCCCTGATTTGGTCACATTGCTAGATGAATTGAGGTTTGAGTAGATTAAATAGCCTGCTGGAAAATGAATGTATACAATTGGATTAGTTAAAACTAGGTAATGGACTGCTCAAATGGTGAATTAGAGGCATGTTGATCAAATGGATCAAATTGGATATAGCATTATAATGACCTGTTTTAAGCACATTTCTAGGTGAATTAGACTGACCTAGAAATGTAAGAACATGAAAATAAGTTGAATTACAATGTTAGAATCTTGTTTAGATGAGTTATGAAGCTAGAAACTCAACCTAGTGTAATCTGCCCAGAATACTCTGTTCTGGGCAGTAACTTTGAAAAATCACCATAAATTGTATAAAAGGAATTTAAGGCTGAAATTTATATTGATAGTGCCTTAACATGTCTAAATTCATTAGGAGAAAACATAGCTAAATTCAAGATTGTAGAATGAATTGTAGAGAAAAAACACTAGGGACAGTGCAAACTGTCCAATGTTATAAATTGCCCTGTCTTTAAATTAAAACTGTATTAATTGGAAAAGAAATAAAATGCAAGACCTATATGGTTAGAAAGGCAATTAAGTTATCTTTCTAACGGTGTAAACCAATTGAAATTCCGACGTAAGGAATGAAAGTTATGTCTGTTTAAGTGAGTAGAGTACATGCTGCCTAGTAGCAACAGTTTATGTAATTGTACATAGTTTTGTATACAGTTTTGAAAACTGTTTTGTAAACAGTTTTGGGATAATGGTTACTGCCCTATTTTACATGAATTAAAGTATAGACAAGTGTAGTTATGTGTAGTAAGGAATATATATGAACATGATGCCAGATTTGTATATGTTGTGTACTAGTAATATTGTCTTGGTTGAATGATTATGTGAACTTGTTTTAATATGTATTTACTTGTGTAATGTGTTAGAAACAAGAGTGAACTTGGCTGAGGAGGAAAGGTTGGAACATCCTAAAGCTAAGAACAAAGGAGTGTGGATCCAAGACTAGCTAGCTTGGAGAGTATTGTGAGTGTAGTTATCTCTAGGGTTAAGACTAGGTCCTAACCAATGCATACATGTCTACATTCTTGTAATGTTTAAATGGACCTAATATGGACTTGGCCTAATAATGGAAGTACGATTAAATTAATGCATGAAATTTGATCACATCCTTGAATTCATGTATGATTCGATTGCTATGCATGTTTAAGTGGTAACATTGGTGCTTGTATGTGTGATATGACATGTGATCGAATGCTTAAGGAAATTGCTTGTAATGTTATCCCAAATTGATGGAATGAACACATGAGAATTACATGATATGTGAGCTATGGCTCAATTGGCCTAAGGGTCTAGTATGTAATGATCTTGCTGAATACTTGACATGATCTTGAAATACTTGTATAAATGGCTAAAATCGAACAACCTTGGTAGCTAGTTGGATTAGGTAGAAGGGCATGCCTTAGAGTCTAGAGCTCATTGTGCCAGGGTGGACCACAGTAGGAGGGTTGACCAGCACTACGGTGCATCTTGTGGCGACAGTTGGCTGGAGACTCGATTACCTATACAAACTAAGTACCAAGGGGGTTGTTTAAATGATAACAAATGAAATAACAATCCTATAATACATGTTACTTGTTGAAAGTTATAAAATGAATGTTGCTTGACATGAAATCCATGAATTGTGTGTTACTTGTCATAGAAGCATGAATTGCTTGAGACTTGATATGAAATGTATTGTTGTTTGACATGTAAACCATGCAATGTTCAATGTTTGGTATGTCAACTTGATTTACTTGGTAAATGTATACCATTCGAATGATTAGATAACACATTTTGGTATTGCTTGCCATGTTACTCTAATAAGATATAATTCATGCCTATTGCTTGCTAGATTGTTCGAATGATATATATGCTTGGTGATTGTGATTCTTGATGGACTTGAAATGCTTATAAACTTTAGTTCGGTAGACTTGATAAATGGCTAAATAACATGATAAATGGCTAAATAACTTGATAAATGCTTGTTTTCATTCTTCTCAACCAACAGGATAAAAGATTCGATCGTTGCTTGATTCTGAAGCCTGATTTCTTGAGCTCGAAGCAAGACACAAGCATAGCTAAAGTATGGTTCATACTTGTTTTGTACTCCCCTAGTTGGTGGCACTTAGATTGTATCTAGTGAACTAGTGCATACATTTTGAATACTTGAATACTTGTATATATGTGTTCTTGAATGGGCCTACTATGTTATGAACTTGGTTGACAATGTGAAACAAGTATGTATTGAGCTTAAATTACATGTAATGGAAAGGTGTTTGCTGCGCATATATGAATTTATATATGGAATGTTCAAGTGATTGATCTAGTTTATATGTACCATACGAATGTCTTGGAAATTATATGGTCACTTGTGTGTGAACATACCTTGTTGTAAGTGTTTTGTGTGTTGTATAGTGAATTGCCGAATGGATATGCTTGGTGTATAGCTTGATTCCAAACAAGTACCATGCAATTGTATGTTCAACAATCATGTTTAGTAAATTTTAGGTATGAGATGTTATATGTATCAAACTAAGGAACATTGAAACGAAATGGAAGTATGTTGCACACTTAGGTCATTCGAATGATAGTGGTATAACATGAAGTTAACTAAATTGTTAAAGTAGTAACCTATAATGACTTGAAATCAAAATGTGAGATTGCTTGTTTGATAAATTAAGTATGCTTGGTTGCTTGCTAGTTAAGTAACTCATCTAATAGGGATGAGCTAATCTATTCATGTCTTGTTCTTGCTCGTAATGCCTTGTTCTTGCTTGGTAACGCTCCCGAGCCGGTTTGCTACTAACCCGGGGTAGGGGGTGTTACACATAGTTTTAAAAGCCTCCCTTTCAACGCTCGCCTCTTCACCGATTCACCATGCTTGGCCTCGAGGAGGCAAGGAGGCTTATCACCAGCAAGGAGGAGCAACGGCGCGAGGGAAACTGAATCATCACAAAGGTAAAAAACCAAAACCCTAACTTTGATTTCCTATGATGTTTCAAAAAGAAAGGAAGAGAAAAGATACCTCTGAAATCTTAAGGCTTTTTGCTTTGTATTGCTCAAAAATCCAGAATCCAACATCCCCATTTACAATAGCTTTAGGGTTTCATATATACCCTTGATAATTACATGCATTTAAAAAATAGAAAAACAAAATTGAAATATCCTATTGGCTGCACTATTTTGATTTTGGTCGGATTCATGTGCATTTCTGAAATTGTTGGCTAATCCCTTGGTGATTGCATTTTCGTCCTTTCTGACACCTTGTTCCCTTGGTGATTGCATTCAACGTGGATGGAGAAGGGACTAGAGGGTGGACGACCAACGTGGAGCGTTTTCTACTACTGATGGAGATCTAGACGGTCACGAGGGAGCTGAAGCGTTATGCGTGAGCTCTACACACGCGTGGGGGTAGCCTAAGAGCCACAGGTGCAGCACGTGCTGAAGCCGAGAAGATGCCCTCGGTAGGATCTGGACCGTTAGATCTAACTTAGATCTGACGGCTGTGATGAGGTCTGACAGCTGTGATGAGGCGGCTACAAACAAACAAAGCAAATTAAGGGCTTTTGTTTTACTAGATTAGTTTTTTGTTAATCAAATTAGGGTTTAGTTTATTATTGGGCCAAAAACGGGCCACTAATGTAATATTTTTGAGTTTTTCAAATGTAAGTGGACTATTAATACATATATATAGACTGAAATTTAAATAATAAAAAAGTGAACTGACTTTTATTTATATTTGTCTTGGGCTCTAACTAACAATAATAATAAAAGATAATAATATATTCTAATAATATATAATACTAATACTAATACTAATAGAAAATATATTAATAACAATAATGTAAAATAAATAAGCTAAAACCCAGACAAAATTAGTGATTACAGTTGCCCTTCTTTTCTTATTCTAGTAAAACGAGAATAGAGCAAAGATATAAAGCACTAATTTTGTCCTACTTCCTTGATTGTAGCCTTGGATAACGAGTTCTTCTGAAACTTTTTGCTTTTCCTTGGCTAGTTCTTCAAGCTGCGAATCTTCGATGCCTCAATTTCTGTCGTGTTGGCATGGAAAGAAGTCTTGAGATGTCGCCTGATTTATGAATGTTTTGGCACTTTAGCATCATGCTCGAATGGCTCACTGATGGCCTGAAGGACTTAAGGAGTGGTATCTTGCTTAGAGACTACCGGAATACCTTTAGATAAAGCCTAACTTCATGCTCGAATGGCTCACTGATGGCCCGAAGGACTTAAAAAGTGGTATCTTGCTTAGAGACTATCGAAATACCTCATAAAAAGTAGTATCTCACTTAGAGACTACCGGAATACCTCATAAAAAGTGGTATCTCGCTTAGAGACTATCGGAATACCTAATAAAAAGTGGTATCTCGCTTAGAGACTATCAGAATACCTCATAAAAAGTGCTATCTCGCCTAGAGACTACCAGAATACCTCATAAAAGATGGTATATCGCTTAGAGAATATCATATAAAAATCTTTAACGTGATCTACCTCCTCAACATGAAGTTGCAGATCAAAATCTTTGCTAGCCTTCAAATACCTGTTAAAAAATAAACAAAATGCTTTGATGGTATGTGTTAGCATGCTCCTAACATAGGGATGTCTAACTAAGTATGATGCATGATGGCAAGATCTAAATGATGTTCAGACGCCTTCACTTTCATGGTCGATCTTTCTTGACCTTTTCCTTACTTCTTTCTTTTTCTTGATCTTCGTAGTGATGGTACCTCATCTCATATTCGGGTTCAACCATTAGCCTTTTCCTTTCGAACTTTCGAATCTTTTGTTCTAAAGTGCCTTTGCAGGTTTTCACTTTGATTTTTTCCTTTTTCTCTTTTCTTTTTCTTAAGCGCCCTTTCGGGTTTTCATTTTGTTTGTTTTTTTTCTTTTTCTTTTCTTATTTCTTGTTTCTTTTTTTTCTTGAGCGCTCTTTCGGGTTTTCGCCTTGAGATCATTTCGTCTTTGCAATCTTTTTGCTTTTCGGTGACAAGCTTGAATTCTGGTACGGGTGTCACTCATCTTTTACTTTGGCATATTCTAATAACCTGACGCCTAAGGTCTTTTCTTGGCTTAACCTTAGCATACCTCTTTCCAACAGAATTTCAATGTCGAGGTCACAATTTGTCTTTGTATTATTTGCACGTAAAAGGTTAGGACATAGTAATACCAAGAAATATTTTGCTTCCCATGAATCTATATCAAACTATTTGCAGGATGCTTGTAAAAAGAGGTAAGAGAAGGCACAAAATAATACTTCATTAATATTTTGAAATTTTAGAATAATTTAAAAGTTATGGCAAACATGAAAGAAAAAGAAAAAAATATGATGCAATGTCCCAATCATTGAATGTATGAATGATGCGAGAGCCCATCGATCGAATTAGATCCCTCGCTAAAAGTTCTTCACTGAAATCTTTGATTCCCAAAAGGGTCTATTTACGGGATGCCTAATTTCCAAAATTCATCTAAGCCACCCTTTTCGGGTTTTCGACATAAATCCTCATTTGGTTTCAAGATGCCCTTTTCTTGGGTTTTCATCTTTAACCCCCATTTTGTTTCTCTTTTCTTTTCTTTTTTTTATACCTAAAGCACCCTTTTCGGGTTTCCACTCTAGGCATTTTCGTCTTGTGAAGTGCCCTTTCGGGTTTTCACTATGCTTTTCTTTCTTTTTTTTTCTTTTTTTCTTTTTTCATCATTCATTTTTCTTCATGCCTAGTATCTCTTGACTGAATCTGAATTCACTAGATTGTTCAACTCGTTCCTGTCCATCTTTGTTAAGATCAAAACTCCTCCAAAAAAGGCCTTTTTAACAACATAAGGTCCTTCCCAATTAGGCACCCATTTCCCGCAGATATATCTTTAAGTCGACAAGATTCTTTTAAGCAGTAGATTCCCCTCTTAGAATTCTCTTGGGCGAACCTTTTTATCATAAGCTCGCATCATTTTTTCTGGTACATCTAACTATGAATGGCTTTCAGTATTTTCTCTTCATTGAGATTCAACTGGTCAAACCGGGCTTGTACCCATTCAGCTTCTTCTATCCTTACCTCATTCAGAATTCGAAGCGACGGAATCTCTACTTCAATAGGCAACACTGCCTCCGTACCATAAACCAACGAGTACGGTGTTTCTCCCATCAAAGTAACGGTGTTTCTCCCATCAAAGTACGTACAAACATTCGGTAGGCAAATAGAGAAAATGGCAACTTCTCATGCCAATCCTTGAAGGTGTCTTTCTTCTTTGATATGATCTTTTTGATGTTCTTGTTCCCTGCTTCCACTGCTCTGTTCATCTTGGGGCGATAAGTAGTGGAGTTATGGTGTGTTATTTTGAATTGCTTGCACACCTCGGCTATTATCTTGTTGTTCAAGTTGGAAGCATTATCGGTAATAATCCTTTTTGGCAAACTATAGCGACAAATGATCTCCTTCTTCAAGAACTTGCAAATTGTAGCTCTTGTGATACTGGCATAAGAAGCTGCTTTCACCCACTTAGTGAAGTAGTCGATGACAACCAGAATAAAACGATGTATATTGGATGCCTTAGGATGGATCTGACCAATGACATCCATTCCCCATATAGAAAACGACCATGGTGAATTCATAGTGTGTAGAGGTAACGATGGAGAATGAATCTTATCGGCATATATCTAACATTTATGACATTTCTTTGCATAGTCAATACAATCTCCTTCCATGTTCGACCAAAAGTACCCATATCTCATGATTTTCTGGGCTATTGAGAAACCATTGGCATGCGTCCCACATAATCCATCATGTACTTCAGCTAGGATGCGCTTAGCCTCTTGAGCATTGACACACCTTAGCAGTATTTGGTCTTTGCCCCTTTTGTATAAGACTTCCCTGTCTAAAACATATCTTTTTGCCATCCTTCTAATGGTTCTCTTATCATTTTCATTGGCCTATTTGGGGTAGGTTTGGAACTTGATGTAGTGAAGAATATCATGGTACCATGGATTGCCATCCGCTTCCTCTTCCAAACTATAGCAATGAGCCAAAGTTAAAAAAAATTTGCATCTCAATTGGCTTCATTTTCACTTCGGTGCTTGCTTCAAACATTGCAACCAATGTTTCCAAAGCATCCGCCATTTGATTGTCTTCCCTCGGAAGGTAGGCGAAACTGATCTTTTTGAAGTCTTTGACAAATTCTTGGATCAAATCATAATACTTAACCGACTGCGGGTCTCTTGTTTCCCATTCTTTTCAGAGCTGATAAACTACCAGAGATGAATATCCAAAAACTTGAAGCACCTGACTTTTCTTTCAATGGCCGCTCATATTCCCATGACACAAGCCTCATACTCGGCTATGTTGTTTGTAAAAAAGAATTATAATCTACTTGTGAAGGGATAATATATATTTTCTTGAGAAATTAACACAACCCCTATTCCGTGTCATAGGGCATTTAATGCTCCTTCAATATAGTGTTTCCACGACTTATCCTCGGAAGTAGGCCTTTCTTCTATAGTTATGCACATCAAGTCTTCATCGAGAAAATTAAAGTTCAAGGGTTCGTAGTCGTCCGAAGCGCGACTGGCTAGGAAATCTGCTATAGCACTTCCTTTTATTGCTTTCTGACTCACATACACAATGTCGTATTCAGACAAAAGCATTTGCCAACGAGCCATCTTCCCGGTTAGTGCTGGTGCTTCAATCAAGAATTTTAGCGGGTCTAACTTGGATATCAACCAAGTGGTATGATACAACATGTACTGCCTGAGCCTCTTGGTAGCCCACACTAGAGCACAACATAATTTTTGGATTAATGGGTAACGTGTTTCACAATCAGTGAACTTCTTTCTTAAATAGTAGATCACTATTTCTTTCTTTTCGGACTCGTCATGCTGCCCCAAAACACAAACCATTGAATTCTCAAAGACTGGCAAGTATAAGATTAATGGTCTATCTGGTACCGGCTCCACTAGAATCGGAGCATTAGTCAAATACTTCTTGATCTTGTCTAGAGCCTTTTGGCACTCTTCATCCAATATTCATGGATTATTCTATCGAAGCAACCTAAAGACATGGTCGCATTTGTCGGTTAACTGAGAAATGAACTGAGATATATAATTCAATCTTCCTAAGAAGCCTTGAGCTTCTTTTTATGTCTCAGGTGGTGGAAGATTTTGAATGCCTTTCGCTTTGTCAGGGTCAATTTTGATCCCTTTTCAGCTAACCACAAAACCTAGGAGCTTGCCATACGTAACGACAAAAGTGCACTTAGCTGGGTTAAGCTTTAACTGATACTTTCTCAATCTTTGGAATAGCTTTCTCAAGTTTTGAATATGCTCCTCTTCGGTTCGAGACTTGGCAATTATGTCATCCACATATACCTCGACCTCGTTATGCATCATGTCATGGAAGAGAGTTACCATGGCTCTTTGATAGGTTGCTCCGACATTCTTTAGTCCAAAAGGCATCACCTTGTAACAAAATGTCCCCCACAAGGTCGCAAATGTATTCTTCTTCATGTCTTCAAGATGTATTGTAATTTGGTTATACCCCGAGAAACCATCCATAAAAGAGAACCACGAATGCCCCGCGGTGTTGTCGACCAAAGTATCAATATGAGTAAAGGGAAATTATCCTTGGGGCTTGCCCTAGTGCAATCTCTATAGTCTACACACATATGAACCTTCCCATCTTTCTTAGGTACCGGGAATATATTTGCCACCCACTTCAGGTATTTGGTGACCTTTAGGAAACCGGCTTCATACTTCTTCTTCCTGAATTTTCAACAACATATATGTCCCCATTCTCCTTAATTTTTGTTGAACTAGCTTGCATTCTGACCTTATCGGTAGCTTATGTACCACAATACCCGTGTCTAACCCTGGCATATCCTGATAAGTCAAAGCAAAAACGTCATTGAATTCTTGGAGTAAATCTATCAACTCATGCCTAGTCTTAGATGAGAAAGTGGTGCCAATCTTCATTTCCATTCTCTTTTCATCAGTCCCCAAATTGAGAATCTCCACCTCTTCTTGATGGGGTAGGACATGTTTGTCCTTGCTTGCCATTAATCTGAGTAATTCATCCGGGACCTCACATTCTATCTCATTTTCTCCTTCATGAATTTTTTCCAAATACAAGGGCTGCTTGAAATCTATCTCGGGGTCAGATTCAGAATCATTCATACAACTAATAATAGTTACCCTAAAATAACTTGGAAATAAATATGCATTGAGAGGAGAAATGAATATTCTTATGGAACGAATAAAATAATAAATAATGAATATAATAAATGAATGCAATAAATATGATGTTTTCCATTTCAGAAAAGTGGAAAGCATCATTTTCATTGAATTGAAAGCAAGCAAGTTAACATAGAAGCCCTTTTACAAAAGATCCCTATTGCTCGCGGGCAAAAGCGAATAAGGCTGGTTCTGAGCATTACTCTGATTCAGAATTAAAAACCACAGATAAGTCCTCACTGGTCCAATTGTTGAGATTCTCTCCTGGGAAGCAAGGGTGAATTTCAGTCAAAAACTTGCCACTTTCTCCATATTCGGCTATCATGTTAACATTCATTCCTTCTAACGTCTCACTGAACCTTTCTTCATTATTGATCTTGCCACTCTCTTGATTGGCCTCATGCACTTTTTGTTCGACATTGACTATCCCACCAAACACAAAAATATCCTTCATGTCGAAATAAGTAATTGGCTCCCATGGAATATCTTTGCCTCTAAATCTGACCTTCCTTTGTTCTTCTCTTTTCTTCCATTCTAACTTTCTTTGTTGAAAATTGGGCTTGTAGCCGAGTCCGAACTAGCCCTTCTTGTTGATGACACTTTTGGCGCATAAACACCCTTGTAGGTTCCTTCCGAGGCCTTTTCCTTTCTTAGCTCCTCATCCCAAAGTCTCCCAAACCGTCATCTTAGTACAATTAGACAACCTAGGGTGAGGGATCTTGTTTCCTTCTGCCACAAAGGTAGGATTAACAAATTCTAAGGCCCTAAAGGAGCATTCAATAGCATATTCATCGGTTTGGATGTAAGGGGCATCGGTTTTTACGAAAGCAATGATGTCTTGTTCGGCCCTCATGCTTACCAACTTCCCCTCGATGATAAATTTCAGTTTTGGTGCAATGAATAAGGCACGCCGTTGGCCGGGTGAATCTAAGGCCTTCTTAACAAACAATTACAGGTTTGCTGGAAATCCATTACCACAAACTCGACGATGTACTCGGTAGGTTCGATTAACAAGGGTATCTCAATCTTCCCAATCACATCCCTTTGGGTCCCATTAAATGCTCTAACAGAGTTTGACACAACTTCATATGTGAACTATCAATGGGCAATCTTTGTAAAGTCGCCATCGGCAATACATTCAAAGCAGATCTGTTGTCAATGAGCACCCCCAGAAGGACATGTCCTTTACAATGGGTAGTAATATTCAATGGTTTGGTTGACCCCATAACCCTATCTGGAATCTCATCATCACTAAAGGTAATGTAGTTATCCGCAATGATGTACCCCACTATTCGGTCCAACTTACTCACTAAAATATCATTTGGGACGAAAGTTTGGTTCAAAACCTTCAATAGTGTGCTATGATGCTTTTCAGAGCTCAATAATAACTCAATCACTAAAATCCATACTTGTTGCTTTTGAAGTTGTTCGACAATGCTATACTCACTGTGCTTCATGAACCTTAAGAACTCTTGTGCTTGTGTCTTCGTTACCGGCTCATTAATATTCGGAGGAGGCTCTTCCCCAAAACTATTCTCAGGCTCGGTCATTACTGTTTTACCATTTTCCTTCGGCTCTTCCACCATCATTGATGTTTTCGGTGAGTAAAACCTACCACTTCTTGTAAAATACCCCACTTCATTCATTGTTTCAACCTTCAGCTCCACTAAATCTTCTTTTTTGCAGGTTTCTCTTCATTGGATGACTTCTGACCTCCTTACAGTTCCAAACTTCTAGATACTGAGATGTGAGCGGTCACGGAACCTTTCGGGTGTCCTTGAAAGGAAAGGAAGTCAGAATCAAAATTTAGAGCTTCCGAGCTACCTTAGAGCTTTCTCCTTGAGATGAACTTTCTTCCCTTGGCTTAAGTGAAATAACAAACGGTCTATCTACACCGTACTTGATCTTAGGGCTATCCGATGTACATACGTCTCGCTCCTTATTTCCTTTATCCTTCTCGAAAAATTGATCTCTTTATTGTCCATCATTTTCTAGATCACTTGATTGAATTCTTCACAATATTAAATTTTGTGCCTTTCCTCCTAATGAAACTCGCAATATGTCCCACATCCCTTTTGCATAATTTCCATGCCTCGATCAATTAGGCGTGCCATACACAACTGTTGAAATACCCACCTTAAAAGGGACTTGACCCCGAACACATTCCCATTGGCCTTTCTAGTGTATTCTTCCTCAATTGTATTTACACCACGACCTCCATGATTTGGTAGTGGGTTGGCTGCCACATTTGGTTCATCTAATTGCAACACCCCTATTTTTATCATGTTTTGCACAAACTTTTTAAATCCGATGCAATTCTCGATTGAGTGCCCCGGGACATCGGCATGATAATCACAGTGCACCTTGTCATCATACCACGCATGGTAAGGTGGCTTGAAAAGAGTGACATAATATGGCCGAACCAAGTCAGCTTTATGTAATTGCGAGTACAATTCGACATATGACACTTGTAGAGGGGTGAAAGACATATTCTCATTTTCTTTCTTCAAGGGTTTAGTCTCTTTCTTGTTCGAGCCTTGTCCTCCTTTGGTTGTAACTTGAGGCGAAGAAATAGTGAAACTTTTTAGGGTAGTATAGGCGCTCGTGGTGTTCACCTCATTATCCTTTCTTTTGTAGTTCTTACGAGAATTCTCTCCACTGTTAATTCTCCCACTCTTTATGGCTACCTCGAATGATTCCCTGGTTCTTACCTTGTCGGTAAAATTTTGAATGGTGTTGTTTATCAATCGGTCAAACAACGTACCCCTTAAAGTGTTCAAAAACAACGATGTGATCTCATAATCGGGGATTGGCAGTTGAATTTGAGCGGCCATATCGCCAACCTTTGAACATACTGGTGCAAACTCTCATTTGACCTTTGTTCCATCCCTTCTAGCACGATTCGATTTGGGGTCATGTCATTCACATGCTTGTATTGTTCCACAAAGGCCTTTGAAATGTCTTTCCACGACTTGATATTGACTCGACTGAGTTGAGTGTACCATTGGGTTGTAGAACCAATTAAGCTATCTTGAAAACAATGAATGAGTAGCTTCTCATCCTTTATAAAAGCTGCCATCTTCCGGCAATACATAGTAATGTGAGCTGAGGGGCAATTATTTTCGTCATACTTATCAAAATCATGAACTTTAAATTTTGACAGAAGGATTAAATCCGATACGAGGCTCAAATCACTAGCATCGTTCCCTTGCTCATCCTTCCCTTGCAAGGTCTTGAACGTTTCTTCGAAGAAACAGAATCTCTCCTCATACTTCTTTCCCATCTCAGCCCTAATCCTTTCCTCCACCTCATTCATCATTTTTTGGTCCAGTACTTTGTTCTCATAGCTTGCCCCTAATCAATGGGCTGATTTGCTGAAGCTCCTACGTGATGGCTAGAAGATGCCCCTATAGGATGATTGGCGGATGACCCCGCTAGATTGATATACACTTTCTTTCCCGGATCTGGCATTTCTGGTTGAACCTTTACATGAGATGTAGTACCCTCTTGTTCTTCAATATTCAAACTATTAACAGAAACTCCTTCCTTGCTTTTCATCTTCATTAACAAATCGATCATCTAAGCAATGATAGAAGCTTGTGACTGTGTGATCTGATCTTAGATGTTCTGTCCGACCCCGTCTAAATGAATTTTGAGGTCCTTTTAACCTTGTTCCACCTTGGCCATTCTCTCCTCCATAGCTCGTGATTGTGAACGGGTACAATATCCGTATGGAATGGTTGTAGGTTAAACTTTCACTTACTGTCACAATATTTCCACCATTAATTTCATCATTTCATTAATTAGTGCATGATATATATGCTATGAAATGCATGGAAAATGATAAAATGAAATAAATACGAGGATGTATGCAAATAAAGGATGTATGATAAAAAGGTTCTCATTACAAAGCAAATTCCTACAAATAGGCACTAGCCCTGACTCCTAATTCTTTGATGTCTCCTAGTAGTTGGAAGAACCTCAGTGCTTCATCCATCCCCGAGGCAACAAAAGGGCGAAGAGCTTCAACTTCCGTGGCTAAAGTCCTCACATGTTGGGCTACCTCTTTCACCTGAACCATTAAAGTTGTGTTGTATTAATCCCGGTCTTAAATTATTCGGGTAGCATCACGAAGTTGCCTTAGCCAATAATTATCTCCCCCTCCGCGGCTTCCTCAAGGACCATGATTCGACCCAAGTAGTCTTGAACTGTACCTTCTAGTGTCTCGATCTAAGCTTGAAGTGTTACATTCTCATGCTAGTTGGCTTGGAGCTCAAGGAAGCCATTTCGATCTCGATATTCTTGGAAAGACCGGTCCAACTCCACTATTCTTACCTCTAGTTGAGCATTCCAAGCTTGACTTTGATTCATACTTTCAAAAGTAGTGTTATACAAACCTTGCATCTCTTGTAGACGGTTCTTATTGTTGTGTGACTTTCTTTTCCATGCGGCACTATTTTCTCTCTCTCAAAAGTTCGTCCCCAGCAGAGTTGTCATGCTGTAGCGACATTTTGGAAATTCGATACGAGGTTATCCTACTTTTTACTAAAAATTTGATCTCGGGGGATTTTTTTTAAAAATCGGATTTAGAAATAAAAACTGGGAGTCACCACCAGTCACTTGGATTAGGTAGACCAGAACCGAAAAATAAAACTAGAGATTCGAATGGGTTCGGGAGTCAGTTACGAGTGGGGAAGGTTTCTCACCCCCACAACGCCCAAAAATCAGTACCAAATCAATTACCGCTTTGTTAATATTGAATTTTGTGAGTTAAAGTGACAATAAAATCAAAATTTAGTTATACATGTGAGTAGATTTTGAAGGCCCCGCTATTTGAGAATAAACGAAAAAACCACCACCACTATGAATGGTACTAGCCACGTTTACTCTCGAATAAAAGGGCACCGCATTAGCAATTTATATTCCAGATGCAAGATATAACAACATGGCATGAATATATTATATAAAACATGAATTATATACCATATAAAAATCATAGATTATATACTATGTATTATATAAAAAACAATTATATAATATAAGTATATACCATATATTATATGCTATACAAAAAACGGATATAATATATATATATATATGTGTATATATTACTCATATATTATATATTGTATAAAAACATATATTATATTATCATATAATATATAAAGAAATAGTTATAATATATATATATATCAACCATATATCATATACTAAAACATAATATATCAAAACCACATTATACATATATCCACATCATAACCAAGCAAGAATACTAATTAGCAACAGAAAATGTGATTGAAAATTAAATGTGCATGAAAAAGGATAAACAAAGGGGTTTCTCATTTGGGTTTAGGACTAGATCAAAACAAAATCTGAATTTTTGGGGCTAAAAAAGGTGTTAGACCATTTAAAAATGGATTAAGCTTAAAAAGGGACGACATTGCAAATTTCTTTAAAACCTCGGGGACTACGGCCGTGATTTTGTGATGCGGAAGGGCTATGAGTGTGATTATGGACTTGCGGAGGGTTTAAAACACAAATAACTTTTTTTTAATTTTTACACGAGTATAAAACTCAATTTAAACTCAAATCAGACCCCCTTTTCCATTTTTAAAACCAAACCCCTAAAAAGCTCTTTTCCATGAGATATTGGATGAACACCGCTTTGCGTTGATTTGAGAACCCAAAAAATCATTGGTATCCCCAGATTCTGACGGTCGACCGTCGTAATCTGCCGCACCGGCTGCCGCTCGCCTGCGCCGATGAATCTCAAAAACTTTAGAAAACCCTTCTTTTCTCGTTCTAAATCCAGATCCAACCTTTTTTTTGAAAAACAAATAAAGCCCCTTCCTTTTTATGAAAACAAAACCGAAACTCTAAACCCAATTTTAAAAACCTCTTTTTCAATGCCTACCTTATCACCGACGAGGAGGAGCAATGACGTAAGGGAAACCGAATCGTCAAAAAGGTAAAAAACTGAAACCCTAACTTTGATTTCCTATGATGTTTCAAGAAAAGGAAGAGAAAAGATACCTCTGAAATCTTGAGGCTTTTTGCTTTGTATTGCTCGAAAATCTAGAATCTAGAATCCCCTTTACAATAGCTTTAGGGTTTTATATATACCCTTGATAATTACATGCATTTAAAAAATAGAGAAATAAAATTGAAATATCCTATTGGCTGCCTCTGTTTTGATTTTGGTCAGATTCATGTGCGTTTCTGAAATTGTTGGCTAATCCCTTGCATTCTGGTATTTTCGTCCTTTTTGACACCTTGTTCCCTTGGTGATTGCATGCAACGCGGATGGAGAAGAGACCAGAGGGGGACGACCAACGTGGAGCGATTTCAGATGTTGATGGAGATTTAGATGACCACGAGGGAGTTGAAGCATTGTGCGTGCGCTCCACGCGCGCGTAGGGGTAACCGAAGAGCCGCGCGTGTGGCGCCTGCTGAAGCTGAGGAGACGACCTCAGTAGGAGGTGGCTGTAAACAAACAAAGCAAATTAGGTTTTTTTTATCTAATTAGGGTTTATTTTATTATTGGGCCTAAAACGGGCCACTAATGTAATATGTTTTGAGTTTTTCAAATGTAAGTGGACTGTTAATATATATATGGACTGAAATTTAAATAATAAAAAAGTGGACTAACTTTTATTTATATTTATCTTGGGTTTTAACTAACTATAATAATAAAAGATGATAATATATTCTAATAAAAATATATAGTACTAATACAATAGAAATATATTAATAACAATAATGTAAAATAAATAAGCTAAAACCCGGAAAAAATTAGTGATTGCAGGTACCATTTTACATGAGAATACCACTACTCTTATACTCATGGCACCAAGTATTCATAGAATACTCAACTTACCGTCGCCTCGAATACCACTATTGCATTCGCCGTCTACACAGAAAAACTAAAAACCCGTACCAACCAAACAATCTTAAATACCATTGTGGTTAACAACCACGCTGATGGTTTAGAAATATAATTTTTGACCAAATATATCTACAAACCAACCATTAACACAATTGTGTTCTTAACTCATACATGCCTTAATGCTCGTCAACACAACACAGAAAGGATTCGAGAGCCGTACCACATAACGTCTATACACCGAACTCAACTTCAAAAACATAGTTCAACACGGGAAAAATCCCTCAAAAACACTCTAGGAAAGAATTCCTGAACAACACAAACATTCAGAACCCGAACATTATCGAACCTTGGTTCAGCACACAAGCTAAGATCTCATCAAACTTAAATCAGTCAGTTCTTGGACAACTCCACTACAAGAATCAACTCCAATATTCAAAACTTCAACACACCCTAACAACTACCTTCAATTAATATGCATAATTACGTAAAGCCATAATCCATTTAACGATGTAACATGGAAAGATAAACAGACTACGCAACATTCCCATAATCAAAATACAGATTCCACGATCTGATGCGCACTCTAATTTCTGAAGATGAAAATTAATCCAATGCCTTATGCATATTTCATAACCTGACCATCCTTATGGAAATGACATTAGGGACACTATAAAGTTTTCCCTTAACAATCAACATCACTAGTCAGGTTTTGATCCTGAACATCTACTTCATTGCCTGATGCGTACATCATAACCTTATTATCTTAAACGTTCCAAAAGCCTCATTAGAATCTCAACCGATGCTTTCTCGATCATGCTTTTCAAAAATTGATATTATTATCAAACATACAACTCCTTACAACGTACTCTTCCCATTTACATCAGTTCGCTAATTCTTTATCTTCAAAATCCAAATCATTAACATCGATGGTAATAACCACTTTTAATATTCAAAATAGTGGACCAACGCCACCTCTAAACTTACGTACGAGGACAATGCCGCTCAAGTTCGGAGACCATTTTCAACTATTCTCGACCGAGGACCAAGTCAACTCAAGATCGAAAACCACTTTTCTTATACTATCGATAACCCAAGCAATGCCTACTAAGATCAGAAGTAATTACTGGATAAATCATTTCTCATATAAAATCAAATTTGTTACCAGTGTTTAAACTTGACAGTTAGGGTGTAGGCTCGACAAGTGGTCCAAGACAAACCTGTAAAAACCTTTTAAAAATATTTGTAATAGGCAATATGTTCCCGGTTAACCCTGATATAAGCAATTAACAACATGAACACATACGAAACACATTTATCAATTTCTCAAAATAACCAAATTAAACTCTATCCATATGAGGTTGTGTAACCTAGCTCTGATACCACCAAATGTAACCCCCTTGACCCGGCCTAGATGTTAGACCCAAACCAAGAAGATCACATTAGGTTTGCCGAAGCAAACCTAAATTATCTTACTCGAAAACAGTCATTTTTTATTTTAACTTTTCTAGATGCATAATTAAGACTTAAGGTACACATACAAGCAACAGTTCAATTTTCATTCGATTCGAACATGGATAAGACACTCAATTGCAAATACAAGCACTCTAGGGACTAAAATGTAAGTTCGAAGGATTTTAGGGACTTATGCAAGTTTCAGGTTACCAATTGTTAATTAATCATGTCTCATGCCATCATGTTAAATTTTTGCTTCAATGGAAAACAAATAAGCATCCAATTTAGCAAATACGAAATTAAGGACTAAATCGTAAAATAACCAAATTATAGGGACTAACATGTTTGTAACAGCTTTTTTTTATAAAACCAAAGTTTAATTTTGATATAACAAATTGTTTAAGGACTTATTTGTAAAAGAAAATAAAATTTTAAGTATCTCAAAAACTCACAATTGATAAGGATTTTTCAAGTAAAAAATTATTCAAAGTCAAAAACTTAAACCCTATAAATTTTTCTAAGTGTTTTTAAGCTAAATTCAATGTTTACGCCCAGGCGTATCGATACGCCCTCAGGCGTTTTGATACGGGCTTAAATTAAAAGGCAACTATAAGAATCTGTTTCGATACGGTTCCATCCATACCGATATGGCCTTCATATGGGCTAAGGTTTTTACTCAGGCATTTTGATACAGTGCCATCCATTTTGATACAACCTTCATACTGGGTTTAACATTTAAGAACAGTGTACTGATACGGCTACTAGCGTATCGATACGGTTGTTAAGATCTTTCATTTATGATTCGAACGTTGCCTTGTTAGTTATTGGGAACATGCGATTTTGAAAATCAGTTAACCTGTTTCGATACACCTTCAAGGCATACCGATACAGGTTCAGATAGTAGACCAAGTGAGCAAAATTGCATCAATATGGCCATGCCCGTTTCGATATGCCCCTTTGTTTTACACTGAGATCGTATCGATAATCTTCCTCGCGTATCGATACGCCCTTGTATAATTTTACACAACGGCTTTTTCTATTTTGAGACAAGTATCGATATGGTTGTTCGTGTATCGATACGGGTAGTTGCAGAAGTGCATTTATGGTGGGAAGAAGAGGGCCTAATGGCTATATTGATGACTTCAACCACCCAAACGGCTAGAAATCAATGAGAATGTATAAAAACAAGTCTTCAAAGCCTCAACAACAACTATTGAACTTATTTGCAACATCCAATCATATATCCAAACTCTTGAGCTTAAAGAGTCAAATTATTGTACCCCACTTGTTGTAATTTTCATTGTATATATTTCTTTCAAGTTTGAGGAGAGTTTGTTTGTAATTTGGGCAACAAATCAATCATGTGAGAGATATTTTTAAGTTTTCCATTTCTTCTTTGTAAAGAGAGAGTCTTGGTTAATCTTTGGGTAGAAAGATTAACAGATTTGTAAAGGTTTCCTCCTAAGCCTAGAAAAGGGGAAGAATATCTAGTGGATATTGGTTCAAAATCCTTAGTGGGAGCTAAGGTAGTGGATGTAGAGCTTGTTCGAAGCTTGAACCACTATAAATCGCCTTGTCTTCAATTTTTATCTTTTCAATTTTCTCCTTCCAATTTCAAAAAGCCAATTCACCCCCTCTTGGCTAATTATACATCGATTGATCGACTCAATAATTGGTATCAGAGCCAAACTCTTTGAGGGACTTACATTCACAAGAGGAGATCCTAGAAGAAGATCAATCAACTACAAATCAAAGCAATCACGTCTACCTCCGAGCCGAACTTGTACGAGTCACAATCTATCACCAAACCACCATTCTTCAATGGGGATAACTACCTCTATTGGAAGAATAGAATGGGGCTCTTCATCAAGTCAACGACTACACCCTTTGGGATGTACTATAAGATGGTCCAGTTATTCCCATAAAGAGAGATAAAGAAGGAAGACTCATTTCGAAGACAAAGGTAAAGATTACGGATGAAGATAGAAGAAGACTACAAGTGAATGACAAGGCCCTACACATCATTTTTTGTGCACTTGAACCCGACATGTACACGAAAATGTCATATTGCACAAGTGCAAAGGAGGTGTGAGACAAGCTAGAGACCACCTATGAAGGAACCAACGATGTAAAGGAGACCAAGATTGGAATCCTTAATTTGAGCTACGATAACTTCAAGATAGAGCCTGATAAGAGCATCTCCAAAATGTTCGATCAATTTTTCGTAATTGTAAATGGTCTTAAGGGCTTCGGTGAGATCATTCCCGAAGACAAGCTAGTCTGAAAGCTTCTCTATTCTATTCCCTAATCATGGGATAGGAAGAGAACCGAAATTATCGAGGCCAAGAATTTGAAGATGTTAAAGCTCGATGAATTGGTGGGTTCTCTCCTTACTCATGAGATCATGAGGGAAGGAAAAGAAGAAGAAAAGAAGAAAGAAGAGAAAAGAGTAGAGAAGCAAGAGGTAGAGAATAAGAAGCAATGAATTGCTCTCAAGGCTTCTCAAGAGGAAAGTAACTCTAGCGAGGATGAGTTTGAAGAATTGGCTATGATAGCCAAGAGATTCTCTCGGTTCATGAAATCTAACCGAGGAAGAAAATTTCAAAGAAGAAGAGACTTCAAGAACAAGAAAAAAAGATTAGAATGATTAACTCATTTGTTATGAGTGCAAGAAGTCGGGGCATATTAGATCTGATTTCCCTCAACTCAAAAAGAAGAGCTTCGAGAAGAAGAAGAAGAAGATCAAGGCCCATGTTGCTACTTGGGGCGATGAGGAATCACCATCCAATGAAGAGGAGCAAGAAGTGGCCAACCTTTGCCTCATGGATCTTGATGATGATCCTAAGGTAAACCCTAACTCAACTACTTTCAATCTTACTTTTGATGAGCTTCAAGAAGTATATGATGAGTTGCAAGAGGTTTACGATGAGTTGGTTGAGAAGTATAAGGAATCGTTTTGAGAAATAAGAAAATGATTTCTGATTTAAAAACCCAAAATAATTCTCTTTCCAAAACCAACTCAAAACTTGAAAAGAATATTTTGGTTTTACAAAATGACCTAAAATATTTTTAAAATGAAAATGTTGATTTAAACAATATTCTTTTCGAAGTTCATGATGATCACCGCAAAATGGTGAATGAACTCAAAGCTTCTTTGAACAAAGTTGGTACTACTACTTTTGAAAAGGGTCAATCTTCTAAAACCAACTATGTGAAAAGAAACTTTGTGAACTACAAACAAAGAAGCTCTCAAATGTAACTTAAAGGTAAAAGAGTTAGAAGTGTATGGGTTCCTAAGGAACTTGTAGCTTCTAATAACATTCATGCAATTGCATCTTGGATTCCTAAGGGAACCAAGTATTTGGGAGCTAATTCACATGGACCCAAAATGATTTGCGTACCAAAAACCAAGATTTAATTCTTTGTTTGTAGGGGGAGCATTGCTACAAGGCCAAAGATTCAAGTCAAGACACATGACTAGAGACAAGAGTAGATTCATGGAGCTAAAGCCAAAGAGTGGTGGAGTGGTGACATTTGGTGACAACTCCAAAGGCCACATTGAGGGTATTGGTTCCATTGATAATCACTCTTCTATACTCATTGAAGATGTTTTATATGTCGATGGTCTAAAACATAACTTGTTGAGCATTAGTCAATTATGTGATAAGGGTTTTAATGTTCTTTTTGATGTTAATGGTTGCAAAATTTTGGACATTAAAACAAATAAGATAATGTTCATTGGTCATCGCATGGGTAACATTTACATGGTGCATTTAGTGACATTCATACATCCCAAGCAAGTTTGGTTGCTAAAGATGAAAATGATGCATGGTTATGGCATAAGAAACTAGGGCATGCTAGCATAAGTGTTTTAGAGAAATTAGTTTCCCAAAATCTAGTAAGAGGTTTACCTAGGCTAAAATTTTCTTTAGATAAAATTTGTGATGCTTGTGCTAAGGGTAAACAAAAATGTGTCTCTTTTAAATCCATTAATGATGTTTCAACTAGTAAGGTATTACAATTAATCCATATGGATCTTTTTGGGCTAATTAGAACTAGTAGCTTGGGTGGAAAATCATATGCATATGTCTTAATAGATGACTTCTCTAAATAGACTTGGGTTCTCTTTTTAAGCACTAAAGATGAGGTTTTAGAAAAATTCATCACGTTTTCAAAAAATTCTCAAAATGACCTTGGTCAAAACATTTCACATATTAGAAGTGGCCATGGAACGGAATTTCAAAATCTTGGTTTTGAGGATTTTTGTAACTCTAATGGTATTAGCCATAATTTTTCCGCACCTCGCACTCATCAACAAAATGGGGTAGTTGAGAGAAAAAATCGTACTTTAGAAGAAATGGCTAGAACCATGCTTTGTGAAAACAATTTACCTAAGTATTTTTGAGCGGAAGCCACAGACATGGCTTGTTACATTATTAACCGAGTAATGATTAGGCCAATTTTAAAGAAAACTCCTTATGAGATTTTAAAATCAAAGAAGCCTAACATTAGCTATTTTCATCCTTTTGGATACAAGTGTTTTGTTTTAAATAATGGAAAGATCATTTAGGTAAATTTGATGCAAAAGTGTTGAAGTTATTTTCTTAGGTTACTCTTTAAATTCTAAACTCTACTGAGTTTTTAACAAAAGAACCCTAGTTGTAGAAGAGTCTATACATGTGGTTTTTGATGATAACCTCCTTCCAAGGAAGGATTCTTTTGGTGATGATGATGTAGGGATCATTGAAGCCAATGATGGTGGACAATCATCAAAGGTGGATGAGGTTCCAACCAAAAAAGAAGTAGCACACTAGAAGCCTTGAAGGACATGAATCTTGAGGAAAAGGAAGTGAGCTACCCAAGGGAACTCAACTATGTCAAAAGTGGTGAAATCTTGGGTGATCCATCCAAGGGGATAACTACTAGATCCTCTCTTAGATTAATGAATAATGTTGCATTAATTTCATGCATTGAGCCTAAAAATATCAAAGAAGCATTAAAAGATGATTTTTGGATATTGGCCATGCAAGAACTTAATCAATTTGAGAGGAGTAAAGTATTGACATTAGTTGATAGGCCTAGTAATAAATCTACTACATGAACTAAATGGGTTTTTAGAAACAAGCTAGATGAGAGTGGTAACATTGTGAGAAACAAGGCTAGACTTGTTGCTCAAGGTTACACTCAAGAAGAATGAATTGATTTTGATGAAACATATGCACCCGTAGCTAGAATGGAAGCTATTAGGATGCTTCTTGCATTTGCATGTTATCATGAATTCAAGCTTTTTCAAATGGATGTAAAAAGTGCATTTTTAAATGAATTTATTAATGAAGAAGTGTATGTTGAACAACCACCCGGTTTTGAAGATCCAAATTTTCCTTCATGTTTTTAAATTAAGTAAAGCTTTATATGGATTGAAACAAGCTCCTAGAGCTTGGTATGAAAGGCTTTAAAACTTTTTGATTGAAAAAGGTTTTGAAAAAGGCAAGATGGACACTACACTTTTCATTAAAAGAAATGACAATGACATCTTAGTAGTACAAATTTATGTTGATGATATAATTTTTGGTTCTACTAATGAGTTGTATTGTCAAGAATTTGCCAAGTTAATGCAAGGTAAGTTTGAGATGAGCATGATGGGGGAGTTCACATTCTTATTGGGACTCCAAATCAAGCAAAGGAATGATGACTTCTTCTTCAATCAAGCTAAGTGCATCAAGGATATGCTCATGAAGTTTGACTTGGAGAATGTGAAGCCTCAAGCCACACCAATGAGCTCGTCTATAAAGCTTGACAAAGATGAAGAAGGTAAGTGTGTTGATTCTAAACTTTATTGCTCTATGATTGGTTCTTTGCTTTACCTTACCGCAAGTAGACCTGACATTATATTTAGTGTTTGCTTGTGTGCTAGGTTCTAAGCTAGCCCTAGGGAATCACACCTTATAGCCATTAAGAGAATCTTTAGATGCCTTGGAGACACACCATGCTTAGGTCTTTGGTATCCTAGAGACTCATCCTTTGACCTTCATGCTTATTCCGATGCGGATTATGAGGGTTGTAAGATAGATAGAAAACTACCTTCGGCACTTGCCAATTCCTAGGTAGTATGCTCATATCTTGGTTCTCTAAGAAATAAAATAGTGTAGCTTTATCTACCATCGAAGCAGAATATATATAGGCCGGAAGTTGTTGTGCTCAAATCCTTTGGATGAAGCAACAACTTCTAGACTATGGAATTGATGTAGGTACCATACCCCTTAAGTGTGACAACACTAGTGCCATATGTCTCACTAAGAATCCCATCCAACATTCTAGAACCAAGCATATAGAGATAAGACATCATTTCATTAGGGATCATGTCTTAAAGAATGATGTTGTTCTAGAGCATGTTGATGCCTCAAACAAACTAGCGGGCATATTTACCAAACCATTAGATAAAGAGTGTTTTTGGACTCTTAGGAGAGAGTTAGGTCTAACTAGCCTATCTTGACCTTTTAGATCCCTTTAGTGCAAAAATTTGCTTGAATTTGAATGATGATCATGATTTTGTGATTTTGCTTCTTGATGCATCTATGCTTGTTGCTAGGGGGAGTATGCATATATCTTAGCCTATTCATGTTGTCCATACATCATACACATGCATTTCAGTTCGAATGAAATCAAACTTTTGAGCAACTTGTGGCCCAAAATACATTTTCTAGGTTATTCGTATCAAAACGGGTAAAGGTGTTTCGATACATCATTCTTGTCTCAACCCATATTGCATTTTTAGCACAAGTGTATCGATACATGCCTGACTGTATCGATACGGGTCGAAGAATAGGTTTTGATACAAGTAAGTCTGTATTGAAACGGTACCAGTATTTTGATATACTTGTATCGATACACCACGTGGCATATCGGTACGCACGGACGCAGATCCTTAAATGAGTCTTTAAATGGGTTTAACTTTTATTTAAATTCTTCTTCTCAAAAACCCTAGCCGTTTTTCCTTTTAAATACACACCTAAATCTAATTATTTTTTCACATCAATTCATCAAAGATTTTGAGGGGTTTTACTCTAAACATTATCCCAAGCTCTTCTCATCAAAGATTGGTGCATCTTCATCCTTAATTCATCCAATTCCATAACTCAAGTTATATTTTCCTTTTCATTTTTTCAATCTCGTTTATTTTTACATATTGGTTTTAGTTAGTTTTTGTTTAAAAAGTATACATATAGTATGAGTTTTGAAGTTTTTGCAATAATTCTTTAAAATCTGAATTTTTTTATTTCGAACATAAAAAATATACCGTATATTTTTATAATCTATTTTTTCAAATTCTTTTTACCAAAATTTCTTTTTATATTTGTATATGTTTTTAAACTATATTGTATTTTTTTAACAAAAACCTTGAGTAATGGATTATTTATTGGATCGAATATGATGATTTATGCATGCACTATTTTTGTGCCTAAATTGTTTTTCAGATTATCTATGGCACCAAGAAAGAGAGCTAGAACAAGTGAGGTTGGCGAGTCTTCAAACGAAGATAATTCGGCTCGTCCCAACCTTAGTGTCATTTATCAAAAGAATTTTCTAACTATGACGGCTTTAAATAACTTCAAGCAATACCAAAATTACAAAATCCTCCGCGAAAGAGTAACATCTCTTCCTTTTTTAGACTCTGAACGTTTCAAGTTCAAATATCTTCATCTTTTGAGACGTTGGAATTTTATTCAATTTTTGACTATCCTTGGGTTTTTGTACCGGAATCTTGTTTTGATTTTCTTTACTAATGCCCGATGCATCCCTAACCAAAACCATTCTAAGGTCATTGCTACTGAGTCATTCTTAATGGGGAAGAAATTTCTTATTGATGTTCAAACTCTAGTCAATATTTTTGGGTTCGAAGATGAGGGAATCAATGATGATGACTCTTTGGGACATGTTCTTGGAGGTTCTGTCACAGTTCTTGATGCTCATGATCAATTGGTGGTTTTGGCCATCCGGTGGTAAGTTTTCCACTATTCGACAAGTGGACGACTTTTGGATAAGATGTTTTCATGAAGAGAAGCACCCAATCTTGCTCAAATAATGTTCACGGAGCTAGTTTACCTCATTCAACATCGACACACCTCTCTAGTTTCATCCTTCACTTATGGGACAACATTGAGTTACTTGTGTACTCAATTGGAGATTGATTGCTCGCAAGACTTTCCCGAGCCTCTTACCGATCCCATTGATGAGTGTTCTCTTGTTCGTGCAAAGTTCCACTATTTCAGTGGTGAGTGGCTACATCTCACCGAGCTTCCACATGATGCAATCCCTGAAGAACCGGAAGCTCTTCCACAAGCCGCCCCTGAAGCTCCAGTAGCTCCACCGGCTATGGATGCTCTCATGGCTTATCTCAACGAGCAATTCACTTCATTGAACACTTCTATTACCTCATTGAAGACAACCATGAATGAAGGGTTCGCAGCCATTGATACTCGATTCACTTCCTTAGAGGATCGAGTTCAAGCAATTGAAAGCCAACAAGGTTCGATGGACATATCTCTTACAGCTTTCTATGGAGAATGAAGACAATCTCAGGCTACTCAAACCCATGATGAAGATGAAGATCAAGAGGACAAGGATGATGAGGATGCTCCATAGACATACATTGCATTGCATACATGTCATATTAGGTTTTTTATTTTTATGCACCTATGTTATTTGCTCTATGAACTTATTCTTTGATTTTAGTTTATTTTTTAAGTTTTAAGTTGGATTTGTTTTACGTTGCTTTGGTTATGCTTTGAATTATGCTTCATTGTTATGTTTCTATCCTTTAATATCATTGATTTTGATCTAAAAAAAAGGGGGAGAAGAAAGAGCTTAAATTATGAAAAACGTTTTTAAAACCAATATTAAAGAAATGGGAGTTTTTAATAAAGACTTAAAAATTTAACTTGGTTTTGTTATATCAAAAAGGGGGAGATTGTAAAATCAAAGTTTGATTTTGATATAACAAATTGTTTAAGGACTTATTTGTAAAAGAAAATAAAATTTTAAGTATCTCAAAGACTCACAATTGACAAGGATTTTTCAAGTACAAAATTATTCAAAGTCAAAATCTTAAACCCTATAAAATTTTCTAAGTATTTTTTAAGCTAAATTCAACTTTTACGTCTCAGGCGTATCGATACGCCCTCAGGTGTTTCAATACAGGCTTAAATTAAAAGGCCACTATAGGAATCTGTTTTGATACGGTTCCATCTGTATCGATGCGGCTTTTATATGGGCTAAGGTTTTTACTCGGGCATTTCGATACGGTGCCATCCGTTTCAATACGGCCTTCATATTGGGTTTAAGATTTAAGAACAGTGTACTGATACGGCTACTAGCGTATCGATACGGTTGTTAAGATTTTTCATTTATGATTCGAATGTTGCCTTGTCAGTTATTGGGAACATGCGATTTTGAAAATCAATTAACCCGTATCGATACACCTTCAAGGCGTATCGATACACCTTCAAGTTGTACCGATACATGTTCAGACAGAAGCCCAAGTGAGCAAAATTGCATCGATACAACCTTGCCCATTTCGATACGCCCCTTTGTTTTACACTGAGATCGTACCGATACTTTTTCTTGGGTATCGATATGCCCCTGTATAATTGTACACAACGGCTCTTTCTATTTTAAGACAGGTATCGATACGACTATTCGTGTACCGATACAGGTAGTTGCAAAAGTGCATTTATGGTGGGAAGAAGAGGGCCCAACGGCTTTATTGATGACTTCAACCACCCAAACAGCTAGAAATCAATAAGAAGGTATAAAAGCAAGTCTCCAAAGCCTTAGCAACAACTATTGAACTTATTTGCAACATCCAAGCATATATTCAAAACCCTTGAGCTTAAAGAGTCAAATTATTGTACCCCACTTGTTGTAATTTTCATTATATACATTTCTTTCAAGTTTGGGGAGATTTTGTTTGTAATTTGGGCAACAAATCAATCTTGTGAGAGATACTTTTAAGTTTGCCATTTCTTCTTTGTAAAGAGAGAGTCTTGGTTAATCTTTGGGTAGAAAGATTAACCGATTTGTAAAGGTTTCCTCCTAATCATAGAAAAAGGAAGGAATATCTAGTGGATATTGGTTCAAAATCCTTAGTGGGAGCTAAGGTAGTAGATGTAGAGCTTGTTTGAAGCTTGAACCACTATAAATCGCCTTGTTTTCAATTTTTATCTTTTCAATTTGCCCCTTCCAATTTCAAAAAGCCAATTCACCCCCTCTTGGACAATTACACATCGATTGATCCACTCAATATTCTTACTTAAATTAGATACAATAAAGATATGCTTGCAAAATCTCATGTGAAACAGACATCATTCACTTATTCAATTGATGCAACAACATACGATGACCAAAATGTGAAGAATCTAAACTTGGTAAAATCCATTAACCAAGTGAACCACCAACCATACTATAAAACCCAATATTCCTCAAACGATTTGCTTGCTAAGATGGTGGAGAAGTCCAATTTTGGGTGATGGTGGTGGAAGCAAAAGAAATAGATGAACGCAAAGATTTAGAGTGGTTCGAGTTTCTCAACCAAGCTCTACATCCACTACCTTAGATTCCCCACTAAGGATTTTTAAGAAAATTCACTATTGAATTTCCTCCCCTTTTCTAGGCTTAGGAGGAAACCCTTTACACACTCAAAGCTTTCTACCCAAAGTTTGACGAAACCCTCTTTTATAAGAGAAAAATAAAGCAAACTTGAAAACCCTCACAAGGTAGATTGTTTGCACAATTTAAGCACTCACTCAATCCTAAAACACTTGAACAAATATAACAAGGTGAGCTCACAAGTGTTGTCTATGAAAGTATGTGAAAATTAAACACTAAGACTCTTTTACAACCATATGTATGTTGACTTTTTTTATCATCTTTGATTCTGGTGCTTGAAGGTCTCTTCTACACTCCCAAAAGTGATTCTAGCCGTTGGTGACCGTTGGGGATGGAATGGAGCCATTGGGGATGATTTCTATGCAGAATTTCCCAATCTGGTGTAGTGGGTATCGATACATAGATGTCCGTATCGATACGGGTCTACTTCGGGAAAGAGCCGTTGAGCTTGAAATCACACAGCCGTATCAGTACGCGTTTGGGTGTATCAGTACGACACCTTCTGTATTGGTACGGCTAAGTCTATACCGATATGAGTTTTGGTCACTAGAAAATCACTGTTTGAAAACTCAAAAAGGTATTGATACATTTTTATATCATATCTATACGGGGCTTTGAAAATGACTAGTTTGGCTATTTAAAATCGTTTAAAAACATGCCAAAAGTCTTAGAAACATTTTCAAACATATTTTCAAGTTTTTTGGACTATAATACAAGTTTACAAAATATTCAAACAAGTCCAAAAACATTTTTTAAATTATTATATCAAAACAAATATTCTAACAATCTCCCCCTTTTTGATATAATAAAACCAACTTGAAAAATTGTTTTTGTTGTTCTCCCCCTTAGACAAATAAATTTTAAAAAAGAGAATATTTTTCGGAAATATTAAAAGCTCCCCCTTTTTCTTTTGAAAATTCAATTTTTCAAACCATTATTTCCCTTTTTTGTTATATCGAAAAGAATTTTGTAACTTGAAGTTCAATAACAATGGTGGTTTTTTTTAAAAAAAATGACAATTAAATGTTTTTGTTTAAAAGTGCCCCCTTACATAAGCATCAAACAAATTGTTAATCCAACTATTCATGATTAACTAGTTGAATTCAAAAGAAAATAAATCAAGATAGACAAAAAAATTCAACTAATCTTACCACTTGAACCGAAAGAAGGATGTTAGGCCTCTTTATTCAAGCATTCATCCTTGTGTGCATACAGCATCAATAAATCGTCACTTGTTGGTCATGCTCCATCACACCTATAATAAGACATTCAAGTAATTTTTGGCATCCAAATTTCTTTGGATCCATTGGCATTAGTCTCATAAGTTTTAGTCCCCTTAGGAATCCATTTTTCAATTTCATCCTTCTTTGAAACAATTAGTCTTTTTGGGACCCAAATGCTTCTAACACATTTTCCATTCAAAAATCTAGGGGAACTAGATTGTCTTTGATAAAAATTTGTTTTAACAAAATTTGATTTGGAGTCACCTCCAACTTCACATTTTGAACACTTTTTTAAGCAAATTCTTTTTGAGGTCATCAATTTCCCTTTGATGATCCTCTTGAACTATTAGAAGCAAGTTTTGTAAATCCAAATTCTTCTTTTCAAAAGCTTCAAACTTTTCTCCAAGTTTGAGATTTGTTTTGGAAAGCAATTCATTTTCCAATTTTAATTTTGAAAGCAACTTTTTATTTTTTAAAAATAAAGCCTTAAATTCCAAAAGCAAATCATCATAGGCTTCTTGTAACTCATCAAAAGTATATGAATTGGAAATAGATGGTTTAGAAGTTACCTCACCCTCATGGAGGGCCATAAGACATAAGTGGGCTACTTAATTTTCAGTGGAGTCTTCTTCATCACTCCAAGTTGCCGCAAATGCCTTTTTCTTTGATGATGACCCCTTCTTGTCGAACCGAGGGCAATCGTATTTGGTGTGCCCTTTCTTCTTGCATTCGAAGCCATTTATAGGATCCTTCATCTTCTTCTTCGATTCATGTCTTGATGACTATTTCATTTTTCATGAATCATGAAAACTTCTTCTTCTTTTTCACTTTCCTCCTCACTTGAATTTTCTAGGTAACTTGTGGAGGATTTAAGAGCAACAACATTTAAATATTCTACTCCTTGCTCTTTAATCTTCTTCCCCTTCTCCTTTCTTATCCCTTCGGACATCAACTCATGGGTGAGCAAAGATCCCATAAGCTCATCAAGCTTGAGCTCCTTTAAATTCTTTGCTTCTATGATTGCGGTCTTCTTTGAATCCCATGAATCGGGAAGTGAGTAAATTAACTTCCTCACAAGCTTATGTTTCGGAATCACTTCTCCAAAACCTTTAAGTGCATTCACAATGGTGAAGAGCCGATCGAACATAGCATTGATGTCATCATCCGAGTCAATCTTGAAGTTCTTGTACTCAAGGTTGAGAAGACCAATTTTGGCCTCATTTACTTTGTTGGTTCCTTCATAAGTGACTTCAAGCTTGTCTCAGATCTCTTTGGCACTCTCACAAGAAGAGACTTTGGCATAATCTTCCGGGCTAAGTGCACAAAAAAGAATGTGCAAGGCCTTCACGTTTACTCCATCTTCTTGCGATCATCCACGTTCCATTCCACCTTGCTCCTTTGTGGAACGAACGGGCTATCAAGCACAATGTCCCAAAGACGATAGTCTTTGGCTCTCAAGAAGAATATCATCCAATTCTTCCAATATGAATAGTTGTCACTACCGAAGTAGGGTTACTTGTCAATTGATTGCACCATGAATACCGGTTAATGTGTAGGATCGATCGAGCTTCTCGTATCGTCTCAATATGTGGTGAAACCTCTCTATTGAGCCTCACTCTGATACCAATTGTAGAATCCGATATTCCTCAACCAATTTGCTTTCCAAGATGGTGGAGAATTCCAATTTTGGGTGATGGTGGTGGAAGCAAAAGAAAGAGATGAACGCAAAGATTTAGAGGGGTTTGAGCTTCTCAACCAAGCTCTACATCCACTACCTTAGCTTCCCCACTAAGGATTTCCAACAAATTCACTCATGAATTTTATCCCTTTTTATAGGCTTAGGAGGAAACCCTTTACGCACTCAATGTTTTCTACTCAAAGCTTGAGGAAACCCTCTTTTACAAGAGAAAAACAAAACAAACTTGAAAACCCTCACAAGGTAGATTGTTTGCACAATTTAAGCACTCACCCAATCCTAAAACACTTGAGCAAATTATAACAAGTTGAGCCTACAAGTGTTGTCTATGAAAGAATGTGAAAATTAAGTACGAAGACTCTTTTACAATCATAAGTATGTTGATTTTTTTATCATCTTTGATTATGGTGATTGAAGGTCCCTTCCATACTCCCAAAAGTGATTCTAGCCGATGGTGACCATTGGAGATGGAATGGAGTCGTTGAGGATGATTTCTATGCAGAATTTATCAATCTAGTGTAGTCGGTATCGATAAATGGATATCCATATCGATGCGGGCATGCTTTGGGAAAGAACTGTTTAGCCTAAAATCACACAGCCGTATCGGTACGCTTATGGGCGTATTGGTATGGTACCCTTCGTATCGGTACGGCTAAGTCTGTATTGGTACGAGTTTTGGCCAGTAGAAAATCACTATTTGAAAACTCAAAAAGGTATCAATACATTTTTATACTGTATCGGTACGAGGCTTTAAAAATGACTAGTTTGGCTATTTAAAAACATATCAAAAGTCTTAGAAATATTTTTAAACATATTTTCAAGTTATTTGGACTTCAATACAAGTTTACAAAATATTCAAACATGTCCAAAAATATTTTTCAAATTATTATATCAAAACAAATATCCTAACACATACCAATACGAGCCGCTCAAAAATACCTTTCAGGGATTCGAATCACAACTTTAACTTATCCAAATTCTTTCGATAACTTAGATATGCTCCTAATATTTTACTAACATTAAACAAGGAACAAACTCTCAACCCTTGTAAATAGTACCAGACTCGCGTCCATCACAAGGCGTGGTCACGCTTTATTAGAAACCCCCTTATGCTCGTTTCAAAATGAGCAAACACCACCCAAACTAAAAGAACAATGCCGAACACAACAACTTCTTTAACCAATCGAAGAATTACATGCCAAATATTCAACAACACTCATAATTATACAAGAAATCTAGAGGCATGCTTCCTAACAGTATAAAGCGTTATCTAAAAAGCACCAATTGGTCAAGACCTCAACATAGGCAATACATCAATTAAGAAATTAAAGCATGTGGTCATATGTACTCTTAGAACACAAACAATCCATCCAATCATTATTTAAACCGTTTAAATCATTATATCATAACTATCAAGAATACAAAGCATTAAAATAATACCAACATCTTAATCCTTAAATACAACCATCATCTAACGTAATATAAAACCAATCAAGTTATCATTCCCTAAATAAAACAATCCATCCTAATATTCTACCAACATTGCCTTATTACAAATAATAATAATACCGTAAACATACTATTTTAATATGTTCGTCTTGGAATCCACCTTACCTCGGACCACAACCACACACTTGCTTTATTCACAGCAATGATGTGAGAAAAGAGAGCATAAGCATATAATGTCTAGTGAGTTCACTCAAAAAGTAAAACGTCAATGCATTTTCAAACCAAAACCAATAATAGAAACTTGTATCAAAGTAAGCCAAATTCGCCACTTCCAAAGCATTTAAACAAATGTATAAAACCAATCTTTGGAACTAGATGTTCATTTGCTAAAACTTTCCAAATCATTTACACAAACCCTCAAAACATATTACATCAAATGCATAATCATGCATCATAGATTGCGTGCATAATCCTATATGCAAAACCTCAATTTAAGCTTCCTTATGCATGATCATTTTATTTGCAAAGCATAAAGAGCATTCCTTGAAATTAGAAGATCATTAGTTAAACTTTCCAAAACATATGCATAACTCAAATCATTTTAGCTTACAAGTATAATCATGTATCATGGATTCCATGCATAACTTTCATATGCATCCTAAATTTAAGCCTTCACATGCTTATTCTTCCAATAGCAAGCTTAAAGAGCGCAACATGTATAAATCACATTATACAAAATATAATCCATTTACCATGATACATTATCAATTATATTGGCTTTCAAGTGATCATAAACCAAGTTCCACTTTACAAAATATTACATCGGATACACGGATTCAGCAAGCGTTCTCTCAACACTTCATACTATCTCAACTGGAATTAAGGTACCATTACAATTGGGTACCATCACAACCCAATCAACAGTTAGATGTTTAATCCACTAACGGAAGTTTTTGGTACCATATAACCCTCGACCATTAGGGTAATCGTGGTAGAGTATTCGGTACACTTAAACACCTCAACACCCAATGCTACTTATTATAGTGCACTATCAATCTTATGACCGGCCAACTATATCCGATAACATTTTAAACCACATCACTTGACAATATAATTCATTGTTAACCATGTACCTCACTATTTTTATATGCAACATTCAAAACCATTTCCAATGCATTAAACCATGCATTTACAAGCATTCCTCATACTTGCACGGACCGTTTTCCTAATGCATCCATCATCAATATGTGATCAAAATCATTATAAAACATACTTAAAGCATGCTTAAACAGTAAGTACCATGCAATTCATAAACAAGTACATAAAACCAAGTTCGCTAAAATATAAACGAGGGAGAAATCTCATCATACTTACTTCTGAGTTTAAATCAGCGTATCAAGCTTAATTTAAACTCCCAAAATAACCTTTAAACCATTTCAAAGCTGAATTCCACGTTCTTGCTCACCAACTTGCTTTCGTCTCAACGCAAAAACCTCGCCGCCAACGCCTCGATGCCTAACCAAAACTCGTCCGAATACTTGCTATCTTCCACAAGAAAATACAAGGGTCAAAACAAATTTGACCACACTAAAATAACTAATTTATTAAAGAACCACTATCACAAATATTCAAACGTCTACTACTTCCCCAATAACTTCACGTTACTACAGGGAACCAATTAAAAAATCTCCCTTCGCACGCTACTGCCCTGATTTATGTCCTGTTCAGGCTTTTAAATCCCTTTTCTCTATTTTCCCCAACTAATATAAACACAAAGGAATGGTGCCAAAAGCAGCACCTAAGGACGCCACTGCTACAACCATTCTCCAAACCCCTTTTAATATTTTTCAACAATTACAAATAAATGAGATGGCATCAGTACTTCACCGCTCTGTTTGCACAACAGCCTTGTTGCGCCATTCGGTTCATTTCCCTTTTAATTTCTAACGTGCATTTCTTCAAACACTTCTAATGCACACTAACATATTATCCAATAATTAAATCAACGACTCCACCTATTATCCCGTTCAGGAATCTAAATATAAATTTAACCACTTTGATTAATTTCGGAATTACTTTTATAAAATTGATATTAGATTATATCAATCCCACAAGAATAACTCATAATCCAATTAAAATATTTAGATTTTATACATCAAATCATGATTCACTCTTTAGCATCTAGAAATTAAACTAATCCATTAAAATTCATTTTAACATCAAAAGACAATAGAATTGATAGAAAATCAACACAAAATAATTAGGAGATCATTAGAAAATCCAAGCTTACCCAAATAAATTGGAAATTGAAAATGAAGATTGCTCCTCCAATCTTCCAACGTGAAATCCATTGAACAAGATGGGAGAAATCAAAATCTCTTGTGTGGTTATTGATTGGAAATGATTTAAGAAGAAAATGAATAGAAATTGGATAAGAAAATCCAAGAAAACTAAAATGGTGTTTGGGAGAATCTTGAGAGGAAATGAGAGATAAGTTTAGACATAGCTTTCTTTCTTGTGAAAATAATAACTGTCGTCAAATTTTAATTAGAAATAGGTGGTAAAAGTTTTATTTAATAAATATGTCAAATAATACCATAAAACCATCACTTTAATTCTTTTTACAAAATTGTCATTATTAATATTTTACAACCTTTTATAAAATAGTCACCGTTTGATTAATATTAAAACAATCTATTTAAAATTACTCAAACTCAATTTCATCCTTTATTAAGCTCATTAAATATATTTTTCACAAATACTTGTCACAATAAATTTATTGGAAATCAATTTAATTACCCAAATTATTTTCCGGAATTAATTAATTAGCTAAAGCCTAACCCAAAATTTTAACTCGATTTTGATAATTCACTCAAATCTTCTAGCCCATTTTCGGGGTGTTACACTCGTTCCACTAAGCCTCGGGTTCATACATTTAGAAATCTTGAAACATGGTGTTGCAACACTCTCTTTTCTCATGGGTATCCGAAATCCCATCCAACAAGGTGACTCAACCATAATAATGCCCTTACGTGGCATACATTCACTATATGATCCACCAAGGATCCTTATTAAAGCAACACAATAAGTCACCCAAGGTTTTAATTAAGTTACTACCCATTAAGCTCGTATATGAGGTTTAAATCTCAGTTTCTCGATGTAACACCCCGATCCTGATCCTAATCTGAAGTACTACATTCGGGTCACCCAAAAACCGAACCATCAATTTCTCAATTTAAAATCATAAGTTTAGCCATCATTTAAAAGCATAACACGTCCACAAATCTATTAAATTAAATAAGCATTTAAATAAGTTTACAAAACAGGAGATCCGACTGTAAAACACCGTAAACCAAAATAATATTTCAAATAGAGTTACAGACTCAACAGTGGTAAGGTCCTATGAATACAATAGCCCAAACTAAAAGAACAAGTATTATACTCTGAACGAACGCGGTGTTGGGAAATCCTCCCCGATGAGCACCTCCAAAGGGTGACCGATCAACCTATGCACGGAAAAACCACATATCCGAACGCTGAGCTAACAGAGCTCAGTGGACATTTCTACTCTACCACAATTCGTGATTATCATAAAATAAGCATGCAAGATAAATATAGTCAAGAAAGCATAGATAAGGCTTCCACTATCTACGAGATATCGTCTAGCCTACACTAGCTAGAGTTCTTAGATCACCTATCTCAAGGCATCATTGAGTCTACAACAAGCCTTACATAAATCACAAGCTTTACCATACTCGAGGTCACATAGCCTATTGACACATAGCCCATCGAGTTAATATATGTCATACCTTGATCACTCAGCCATTGGGTGCAAAAGCTATCAATCTATGGCAACCACACAACAAACATAAAAACATTCATACATCATCCGCATAATGGCCAACGAAGAGCTACTTTACTCGTGCTCACACAGCCTTCAGGTTACCCGTTCTCACAAAGTCGTCGGGTTGGAAGGACCGTATCCGGATCACCATAACCATGTATACGTCTGAGACATACTTGGATCACATTAGCCACAAGTAGTCTTTACTTGAGGTCACTCAACCAATCAGGTTACTCGAGCTCACTCAGCCAATCGAGTTAATTACCTTATCCACATCACCATAGTTGCAGGTAGATTTTTAAACGCACCTAGATCAATTAGCCCGTGGGTACATCGGTTGTACTTGATCAATCAGCCCAAAGTACACATCCCCTTAGATAAGTACCGTAGTCCTAACACTAGGACATCCAGATTCCTTTACCACAACATAAGCTAACACATGTTCCCCGAGCATTCATACACCTCACCAAGAGGTAATGGCACCAAGCCAAGCCATCAACAAATGCCCTAAGCCATAACACTAGCCATCACATCTATGTCGAGTCATCATTTACCAAGCTATTTCACGTTACTCTCATATGTGAGGATTAAAACTTGGTTTCTCAGTTTTACAATTCATTTTATGCTATTAGGGGTCTATTGGATCGAACGATATAATTTTTATCCCTCCAAGAGAAAGTTCACATTTTTGGTAGATTGCACAGTGGGTATCAATACACCCCCACTTGGTATCGATACCAAGTATCGATACACCCCTATTGGGTATCGATACACCCCCACTAGGTATTGACACCTGGTATTGATACACCCCTATTGGGTATCGATACCAACTTTTTCTATTGGAATTTTAATGAAACAAGGGTATCGATACGCCCTTTACAAAAAGCCTTTGTTCATCCATCAGAACATAGGGCATCAATACCATATTCCCGTGAATCGATATCGAAGTCCAGAAAAGGCTTCCAAGGCTTAGGAAATCACTTTTCAAGCCCCACGACGTAACTTTTAACCCATAATCTCGATCCTACATTTTATGGAAGTTGTTTAGGGTGGTTTACTACCATTTTACACCTTGCTAACACTTAATCTGTGATTTACCATTAATAAGGCTCTAAGCTACCTTAACTCTAAGCTAGCAATCTTAAACCACAAACCCAGCAAAGATATCACTTTATGATATTGAAGAAGTGTAGGAGTCAGAGATGTATTGACCTTAAGCTAGAAGTCTCAAATTCAAGCTCTCAAGCAAAGCCCTTCAACTTCTCTTTTGATCCAAGTTTGATGAAACCCCCAAAAACACATCCTCTTGCAATAACAACAAGAAAAATGAATCAAGACTTGAGGTAAGCACTAGGGATAAGCTTAGCTCTGAATTTATAGCCTTAAACCTCAAGAAAAGCTTAACCCCCAAAAACCCATCAATGAAGAACTCATATTTTTAAGAAAAGAAGACCACTTTCATAAAGCTCTTGGTATGGTGATTAACATACTTTGATTTTGAATCTTGGATAGAAGAAATGAGCACCAAAGCTTGGGTCTTTAAGCTCTTTGGCTATGGAGTTTCCATGGAGAAATGGATGAAGAAAAGGAGATGAAGAAAGGGTTTGGGATGGTCATCTCACCAAATGGGTGTTTGTCCCCCTAAAAGCTCACGTGAGGACAAAAACAATATAAGGAAGATCATCCTTTTATTTGAACATGGGTACAATCCCAACATAACACCCCCAACCTTTACCTTTATTACAAAATGATCACCTCTCAAGCCCACATAGCCACATTCTCATCCACCAAGGCCAAAACTTGGCCCAAATGTTCCAAATACCCAATCTAACATGAAGGTCGTTACAACTCTCCCCTCCTAAAAAGAAATTTTATCCTCGAAATTTAAACGAAGGGAGTTGATGCAACCATCTTAAATCCAACCATTTCCCATCTCACATACGTTCACCTTGATTCTGAAATTTCTCCACTAAACTTTCTTAGCCAATGCTCACAAAACTGGACTACTCAACATTATTCTCATGAATTCCCAATGATTCATTTCCAACAATCAAGGCACACGCACATCGAACTCTAAAGCAAAACAACATAGGATAACCTCAAAATACTATCCAAGCATCAACACAAATACCTCATTTTAGATGAATTGCATCCTAGTTAACAACCCTCTCTACTGACATCTGTGGTTCCAAAACTTTCGTACTCAAAATTTATTTATGTTTGGAACGCGACACCTCTTCAAGGTACACTACTAAGAACGCTTTTTTGTCATTTATCACCACCATGACCTGGCATTTCTAATAGCAAGTGAAACTCTAACATCGAACTCTACCATCAATCTATCTCAAATTAACAACCCTTCTTCCTTACTCGGCTAGTCAAGGCGGAACTTAGCACATCACTTAACTAGATCTCACCCTAACTCAAACGAAGGCTAACTCATGATCATGTAATCCTACAAATCAAGCCACTTTGATTCCAAAAGAAAACTGTTGCTACTTACGAACATTACTAGAGATCAAAACTCATCCAACTGCCATCGAATGTTCAAACATTTTGTCCAACCCAACTACTAATTCCAACGAACAATTGTATTGTAACTCTAACAAGCCCTCAAGAATTTTCCAACAAGATCGATTACCACATAAGAATCCCTGTTCCACGTAACCATAGTCGATAACCCATGTTTCTGTTGGGCTACTCTAATAATATTCTTCTTGTTTTACCATACATGTAGACAGTCCATCTCAAGAACTTGGTAGAGCGAACACTCAAATCATTAAACTCAGGATTATAATGACGCACACGTGAGTCCAAACCACTTCACGACTTGCCCTTAAAGTCCAATCATTACACCGAATCCAATCTTCATCCTGACTTCTCTTTATCCTCTAACTTTTGATACTCAAATTCTGAATGATCATACAGAAACCTCAAAACTCTTCAACCAATTTCAAGATTAACCACCATGAGGAAACAGGTAACGATCCTTCACCATTACACCTCGGCTCACAACATCCAACGCCACCACTCTTTGCCATACCAACATAGGCATGTCCCAAGCTGAAGCACTTGGCGACAACCCCCGATTTACTCATTTGCACAAATGAGTTCCCACTCATCCTGTCCATTACAAACAACCTAGTTCATCTCGAACCCTGAAACTTTAAGACTTTTGCTCAAAAACCAAGGCTTACATCAAACTTACACGACCAACCTGCACCAAGGGTAACATCTACCAACTAAGGAGAGAGTAAATCTAACATATCTGCGAAGACTGTTACTCTCAACCCCCACTTACAAAACTGACAAGCTAACAATCCAACATTCTCTCTGGCCTGACTGGTAGACTGTCTAGCAACAACTCAAACGTCGACTCTAACAGTGGATCTTGCAGGACCTCCACCTTGATGCCTAGACGACACCCTAGCACCACCTCTTGTAGAACCCTAACCAAGCCGGGAAGAAGTCAACCTCCAAGACTGAACATGTGTACCATCATCCATAATTGGGCGTCTTTCACCATATGACTGGTGCCCGACACCTATAAAAACCCTCCGAGTAAGAAGCACACCCCAAGGTGATGTCGACCACAATGCTCACAAGACGGTGGAAGCGACGCTCTGGCTGAATCATTAGTACTCCCTGTAGAAGTAGACATCAAAGACCCCCTATGAACCCTCGCTCTAGATCCACGACTAACCTTCAGTAACTGATCTAAAGCAACTCTCTTCGAACCGCTCAAGCATGAAACCTCCTAGGTGGAGCCGGTAAAGGAATTATGACATTTTGTGTCCCTACAACAAAGCCTCTAGAGTCTTCAACTTGACTCGGTGCGAATCCTAAAGTAGTTCAAGTGCCTTCGCATTGTTGGCCAAGACAGAATGTCCCAAATGGACCCACTGTCACGTGCAACTAAAGGTCAACCTTCAACCCATGTCTCAACCTTTTTACACCTCAACTCATCGGTGGCAACTAAATCTGGGCATAACGGCTTAACCGTAGAAAATCTTACTCATACTCAAACACTATCTGGTCTCCCTCAACTAGATGTAGGAACTGATCCTCATCTCATCCATGTGGAACTCACTAATATACTTTTTCCTAAACTCGTCCAAGAAAACATACCATGTTGGAAGTACAGTTGTAGCCCCAACTTAATAGTCACCTACCACTCATGTGCATTGACCTTAAAAAAGGAGACAATTCAATCAAGGTCATCCTCCGAACTCCCTTTTATCTGTCCCAAAATCCTCTAAGTGTCTCTTAACAATTTGTCAGCCTTGATCAGGTCATCCTCACCCAAACCTTCAAAATCTTTTGGCCCAAAATAGTGAAGCCTCTCAATAGGGGTCTTGCGAGGTGTCTCAAATTGTCTCGGGATAGCTTGCACCACTTGCAAGAGGGCAGATGTAAGATCATGGGATGGCTCGCCCCTCCACTTTTGGTACCTCCCGAAAGGCATATGTCCCTAACATTTGGGAAAAACTCCTTATCGAAGTTTTCTTCTTGAGATACATGGCTCTCCTCACGGCTTTCCTAGTCACTTTTGGCTTCACTTGCCATCAATTTTTTTCTAAAACACGAGGAAACAAGGTAGCATTATCAGGATTCCCAGTCTTGGAAGAGTACAACTTAACTTTAGGGGCTTGTATTCACTAGACACCTTACCACAACCTCTATACCACCTCGGGGTATCCTAGAATTGGCTAAACCTAAGCTTTGATACCATTGTTATATCACCCTGATCCTGATCCTAATTTGAAGTACTAAATTCGGGTCACCCAAAAATTGACCCATCAAATTCTCAATTTAAAATCATAAGTTTAGCCATCATTTAAAAGCATAACACATCCACAAATCTATTAAAGTAAATAAGCATTTAAATAAGTTTACAAAACAGGAGATCCGAGTGTAAAACACCGTAAACCAAAATAATATTTCAAATAGAGTTACAGACTCAACAGTAGTAAGGTCCTATGAATACAATAGCCCAAACTAAAAGAACAAGTATTATACTCAAAACGATGTGATGCTTAAAAATCCTCCTCGATGAGCTCCTCCAAAGGGTGACCGATCAACCTATGCACGGAAAAAACCACATATCCGCACGCCGAGCTAACAACAGAGCTCGATGGTACATTTATACTCTACCACATTTCTGATTATCATAAAATAAGCATGCAAGATAAATATAGTCAAGAAAGCATAGATAAGGCTTCCACTATCTACGAGATATCGTCTAGCCTACACTAGCTAGATTTCTTAGATCACCTATCTCAAGGCATCATTGAGTCCATAACAAGCCTTACATAAATCACAAGCTTTACCATACTCGAGGTCACATAGCCTATTGACACATAACCCATCGAGTTAATATATGTCATACCTTGATCACTCGGCCATTGGATGCAAAAGCTATCAATCTATAGCAACCACACAACAAACATAAAAACATTCATACATCATCCACATAATGGCCAATGAAGCGCTACTTTACCCGTGCTCACATAGCTTACGGGTTACCCATGCTCACAAAGTCGCCGGGTTGGAAGGATCGTATCCGGATCACCATAACCATGTATACGTCCTAGACATATTTGGATCACATTAGCCACAAGTAGTCTTTACTTGAGGTCACTCAACCAATCAGGTTACTCGAGCTCACTCAGCCAATCAAGTTAATTACCTTATCCAAATCACCATAGTCACGGTTGATTTTTAAACGCACCAAGATCAATTAGCCCGTGGGTACATCGGATGTACTTGATCAATCAGCCCAAAGATACATCCCTTTAGATAAGTACCGTAGTCCTAACACTAGGACATCCAGATTCTTTTACCACAACATAAGATAACACATGTTCCCGAGCATTCATACACCTCACCAAGAGGTAATGGCACCAAGCCAAGCCATCAACAAATGCCCTAAGCCATAACACTAGCCATCACATCTATGTCGAGTCATCATTTACCAAGCTTATTTCAAGTTACTCTTATATGTGAGGATTAAAACTTGGTTTCTCGGTTTTACAATTCATTTTATATCATTATGGGTCTATTGGATCGAACGATATAATTTTTTATCCCTCCAAGAGAAAGTTCACATTTTTGGTAGATTGCACAAAGGGTATCAATACACCCCACTTGGTATCGATACAAGTATCGATACACCCCTATTGGGTATCGATACACCCCACTAGGTATTGACACTGTATTGATACACCATTGGTATCGATACCAACTTTTTCTATTGGAATTTTAATGAAACAAGGGTATCGATACGCCCTTTACAAAAAGCCTTTGTTCATCCATCGTAACATAGGGCATCAATACCATATTCCCGTGAATCGATATCGAAGTCCATAAAAGGCTTCCAAGGCTTAGAAATCACTTTTCAAGCCCCACAACGTAAATTTTAACCCATAATCTCATCCCTACATTTTATGGAAGTTGTTTAGGTGGTTTACTACCATTTTACACCTTGCTAACACTTAACTGTGATTTACCATTAATAAGGCTCTAAGCTACCTTAACTCTAAGCTAGCAATCTTAAACCACAAACCCAGCAAAGATATCACTTTATGATATTGAAGAAGTGTAGGAGTCAGAGATGTATTGACCTTAAGCTAGAAGTCTCAAATTCAAGCTCTCAAGCAAAGCCCTTCAACTTCTCTTTTGATCCAAGTTTGATGAAACCCCCAAAAACACATCCTCTTGCAATAACAACAAGAAAAATGAATCAAGACTTGAGGTAAGCACTAGGGATAAGCTTAGCTCTGAATTTATAGCCTTAAACCTCAAGAAAAGCTTAACCCCCAAAAACCCATCAATGAAGAACTCATATTTTTAAGAAAAGAAGACCACTTTCATAAAGCTCTTGGTATGGTGATTAACATACTTTGATTTTGAATCTTGGATAGAAGAAATGAGCACCAAAGCTTGGGTCTTTAAGCTCTTTGGCTATGGAGTTTCCATGGAGAAAATGGATGAAGAAAAGGAGATGAAGAAAGGGTTTGGGATGGTCATCTCACCAAATGGGTGTTTGTCCCCCTAAAAGCTCACGTGAGGACAAAAACAATATAAGGAAGATCATCCTTTTATTTGAACATGGGTACAATCCCAACATAACACCCCCAACCTTTACCTTTATTACAAAATGATCACCTCTCAAGCCCACATAGCCACATTCTCATCCACCAAGGCCAAAACTTGGCCCAAATGTTCCAAATACCCAATCTAACATGAAGGTCGTTACAACTCTCCCCTCCTAAAAAGAAATTTTATCCTCGAAATTTAAACGAAGGGAGTTGATGCAACCATCTTAAATCCAACCATTTCCCATCTCACATACGTTCACCTTGATTCTGAAATTTCTCCACTAAACTTTCTTAGCCAATGCTCACAAAACTGGACTACTCAACATTATTCTCATGAATTCCCAATGATTCATTTCCAACAATCAAGGCACACGCACATCGAACTCTAAAGCAAAACAACATAGGATAACCTCAAAATACTATCCAAGCATCAACACAAATACCTCATTTTAGATGAATTGCATCCTAGTTAACAACCCTCTCTCTCGACATCCGTGGTTCCAAAACTTTCGTACTCAAAATTTATTTATGTTTGGAACGCGACACCTCTTCAAGGTACACTACTAAGAACGCTTTTTGTCATTTATCACCACCATGACCTGGCATTTCTAATAGCAAGTGAAACTCTAACATCGAACTCTACCATCAATCTATCTCAAATTAACAACCCTTCTTCCTTACTCGGCTAGTCAAGGCGGAACTTAGCACATCACTTAACTAGATCTCACCCTAACTCAAACGAAGGCTAACTCATGATCATGTAATCCTACAAATCAAGCCACTTTGATTCCAAAAGAAAAAATCATTGCTACTTACGAACATTACTAGAGATCAAAACTCATCCAACTGCCATCGAATGTTCAAACATTTTGTCCAACCCAACTACTAATTCCAACGAACAATTGTATTGTAACTCTAACAAGCCCTCAAGAATTTTCCAACAAGATCGATTACCACATAAGAATCCCTGTTCCACGTAACCATAGTCGATAACCCATGTTTCTGTTGGGCTACTCTAATAATATTCTTCTTGTTTTACCATACATGTAGACAGTCCATCTCAAGAACTTGGTAGAGCGAACACTCAAATCATTAAACTCAGGATTATAATGACGCACACGTGAGTCCAAACCACTTCACGACTTGCCCTTAAAGTCCAATCATTACACCGAATCCAATCTTCATCCTGACTTCTCTTTATCCTCTAACTTTTGATACTCAAATTCTGAATGATCATACAGAAACCTCAAAACTCTTCAACCAATTTCAAGATTAACCACCATGAGGAAACAGGTAACGATCCTTCACCATTACACCTCGGCTCACAACATCCAACGCCACCACTCTTTGCCATACCAACATAGGCATGTCCCAAGCTGAAGCACTTGGCGACAACCCCCGATTTACTCATTTGCACAAATGAGTTCCCACTCATCCTGTCCATTACAAACAACCTAGTTCATCTCGAACCCTGAAACTTTAAGACTTTTGCTCAAAAACCAAGGCTTACATCAAACTTACACGACCAACCTGCACCAAGGGTAACATCTACCAACTAAGGAGAGAGTAAATCTAACATATCTGCGAAGACTGTTACTCTCAACCCCCACTTACAAAACTGACAAGCTAACAATCCAACATTCTCTCTGGCCTGACTGGTAGACTGTCTAGCAACAACTCAAACGTCGACTCTAACAGTGGATCTTGCAGGACCTCCACCTTGATGCCTAGACGACACCCTAGCACCACCTCTTGTAGAACCCTAACCAAGCCGGGAAGAAGTCAACCTCCAAGACTGAACATGTGTACCATCATCCATAATTGGGCAGTCTTTCACCATATGACCTGGTGCCCGACACCTATAGCAAACCCTCCGGAGTAAGAAGCACACCCCAAGGTGATGTCGACCACAATGCTCACAAGACGGTGGAAGCGACGCTCTGGCTGAATCATTAGTACTCCCTGTAGAAGTAGACATCAAAGACCCCCTATGAACCCTCGCTCTAGATCCACGACTAACCTTCAGTAACTGATCTAAAGCAACTCTCTTCGAACCGCTCGAAGCATGAAACCTCCTAGGTGGAGCCGGTAAAGGAATTATGACATTTTGTGTCCCTACAACAAAGCCTCTAGAGTCTTCAACTTGACTCGGTGCCGAATCCTAAAGTAGTTCAAGTGCCTTCGCATTGTTGGCCAGTACAGAGAATGTCCCAAATGGACCCGCTGTCACGTGCAACTAAAGGTCAACCTTCAACCCATGTCTGAACCTTTTACACCTCAACTCATCGGTGGCAACTAAATCTGGGGCATAACGGCTTAACCGTAGAAAATCTTACTCATACTCAAACACTATCTGGTCTCCCTCAACTAGATGTAGGAACTGATCCCTCATCTCATCCATGTGGAACTCACTAATATACTTTTTCCTAAACTCGTCCAAGAAAACATACCATGTTGGAAGTACAGGTTGTAGCCCCAACTTAATAGTCACCTACCACTCATGTGCATTGACCTTAAAAAAGGAGACAATTCAATCAAGGTCATCCTCCGAACTCCCTTTTATCTGTCCCAAAATCCTCTAAGTGTCTCTTAACAATTTGTCAGCCTTGATCAGGTCATCCTCACCCAAACCTTCAAAATCTTTTGGCCCAAAATAGTGAAGCCTCTCAATAGGGGTCTTGCGAGGTGTCTCAAATTGTCTCGGGATAGCTTGCACCACTTGCAAGAGGGCAGATGTAAGATCATGGGATGGCTCGCCCCTCCACTTTTGGTACCTCCCGAAAGGCATATGTCCCTAACATTTGGGAAAAACTCCTTATCGAAGTTTTCTTCTTGAGATACATGGCTCTCCTCGGCTTTCCTAGTCACTTTTGGCTTCACTTGCCATCAATTTTTTTCTAAAACACGAGGAAACAAGGTAGCATTATCAGGATTCCCAGTCTTGGAAGAGTACAACTTAACTTTAGGGGCTTGTATTCACTAGACACCTTACCACAACCTCTATACCACCTCGGGGTATCCTAGAATTGGCTAAACCTAAGCTTTGATACCATTGTTATATCACCCTGATCCTGATCCTAATTTGAAGTACTAAATTCGGGTCACCCAAAAATTGACCCATCAAATTCTCAATTTAAAATCATAAGTTTAGCCATCATTTAAAAGCATAACACATCCACAAATCTATTAAAGTAAATAAGCATTTAAATAAGTTTACAAAACAGGAGATCCGAGTGTAAAACACCGTAAACCAAAATAATATTTCAAATAGAGTTACAGACTCAACAGTAGTAAGGTCCTATGAATACAATAGCCCAAACTAAAAGAACAAGTATTATACTCTGAAACGAATGTGATGCTTAAAAATCCTCCTCGATGAGCTCCTCCAAAGGGTGACCGTTCAACCTACGCACGAAAAAACCACATATCCGCACGCGAAGCTAACAGAGCTCAGTGGTACATTTATACTCTACCACATTCTTGATTATCATAAAATAAGCATGCAAGATAAATATAGTCAAGAGAGCATAGATAAGGCTTCCACTATCTACGAGATATCGTCTAGCCTACACTAGCTAGATTTCTTAGATCACCTATCTCAAGGCATCATTGAGTCCATAACAAGCCTTACATACCACAAGCTTTACCATACTCGAGGTCACATAGCCTATTGACACATAACCCATCGAGTTAATATATGTCATACCTTGATCACTCGGCCATAGGATGCAAAAGCTATCAATCTATAGCAACCAGACAACATACATAAAAACATTCATACATCATCCACATAATGGCCAATGAAGCGCTACTTTACCCGTGCTCACATAGCTTACGGGTTACCCATGCTTACAGATTCGTCAGGTTGGAAGGATCGTATCTGGATTACCATAGCCACAAATACGTCCTAGACATATTTGGATCACATTAGCCACCAGTAGTCTTTACTTGAGGTTACTCAGCCAATCAGGTTACTCGAGCTCACTCAGCCAATCAAGTTAATTACCTTATTCAAATCACCATAGTCACGGATTGGTTTCTAACCGCACCAAGATCACTCAGCTTGTGGGTACATCGGATGTACTTGATCACTTAGCCCGAAAGATACATCCCTTTATATAAGTACCGTAGTACTGACACTAGGACATATGGATTCTTTTACCATAACATAAGATAACACATGCTCTCTGAGCATTCATACACCTCACCAAGAGGTAGTGGCACCAAGCCAAGCCATCAACAAATGCCCCAAGGCATAACTCTAGCCATCACATCTATGTCGAGTCATCATTTACCAAGTTATTTCAAGTTACTCTTATATGTGAGGATTAAAACTCGGTTTCTCGGTTTTACAATTCATTTTATATCATTATGGGTCTATTAGATCGAACGGTATAATTTTTTAGCCCTCTAGGCGAAAGTTGACATTTTTGGGCAGATTGCACAGTGGGTATCAATACACCCCCGCTGGTTATCGATACCCGGTATTGATACACCCCCACTGGGTATCGATACACCATGGTATAGATACCAACTTTTGCTACTGGAATTTTAATGAAATAGAGGTATCGATACGCCCTTTACAAAAAGCCTTTGTTAATCTATCAGAATATAGGGTATCGATACCAGCTCCTCGTGTATTGATACTGAAGCCCATAAAAGGCTTCTATGGCTCGAGAAATCACTTTCTAAGCCTCCACAACGTAAATTTTAACCTATAATCTCATTCCTACATCTTATGGAAGTTGTTTAAGGTGGTTTACTACCATTTTTCACATTGCTAACACTTAATCTGTGATTTACCATTAATAAGGCTCTAAGATACCTTAACTCTAAGCTAGCAATCTTAAACCACAAACCAAGAAAAGCAATCACTTTATGATATTCAAGAAGTGTAGGAGTCAGAGATGTACTGAGTTTTTTTTTCCCATCCCCCATATGGGTTTTGCAAGACAAAACCAACCCCCTTAGAAAATTATGAAATATCTCTCATGCCCCTCTTTACTCCTCCATCTTTCCACCAAACTACAACCTAAGCCCAACAAAAAACTTGGAGCCCACTAAATCACTCACTTGAGCTTTCCAAGGCCCAAACTCTTGGTCCACAATGTGAAGCCCACGGCTCGAGTTGATTCGACCCACGAGTTTTAAAATCTGGGTCGTTACACTTACAACCTCCATAATTCACATCCGAATAAGTACGCAAACTAAAGGATAAGTCTCTATGATACCAAAGGCCTAAACAAATTATGTCTCTAAAGTATCTAAAGATTCTCTTAACGGCTTGTAAATGGATTCTCTAGGACTAGCTTGAAATCTAGCACACAAGGAAACACTAAACATGATATCTGGTCTACTTTGTAACACCCCTAACTCCAGTCTAGTAAATATTCGATTATTTGATGATCAAAATCCACTTTCTTGTATTCGATCTTAGTTTTTGAACCTTTTTATTCGATTAATTTCAAATGATTTGTATTTAAGTTGGAATCCTTAGATATGAGGACTAGATTGTAAAAGTGTAAAAATGTGTAGATCTTAATTTGGATTTTAATGCAAGACTTTGAATGTTAATAGTGGAAATGACTATGGTGAATAAAGTGTAAAGTATAAGGAATTTTTGTAAGTGACTAAGAATGAATTTAAGAAGTTTAGGGCTAAATTGTAAGGTTATAAAGAATTAGGTTATTGGTACAAGTAACATAATAGTGTCATGATTAAGTGTATAATTAAGTTAAAAGTAATTTTGGTAACTAAATTGTGAAAAAGTAAAATATAAAGATCCTTGTACAAGTGGTGGGAAGTTAAAGGATTAAGGGTGTATTATATCATTTTATTTAACATTTGCTTAGTCACTACTATACGCGTGTCAACTCTATAATTTGATACATTTTTCTCTCAAAATAAAATGAAAAGATTTGGATATGGATAGAGGTCCTAATCAGTGAAGGGAGAGAGGGAAGAAGACAAACATCTTCTTCCTTTATTTGTGTCCCCCATGGACGAAGCTTTGCAAGGATTCTGAGAAATTCAATCGCTACGGTTTAGTCATCTTCACTTAAATCAAGTTTATAATTAGTAAGCCTCGCTTTAAGCTATAGCTTAGAAATATAGTGAGATAAGAAAAGAAATTATGCTTTACGTATTGTTAAAGTCATGAGAATTTAAATAAAGTCTAATTGTTACCGATTGATGGTAATGAAAATTTTAAAGAAGAAATTATATTTTGATTGCTAGGAATTAGATACCAAAGAATTGAATTTATAAATAAGGAATGGAGAAGATCTTTCTAAAGAATGTGTGTTCATTGGATTATTGTATAGCTAATGTTGGTTATGATCTTCAAGCTGAAATTTTTTATTAGTTAAATCTATATGTTTAAAACAGTAGCTAAATGTATAGTGGATTTTCTATACATTTTATAATTCGGTTTAGAACACTAAAAATTGAGTGTTCATTCTTCGATGTCTATAGTATTGAAATGCAGTTTTAAAGTCTGCAGAATTATGATTATATGTAGAATTGTATGATGCAGTTTTGAAAAATATGCATGTATGCAGTTTTGAATAAGTGCAGTGCAGTATATTTATAGATGCAGAACAATTTAGAAATGCATGTAAGAATGCAGTTTGTACGCAGTTTTAAATAAGTGTAGTGCGGTATATTTATAGATGCAGAACAATTTGGAAATGCATGTAAGAATGCAGTTTGTATGCAGTACAGTCTTGGTATAAAAATGCAGTCTTGCAATGTATGTTGAAAATTGAAAATACTGTCATGTATAAATGCAGAATTATAGTTTTAGTATGCAGTATAAATGTAGTATGTATGCATGTAGTTTACAGATGCAGAATGTATGAAGTATGCATGCAGATTAATATGCAGTTTATGCATGCTGTTTTTATAATTAATAATATAGTTTATATGTATGAAAGAAAAATAGTTTGGTATGTTCATAAGAAATGCTCTTTGATATTAAAGCATTAAAGTGGTTACTTGAATGGTTAGAATTGTTTCTAGTACATGATTTCTTGCTAGTTTGACATAAATATTAGGGGATATGGATGAATCAAAGCCCCGTAAGGGAAAGGAAGTTGTAAGCTACGACTGCAGATCGGGATATCCCGTAACTTTGGGATATTAGGTGAGTGTAGTTTAGGAATCATTTTCATTTTTCAAATTTGAAATCGTTTTCTTATTTTTCAAAAGAGATTCCTTGCTCAACCAACTCATTATACACCTCTTGTAACTTATCATAAGCTTTTTGAAACTCGTCAAATGTAAAATCAAAGTTAGATGGGTTTGAGATTACCTTAAGGTCAATACACCAAACTTGATATATAGCGGAACTTTTAACGGCGTTTTAAAAACAAACACTATGTTAGATTTCTATAGTTGTTAAATATATATTAATTAGAGGGATGCATGCTAATGATTCTTTAATTGAAGGGCATGGACACTTGTCCAAACTTGGCCAAGCTAGGTGTTGGAAGGGGGGATTTTCACGGCAATTGATAGGGAATTTGGGGATGAACAAGAAAACAAGTTCATCACCTTCCTTCCATCTTTCCCTAAAACAAAATCAAATTAGTGAGAGAATTGAGAGAAAGTTGAAAATCTGATTCATCCTAGCTCAAATTTAAGCTTCGAAAGGAGTCTAACTAGGAAGGTAACTCCCTTGTTTTCCTTCTTGATCCTAGTGATTTTATGCTTAGGTTGTAGAAGAATTTTGGTTATAAACATGTATATCATGAGATTGTTTGGAAATAAGCAAATGATTGAATTGAAAGTGCTATATCCGAATTGTGTATACATGATTGTATATGGATTGGTTTGAATGAATCGATGTGTTCTTGTGAAATCTTTCCAGAATTTTGAATATAGGTTCAAACATGGACTGTTTTTGATTGAAAGTGTATGCATGATAGAAAGCTGCCCAGTTTTGATGAATATAGGTTGAGAATAGACTGTTTTGAGGGAATAAAAGTGCACATGTATGGACTGCCATGTTTTGCTTATACATGAATGTAATTGGACTATTTTGAACACAAATAAATGCACAATGACTATTTGGATAAAATTCAGGGGGTTGGTTTAAATGAATTAAAAACAGGGGAGGATTGTTTTATAAGGCTTTAGGGTTGTTATGTGCATAAATAGAAGCATGAGGGTTGTTAAAGTGAAATTAACCATGTATATCATTGTGTAAACTGTTTGTGCATATGTATGTGAAATTATGAATGATGAGGGACAGATTTGTATTATAATAATTACTAGTGGGCTGCTTGGTAAAAATGTAAACGTGTACATATGAGAATGAAAGTTGTTTGAATGTGTAAAAGCATGTTAGGGACTGTTTCGATGTACACTGAAAGCATGCTGGACTGGTTGAGTTGTATATGTATTTATGCATGAAATTTGGGGTTGTTTTGAATATATAATGAGATGTGTGGACTGTTTTGAGTGGTTTAAAAACTGGGAATTGTTTCAGGGATGTGCAAGGACTGATTTATAAGTTTGAGGACTGTTTTGAGTGTTTGTGATTTTTGTGGACTGCTCTGGACATTATGAGAACAATTGTACTGTTTTGGCATGGATTTAAATGCTTGGTGAACTGTTTTGATGTGCTTAAATGTGTATGTTTTTACAAGTGGATTGTTATATGTGATTTGGTAGATGTAAATGTGAAATTGAGTAGTAAACAAAGTATTAAGTGTTAGGAGCTCTTCTAATGCATCATTGCACTTTTTATTACATTTAGACCAAGAGGGAATTGCAGAACTAAGGGCTAACGAGGGGCAAATAGTGGATAGTCGTAATCCGAAAACAAAACTAGCTCGGAGTAACTGTGAGTGTAGTTTAAAGTCTCGAGATAGATTGAAACTATCCCGAGCATTTTTATCTGTTTCATTTAATTCTTACTCACACATTATGGTGAATTTTTTTACTCATGGTAAGTACTAAATTATAAGCTTCATATAATTGAATATGATTGGTTATGCTATGAAATGCTTGTTAGTTCGAAAGCTACCTATGATGGAATGTGCTTGATTGTATTGTGATATGTTTGCTAGATTGAAAACTATATACGATTGAACATGGTTGATACACTATGAGATGATTGTTATATAGGAAAGTTATCTGTGATTGGAAATGTTTGTTATGTCAAGGAATAAGACATGCTTCCATGGTAACAAGAATGTGAAACTATACTCATTCTTGAAATGAATAACAATAAGCTATGTTCCCTTGATACCTTGAATGGGGTTGAATATGTATGAAATGCTATGTATGAACAATACTTGTTTGATAAAAACATGTGGTTGAACTTGATGTTTTGTTATGAAATAAGCCTTAATGGCATGAGAGAAATATTGTGAAAAAATCTTATCTAAAATAAGAAAATGATAAGTTTATGGCTATGATGCCTTTCGATTGAAAGAAATGAAATAATGAGAAATTCACATGAGGTGAATATATACCCAAATTGAAAAGGGGTAATGAGATGTTGACGTGATGATATAATAAAGAGCTATGCTCACATTGTTATAAGAAAGATGATAAAATGTGAAAGCCTTGGTTTTTAGTTAGTCGTAGGTATAGTTGGCTTGTCATAGAGTCCATAGAGCTCGTGTTTGGGGTGGACTACGGTCCTGGACAGAGGTCCTTATTTGGTGACAGTAGGAGGGAAGTGTTGTGGTTACTTGGTGACAATAGGGGGATTGACGGGTATTGTGAGTACTATTTTATTCGGCGACAGTTGGCTGGGGATTCGTATACCTAGGCTATTACTTGATTCTCAAGCCTGATTTAAAAGAAAATATGAGAACTGATAAACTACCTAAGTAAATCTATTTTGCTAAGAATTATATGATAAGTAAACCTATCTTGCCATGACTTGTATGAAAAGTAATCTAATTTGTTACGATTTGTATAATAAGAAATTATAACTAGTTTATGGTTGATCATTACTTTAGAAGAATAGATGGATATGATATTATGCTTATATATATATACACACATTCGATTGATAGTATATAGACATGGTTCATTCGAAAACTCTTGAACTTATAGCAATGCGTTTTGTTTTGGATGCTAACTATGCTTTGTTAGTTATCATATGTGTCAAGCAATTGATGTTTTTTATATGAATTGTTAGCTATCTTAAGTGGCAAGCAAAACACAATTATAAAATACTAAGTTAGATAGTTGGTGAGATTAGAAAAACAAGGCTATGTTAGTAGGAAATTATGAGTTTATAATTAAATAAAGAAAGTATCGAAGTAAGTAATACATATATTCTTGAATATGAAACATGCTTTTTGGAGAATAAGTAGATTGTAATTTGGTTGTGGTTACAATTGAGTATGATATTCGTTTACTTTTGAATTATTAAGTAATCAAACCTATAAGCAAATACTTGATTCGGACGTCTTGTATTATACTACTTAACTTCTTGTCCAAGTTATAATAATGCAAGATTAAAAGATTAAATAAAAGGAAAGACAGATGATCTATAAATTAAGTAACTCTTAGTTATGATCGATATCTTGTGTGATAAGTAATCTCTATATGGTTAAGTTATGTTTAATCAAGAAATCAAGAAAGTATGTAAGATAAATAAGGAACTATGGTAATGACTTGCTTAGCAAGTAAAATGTATCTTCCGATTAATGAGTGTTCTTTTGAGTGGATAATTATGCTTGATAAAGAACCTATACACTTGTGATTGGTTCGAATGCTATATGCTTATGAATTATTTGAATGTTCATGTACATAAGATAATGCTTAACACGAACACCTTTGCACTTATATGATTGGTGATTAAATACTAAAGTTGATAACTTGATAATAAAATTTAAGCCTAAGTTAGGACATAATTGATAGCTTAAGGAGCAAGTAATACTTGATTACATGAAGTTATGTGTAAAAAGTTATGAGATATAAACTGACCTAAAGTATTCATGGATAACTTATTCAATAAGAAATGCCTGCTAATAAGATATTTGTATACCTAGTTGATCTAAGAAGGTTATTGTATTTAAAACTTTTTAGTAAAAAAGGAATTAGTAAGAGAACAAGCTTGTTATTCGAATGGTTTCAAAGGAATTAGAAGCAATGTCACATTCGAACCTTATGACAAGCATGATTTAAGTTTGTCTATGCTTGATACTTACCTAGATCCGATGGTCTCTAATAAAAATTGAGAGTTTTGAGCATAAAGCTTTGACGCATGCTTTTAGTATCTAAACTACCTCACTAAGCAATTGCTTACTTTGTTTTACTCCATTACATTTCAGGATAATTGTGCCTTCAGATTTCTTCTGATCTTGGACGTGATTACAAGGATCTAAGTATGATTTGAATTCATATCTTTAGAACTCCTAGATGGTGGCACATAGTTTATGAGTTTGGCATAGTTCATTTGGATTCCATTTTTGGTTAAACATATATGTGTATAAATTTCTTTTATATTTATTCCAGGTTTTGTAATCGGGCCTTTAATTATTTTTGTGATTGCTTGCTTTATATGATTTGAATAGTTTGTAGGTTTATTGTGGTTGCATAAATGTCTATAGGAACTTAGATTGGTAGACTACCTTGATGACATGTGTGTTGCGTGTCGGTATACATTCTTGCATATTCCTAAGTTAAACCCTAAATATCATTGGTGTAGTTTAATGACTAGCTTAATGGATAAGATAAACAGATGGTAATGAGTTAAAATATAACTATTTGGTATTGTAAATGCAAGTCGTGTATATCTAATCATGTTTGACATATGTTTTGGAATGATTTTGGTTCATGTGTCAAAGGTAGTTATTGTCCTATTAAAAAAGGGGGCTTTCTATATCTCAACTGTTGTTAGATAATAAAGCTATGTATGTTATGAAAATCGAATGTTCAATTGTTAATTAAGTTAAATTAGAATTGCAATTTGAGTGCTTGATTCTATGGTTAAATGATCAGATGTGATTTGCTATGTATAATAAAGAAGTTGAATAACAATTTTTAATATTAATAAATACAACTTGTAAGCTCAAAGATCACCAAATAATGGATTGTTATCCTCCTTAATGATCTTAGACATTGATTGGTATGTCCTAAAAATTAGTTTGAGGTATACAAGTTTGAATTTAATCTGGAATGTTAATAACGTGTATGAAAGACATGTATCCTCGTGTAATTGTAGAAGTAGAGTAATAACCCTATGGTCAGAAGCATCTAGAATATTGCTTCTAGAATATAAAGATAGGTTGCGAATTAATATTTGATGTTTGATTGTTCAATGAAGGTGTATTGGATGGGATATGTTTGTAGGTTGAAGTTAGACCTATGAAAAGAATTTAAAAGGATTTTGATTTCTCTGTCCTTTGAAGGCATGACTTGTTTAATTGAAAATCTTGTTTGCTTTATGATTTTGCTTTAGTTCAACTATTTGAGAACAAAGTACTAGAGTTCTTTGTAAATCACAAGGTTATAAAATAAAGTTCATGCTTTGAATTGTCAATTGGTGTGTTATGTATAAGTGTGAGATAGTTTGCTTGTATAAGAACGTTTCTAGAGATTTTAAAATTACCCTAATTTCTGATTGCATGCCTGTTGAGAATAGCTAAACTTCGTATGTTTGATTGAGTGTTGTTTAGTAACACTTCTTAAACCGGTTTAACTCCTAGACCGGGTAGGGGTATTACATTCACAATGCTATAAGATTTGGATGAAATTTCCAACCGACTAGTATTAAGATCTCTATACTGTTTAGATGTTGTCTAAAAATCAACTTGATCAAACTAATGAACTTCCCACAGAAGTTTGATAAAACTGCCAAAAACTAAAAACTATTCATTTTCTCCCTTGGTCCCACTTTCTGCCCTCTCCCTCTCTTGTAGTTTTTGGGTAAAATACCAAAATGATAATTGAATTTTGTTAATAAAAATAAAATAATAATTAAATTTTAAAATATAACAATATGACAATTTAATTTTGTGTTTTGTTACAAAATGATAACTCGACCGTTAAAGGTCGTTAAGTACTTAACGGAATTATTATAAAACTTTGTATAATAACACATTTACTCTTTCATATTTACACATTCATTTAATTTATTCTTAATTCGAAAATTTTTAATAAATTTAGCCCTCATTATTTACACATTCTTTCAATTTGATCATATTTACAATTAAAAATAATATTAAACATTTAAATTTATTTCTTCCAACTTACACATTCATTTAATTTATTCTTAATTTAAAAAAATTTAATAAATTTAGCCCTCATTATTTGTACATTCTTTTAATTTGATCATATTTACAATTAAAAATAATATTAAACATTTAAATTTATTTCTTCCAACAAAATCTTGCGTGTCATGATTCGAGTGAAAAAAAAATGAATTGCACAATATTAATAATGTCTGGATTTGAAACTAGCCGCTACTAGGAAGCTTAAGCAAGCGCAACCAACAAGTCAAGACTATTGTTTTGTCTTTTATATATAGGCCTAAAGATATAAGAAGTTGTTAAACTTTTGAAGAAAAATTAATGAAGCTTTTAAACTCTTTTTACATCCAATTAAGCTCTTAAACTAAGAAATTTGATCAATTAAGTTCTTGAACAAATAAATTGAATCAATTAAACCCTTTGACCAATTTTAACTATTAAATCTGAACAGTTTTTTTCGATCCACTATTGCAGTGCACCGTGTCACAGTATTTCCACTTGAAAATTTTTAAATTTTTTATTTTATTTAAAAATTTCTTAAATTATTCTAAAAAACTCATAAAATTTATAAAATATACTTTTTGAAATTCTTTTATAAATGCATAATGATAGAACTGTAGTGTATCATGTGCCAGTAATATCTGAAGAAATAAACTGTCAAGATTTAATGGTCAAAATTGGTCAAAATTTAGGGGCTTAATTAATTTTTTTAATAGTTTAAGGGCTTTTTATATGGAAAAAACTTTGATACACAAGTTTACACGTGCCTTTTAATTTTAGGGGTTAGAGTTTTAGTTTAGGGTTTAGGGGTTTAGGTTGTAGGGTTTAGAATTCAAGGTTAGTGTTTAGAATTTAGGGTTTAGGGTTTAGAGTGTGGGGTTTAGTTTTTTAGGGTTAGGATTAGAAATTTAGGATTTGAGTTTTTATAGTGTATCAAAGTTTTACCCTTTATATATATATATATATATATATATCTTGTATAACTCTAGATTGTTCAAAAACATTAAAATTACGAATGAGACTGCATCAAATTTATATCTTAGAATATATTTTACATGTTTTATATATTTTACTTTAAATTCAACACTTAATTTAAAAAATTCTAATAAATTAAAATATTTTAGATTGGTAGTATAGTCTAATTAAACCAAATAGCATATAAATATAAAATATATATTGTTTTATTTGAACTTAACGTAAATTATGAGTTGAATTTAAATTAAAGCATGTTTTATTTCTATTTTAAATTAAAAATATATTTTATTCATGTCTTAACTTAAAAAATATATTTTATTCGTATCTCAACTTAAAAAATATATTTTATTCTTATCTTAACTTAAAAAATATATTTTAGTCTTATTTTAACTTAAATGTATTTATATTTTTATCTAAGCTTAAAATATATTTTATTTTTATCTTAACTTAAAAATATATATTTTATTTTTATCTTAGATGAAAGATATATTATATTTTGAAAAAAAAAACTTTGTTGCACATGCCGTGTAAACTGAAGTATACATGTGATTTTTTTAGTTTTAGGGGTCAGGGTCTTAGTTTAGGATTTAAAATGTAGGGGTTTAGGTTGCATGATTTAGAATTTAAAGTTAGTGTTTAAATTTAGAGTATATAATTTAATTTTTTAGGGTTAGAGTTAGGAATTTATGATTTAAGTTTTATAGTGTAAATATCCAGGTTTGTGTAAAATTAGTTTTACACAGCCTGCGTATCAAAATTTTACCCTTATATTTTTTATCTTAGCTTAAACGTATTATTATCTTAACTTTAATAAATATATATTTAATTTTTTTATTAACTTAATAAATAAATTTTATTTTTATCTTAGCTGGAAAATATATTTTATTTTTATCTTAATTTAAAAGTATATATTTTATTCTTATTTTAGCTGGAATTTTTTTATTTTTATCTGAACTTAAACATATATATTTTATTCTTATCTTAACTATACTATCAATCAAAACAATACTTTGTTTTATTAGAACTTAATTTAAATTAATTGCTGAATTTAAATTAAAATATTTAAACATGTCAAATACAATCCAAGATTTAAATTTGGTGCAGTGGTTAGATATTTTATTATTTTTATTATCTCTCATATTTGAGTATCCATTTTATTTTAAATTTATGTTTTTGAACATTTTGAATTTTTACTATATATATTTTCTTGTCAATGTTAGACAAAACAATGGTCCTGGCTTGTTGGTTGCGCATGCTTAAGCTTCCGAAGAGCACCTCGGTCTGATTCTAGCCATTACTAATACTTTTGCTATCATTTTCTTTTAGCCAGATGGTGACATGCGTCAAGATTTTATTGGAGGAAAATAAATTTATGATAAATTTTTAAATTTAATATTAATTTTAATTATAAATAGAATTAAATTGAAAGGATGTGTAAATAATAGGGGTTAAATTTATTGAATCTTTTCGAATTAAGATTAATTTAATTTAATGTGTAAGTATGGATGACTAAATGTGTTATTATACAAAGTTTCATAACAGTCAGGTTAAGTACTTAACGATCTTTAACGGTCGAATTATCATTTTGTAACAAAACACAAAATTTAATTGTCATTTTATAACATCTAAAAATTTAGTTACCATTTTATCTTTTTAACAAAATTTAATTACCATTTTACTACTTTACCTTATTTTTTTAAAACTTTGCTGTCGCTTATCTATCCCAAAACAAGCCACCCAAAGGTTTTATAAAGCCTAAAAAAATAATTAATTAAAGAACAATGAAATGATACGGGTGGGTGGTCAGCCAACCCCTACGTGACTTTCCTATATATTTTTTTAAACACAAATTTATTTTGAACATAATTATATATAAAAAATATAAATAATGTTTATGATTATTAAAATAATTACATCAAGGCCCTAGTTCGAATATAATACATATATATGTACGTATAAATTCAAAAATATGAATTTGGGCCGTTATATTGGGTGATTTCTCAAGCGTTTAATGCAGTTTCGAATAGATGATATCGGTACTCGAAGGAGGGTATTAGTGCCTGCATTAAATTAAATAAAATAGTCATTGAAGACCTTTAGGTATCGGTACCCGAAGGAGGGTATCGATACTCTGGTATTGATACTCAAAGGAGGGTATTAGTACTCAAACAACTTACTGGAATTTTAGAAAAACTTAAGAGTATTGGTACCAAGGGTAGGGTATAGGTACTCAAAGCATATTTTTTACTCTAAAGGTGATTTGAAAGCATTAGATTAAGTCAAAAACCCTTAGAACCATTTTGAATATATTTTTCAAGTTATTTGGACTTTGAATTATTTTTATAATATTTGAATAGGTTCAAAATATTTTTCAATTTAATTGTTATATCAAAATACTTATCTCAACAATCTCACCCTTCATCTCACCTTTTTTGATATAACAAAACACCTTGAACATTTGTCTTTGAAAATGCTCAACCTTAGAAAAATAATATTTTGAAAATGAGAATATTTTGAAAAAATAACTCACATTTTTTTCTTTTTGAAATTGATGTGGGAGGCTTCGTGCTTAAACTTGATATTGCGAAAGCCTATGACTGCGTACGTTGGGAGTTTTTAGATAGCTTTATACAGAGTATAGGGTTTAGCTCGACTTGGAGGTTGTGGATTTAGGAATACGTTAGCACGGTTCGCATGTCAGTGTTGTTGAATGGTTGTGCAACTAAAGAATTCGGGAAGGGACGAGGCCTTTGACAGGGCTGCTCGTTGTCGCCCCTGTTGTTTGTTGTAGTCAGGGAGGGTTTGCATCAAATGTTGGCTAAGGTAGAAGGTGTTGGTGCAATTCGAGGGTTAAATTGGTCGCGAGAGTGTCTATCACGCATCTGCAGTTTGCGGATGATACGATGTTTTTTGACGCTTCGTTTGAATGTGCACAAAATATACATAGAATGTTGCGATGTTTTCAAGTTTGTTATGGTTTGAGGGTTAATTTCAGTAAGTCCTCGCTCTTTGCTTTTGGAGCTGAAACTAATATTTTTGATTCAATTACTTTGTTATTGGACTGTTATACGGGGAATTACCTTTTGTATATTTAGGTATGCCTTTGGGAGTCAATCTGAGAAACATAATAGTGTGGGAGCCAGTTTTATCTAATTTTCGAAGAAAGTTGGCGGGGTGGAAAAAGTTTTCTCTATCATTTGTAGTTCGTGTAACCTTAGTGAATTTTGTTCTCTCGTCATTGCCGGTATATTACATGGGTTTATTCGTAGTTCCTAAAGGGGTCATTGCTGCAATTGATAAGATACGTCGAGTGTTTTTGTGTGGGCGTTGGTTTGCAATGTAAGATGAGTCGTGTTAGTTGAGATTTAGTGTGGCGTTTGTGTCATTTTGGGGTATTGGGGGTGGCGAATTTACAAGTCCGCAACATGGCTATGTTGTCAAAATGGTCGTGGTGTTACACTACAGACACTAAATCACTGTGGCGATCAATTATAGTGGCCAAATATGGCGATAATGCACAGTGGTGGCGTTTTAACGCAACCTATTGTGGTTCCATGTCTATTATTTGGAAGCAGATTGTTGCAACAACTTATTCGGCCGAGGTGGCTGCACATATGGATGACTCTAATTTTATGTAGAAGATTGGTAATAGAGAAAATATTTTATTCTAGTTCGATCCTTGGTGTGTTGAATAGCCCTTAAAGGATGTGTATCCGAGACTGTTTTCTGTTGCGACTAATAAGCTGGCTTTGGTAAAAGATCATGTGGTTGACGGTGTTTTTTTGCATTCGCAATGGGCTACATTCTTTTTTACGAAACTCAGGTCTTTTGAGTGGCGGCAGGTGAGGGAGCTACGATCACTGCTGGTTTCGATAGAGGTTCAGGTGGGCTGCCATGACACTCTAATTTGTAAGCCGGATTATCATGGTTGATTCTCGATCAAGGTTGTGTCACACTTGTTGTTGCTGCTAGACAAGGTAAGAGACACTAATTTTGGTGAATGCTTTGCATGGAAGATGCTTGTTCCTCCAAAGGTCCAAGCGTTATTGTGGTTTGCTTAGCTTAGGAGGCTGCCGACATTTGAATTTTTGAAGTCTCTAGGCATAGCTTTGGGCAATAATCAAGGTAATTGTGTGTGGTGTGAAGGGATAGAGAAAGAGGTTTGCCATTTGCTGTACTCGTGTGAGTTCATTCAACACCTTTGAAAACTTTGGTGGGGTGTATATTTGCCGCTACCTCTTTCGTTCTCAGATTTCTTTTTGCCAGGATTTCACTGCTCGTTCTTAGGAGTTATGCGGCAATGGTGGGTGTCTTGTGTCACGGCATTACTATGGTCTATTTGGTTAGCTCGTAATGAACTCGTTTTTAATAATAAAAGGTTGTCGTTATCTAAAATTTACTTCTTAATAAAATTACGTTTGTTCTATTGGGTGAAGACCTTAAAAGAGAGGGTGAATATTAGTGAGGCTTTATGGTGGAGTTGTCCTAGCTCGTGTAGTGTGACTGGTAAGGTGAACTCTAATCGCGTGGGGTTTGTTGAGAACCTCCTACTAGTGGCATGTTGAAATTTAATGTCGACGGGTCAGCTCGGGGTAAACCGGGGCCAGTAGGATTTGGTAGGGCATTGCGCGATGAGAAAGGGGACCTTCCACTAGTGGCATGTTGGGAAACGCCATTACACCCCATGGCGCAGTGGAAAAATTATCCGGCGTAATCCACCATGGTCTATGTACAAGGGACGAATTCGGGGTGATAAAGGATGAAACATTACCTCAATAAATCTGGAAATTTGCAATGAGTATAGGAGAATCCAAATCGAATCTGAGTCGTCACAGCAACGTTCTGACCCCTACGCAGTCTACCCAAATAAAACGAACAATATTTTCTCTTCTCTAACTGTTAGAGAGGTTTTTCGAAAAGCATACCCTTGGCTGCTAGACCTCATGCCTTTATATAGCATTTAAAACCCTAATTCTAATTAAATTCAGATTCTTTAAATATACATTATATTTATTCGAATATAATTAAATATGTAGAATCTGATTCTACTTCTATCAAGTTTCTTTAGGGATATATATTTTAATAGTATATAATAATTACATTAATTATCTAGTATTAAAATATATATAACCAAAATTATCTATAAATCCAATGATCATAATAATTTCGTTTTTTTACTTATTTCGTGCACAACAATTTTGTACACTTGCTATCTAGTCAATATTTGTTCGTTTTAATCATAGGGTGTGACCCTTGTAGGTTCATGTAACGTTAGCAGTAATATCTAGAACAATTCTAATATTACAAGCAATGAGTGGCATCTAGCAATACATCATTGCTACCTAAGTTACATGAAGTCGTGGTTCAATTTAACCATTTATGTGATTAGCTTATTTTATGTATTTCATCTTTTTGTCCTCATATCTAGATCAGACACAAGTCATGGATTAGTCACACTTGTATAGTCTATCTAATATTTCTTGATATCCCGAGTAGACTATTATAAACTAATAACTATGATATCCCATATCAATTTATTCGAGCATGACCATGCATTTTCTACTCTCACTCAATCAAGTAGCCTATGATATTAGTCCTACTATGTAGGAGGGACAAACCTATCTTGATCAACCATATTCGGCTACATAGATTGTGACATATCCAATATTAGTCTTTTTAGTGTAGTCAGTTTTGACACACGTTTGATCGTATCAAAATATGTCACTCACTATGTTGAAATAATGATGATCTCAAGTATGAGGATCATACATGTAGTTATCACCATGAGCAATGTCGTGACTGTCACATAATAATCCAAGAAACATGCTCATAGCGGGTCAGTCCAGTATGTTGTTCTCTAACACATACTTATGTATTGATTTTGACATCTCCATGTCAATGACAACACTTTGTCATCAATCAACTACATATTAGTCTTAATATATTATTGTTGTCCATGCCCACAATAATACTCAACTAAGGACATTTAAGAATAACTATATTATTTTAAGGACTTTATTATAATTCAGTTTATTTATAGATGCATAGAATAAGACTGAAATAATAATAATGACTTTATATTAATAAACAAGATAAAATAAGTATGTCTTTTACAACCATCTCATGATTGGTCTTTGGGCATACTCCAATAGTCTTAGCTTGTGTAGTGTGACTGGTAAGGTGAACTCTAATCGTATGGGGTTTGTTGGGAGCCTCCTACTAGTGGCATTTTGAAACTTAATGTCAACGGGTCAGCTCAGGGTAAACCGGGGCCAGCAGGATTTGGTGGGGCATTGCACGATGTGGAAGGGAAGATTTTGGTGATTTTTTCTAGTCCCATTGGATGTCTTGAGTAGAACAAGGTGGAATTACACACAATTGAGTTTGCATTATCCTTATTTGCTCGTTCTCGTTGGTAACATATGAGTCTTATAGTGGAACCCGACTCCAAAATTGCCCACTTAAGTTTTAGGAGGTTTTTAACGAGGCACTCGTTAACGTTTTGTTGTATGATTTTCTTTATTAATGAATCATACAGGTTGACGATAAGAAAACATAAAAGCATGGATGAGGGTTAAAAAATTAAACCCTTTAACTATGCATAGCGGTACTCGAGGATAGAGTATTAGTACTAACTATGAATGCAGCATCGGTACGATATGGACAATACCAATACCGTCTGTGCATTTCTGGTGAAAAATAGCAAAAAAACACCTCAAAAGCCTTATAATTCAATTTAAGTGCACACAAAGGCTCTAAAAAGTTTAAAATATGCATTTTAAACATATTAGCCGTATCACATTGTCATGGACCGCACCGTAGGGTCTGAGCCTAGCGCACACCAGGCTGCAGAGGAAGCACTCCACAACATCTTAGGCCTATCAGCACCCATCCGAGTTAGCCCATCACTTGTGATTGAAGAGTCTTATGTTAGAGTATACCCAAAGACCAATCATAAGATGATTATAAATGACATTTGTTTTTACCTTGTTTATTCATAAAGAGGCATTGCCGTTATTATTTTCAGTTACAATTCTACGTGCATAAATAAACTGAGTTATCATAAAATCCTTAAAATAATATGGTTATTCTTAAATGTCCTTATTCGAGTATTATTGTGGGAGTGGACAATAATAATGCATTAAGATTAATACGTACTTGATTGATGATAAAGTGTTGTCATTGACACGGAGATGTCAAAATCAATATATAAGTATGTGTTAGAGAACGACATACTGGACTGACCCGCCATGAGCATGTTTCTTGGATTATTATGTGACAGTCACAACATTGCTCATAATGATAACTACATGTATGATCCTCAAACTTGAGATCATCATTATTTCAACATAGTGAGTGACATATTTTGATACAGTCAAACGTGTGTCGTAACTGACTACTCTATAAAGACTGATATTGGATATGTCACAATCTATATAGTGGGATATGGTTGATCAAGATAAGATTTGCCCCTCCTATATAATAGGAGTAATATCGTAGGCCACTTGATTGAGTGAGACTAGAAATGCATGGCCATACTCAAATAAGTTGATATGAGATATCATAATTATTCGTTTATAATAATCTAGTCAAGATATCAAGAAATATTAGATGGACTATACAAGTGTGACTGTCCATGACTTGTGTTCAATCTAGATATAAAGGACAAAATGATGTAATACATGAAAAAGAGTTAATCACGAAAAAGTCATGTCGAATCATGATTTCTAGTAACTTAGGTAACAATGGCATATTGCTAGATGTCACTCATTGTTTGTGTAGCGATGTCCTTTTTCTTTTCGCTAAAAAAAACGTGGATTTTCAAAGTGTTTGTGATTTTTCATGCATTAAAATATTTATTCCGTGAGGTTTAAAAAACTGCGTTTTATTTAAAAATTGGAGTCACCACCGGCCACTTAGGTAGGCTGGACACCATAAAACCAGAGATTTAAAAATTATTGGGTTCGGGAGTCGGTTACGGATGGGGAAGGATTAGCACCCCCAACCGCCCAAAATTGGTACTTTAATAATTACCGCTTTATTAATATTAGATTTTTCAGATTAAAGTGACGATTAGTTTAAAATTCGGTCATAATTGCGAATAAATTTTAAGGGCCCCGTTATCCGAGGTTAAACGCCCAACCACTATCACTACGCCTGATACTGGCCCCGTTTACGCTCGGATAAAAGGGCACCGCATTGACAAAATATATGTCCCTTATGCAAACTTAAAAACATGGAAAATATAAATAAATATATTGCGATAAAAATATAAATAAATACTGACATAATAAAATACTAATGTAACATAAATAAATACTAATCTAAAACATACATACATAAATATTAATTTAACACATAAATAAAAACAAATCTAACATAAATAAAATACTAATCTAAAACATACATACATAAATATTAATTTAACACATAAATAAAAACAAATCTAACATAAATAAAATAATAATATAAAATATAAATTTAAAACATACTAATCTAAAACATGGATAAACATACAAATTAAAAACACAATTTTAAATTAACTACTACTTCATTAAAATATAAAAATTACAACATAAATAAAAAGGAAAGAAAATATACCTAACTAGGAGTTCGAATGACAAACCCCGACTGGACCCCACCTAGATCTACCACGACCTCTCCAAAAAATTTAACTAGACCGGACCTAAAATAGGACTCCGATCGAACCAGTTAGGACCGAGGGGACTACCCCTTGGCCCTGGGGTAGCCGAGAGCACTGCTCTCTTATTTGGCTACCCAGCCGATTGCCTTTGCTTGCTGCCTCCCTCAATTTCAATTGCTCATGCATATTTATAGGGGGAGGTGGGTGACGTGGAGCCTTGTGCTCCACTCCCCTCCCCCTTTTTATTATTATTATTATTTTTTTTAGGATTAATGATATTATTACAACAATACCAAAAAATACTAAAACCCAGACAAAAATGAGTGATTACAGTTGCCCCTCTTTGCTTGTTCTTGTGAAACGAGGACAAAGCAAAGATTCATAAGCACTCATTTTTATTAGACTTCCCTGTTTGTAGCTTTGGAAACACGTGTTCTTCTGGAACTCTCTGCTCTTCCTTAGCTGAATCTTCAGGCTCGTAAGTTCTTCCTATATAGAGTTTCGTCACCTTCCGATCTTGGAGCTACAGGCTCTTCCTATATAGAACCCTTCGCTCTGAAACCTCGAGTTATGAGTCCCTCCTATATAGAACTTTTCACTTCGAGACAGTAAAGCTTGGAGTCCTTTCTATATAAAACTCTTCGCCTTCAACGCTAGTTTCTCCTATATAAAACCTTTTGCGTCGCTGATGGATTCTTTCGACTGGGAGTTCCTCCTATATAGAACTGCTAGTCTTCAAACCCTGGAGCTGTCAGTCATTCCTATATAGAACTTTTTAGCTTGAAAATCTCGAGCTACAGTTCTTCCTATATAGAACCTTTCACTCGAGACAAGAAAAGCTCGGAGCCCTTCCTATATAGGACTCTTCGCTTTCAACACAACAAGTTTTCCCTATATAAAACCTTGTGTATCATGGGTGAATTCCTTCGACTGGAAGTTCTTCCTATATAGAACTGCTAGTCTTCACCCTGGAGCTGTAAGTCCTTCCTATATAGAACTTTTAGCTTTTGAAATCTAGGAGCTACAGGTTCTTCCTATATAGAACCTTTCACTCTGAGACAGTAAAGCTCGGAGCCCTTCCTATATAGGACTCTTCGCTTTCAACACAACGGGGTTTTCCCTATATAAAACCTTGTGTATCATGGGTGAATTCCTTCGACTGGGAGTTCTTCCTATATAGAACTGCTAGTCTTCACCCTAGAGCTGTAAGTCCTTCCTATACAAAAATTTTAGCTTCTGAAATCTTGGAGCTACAGATTCTTCCTATATAGAATCTTTCACTCTAAGATAGTGGAGCTTTGAGCCCTTCCTATATATGTCTCTTCGTTTTCAACACAACAGGTTTTCCCTATATAAAACCTTGTGTTTCATGGGTGAATACCTTCGGCTGGGAGTTATTCCTATATAGAACTGCTAGTCTTCACCCTGGAGCTGCAAGCCTTTCCTATATAAAACTTTCAGCTCCTGAAGCCTCGGAGCGGCGGATTCTTCCTACATAGAGCCTCTTGCTACGGGAACTTGAAAATATAGGCCTTTCCTATATAGAACCTTTATCTTCGAATTTGGGATTCACACCATGATGGCTACCGATGTCTCTTCAGATTCGGGGATTCACACCGAAAATGGCTACCAATATTCAAATTTTAGGGACTCACGCCGAAGGTGGCTGCCAAAACTTCTTCAAATTTAGGGACTCACGCCGAAAATGGCTGCTAAAACTTCTTCAAATTTAGGGACTCACGCCGAAAATGGCCGCTAAAACTTCTTCAAATTTAGGGACTCACGCTGAAAATGGCCGCCAAAACTTTCTTCAAACTTTAGGGACTCATGCCGAAGGTGGCTGCCAAAACTTTCTTCAAACTTTAGGGACTCACGCCGAAGATGGCTGCCAAAACTTTCTTCAAACTTTAGGGACTCGCGCCGAAGGTGTATGCCAAAACTTTCTTCAATTTAGGGTCTTATGCCGAAAATGGCCGCCAAAACTTTCTTCAAATTTAGGGACTCACGCCGAAAATGGCCGCCAAAACTTCTTCAAATTTTAGGGACTCACGCCGAAGGTGGCTGCCAAAACTTTCTTCATACTTTAGAGACTCACACCGAAGGTGGATGCCAAAACTTTCTTCAATTTAGGGACTCACGCCAAAAATGGCGGCCAAAACTTCTTCAGATTTAGGGACTCACGCCGAAAATGGCCGCCAGAACTTCTTCAATGAAATCCACTTCTTAATGTTCTTTGATAATTCTTCAGGTACCTGTCCAAAATAAGCAAAAATTGACAAGCCCCTATCTATATGATGCATGCAATGTAATGGTTTCTTTCTTTTCTTTTTATTTTTTCTTCTCATTTTCTTTTTCTTTTCTTCTTTTTTTCCTTTTCCTTTCTTCTTTTTTTCCTTTTCTTTTCTTTTTTCACTTTCTCTCTTTCTTTCTCTCTTTTTCTTTTAGCCTTTTTGTTCTAAAGTCTTACACCCTGAAAGGTCGTTCCTCAGATCTCTTTACTGCTTTACTGTATGCTCTTAAATCCTCATTTGAACATGCTTTTAAACCTTTTGTGCGGAAGGCTTTCTTGTCTTTAGGGTTATCACCCATCTTCATAAATGATCTTTTGGTTCTTATATTATTCTTATAAGAACCCTTGTCATCTTCCTGGCTTGGCGTTGCCCCATTCAACCACGGGCTCCACTGCTTTGAATTTTCTAGCCCATCCTATAGAGCCTTGATCTATTTCTAGTCACCAGGGTGAGCCAAAATGCTTCCATCCCTTGAGCTCTTCCTAGATCTTCTCGTAGCATTTCGACGGGAACTAACTCTCGGTCCCTATGCTTTAAATCTCATCATTATTCATTTTTAAAGTAAAGCAAAAGGCAATTTACTTACGTATATTTCAACAAATAATGATTGTTTGAAAAGATAACAGTCATTTTGAAAAGCACAACTTGGAAGGGATACCAAACATTTTGAAAACATTGTTTGGAACAAATGGTTAACATCTTTTTCTTTTCTTCTTCTTTTTCTAAGGACCAAACATTTTTTATAAAATAATGCTTGGAGAATGGTAAACAAAACTCGACGTGTATTGCCAAACATTTTTAAAAACTAATTTTTGGGGGAAATGGTAAACATCAAAACTTTGGGAGAAAATGTCAAACCTTTTAAAACATGTTTGCCCCCGAAATATCAAACACCATAGCGCGTCTGCTTCAAGTTGCCAGAGATCAACTCTAATGAAGCGCCTATTTAGAAGATCTTAACCATTGTGGAGATATATGCCAATGTATAGTTTCTTCTGGTCTAATAGGCTTTTGAGAGGAACAACCCTACCTAGTTTCTACCCCGTTTAAGGTGGCTCTCTTAATCTCACTATCTCACCATGCCCCATCCTTCCCTCATTTGGGTGTCGATCAAGCACTTCGAAGTTTGACCTTCCTTGAAGAAAAGTTAACCCTTATAGGCGGAATGAAATCTGAAGACATTCTCATTCAACTTGGATATCTATGGATGACCAGAATGGTCTTTGGGGCTTGTAATGTAGGCCTTTGGTTTATGGTTAAGTGAAACAGTATTTCTGTACTTGTGTAACTTGGATATGCCCATTATTCCTTTTCTTTTTTTGGATCACTCTAGACTGCCCGTTTTCGGGTTTTCACCCTAGAGTTCATTTCCTTTCTTTTTATTGTATGCTGCCTTGCATTCTGGCTATATACTGATGTTCGTTTTCTGTTCAAGAATGTTTGATCCTCCAAAACCCCTCGAAACTGAGATTTCTTGAAGGACTACGAATACATTTCTGGGAATTCTTGTGATTGGCACGCCCAGATGAAATGTTATTCTTGCTTTCTTTTTTCTCTCTTTTTTCTTTTTTACTTTTTCTCTTGGATCGCTCTAGACTGCCCATTTTTGGGTTTTCAGCCTAGAGGTCACTTATTTCAGTGTGTTTTGGTTGGATATTGATGCCAGCAGGCTCAGGTAGACTACTCTTTTTCTTCATTTTTAGGATCACTCTAGACTGCCCATTTTTGGGTTTTCACCCTAGAGGTCATTTCCTTTTTCAAAATTGGCAATCTTCGGGCCGACTTGTCTTGACTTGGCTTCAATTCGAGCTTCTATACTAATTTTCAAAACTGATGTTTACTTGAAATGTGGATTCCTTCTGTCTCTTGCTCGTAGTTGAACTCTTGTTCTTGTATTGTTTGATCTGTGTGTGAAACATATACAATATTCTTTCTTTCTTTCTTTTTCTTTTTTCTCTTTTTTTAGACTGTTCATTCTGGGTTTTTAGCATTGAATCTCTTTCTTCTTATTCGAGTCTATGAATGTATCCTTGAATCAACACGGATCTATACTGAGTATTGATGCGATCTTCCGTTCGGAGTTAATTGCCTCTCTGCAGCTCTTCTGATATTTACTCGATCTGGATTGCTTCGGCCTTCTGATTACTATTTATCTTCTTTGTTGGTTTTTCGTTTGGACATATCCATGTTTTCAACCACTTTCTTCTGGTGATTTTCTGATCTTCGTATCCAATCTGTTTAGTCTCATTTGTGTCTTCTGGTAAAGTAAAAGAACACCATTCATTGTCATATTCACAAATGTCCTGAGAATGTCTTCAGGGGGTAGAGGTTTAGGGTCAACTTTCGTTTCAAGGATCTTAAACGGCAAGTGCCTGAGAAGATAAATTCTTAAAATGGGAATTGCCCATTGTCTAAACACTTGCTTTTGTTCCTCTGTTGGCCTAAGTAAACTAGCAGATACTCACATTTACAGTATCCCATAACATTCAATCTCTTCTAAATATATAAAATTTACATTTGATCTTTGGATCTGAAGCAAATGTACTGTTGCATTCAAAATTTGAGGACCTGGTATAGAAATGATATATGCATATATCCATTAAAAAATGTGTGTATATGCATATGGGAAAACTAACCCCATAAAAATGAAATGTTTAAAGAATCAAGAATGTAAAAATGCTTTTCTAAATGGAAATGTGATTTTTAATTCTAATAAACAATGATTTTTTGTTGAGAATTTCTTTGTGAAATGATGAGAAAACCGTAGGGAACTTTGGATTATCTCCAGGGTACTAACTCATTCTGCCCCTTCCAAGGTAGTCTAGGCTTGCCTCTTCTCTTGTTTTTCCACCGTTGGATCAACTCTCTCGTCATGACTTCCTCGTCAACCAGCTTCTTAATTTTTCTATTAACGACCCCAAATTTCTTAGTGTCATGCCCCATCGCCTCAATGTTTTGAAAGTGGTACCCATTTATCTCTCTGTTTCCTTATGCTCCTAGGCAAGTCTGCTCTTTAAACTTAGGTCCCGGAGTGCATGTTCAATTCTCTCTCCGACTGTCATGAAGTCCTCAAAGCTGGCTTTCATTTTCTCGAGCATCTTATTAAAGAAGAAATATGAAAGGTGGCATAGAAGTCAATTTCCTCTTCATCTACGGGAGGTTGCACTTGGGTCACTAAACACAGACACCTCAAAGCACATTCCTTGAAGCTTTCATCAGGTTTCATCTTCGTACCCTAGATATACTGACGACTTAGTGCTAGGTCCAAAGCATATCATATCAGGGTAGGTCCTGCTAGACTGTCGGGGAAGTAGTGGATCGGTAATTTTCAATGTAGCCCTCCATCTTTTTTTTTTGCAGAATATGGTCATACGAATCTTGGGGCATCTTTTTCCTTTATTATGCGCAAATCTGGAAATCTTTGGAATCCGGAGGAACGACCAAATCTGGGTTCAAACAGAGTTTTCTTGCATTAAAGGCATCAAACTTCTTTTTCTCTCTTTTTCTCTCGAGTCCATCTTTTAACTGCTCGAATCTTGATTTTCGAGTGTGTTCAATTCTTTTATCCACGATAAAACTTTAATTATTCTTTGGATTACCCCCCAAAAATTTTATGCAAGGTAGTGATAGTGTTATGTAAAATATGTCATGATTGTACAAAGTAATGCAATGCAATGCAATCTTAAAATATAAATATGAATGCAGTAAGGTATTGATTCCAAAAGTGATCCTTATAGAACGACGTTCATTGAGGACAAAAGGTTTCATTATATCAGATATTAGATATTCACAGTTACTGATAAGCTTCAGTGCCTACTTTCTTAACTTCATCTAGTAGTCCGGTCAGCTTGCCTCTGTAGTTCAACACTTGGTCCATGTTCTGATTAAGCCTGCCACCTTGTTGAGCCGCCTTACCTGCTCGAGTAATATCGATCTTCGGGTCTTCATCTATCCCCTGCTTAATCTTTCGTAGCTTGGAAGTTGCCCTTTCCAACTGAAGAGTGTTGAATTGTCATTGCTCTATTGTAAACTTGTTTCCAAAACTCTTGTTAATGGCTAAGTTATTCTTGTAGCTCATCTTTGGAGACTGTCGTACCTATTCCTATTTTCCTCAAACTTACCTGATAACATCCTGACTTGATTCTTGCTTGACTAGTTTCTCTTCTTTCAATATTCTGAGTCGTCTTTCAACTGGACAACACCGTTCATCTATTCTTTAAAGGTGACCCAATCTGGTATTCTTAAACACTTAGGAAAGCTTCTAGTGATCATTCTGCAAATTCAATTTTATCCAAGTTATCTCTCTCTTATCTGAGCTGGCTGAACTCGAAAGAATATCCCTCTCCTAGGATGCCCCTATCTCCGATCTTCAAACTTAACTCGCTTAAGTGACCCACTTCGGTATTACTCGAACTTTGTCCTGAATATCGATTCCTCCTCAACTTTGCCCCTCGGGTGATTGTTAGCTCACTATAAAATTGGGGAACTCCGTCTTCGAAACCTAAAATCCTCATCTCGATAAGACCTTGAACTCATTCCTTAGGGCCCCGCAATCCTCAATACCGTGACCCAAACTTCCTAAACGATAATTGCCTCTAGCACGTGTGTCGTAATCTCGGATAAGACGATCTCTTCGCTAGAGACTTCACCGAGGTAATAAGGCTCTTGTCGATGAACATTAGGAGTAGTTCAGTGTACCTCGCAGGAATCGAGATAAACTTCTTTTCATTACTTGCTTCTCAAGTTTCTTCTGGACCGAGTTCTATTTTTTGAATGCCCGACTCAAGCATACCTTCCGCCTGTTTATTGATGCAGATCACAAAAGGGGTCCAATTTGTCGTATTTGGCTGACTTGGAGGTAGAATTCTGACTATCTCGCTCACTATTCTGATCCTTAATCGATTATTCTTTCGGTTTGATGGATCACTTACCTTTCGTTTTGATGGATCGCTTACCTTTCGTCAAAGTATTCATTTGATTCATCACGTCTTCCCTCTGCTTCTTTCAACTCTTGCACTTTACTTTGCTCATTACCAGTACCGTGTCTCTTTACCGTGTCTGACCTGAAGTCTTCAGATGGTTCTTCTTCTATTGTCTCCGATCTTGTTCTGGGACAAAACCCTGGATCCGTGCCCTCTAATATCTGACCAGACGACCATTTGCCGATTATGAATGATTTCTGAGATTTGAGGAACCACTTCGAGAATCAATACCCTATAAATGCGATAATGCATGCAAATGTGATGTTGATTCTCGAACAGTCTTTGAAAAACTTTCAATAGAGAAAATGTATGTTTGCAAGAAATTAATAATGAATTACAGGCAACAGTTGAATTTATTTTGGAGGCCTTGACTTCGGGAAGCAAAACCTGTGCTCCACGTCTCGACGTCGTCTTCAGGATGATGGATGACTCCGTCTTCTCCTCTTATTCTATTCTATGGACTCGTGACGTCGTGATCTTTATTTTTGTCGCTTCTGAAAAGGACATCAGACAATATATTTTCTTCTGTAGATCTGGGTACGTCTAAACATGGATGGATTCTATCGATCCTAGGGGAGTACTTTAAAACTTTTTAAATTAAAATTTTTAAGGATCATTTGGTTTAAAAATTTCCCCTTTTTATTATCAAAAAGTTTTAACTTACTTAAAAAATGAAACTTTTAGGTTTCTTTTTGTTATTATTATTATTATTCTGAAAGTTTTATGAGGGAAGAAGTTTCAAAGCAAAATAATAATATTTTCAAAAAAAATTTTATGAGTTAAATTAAAATCTGGGATTTTTTTAAATGGTCAAATGTGAATATTTAAAATTGGGGTTCTGCGGCCTTGACTGAATCTTCTGCGTCGCACGTGCCTTACTATCGTACCGTCTTCTTTCTCGATTGGTCTTTGCTTGGCCTAACTTATTACTGTAATATTATCGTTTCTGGCAAAGCAGACTTTTTCTATTTTGAAAGCCTTTTAAAGAACTGTTCTTGAATCAACACCATGTCATGATATGCAACATGAATGCAAATAAAGGCGTTGATTCCACTGGTAATCACCCTTTCGAACGACTTTCATGGGAATTAAAGGGTCCAGATTACAAAAAAGATCCATATTACAAAAGGAGTCCCTATTACAAAAAGAGTATGTTACAAAGTCTTAATTACAAAATAAAGTTCTACACATAATCCTTAGCTCTACCTCCTAGCTTCTCGACAGCTCTGAGCAACCTGATAAACCTTGGTGCTTCTTCCATGTCTGGGGTTACGAAAGGTCGGAGAGTCGTGGCTTCGGTAGCTAAGTCATTCACACACCTTGTAGCTCGTTGTATGTCCATCATCAGGGTCTCGTGTGTATACTTTGGCACTACACGCTTGTTCGGCAAATCATTACCTCGGATCTGTTGATGCCGCGCGACTGGATTGATGTCGTCCTTCCTAAGACACCTTTTTTCCATGATGGAAGATTTTCTAATCGAGCAAACCACTTAAATCAACGCCTCTATGTAATGTGGATGCAATGATAATGCAGCAAAAATATGTGTAAAATAAAAATAAAACACAAAAAAAATGAGTTAGTACCGGATAAAAATAATAAATACATAAATAAAAGGACAAATTAAATAAGGTAAATAAACAAAACGACCCTATTTATCTAGTCTAAAACACCTAAGATTATCTGCATGGCTCTAACAGGGTGGGTTTCTATGTTCTCTACATGCAGTGTTGGTGCTAGGAGGTACCCGAATTGTCCTTGCTGTCCCCTACTAAGGGTAGCAAGGCCCCCGATCATCACCCATTATAGGCTCCTTTCAACCGGGTTCAATTCAGGGGGGACCCATTCGCTATGCCCGCATTTAAGGAACGATATCCTTACGAAAGCATAAGGTACTCGAGCCCCGAAGGTACTTGCTAGGCCCATACGGGAGAACGATATCTCCACGAAAGCATTAGCGTTTTCCCCCACTTAAAAAACGGGTTTATATGCCATATTTTGAATGCGTTAAAATAAATGCGCAATTATAACCGAATGTTAATTTAATAGTCACTTTAACCCGGAATTTTTAATATTAATAAAGCGGTAATTATTTAAAAAGCTTGACTCTCTTCTTGTTTTCGAAAAACAAAATTTGTCCCCAGCGGAGTCGCCATCTGTAGCGATGTCCTTTTTCTTTTCGCTAAAAAAAACGTGGATTTTCGAAGTGTTTGTGATTTTTCAGGCATTAAAATATTTATTCCGTGGGGTTTAAAAAACCGCGTTTTATTTAAAAATTGGAGTCGCCACCGGCCACTTAGGTAGGCCGGACACCATAAAACCAGAGATTTAAAAATTATTGGGTTCGGGAGTCGGTTACGGATGGGGAAGGATTAGCACCCCCACACCGCCCAAAATTGGTACTTTAATAATTACCGCTTTATTAATATTAGATTTTTTAGATTAAAGTGACGATTAGTTTAAAATTCAGTCATAATTGCGAATAAATTTTAAGGGCCCCGTTATCCGAGGGTAAACGCCCAACCACTATCACTACGCCTGATACTGGCCCCGTTTACGCTCGGATAAAAGGGCACCGCATTGACAAAATATATGTCCGTTATGCAAACTTAAAAACATGGCAAATATAAATAAATATATTGCGATAAAAATATAAATAAATACTGACATAATAAAATACTAATGTAACATAAATAAATACTAATATAAAACATACATACATAAATATTAATTTAACACATAAATAAAAACAAATCTAACATAAATAAAATACTGATCTAAAACATACATACATAAATATTAATTTAACACATAAATAAAAACAAATCTAACATAAATAAAATAATAATATAAAATATAAATTTAAAACATACTAATCTAAAACATGGATAAACATACAAATTAAAAACACAATTTTAAATTAACTACTACTTCATTAAAATATAAAAATTACAACATAAATAAAAAGGAAAGAAAATATACCTAACTAGGAGTTCGAATGACAAACCCCGACTGGACCCCATCGAGATCTACCACGACCTCTCCAAAAAATTTAACTATACCGGACCCAAAGTAGGACTCCGATCGAACCGGTTAGGACCGAGGGGACTACCCCTTGGCCCTTGGGTAGCCGAGAGCACTGCTCTCTTATTTGGCTACCTAGCCGATTGCCTTTGCTTGCTGCCTCCCTCAATTTCAATTGCTCATGCATATTTATAGGGGGAGGTGGGTGACGTGGAGCCTTGTGCTCCACTCCCCTCCCCCTTTTATTATTATTATTATTATTATTATTATTATTATTTAGAATTAATAATATTATTACAACAATATCAAAAAATACTAAAACCCAGACAAAAATGAGTAATTACAGTTTGTAATATTAGAAATGTTCTAATATTTACTACTAACGTTACATGAACCTACAGGGTCACACCCATTGTTGAAATGAGCGTATATTAAACGAATTATATATGTACATGTTTGTTGTATACGAATTTAGTTAAATTAATATATATTTGATATATATATATATAATTTAACTATTGGATAAATATTAAAAGAAAATAATTATGGGAATTATGACTTTTTTAATATATAAATAATATAATTCTATTTAAATTAATATATATTTAAATCTAATTGAAGTTGAATTGAGATTATATATATTAATATATATATTGAATTCCTAATGAGTTGAATTGGGATTATATATTTATAGTAATATATATATATATTAAAATCCTAATTAAGTTGAATTAGGATTATATATATTTAATATATATATATTGAAGTCCTAATTAAAGTTAAATTAGGATTATATATATTAATATATATATTAAAATCTTAATATGAGTTGAATTAGGATTTCAAAGTCTATATAAAGGCATGAGAGATATAGCAATCATTAATGCTTTTGGAAAAACCCTCTAGTTAGTTTAGAGAGTTTTATATGCTCGTTTTAACTGGGTGAACTACGTAGAGGTCAGAGCATTATCGTTGCGGCTTAGGAGTCAACATCGTAGAGTCATGATTGGATATCTATCTCCTCCAAATTCAGAATTCCAGATTTTAAACAGACAATTCTTGACCCTTATTCACCCCGATTCGTTCCTTGTACATGGATCTTTGGTGGTAATCGCCGGATAATTTTTCCACTGTGCCATAGGGTGTATCGGCATGACCCAATAATGGTATTAGAGCCATTTCTACGATACAAATGCATGTTTTAATTACTTAGGTGATGTAATTGTATGAGATACATGTTTTTTTGATTTATTTAGCGAATATATGATATTTGTACGAGCAAATCTATTCAATCACGGTTAATTTGTTAACCCAATTAAAAGTTGTTCCTAAGATCGATGATTAAGAGTTAATCATCAGGATCTTTGTGGATAGGATTTGAAATATTATATGTTAATTGTTAACATATTCAATGTTGAGTTTTAGGGTTTTAGATGTTAAGTGTTAACATACGCGGATTATAGTTATATATTAGACTAATGGTTAGTCTATAGATTTCGTGCGAGAAAGTAACAAGAATTATTTCAGTAAAAACCTTGTAGATTTTAAAATCTTGAAAATCACGATAATGTTGATAAAAGTTATAAAATCATGAGGTTTTTATATAGCTATTAAGATGCTAATCTTTAAAAATTTCTCCACCTCTAACCAGACAGCAGCAACCCCGTCGGTGGCTGTAGGGCCGCCAGAACCCTGTAAGATGCTTGACACCTGCGTAGGAACAATCTGGTAAGACCTTAATAACAAATTGTGTCGTTATTATATTTGATATGTATGGTGTTTGGAATGCATGGTTACAGCTCAGTAGCCCATTTATTTTTATTTATAAGGTTTTATAAATACAGCCTGTGTGTCGTACTTTTCTCTACTTCGATTGTAATTCTCTTCTCATCTTACTCTCTCGTATGTAAAACGAGTTTCTGAAATTGTAATCTATACAAAGAAGCATGGACCAAAGGAACAGAAGTATGAGCCGACAGAAAGATGCTTAAGAAGTGTTTTATCCTTAGAATAGTTTGGTTCTCCCATTGGCTTGGGACGGGCCACCTTAGGATATAGGCTATGACTATTGCATTCATATTTACTACTTTTTATGTATGTGATAAAATGAATGTATGAGATTCATGCTAGTTAATTGATAAGATCAAATGTTAAATGGTGAGATAATATTCACAAAACCCCTCAATAAAATATTGTCTTTTATTACTTCCCAATGTTAACCCTCGTTAAAGTCTAGATCGATACAATGTAGGTTCTACTAAAGTGAGGTACTTGTATCTATCTTGGCCAAACGCGAAGAATAAGCAAGTGATATTCGTTGGTTGTAATATTAGTTAAAGACTTAACTGAGTTACTCTAATAAGATTAGAAACCTAAAAGCTAGTTATTTGGATAATTGTAAGATGATTATGAGCAAGAGTTGTTCACCAAATGAATGAGTTACATGAGATGTAATTAGCAAATATTGCTTACCTAGATAAACCATAATCTTAAGAGAAAAGCCAAAGCTAACTTAAGAGAATGTGAATTTTGGATCCTTGCCCACTAAAAAAACTTTACAGAAAGTATTTTCGACATGAATATTTGAGGGTTATTAATTTTAATAAAAGTAGTGAGAGTATAAAGTCCTTTTATAATCAAACTTGGTAAACATGCTCAAAAAATCATATTTTATTATTGTAGACTTATTATGCCAAATACAAATTTGTTATCATTACGATCGGTCCTTAAGAAGGACAAGTTGAACGACATGGACTTTCTTGACATGTCGTTGAAGGGAAAATGTTTTCATTCTAATAAGACATGTCATTGGAAGAAGGACTGCCCCATTTATCTTCAAAAAGTTAAGAAGGCAAATGAAAGCGGAGCGTCTGCCTCATATATTTATGTTATTGTTATTAAATTATCAACACCTACTTCTTGGGTATTGGATACCGGTTGTGGTTCTCATATTTGTACATCTGTACAAGGATTACAAAAAGAGTAGAAATCTAAGAAAAGAAGATGTGGACCTACAGGTTGGTAATGGAACAAGAGTTGATGCATTAGCTATAGGAGCACATACTTTATCTTTGCCTAGTGGACTTAATTTATGTTTAGAGGATTGTTATTATGTGCCTAGTTTGCCTAAAAACATCATTTCGGTTTCTTGTTTAGACAAGATTGGTTATGAGATAATTATTAAGAATAATTACTGTTCTTTTTATCTCGATAATGTTTTCTATGGTGTGACACAATTAATAAATGGTCTCTATATTTTGGATCAAGAGAATTCCATTTACAACATAAATACAAGAAGATAAAAAAATGACTTTAATCAAACTTATCTTTGGCATTGTCACTTGGGTCACATAAGTGAAAAACGCATTTCAAAACTTCATAAAGATGGATTTTTGGATCATTTGTTTTTGAACAATTTGATGTATGCGAGCCTTGCTTATTGGGAAAGATGACCAAAGCTCCTTTTAATGGTAAAAGTGAGCGAGCTAGTGATTTATTGAGATTAATACATAGTGATGTATGTGGACCAATGAATACACAAGCCAGAGGAGGGTTTCAATACTTCATTACTTTCATAGATGACTTCAGTAGATATAGGTAAATTTACCTAATGCATCATAAATCTGAAGCCCTTGAAAAGTTCAAGGAATTTAAAATGAAGTACAAAACCAACTAGGAAAAAGCATTAAGGCTCTTCGATCAGATTGAAGAGGAGAATACTTAAGCTTAGAGTTTGGTGACCTTCTTAAGGAATGTGGGATTGTTTCACAACTTACACCTCTTGGTACTCCACAATGGAATGGAGTTTCCGAAAGAAGAAATCGAACATTATTAGACATGGTTCGATCAATGATGAGTCACGTTGATCTTCCAGTTTCTTTTTGGGGACATGCACTAGAAACAACTACTTTCACACTAAATTGTGTTCCATCTAAATTAGTTCAAAAGATACCATATGAGATATGGACTGGGAAACGTCTTATTATGTCTTTTTATGAAAATTTTGGGATACGAAGCTTATGTTAAACATCAAATGTCTAAAAAGCTCGAAACTGAATCTCATAAATGTAATTTTGTGGGCCATCTTAAAGAAACTAAGGATATTATTTCTTCATTCCTACCGAGAACAAAGTGTTTGTTGCTTGAACAAGAATAATCATATAAAGAGAATTTGTTTTCCAAAAAGGAAGTGGAAGAAATATTTAACTCAATGAAATTTGAGATCAACCACAGATCATTGAACTATAGATTGAGCAACAACAAGTTCCACAAGTTGTTAAGGAACATTCAACAGTTTTGGAAACACAACTACTGCTAAGATCTTTGAGAAAACACAACGCGCCTGAGAAATATGGATTTCTTGTCACATTGCATGGAGATGTTCTCTTCATGGATCAAGATGAGCCTAGGACTTATCAAGAAGTAGTGACGAGCTCATACTCTAAGAAATGGCTAGAGGCCATGAAATTTGAGATGGATTCCATGTTAGAAAACCAAGTTTGGACCTTGGTTGACCCACCTGAAGGGGTTAAGCCCATAGGATGCAAGCAGGTTTTCAAAAAGAAAATCGAAATGGATGGTAATGTGCAAACATACAAAGTGCGATTAGTCACTAAGGGTTTTTTTGTCAAATTCATGGTATAGACTATGATGAAACCTTTTCACCTGTTGCTATGTTTAAATCCAACCAGATCTTACTTGTGATAGCTGCATTTTATGATTATGAGATATGGCAAATGGATGTTAAAACCACTTTCCTTAATGGAAAACTAGATGAGGATGTGTACATGACACAAACTAAAGGTTTTGTCAATTTAAAAGATGCCAAAAAATATGCAAGCTACAAAGGTCTATTTATGGATTGAAGCAAGCTTCTCGAAGCTGGAATCTTCATTTTAACGATGCAATCAAAGAGTTTGATTTTATAAAAACTGAAGATGAGTCATGTGTTTTCAAGAAAATTAGTAAGAGCGCTGTCATATTCTTGGTATTGTATGTGGTTGACATACTAATAATAGGAAATGACATACCTAGCTTATAGTCTATAAAAACTTGGTTAGGAAAATGTTTTTCCATGAAAGACTTGGGTGAGGCAACATACATATTAGGATTCAAGATCTATAGAGATAGATCGAGATGACTCCTAGGATTGAGTCAAAATACATACATAGAAGAAGTACTGAGAAGATTCAGTATGGAAGAATCCAAAAAATGATTCTTACCTATGAGCCATGGAATTTCACTCTTGAAGGAAATGTGTGCTTCAACACCTCAAGAAAGAGAGCGCATGAGTAAGATTCCATATGCTTCAACAATTGATGTATCATACGCTTTAAGTATGACAAGTTGACATTAGATAGATCCTGGTGAAGGTCACTGGGTCGCAGTTAAAAAACATCCTTAAGTATTTAATAAGAACTAAGGATACATTCTTTATATATGGAGGTGAGGAAGAGCTAAATATAAAAAGTTATATTGATCTTAGCTTTCAAATCGATAAGGATGATTCACGATCGCAATTGGGTTTTGTGTTCTGCCTTAATGGAGGCACCATGAGCGGGAAAGGTTCAAAGCAAGATACAGTAGCTGATTCTACAATAGAACCTGAGTATATTGTAGCATGCGATACTGCAAAAGATGGTGTTAGGATCAAGAAGTTCATATTTGAAATAGGGGTTGTGCCGAGCATTTTGAATGCTATAGATCTACGTTGTGATAATAATAGAGCCATCGCACAAACAAAAGAACCCATATCTCACCAACGATCCAAACACATGCTTAAGTGTTACCATATCATTTGAGAAATTATAGATTGAGGAGATGTGGAAATATATAGAGTACCAACATATGATAACATTATCAATCCACTGACAAAGCCTCTGACGTAGAAAAACCATGATCATCACACTAAGTCACTTGGTATTAGATACATGAGTGATTGGTCTTAGTGCTAGTGGGAGATTGTCAGAGTATGCCCAAAGACCAATCATAAGATGATTGTAAATGATATTTGTTTTTACCTTGTTTATTCATAAAGAGGCATTGCCGTTATTATTTTTAGTTACAATTCTACGTACATAATAAACTAAATTATCATAAAGTCCTTAGAATAATATGGTTATTCTTAAATGTCCTTAGTCGAGTATTATTATGGGAGTGGAAAATAATAGTTCATTAAGACTAGTATGTAGTTGATTGATGACAAAGTGTTGTCATTCACATGGAGATGTCAAAATCAATACATAAGTATGTGTTAGAGAACAACATACTTGACTGACCCACTATAAGCATGTTTCTTGGATTATTATGTGATAGTCACAACATTGCTCATAATGATAACTACATGTATGATCCTTAGACTTGAGATCATAATTATTTCAACATCGTGATTGACATATTTTGATACAATCAAATGTGTTTCGTAACTAACTACTCTATAAAGACTGATATTGGATATGTCACAATCTATATAGTGAGATGTGGTTGATCAAGATAGGATTTGTCCCTCATATATAATATGAGTAATATCGTTGGCCACTTGATTGAGTGAGACTAGAAATGCATGGCCATGCTCGAATAAGTTGATATGAGATATCATAGTTATTCGTTTATAATAGTATACTCAAGATATCAAGAAATATTAGATGCACTATACAAGTGTGACTGTTCCATGACTTGTGTTCAATCTAGATATAAATGACAAAAGGATGTAATACATGAAAAAGAGTTAATCACGAAAAAGTTATGTCGAATCATGATTTCTAGTAACTTAGGCGACAATGACATATTGCTAGATGTCAGTCATTGTTTTTAATATTAGAAATGTTCTAATATTTACTACTAACGTTACATGAACCTACAGGGTCACACCCATAGTTGAAATGAGCATATATTAAACGAATTATATGTGTACAAATTTGTTGTACACGAATTTAGTTAAATTAATATATATTTGATATATATATAATTTAAATATTGAATAAATATTAAAAGAAAATAATAATTGTAATTATGACTCTTTTAATATATAAATAATATAATTTTATTTAAATTAATATATATTGAAATCCTAATTAAAGTTAAATTGAGATTATATATATATATATATTAAAATCCTAATGAGTTGAACTGGGATTATATATATATTAATATATGTTGAAATCCTAATCAATTTAAATTGGGATTATATATATTTAATATATATATATATATAAATTTAAATCCTAACTAAAGTTGAATTTGGATTATATATATTTAATACATATATATTGAAATCCTAATTTAGTTGAATTGAGATTATATATATATATTGAAGTCCTAATTAAAGTTAAATTAGGATTATATATTAATATATATATATATATATATATATTGAAATCTTAATCTGAGTTGAATTAGGATTTCAAATTCTATATAAAGGCATGAGAGATCTAGCAATCATTAATGCTTTTGGAAAACCCTCTAATTAGTTTAGAGAGTTTTATATGCTCGTTTCAACTGGTGAACTACGTAGAGGTCAGAGCACTATCATTGCGGCTTAGAAGTCGACATCGTGGAATCCTGATTGGATATGTACCCCCTCCAAATTCAGAATTCTAGATTTTAAATAGGTAATTTTTCACCCTTATTCACCCCGATTCGTTCCTCGTACATGGATCTCTAGTAGTAATCATCGGATAATTTTTTCACTGCGCCATGAGGTGTACCGACGTGACCCAACATCTTACTCATTGAATATGGTAAGTAGCACATTGAATCCATTATATTCCTTTTGATTCCTTTGCATATTCTTTGTAATCTCTTATCCATGGAATGCTTGAAAAAAATTCCTTAGATTAGGGGATATTTTAGATTAGCTTGAATCTTGACCCGTCGATGTACTTTATTCTTAGCTGTTTGATGTAGGGGGTTTTAACTATAAATAGAGGCTTATCCCCACCTCATTTCTTCACTTCAGTCTTGACGATATAATGATAATTCACTCAATACTACTTGCTTTGTTTTGTTTTCCATTTGCTTTATGCTATTCTTTTGCTTCCGCAAGGATCTTAACATTCTAGCTTTGATCATTTTAGGCTTACTTAGGTGTTGCATCGTACGAGAGCGTTTAAGGCTGCACGTAAAGGGGTTGTGAAGTTATACGGGCGCGACAAGTGGTATCAGAGCCTGTTTAACCGAGAGAGATGACACCAAAAAATACAAGTGAGGTCCCAACAACTGACTGAGAGACTCATGCTGCTGCTAGGAAGAAGAAAGAGATTCAAGGGACACCATTTCAACATTGGACAAGAGGGTCACTAGACTTGAAGAAGCTGTGAGTGAAGCCTAAGAGGAAACATAGTCACGCTTCGAGAAGATGGATTCCCTCAAGGATGAAGTCATGCAGGAGGTTCAAGGACTTCTCGACACCACGTATGAGATGTAACAACCCCTTCCCGACTTGGTCTAGAACCAGGTCGGAGCGTGCTATCGGTGATTGTATGATGATTGGTGCGATGAATTTTCATATAATGGTTAACAATTAATCAATGATACACTTTCCAAAAATTATTGAATATACATATTAGCTCAATTTATCCCATAAGCAACAATGATTAATCAATTATGACTAATTTATAACTTTTATAAGTTTTAGGGACTAAACTATAAATCTAGTAATTTAGAGGTCCTTTTCTATAATTGACAATACCACAATGAAATTCAATTTAATAACAGTAAGCTTATAAATTTTCGTGTTATTTCGATAATATTTACTTATCCAATTAGATCATACAACCTTCAGTGACCATTTAGTAAACAATGCAAAACTGCAATCTAAGTCTTTTAACAGAATTAACTACCACAATATCGATACACTTTGGGGTCGTACTGATACGGGTGTACATGGTTTAGAACCCATTTGAATCTTTCAAGTCCCATTTCAATACAGCTGGGACTGTATCGATACGGGTTGACCAACTTTGACTTGCTAATTATGGTCTTATAACTGTAATAACGGTCATGCCGTATCAATACACCATCATGTCGTATTGATACAAAAGTACACAGATTTACTTCTAACTTTCTTTGACTAATGACCGTTTCGATACAGTTGGGGCTGTATCGGTACAGGTTGACTAGAGTTAACCTGTTTCGAAACACCCTAAGACTGTATCGATGCAATTAAATGCTTAAACCTTACTGCCAAAATCTGTACTGATAAACTTCAGGTCTGTATCAGTACTCTATGGTTAACCCAGACCAAATATGCAAGGCTGTATCGGTACAACATGACCTGTACCGATATGCTCTACATTGTAATGTCATTTTTATCTGGTTTTTAGTCCATTTATCCTAGCAATCAATGTCCAAATGCAATGAAACTTTACCAACAATATTTCAATACTATAATCTACATGCATGCCAAATTTTAGGGTTATTCGAATCCATTTACCAGGTTTTCGCCTTTAGGAGTCAACTATGCATTTTTAGCATCACTTAAAAGTCATTTTAGGACCATTTAGACTTATACAAAGCATAGACAATACATACACATCCAAAGTGCCACGAGTGACTATTTTAGTACCTTGCCACCGTTCTAGGAGTTTATAAGCACAAAGTACTTTAATCTAGCGTGCTTGTGACTTGTCAATCTTTCAACTTCTCCAATCTCGATCAACCTGAAATGCATGAGATGAAATGCATTAGGCATAATTTGCCTAGTGAGGTAGCCATTAACCATGTCTATGTTAGTGTTGTGCATTCTCATCCTTACAATATCAACGACTATACCATGGATCAATAATGACAATGCAATGACTATGTTCATTAGCAATAATATCATGTTTTAGCAATAACCATTGGATCGATTTCGGATAGTGGATACGCAAATTCTTATTCCTCGCCAAATTAATGAAATGGTCTAGTCCCGCCACCTCGCCAATATGACCAATATCACAAACATCCCTCCGCCTCGCCAAATCAATATGGGTTGTAGCCCTAGGACCGTAGTCCACCCGTACACTAAGCTCATGAATTCTATGGCATGGTAATTGTATCCAATGTCCTTCGAATCCAAGGTCTAGTGGCAATATCAATGGTCAGTGTTCAATAGAAATGACAATATTCAAGGTATTCAACGACTTTAACAATGAGCAATAACAATATCAATGACATTAGCAATGTTTCAATGACCTTAATGACGATATCCATAGCCGGTGATTCATTTGTATTGTTTCAATAACAATAACAATGTCGACGTCAATAATCAATAGCAATGGTGATGTCAATGTTTTATAATCAATATCCTATATTTTCATGATTCACTGATGATGATAATGATAATGGCAATAACGATACTCAATGGCAATGACAATATCTATGTCCGATGTTTATTAACAATGACGATAACAACAACAATGCTCAATACTCGATGCGATAACTTACCACAATACCATCTAAGTAGTTCGATGCAATAATCCAAAAGTATGAGGTTAGCGATGACAATTTCAAGGCTCTCAGATAGCAATTCCCTTGTCCCAAACCCTTGATGGAGATGGTGGATGCTCTTTATTCAATTCTTGAGCTAGGTTAAACAATAGGAATCAGTTAGAATTGATAATACGATATCGAAATCAATATAACGATATCAGAATCAATATCGAAACTTAAAATAGCTATTGGCTAACAAATTCCATGGATGACCAAAACCTTAGCTTAAGACTAAGCTTGATATAACCATGGATTTCATCAATAGTTTGGGGATTATAGCTTACCCAATCGATAGCAATGTTTCGTTATCAATAAACCAAAGAAAACTCAAGCTTTTCAACTATCAACAATGGAGGTGCTTGCTTGGAAGAAGATGAAGATGAGATTTATGTGTGTGCTTAATTCTTTCTCGGGTAAGTTTCTAGTCCTTTTTCATTTCCTTAATCTTATTCTTAACTAGGAGCTTTCCTTCAAGTGAAGAAATCCCTCCAGATAATCCCACATATGTGGTGTTTATAATTGAGGAGGGGGTAATCGCAAGGTTAGTCCCTCAACTCTCAATTCTTTATACTTGTACCCCCAAACTTTTAATTTATATAATTTAGCAACTAAACAGGTTTTCAATACTTTCAATAAGGTCCTTAAGCAATAATTGGACTCAATTAGAGTCCAATATCGATACAATTAACCTCGTGGTCAACATCAACACAATATTTGTACCGTTCAGGTGTAGGATTTCTGATCGTCGGAACCTGAATCTGACTATATTGGTTTTTGGGATGTTACATGAGAAGTTGAACCAGTAAGACAATTCTATTCAAGCAGCAATGGTGGCTATGAAGACCGAGTTTATGGAAGAGGTCAAAAAGCTTAGTGTCATGCTACTCCTCTACAAGAAGCCATGTTGGGTGGCATGATGGCTAAAGCGACATCGCCCAAGCCCAAGATCGATGTTTCGAAGCCCAAGCCGTTCAAGGGGACAAGATCTACCCAAGAAGTTGAGAACTTCTTTTAGGGACTCGAGCAATATTTCAAAGTTGCGAGTATCGTGGGAGATTCTAAAAAGGTAAACAATGCCTTTATTTAGTTGACCGATGTCCCTTTTCTATGGTGGCAATGTAGGTGCTTAGATAAAAAGCGCGGGGCACCATTGTTGGAACATGGGTCGATTTCTAAGTAAAGATCAAGCAGCATTTTTACTCAAAAGATGCTAAGAAAGAGGCCCAATCCAAGCTTAAAAAGCTTAAGCGAGATAGACCCATTCAAGACTATATTTTGGAGTTTAGTTAACTACAACTCCAAATTCCAAACTTGAGCGAGAAAGACGCCCTCTTCCATTTCATGGATGGGTTGAAGCCATGGGCTAACACTAAAATGGAGCAAAGAGATATGAAAGAACTCTCCAAAGCCATGGTGATTGTAGAAACATTGAAAGGTCACAATGCCAATAGGAACGAGTCCACCAAACCAAAGCCAAAGTACATAGGTAATGGTGGGGGAGATAAAGCCAAGAACGGGTTTAGGAAGCCATCATGCAGAGGTGTTAAACTCTGTAAACCCATGGGAAAAGAACAACCAGACTTTCTAGTGTTACACTTGTTGAGGTAAGCACTTTGACGAGGAATTGCCTACAAAAAGATAAGGTTGTTGTCATTCAAGAGAAGGATGTCGAAGAGACAGAAGTTCTCAAACTTAACTCCATAATTAGTTCTATAGGAGTTAAGAAGGGTTCCAAGAAGATGTGGCTGATGTTCGTGGAAATCGTTATGGCTAGCCAAAACATGAGCGCGCTAATGGGCACCAATGCCTTAGAATTGTTTGAGGCAGAACGGGTTTCCAAGAGACTTGACCATTGTGTTGAGAAGGCAAGTGGGTTTATTAAAACCTTCTATTCTGAAGAGGCTCCGATTGCGGGGGTAGCAAAAGGATTCAAGCTTGACATTGGTGGCTGGACCAGTAATGAAACTATCAAGGTAATCCCTCTTGATGATTTTGATTTTGTGGTTGGGCCTAGATTCCTTGATCAGATCAATGTGTTCCTTGTTCCATTTGTCGATTGTTTGTGTATACTTGACCTGAAACATTAATGCATCATTTCAGTGAACCGAGAAGCCGAGGTTGGGGCCAAGATGCTGTTAGCCATTCAGTTCATCAAGAAGGTGCGCAAAGAAGAGCCAACTTGCTTAGCAATATTGGTGAGTGATGAGCTGGCCATGTCTAAAGAAGTCCCAGTGGAGGTGGGACATGATTTGGCAGAATTCCGTACTCTGATGCTTATCGAGTTGCCCAAGAATCTCCCATCGAAGAATAAGGTAGACCACAAGATTAAACTTGTGCCGAGTGTGGAGCCACCTGCTAGAGCCCTTTAACGAATGGCTCCGCCTAAACTAGAGGAGTTGCGTAGAAAATTGAAGCAACTCCTAGATGTAGGGTATGTCTGACTGTCCAAGGCACCCTATGGTGCATCGGTGCTATTTTAGAAAAAGCATGATAGAATGCTCAGAATATGCATTGATATCGGGATTTGAACAAGCTCACCGTGAAGAACAAGTAACCGATCCAACTTATTGCTGACTTGTTCAATTAACTTGGTGGTGCAAGGTGGTTCACCAAGTTAGATTTGTGGTCTGGATATTACCAAGTAAGATTGCCGAAGGGGATGAGCCGAAGATAACTTGTGTGACGCGCTACAGTTTATATGAATTTCTTGTGATGCCTTTCGTCCTCACAAATGCTCTCACAACCTTCTACACCCTGATAAACAAGGTACTACAACCCTTTCTTGATTAGTTCGTCATAGTTTGCCTTGACGATATTGTGATCTACAGAAAGATCCTTGGAGAACACGTTGAACACTTGAGTAAGGTGTTCGAAGTCTTGCGACAGAATGAGCTCTACGTCAAAGAAGAAAAGTTCTCGTTTGCCCAAAAGGAGGTTCCTTTCCTAGGCCACATCGTTGGAGGTGGCAAGATTCAGATGGACGGGGCTAAAGTTCAGGCGATTGAAGATTAGGAGCCACCAACCAAGGTGGTCGAGTTGAGATCCTTCTTGGGGCTAGCCAACTATTATCGGAGGTTCGTCAAAGGATACTCCAAGATCACGACACTATTGATCGAGCTACTAAATAAGGACAAGGTATGGGATTGGAGTCCCAACTATTAGAAAACGTTTGAGGAATTAACGCAGGCCACGGTGAGTGAGACAGTGTTTGTGTTATCGGATCACACCAAGCCTTTTGAGATCCATACTAATGCTTCCGATGTTGCCATTGGTGGGGTGCTTATGCAAGAAGGATATTCAGTTGCACTTGAAAGCTGGAAGCTCAATGAGACCGAGAACAAGTACACAGTCTATCTGAAGGAAATGACATGGTAGTGCACTATTTACACACTTGGCGACACCACATACTTGGGTCCATGTTTTTAGTATTTATTGATAATGTTTCCAATAGTTATTTTCTGACCCAGAAGAAGTTGTCTCCCAAGTAAGCCTATGGGCAGGAATTTCTTGCAGAATTTGATTTTTCCATGGAGTACAAGCCATGGAAAATGAATTCCATTGAAAATGCCTTAGGTCAAAGGTATAACATGGAGTTTGTTAGCCTGCCACATGGACAATTGTTGAAGCATATTAAGGAGGGGCTGCCACATGACCCAACGACCAAAATGTTGATCGATTATGCCAAGGAGGGAAAAACTGGAAGGTTTTGGATCGAGGACATCACCTCTATGTGCCTTAGTTCGGGGAGTTGCACAAGGAACTCATGAAGGAGTGTCACAATTCCAATTGTGCTGGACATCCAGGGATGAACCAGACTTTACCCTTGATTATCGAGCATTACTATTGGCCACGCATGGGTGAAGATATTGAAGCCTACGTGAAGACTTTTCTCGTGTGCCAACAAGACAAGATAGAGATGAAGAAACTAGCGAGACTATTGCAACTATTGCTCATTCCTGAGCGACCATGGGAAAGTGTTTCCATAGATTTTATTGCCAGTTTTCCCAACACTGACAGCCTATCTAGTATCATGGTTGTTGTTGATAGGTTTTCGAAGTATAGGACATTCATTCCAGTGTCCACGGTGTTCCCAGTAGAGGAGGCAACTCATTTTTTCCTCAAGCACATGATGAAGAATTAGGGAGTGCCAAAGACGATCATTAGTGACAGGGACACACAGTTCACGAGCAGGTTTTGGACTGAGTTGTTTAAGCTAATAGGATCAAGCCTGAACTTCTTGACCATTGTTCATCCACAGACCGATAGGCAAATTGAAAGAGTGAATGCACTAGTTAAGATCTATTTGATGATCTATGTGAGTGCCTGTTAACTCCTCAAAAGTACTATTTTTATGCTTATTCTACAATGCCCTTGATTTCCCTTTAAGTACATTTAGATGTTAAAATCATGCATTTACATAAGGAGTTAAGGAGCTATTTAATTACCAGTGTGAAGGGTTATTTTGCTGGTTTTGATGCAGAACAAAGGCAGGCAGGCCTGACAGAGAATCACTGGCACGGAAAGCAGGAAAGAAAATAGAGAATTACCAAGGCAATGTTGACACAGATGGACCAAACGATGCCAAGCTTAGCTGGCAAAAGATTGACGTCCGATGACCAATCAAAGTTTCCGTTGCACCTTGTACACGTTAGCCCTAAGATTCAAATCTGGATAAGATGATCACGTGTGTTTTCCCTTGAGCATTCAAATTTTAAACTCAAAAGCTTATCCTAGGGTTCCCATGCAAGCCTAATTAAAGAGATCTAGCAAGCACTTGAAAGAGAGGGGGATTGAAGAGAGGCTGCACCGTGGTGAACCAAGAGGTGACGTGGTTTGACCAGCTAAGACCGAGAGCTCTGGAGCATTCGAAGGGCTACATCAGCGAATCTCTTTCCTGCCATTCTCTTAGTTTTATTTGTTTTTATTTCAAAATGATGATGTTAAATGATGATGTTTTTTGGTTGGACCCCCTAACTATGAACTAAGTCTTTTTAGTTGGTTGGGGGATGTTTGCGATTAACGTTTATTTTATATTTGGTTTTTAATAATTAGATTTCCCTGATATTATTTTCTATCTGTTAGTATGTAATTTTCCTAAATCCATTGCCATACGACAGTTGGCATTGCGTGCTTATTGCACCTTAATATCTTAACACACTTAAGGGGCAACGACCAGTTGCCAGATACTAAGGCGAGAAGCTTTGACAAAAGATGTTCAAGTAGATGAACTTACTTCCAATGTGAGTCTACCCCTTAGGAGTAAAGATTGACACTTAATCAAGTTAATTAATGAAAAACTTCACTATAGAGATATATGGGTTTTATCGTGGTTAATTTAGTGCATTGCCATTGACAGAGGCAATATTATCTTTAATATTCTTGGCAATAGACCAAGGAAGTTATTAATGGCTGGCATAATTAGAGTGAAATCCATGCACCCCTTGCCAAGGCTCATCATTCAATTGAACACTTCGTTGATAGACTACTTTCATTTTCACTACACTATTTTTTCCATCTTTTTAATCTAAAACCCAAAACATTTCAAACACTTTTAATTCTTTCAAACAAGTAAACATTGAGCAAATAAGTTCTTGGTCAATCCCTGTGGATTCGATACTCAGTTTACTATTATATTACTTGCTGACCGTGTATACTTGCACGCATAAGACTCACCTTTGGCAGTATTCTCTTACATTTTACACTAAATATTTTATGTTTTGCGAAGCATTAGAAAAGTCGACAAGTTTTTGGTACCGTTACCAGGGATTGCGATGGAATTTATTATTTTAATTTTTACTTATTTATTTTATTTATTTGTTTTGACCAGCGTGTATGACCAGAAACGCCCTGTGGTGGAAGATTGGCCTTACGATCTAGAAATTGACAGAACCCTACAAAGGTTAAAGAAAAAGTTTGAGAGATGGCTCAACAAGGCAACAGAGGTGGTGACCAAAATAATAGGGTACCACCAACTCCTGCTACCCCAGCCGTTAATATGGAGGAAGAGAGACCTATTAGAGAACACTTGGCACCAAACATAGACAATTTGATGCCAAAACTAATTGGTCCCGAGGAAAATACACTGAATTTTGAACTCAAACCAGTGATGATACAAACGCTTTTGAATGTAGGACAATTTGATGAAGCACCTACTAGAGATCTGAGGCAACACTTAAAGTAATTCGTGGAGGTTTGCCTGCTGTTTCAGTAGCCTGGAGTATCCGAAGATACAGTGAAGATAAAATTATTCACTTTTTCCCTGAGAGATAGAGCAAAAACATGGCTAAGTTCTTTGCCACCTGGCTCTGTCACCTCATGGGGAGATCTATGCCATAATATTTTTTGCTATGATTCCAGCCACCTAAAATCACTGCCAAGATGAAGAGTGAGATCATTACATTTAGGCAGTCTGATGATGAGACCCTATATGATGTCTAGGAGAGATTTAAGGACATGTTAAGGAGGGGTCCCATGCATGGATTCCCAAATTGGACCCATATGGAGACCTTCTATAATAGATTCAATGCACAAGCCAAAACTGTTGTTGATGCTTCGACAAATGGTTTGCTGCTTGACAAAAACTATACAAAGGCAGTTGGCATCCTTGAGAGGATTTCAATTAATGATTTTGAGTATCCTACTGCCAGACTTGGGACCGAGACTAAAACTTGTGGGAAATTACATATAGATGATCTTACATCCATCCATGGTGAGATTTCCAATCTTACTAGCATGGACAGAACATTGCAAAAAAGTAATGAATCCCAAGAAGTTAAGGCATTAGACCCATTATGTACAATTTATGGAGAGGATCATCACATGGAAGATGCCTTGCCAACCTTGAGTCGGTAAATTTTATTGGCAATTTTAATCGTAATTATAATCTGAATTCTAATACTTACAATGCAGGATGGAGACAACACCCAAATTTAGCTTAGGGAAATCAATGAGGTGACCAATACAATGCCCAACAGTAGAACAACAATACCCAACGTTAGAACAACAATGCCCAACGTCAGAACAATGCCTATCAAGGTTTCAATCAAAATGCGCAGAGGGTGCAAAACAATTTTTATGTAGGGAAAAGAAACAACCAGGGGACTTTGACAAATTACATGGAGAGGAATGATGCAACTGTCCAAAGTTTGGCAGCATCTATGCGAAACTTGGAGGTACATATTAGAAAAATTGCAGTGCACTTAGCAATAGACCCGATGGAGCTTTTCCAAGTGATACAGAGGATGCCAGACATAGAGGCAATTAACAATGCAAAGTTGTACTTCTTCGGAGTAGCAAACAATGCGAGACTGAGACACCTGTCAAGCAGCCAATTAGTTATCAAGAGGAAGAGAACGTACTAGTAGATGAACCAAAAGAAGGAGAGAAGAAAGAAGCAGACATAAGCGATGCCAGACCTCAGTCGAATGTCAGCAAACCCTTGGCAAAGCCGACGGAGCCAACATAGGCTTATCCACCTCCACCATTTCCATAAAGTCTATAGAAACACAAGCAGGATCAGCAATTTAAGTGCTTCTTGGAAGTCCTTAAGCAATTATAGATCAATATACCATTGGTGGAAGATCTCGAGAAGATACCCAATTATGTTAAATTCATGAAGGACATCATGTCCAAGAAAAGGAAACTATGTGATTTCTAGACTGTATCTCTCACTGAGGGATGCAGTGCAATGATACCCAATCGGTTGCAACCGAAACTAAAAGATCCGAAAAGTTTTACTATTCCCTGTACCATTGGCGATAGACTCATGGGTAAGGCACTATGTGACCTAGGAGCCAGCATCAATTTGATGACAATGTCACTTTTTAGAAAGCTAGGCATCGAAGCAAGACCTACCACATTAACACTTTAGTTGGCAGACATATCCTTTGCACATCCTATGGGTAAGATTGAGGATGTGTTGGTAAAGATAGACAAATTCATATTCCCAACCGACTTTATTGGGCAAACCATTTCTTGCAACAGGTAGAGCTTTGATTGATGTTCATAAAGGAGAATTAACTATGCGCATAAATGATCAACATGTTACATTTTCAAGCTCTTAAATACACAAATGAATTCGAGGAATGCCAAGCTGATGAAATGATGGAGTCCATTTTTAATGTGGACGGGGTACAACGTGCCAAGATACTGATGATGATACCGACAAGTTAGACAGTGGAGAAGAAACAAGTTAGGACACTGAAGAAACAACTTTAGAAGAGGTAAGCTATTTCAGACAGCCAGAGCCACTAGATTTGGTTGGCACAGAGATCGTGGCACATAAACCATCCCTCGAGAAGCCACCTGAACTATTACCAGAAGTGTGGCATGACCGTGGTTCAAAATAGCAAGGATGAATTGATTCCATCCAGAACTATTACCATAAGTGTGCATGGACTATAGGAAGCTGGACAATGCCACCATTAAAGATCACTTTCCAATGCCCTTCATCGATCAAATGTTGGACAAATTGGAAAATAAGATATTCTATTGCTTCCTATACAGCTATTCAAGATATAATCAGATTGCCATAGCTCCGGAAGATCATGAGAATACCATATTCACTTGTCCATATGAGACATTCACTTTTGGAAGAATGCCCTTTGGACTGTGTAATGCTCCGACAATGTTTCAACGTTTCATGATGTTTATCTTTTAGAACATGATTGAAAACAACCTAGAAGTATTCATGGATGACTTCTCGGTGTTTGGAAAGACATTCGAGGAATGCCTTTAGAGTCTAGCGCTTGTTTTGAGGAGATGTATTGAGACGTACTTGGTCTTGAATTAGGAGAAATGCCATTTCATGGTGAAGGAATGCATAGTTCTCGGTCATAGAGTGACCAAGAGAGGCCTGGAAGTTGGTAAGGGCAAAAGTGGAGGTGATCAAACAGTTGCCACCTCCAACAAGTGTAAAATGTATAAGAAGTTTTTTGGGACATGTAGGTTTTTACCACCGTTTCATTAATTTTTTTCTAAAATTTCTAAATCTTTTTGCTTGTTTTAGAACAAAATGCCACTTTTACGTTTGATGATTCATGTTTATAAACATTTTAGGAACTGAAAGATAGGTTGATCAATGCCCCCAAAGTTGTGGCATCAGATTGGAATGAGCCATTCGAGGTCATGTGCGATGCCAACGACTATGTCGTTGGAGCTTTATTGGGAAAGAGGCGTGTCAGAATTTTTCATACCATTTCTATGCTAGTCGAACATTGAATGAAGTGCAACTTAACTACACCACTACCGAGAAAAAATTTCTCATGGTTGTATTTGCATTTGATAAATTTAGATCATACTTATTTGGTAACAAAGTTGTGGTGTATATAGATCACACAACATTGAAATACCTCTTGGCAAAGAAAGATCGAAGCCTAGACTCATCTGATGGACACTCTTGCTGCAAGAGTTTGATTTAGAGATTCGAGACAAGAAGGGGAGTGATAACTCGGTAGTTGACCATTTGTCAAGATTAGAACATCACCTTGAGGAAGGTAGAGCTACTGCCATTAGAGATGGATTCCCCAATGAATACCTGCTTCCAGTCGATTCCATGCCATGGTACGCTGACATAGTCAACTACCTGGTAAGTAATATAATACTACTGGATTTGGCAAGCATTGCCAGGAAACATTTTATGCGAGATGTGGGGCAGTACTATTGGGATGAGCCCATTATGTTTAAACAATGTGCTGACCAAGTGATCTGCTGATGTGTGCTAGAGGATGAGTAGCACAATATTTTGCAATTGTGCCATGCAGTGCCGTATGGAGGCCACTTTGCTAGAATAAAGACCGCAACCAAAGTGTTGCAGTCAGGTTTCTTTTGGCCCATGCTTTTTAAAGACGCTCATTACTTTGCCAAGGTATTCTATCTCTCACTGAGGGATGCATTGCAATGATACCCAATCAGTTGCCACCAAAGCTGAAAGATCCGAAAAGTTTTACTATTCCCTATACCATTGGCAATAGACTCATGGGTAAGAAAATGTGTGACCTAGGAGCCAGCATCAATTTGTTAACAATGCCAGTTTTTAGAAAGCTCGGGATCGAAACAAGGCCTACCATATTAACACTTTAGTTGGCAGACATATCCTTTGCACATCCTAAGGGTAAGATTGAGGATGTGTTGGTAAAGTTAGACAAATTCATATTCCCAACTGACTTTATTGGGAAGACCATTTATTGCAATAGTTAGAGCTTTGATTAATGTTCATAAAGGAGAATTAACTATACGCATAAATGATCAGCATGTTACATTTTCAAGCTCTTAAATACACATATAAATTTTGAGGAATGCCAAGTTGATGAAATGATGGAGTCCATTTTTAATGTGGACGTGGCATAATTGTGCCAAGAAACTGGTGATGATACCAACGAGTTAGATAATGAAGAAGAAACAAGTTGGGACACTGAAGGAACAACTTTAGAAGAGGTAAGCTATTTCGAACAACCAAAGCCACTAGAGTAGGCTGGTAGAGAGATCGTGGCACCTAAACCATCCCTTTAGGAGCCATCTAAATTGGAACTAAAATCTTTGTCGGACCACTTTAGGTATGCCTACTTAGGTACGCACTCAACTTTGCCAGTGATCATTGCTACTGATCTAACTAATGATCACGAGGAAAGATTGCTGGAAATTTTAAGCAATTACAAGCAAGCGTTGGGATGAACCTTGACTGATATCCGAGGAATAAGCCTAACCATTTGCATGCAAAATATAATTCTAGATGAATATGTTTGCAAAATAATTGAGGTCCAGAGAAGATTGAACTCGAGCATGAAAGTGGTAGTGGAAAAAGAAATTATCAAGTGGCTGAATGTCGTGATAATCTATCCCATTTCTGATAGCTCATGGATCAGCCCAGTGCAATGTGTGCCAAAGAAATGTGGCATGACTGTGGTTCAAAATAGCAAGGATGAATTGATTCCATCTAGAACTATTACCAGAAGTGTGCATGGACTATAGGAAGCTGAACAATTCCCCTATGAAAGCTCACTTTCCACTGCCCTTCATCGATCAAATGTTGGAAAAATTGAAAAGTAAGACATTTTATTGCTTCCTATACAGCTATTCAAGATATAATCAGGTTTCCATAGCTCTGTAAGATTAGGAGAAGACCATATTCACCTGTCCATATGAGATATTCACTTTTGGAAGAATGCCCTTTGGACCGTGTAATGCTCCGGCAACGTTTCAACGTTGCATGATATTCATCTTTTCGAACATGATTGAAAACAACCTAGAAGTTTTCATGGATGACTTCTCGGTGTTTGGCAAGGCATTTGAGGAATGCCTTTAGAGTCTAGCACTTGTTTTGAGGAGATGTATTGAGACTAACTTGGTCTTAAATTGGGAGAAATGCCATTTCATGGTGAAGGAATGCATAGTTCTCGGTCATAGAATGACCAAGAGAAGCCTGGAAGTTGGCAAGGCAAAAGTGGAGGTAATCAAACAGTTGCCACCTCCAACAAGTGTAAAAGGTATAAGAAGTTTTTTGGGACATGCAGGTTTTTATCGCCGAATCATTAAAGATTTTTTCTAAAATTTCTAAGCCTTTTTGCTTGTTTTTAGAACAAAATGCCACTTTCACGTTTGATGATTCATGTTTACAAGCATTTTAGGAACTGAAAGATAGGTTGATCAATGCCCCCATAGTTGTGGCATCGGATTGGAATGAACCCTTTAGACATTGAATGAAGCACAACTTAACTAAACCCCTACCGAGAAAGTATTTCTCGCAGTTGTATTTTTATTTGATAAATTTAGATCTTACTTATTTGGTAGCAAAGCTGTGGTGTATACAGATCACTCAACATCGAAATACCGCTTAGCAAAGAAAGATCCAAGCCTAGACTGATCCGATGGACACTCTTGCTGCAAGAGTTTGGTCTAGGGATTCAAGACAAGAAAGTGAGTGAAAACTTGGTATTTGACAATTTTTCAATATTAGAACATCACCTTGAGGAAGGTAGAGATACTTCCATTAGAAATGAATTCCCCAATGAATACTCGCTTGCAGTCGATTCTATGCCATGGTATGCTGACATAGTCAACTACTTGGTAAGTAATATCATGCTATCGGATTTGGCAAGCAATGCCAAGAAACGTTTTTTGCGAGATGTGCGGCAGTACTATTGGGATAAGTTCATTATGTTTAAACACTGTGCCGACCAAGTGATATGCCGATGTGTGCTAAAGGATGACCAGCACAATATTTTGCAATTGTGCCATGCAACGCCGTATAGAGGCCACTTTGTTGGAATAAAGACCACAACCAAAGTGTTGCAGTCAGGTTTCTTTTGGCCTGCGTTGTTTAAAGACGCTCATTACTTTGCCAAGGCATGTGACCGATGCCTGCGGACAGGTAACATCTCGAGAAGATATCAATTGACACTATTACGCCAGTGGAGCTATTTAACTTATGGAGAATAGACTTCATGGATCCTTTTTCCCCATTATTTGGCAATCTCTATATTCTTGTGGCTGTTGATTATGTTTCCAAGTGGGTTGAGGCCGTTGCAATGCCAACAAATGATGCCAAGGTTGTTCCAAGTTCCTGCATAAGAACATCTTCATGAGATTCGGTGCCCCTAGAGCCATCATTCATGATAAAGGTACACATTTTAAGTGTAATTTAATCTCTAGAGCTCTATTCAGGTACATAATCCAGCAACACATTGCCATCTCCAGACAAATGGCCAAGCGGAGTTCTCAAACAAAGAGATCAAGAACATTCTGGAAAAGACTGTGAAATCCATCAAGGAAGGACTGGTCCTTAAGACTAGAGGATTCCTTGTGGTTGTTGATTATGTTTCCAAGTGGGTTGAGGCCGTTGCACTGCCAACAAATGATGTCAAGGTCATTGCCAAGTTCTTGCATAAGAATATCTTCACGAGATTCATTGCCCCCAGAGCCATCATTCATGATGAAGGTACACATTTTAAGTGTAATTTAATCTCTAGAGCTCTGGCAGGTACAGAATCTAGCAACACATTGCCACAACTTGCCATCCTCAGACAAATGGCCAAGCAGAGATCTCAAACAAAGAGATCAAGAACATTCTAGAAAAGATTGTGAAATCCATCAAGGAAGGACTGGTCCTTGAGACTAGAGGATTCATTGTGGGCTTACATAACAACCTATAAAACTCCTTTGGGAACTTCTGCCGATAGGCTCGTGTTTGGGAAGGAATGCCACTTACTAGTGGAATTGGAACATAGAGCTTATTGGGCAATCAAAAAGCTCAATATGGAGTGGAAAGCTAGTGGTACAAAATAATTATTGGACATGAACGAGTTAGAGGAATTCAAAACACATTCTTACGAGAATGCCAGACTCTAAAAGAAAAGAACAAAACGATTGAATGACAACAAGATCGTGCCAAGGAAATTTGAGGTAGGCCAACCTGTTTTGTTATTTAACTCGAGGCTAAAGTTGTTTCCAAGAAAGCTCAAGTCTATATGGTCCCCTTTGAAGTTGTGAAGCCATATGCTCATGGAGCAGTAGACATCAAGGATTTGAAGACGGGAACAATTTTCAAGGCAAACGACCAAAGATTGAAACACTATTTGGATGGTACTCAAAAGGATACCAAGGAGGTTGTCCTCCTGGTAGAGGTTCCGTGAACATCATTATCATGGTTTGATTTTTGTATATAGTAGGTTAGATATTTTTGTTTTTTAGTATTTTTCATTTATTTTTCTTTCTTTTAATTTTGATTTTTCCTTTGCTGTGTTGAAAGGTTTTTCTTTGAGTAAGTGCATGTTTTGTGTGCCAAGTAGAATACCAAGGCAAGGGATTGGCATGGAGCGATTGAAAATTTGGAGACAAAAAAGTTACCCTTGTCTCCCATGGCTTGATAGAACTCGGCTCAAGTATAGAAATTACCCTAGCCGCCTAAAAGTGATAAGTTTAAATTCAAAAATTTCAACCTAATCACCTCACCCTGTTCCCGCTCCATCTTATCACTTAAACCCTTATTACATCATCATTTTTTCTTTTCCCCAAACACGTAAAAGCCCATCATTAACCCAACCGGCCACATTAATCATACCCAATTAAACACCCAACCTTTCACCCTTCCATCTACTTAAAACCCTAACCGATCCAAGGATTAAAACTTTTCACTTTTTCCTCAAGTTTCTTTATCACGCAAGAAACCAAGAATCTCTCTTTTTCTCTTGAAAAACCCTTCAAATTCTTCAACATATTCCCATGGCTTCCTCATCCACGCCCTTCAAGATCTTTTTCAACGAGGAGATTCGCAAGAAACACGAATAGAACTTTGCCTCAAGAACCTTCTGCTACAAGAAGGGTTTTGAGTTCAAAAACGAAGCAAACATGGGCTATTCCTTAGAATTTATCTCAGTGGTGAAGATGCATAAATGGGACAAATTTTGCCAACCACTAGGGGATGTATATGCCAACACCGTTTGATAATTCTATGCCCACTTGACAACCAAAGACTCACCCTTTTTGATGGTGCGAGGTAAGTGTGTACACTTCGATGAAGGTTATATAAATGATATGTTTTCTTTGGATAGTGCAGCGGAAGAACACAACAAGTTTGTGGAATCTTTGGACGATGCCAAGAGGAAGACGATGTTGAAAGAACTTTGTGAGGCCGACACCACGTGAAACGTGTCATTAAAAGGCCACCAGACAGTGAAAAGATTGTCATTAAATTCTTAGCCGCGTGGTGAAATCACTTCTTGAAGGCAAATCTTATGTCGACTACCCACAATGAGACAGTTTCAAAGAAGAGAATGACAGTACTGCATTTGATCATGACTGGCCGCAAAATCAAAGTCAAACGGCTCATCATCGATAAGACCTTCAAGTATGCTGGTAATACCAATTGAAGTTTACTTTTTCCATCTCTAATCTCTACCATTTGCATGTACCACGACATGACACGGTTCGATTTAGATGGTGTCCAAAAGTGCAAGAGTACCACCATAACTCCTACCTTGTAATGGCAGTTGACTGCCACGGAGGCAAAGGAGAAGGGCAAGCAAAAGGCTGCTAAGTCTGTGCCAAATGCTAAGGTGCCAAAGGTAGAGACTGTTACTCCGATGCCAGCTGGTTTAGTGGTAATGCTTTCTCATATGTATCAACTCCAGGAGATCATCTCTAGAAGTTGGAGAAAGCTGAGGAGTAGAACTCGATGCTTTGTCAATATGTTTATGCTAGGGACCATGCCATGAAGAAAATAATCGATGACATATTTGTCCATACACTACCATCATTTCTTGAGTTCCTTGTCGACCTCCTTGCCAGGATGACATGCCAACCAGTCCAGACTCTGTCTACACTCTGATCCAAACTGATGCCACCGTTCCAATGTCGCCAGTACAAGTTGAATCTGCAACCACACCATCTGAATTTGAAGATGAAGGAACCCAAATCCAAGCTAGTGCAACACCTGCCTCAGCCACTACCACCAAAGTCCCGACTACCTCTAAGTTGGTCAAAATTGTTGAGGAAGTTCTCCACACCTTGGAGTTTCCACTGCCACATCAAAACCTAGCCTAAAGCGTAAGAAACAATGCCACACAACGCGATTGGTTGAAGCTGTTAGATGCGGCTCAATTTTCCTACAACTTAAAACGGAGTGAGGCGACCAACCAAAGCCCGTTCAAGATTGTGACCGGGCATCAGCTGCTTACTGACGAGTATGTAAATAACCTATTTTGCATGCCATTTTTAGGCTTTTGCGTGTATTTAAGCTCATTTAGTTGCATTTAGGAGTAGTTTGCATATAATTTGCATTTAGTGAGGGAGTTACAGTGCTTGTATTGAATTGTTATATGTTTTTGTGCTTCTAATGGGAAAGGTAGTGCTTTTTGTCACGTGGCTAGAGTTCCAACCAGCCCACCGTGCGGCCTTGGGCGATGTGACTCAAGAAAAACGCCTAAGTAAGCCTTTTTAACCCTCTGGGAAGATCAAACTTCCCAAGCACCGACAAACACAAAGCGTTCTACGCGGAATCAGATCAAAAGAGATGAGCGAAGAAGAACTTCGAAAGAACGCTCAAGAACAAAGAAAGAACACAAGAACACTCAGAGGATTTAGAGTAAATGCCTTTATTCCTTGGAAACTTGGATACTGAATACAAAATGAGGAGGGGAAGGTATCTATTTATAGTTGAGTTCCCTCCAATCCAACGGTCTATACAGATTTACATCGACGGTCAAGATGAGAGCCTCTATTTTATCTACAACATTTGAATTTTAAATTTCAAACAATAGATAATGTGGGAATTATCTTCAATTATCTTTAATTAAATTAAAGATAATTTACTATGGTAATTACTATGTCTTCTTGGATCTTCCCACAGATCGGGCCAGTTTGGTGGTCTTTTGGAGCCCAAAGTATGCCTTTGAACCCCTTGAGCAGCTTGTTGCGACAACGACTCGGACCACAACTCGCGACCCGTGTCAACCTCCCCCACCAAACTTGGCGACGCCCTCGTCGAGCCTCTCGAACAAAGTTGAGATCGATCTTGGAGCTTCCTTCCGCGTGCCTTGGCTTGCTCCCAACTTGGAATCTGGCTTGATTGTCCCCCCATAAGGACCGCTCTCCCCATAAAGAGCACCGGACTCTGATTCGGATGTCCCCGATAAGGACTGCTCGCCTTGGCTCGCACCGCCATGCAAAGTTTCCCGTCCCAGGTACATCTTGATCGTAAGAACTCTTTCTTACCAGTTATGACTTACCCCGATCTGGACTCTCCCGATCCTTGTGCACAAACTTGGATGCCTTCACGTTGAACACCGAACGAACCTTCGGAACTCTGAACGGTTGCTTCGGCCCGCACCATGTCTTGGCAACTCCATCTGATGGGTTAGGTTTTCTGCGCCCTACACCCAACAAATCCGGCAAATCAAACTGTAAAACACTATCATCGTGTTCAAGACGTACCTCACTCCTTTTCCCGGCATTTACTCTACACATCAATCCTTCTTCCCTAAAGTTTGATGCCCCATTGCTCCTCGGCAATGTAAATCCCATCGACACTTCTCTCTCATTGAAGTTCGATGCCTCGGCCACCTCACTCATAGATGACTCCTCGACGGCCTTCATGCCAAATGCCTCGGGCAACTCTCGCCCATCTAAGGTAGTGTCCCCAACTGTCGCCTCCAACACGATGCCTCCTTGGCTTGGAGCATCTTCGACAAGCTGAATGGCTGTCAGCTTCTTGGTTCCTCGCCCGTTGTCTCGGCACATAGGCACAACGCACCGTTATCTCAGATCCAAGATGCACATGACGTTGTCATACGGAATGATGAGAGCTTCAATACGGTCAAGGAAGTTTAGTCCCAAAATAAAATCAAAGTCATCTAGCTTGATTACCTTGAAATCCTCCTTGGCCTTCCATTCCCCAACCTGCAACTCAATCTTTCGCACTGTCCCCACAACTGGAACTTCCCTTGAATTCACCGCCTTGATCTTACCGGTTGAATCCAAAACTTTAAGACCAAGCTTCTCGGCAGCCTTCCTGGACATGAACAGATTGCTTGCCCCGGTATCCACCAAAGCACTCCTCGATCGTCCTGCCATGTTGATGTCGAAAAACATCAACCCATTCTCCTTCTGGCCCTTCCTTGCCTTGACAGAATCTAATATCATCGAGCCAAGTTTCGCAGCCTCATCACTCTCAGGCTCGTCCTCCTTGGACTTGTTAACTCGATCAGGGCATTCTCGCGCTAAATGCGGCCCCCTACATCGGTAACACTTTCGATGTACTTTTTCCACCCTCGGCTTCCCTCCTTTGATGCTAGCGATTGCACCAACTCTATTGGGTTCTCCATCTGACTCGTCGTCCTCTTGGACAATGCCATCGAGGCGGCTCCTCTTCTTGGGACAGTCTTTCACTACGTGTGGACCATCACAATGGTAGCACCTTATGGATCCTCGATCCTTCCGATCATCTAGTTTCGCATACCGGTTTGGCTTGGTCGATGGCCTTTCCTTGACATCATCGCTGCTATCTCCGGACACGTCCTCGTCTCTCCCACCAATACCCTTGCCATGGGGCTTGGAAGACTTGGACTCCATGGACTTGTAAGCACTATAATCGGTCAAGGACTCCGCAATGGCTTGGGCTTTGGAAAGTTCCTGCACATCCCTCCGCTCTAACTCGGTCCTGGCCCATGGCTTCAACCCATCCATAAACGTGAAAAGCGCATCCTTCTCACACAAGCCGGGGATAAGGAGTTGTAGTTCACTAAACTCCTGGATGTAATCCGCAATGGATCCATCGTATCGAAGCCTCCTAAACTTGGTCCTGGCTTCTTTCTCCGTGTTACTCAGGCAAATTTGCTGCTTGAACTCTGCTTGGAACTCCTCCCATGTTCCAACGCCCGTGCCCCCACTATTCTCATCAAGGCACCTACGTCGCCACCATAACAAAGCAACGTTAGTCAAGTAAACAACATCAGTATTTACCTTCTCAGCATCGTCTGTGATGCTCATTGCCCGGAAGTACCGCTCCATGCACCAAATGAAGTTCTCAACATCTTACACCGACCTGTTCCCCTTGAACTCTCTTGGCTTCAGAATGTCCTTCATCGGTCTAGGTGTCGTCGTGGTTAACACACCGTTCCGCATGGCAGCCTGATAAACCATCACTTCTGCCTTCAGATCCACCATTTCCACCCTCAATGCCTTCAACATGGCTACGAGAGCATCTCTCTTTCCCTCTGACTAATCACCCTGGTCATCCAGCTCCTCGATCCGTGTATCCACCACGTCGAGTCACTCCACAAAATCCTTCATAGATCCCTCAAGCCTAGTGACCCTCTCCTCGAGTGCCGACAACTTGTCCCTCGAGTTTGCTCGACTTCCTTTGTCCGCCTGGGTCTCCACACCCTTCTGGCTCGCAGCAGCATTCTCTCCCTTCTTTGGTGCCATCTCAACTCGATGCTTCGTGCCTCGAACTAGCTCACGTCGCTCGAACAAGGCTCTGATACCAACTGTCACGTAGCTACAGTTCCAACCAGCCCACCGTGCGGCCTTAGGCGATGTGACTCAAGACAAACGCCTAAGTAAGCCTTTTAAACCCTCTGGGAAGATCAAACTTCCCAAGCACCGACAAACGCAAAGCGTTCTACGCGGAATCGGATCAAAAGAGATGAGCGAAGAAGAACTTTGAAAGAACGCTCAAGAACAAAGAAAGAACACAAGAACACTCAGAGGATTTAGAGTAAATGCCTTTATTCCTTGGAAACTTGGATACTGAATACAAAATGAGGAGGGGAAGGTATCTATTTATAGTTGAGTTCCCTCCAATCCAACGGTCTATACAGATTTACATCGACGGTCAAGATGAGAGCCTATATCTTATCTACAACATTTGAATTTTAAATTTCAAACAATAGATAATGTGGGAATTATCTTTAATTAAATTAAAGATAATTTACTATGGTAATTACTATGTCTTCTTGGATCTTCCCACGGATCGGGCCAGTTGGTGGTCTTTTGGAGCCCAAAGTATGCCTTTGAACCCCTTGCGCAGCTTGTTGCGACAATGACTCGGACCTCAACTCGCGGCCCGTGTCATTTGGTGGTGCATACGCAGGATTTATTGAAGCTAGAGGAATGCTAGAGCGGAAGTATAATAGATCTCTCGATTGGAGCTGACAAGGCAAGAATAGTTGTAGATAAATCTACCTTTGGCTTACGTGGACTCTCCTTAGTCTTTAGCTATGGGAGAACCACCAGAGTCGAAGTGTTAGAGGAGTCTTTACACAGCGAAGCCATCGAGAGAAGCTGGAGGAGTGCGTGACCTACAATAATAGTTAGACAACTCAAAGGAGATCGTCGAGGACGCTTGACCTTTTTCTATCCCTCGCTTGATAAACTACTTTACTTTAATTTTTTATTATGGATGCTTTAGGCTCAGACATGAGCTAAATACTTTTTGTTGGGTTTATTGCTTTACATGATTTTATGGTTTGAATACTTTATTTTAATGTTATAGTTCTTTTCCTTTATATATTCTGTTCATCGCTCTTCACGCGTAGTTATTGTAAGAGCTATCGAGAGAGGTCTTTTAACTATTGATTTGTGGCTCAATATCGAGATAGTTAGGTTAAACAAACGCGAACAGTGGGTCTAAGCTATTAACTTAGTCTTAATCTAGCTTAGACATAAGTTTAGGGTTTCAACGACTAATAAGGAGAACTTGAAAAAATAATAGAGTTGTTAGGGTTCACACATATATGTATCACCTTAGCTTTTTTGTTATTAGCTTCTAGGCATCGAGAGAGTTAAAAGTTCATTAGAAAATCTTGTCGAGTAGATACAGATCTTAATTGGTTTACGTAGACATGTATTGCCAGTTGCTATAACATTGGAATAAGTAAACAAGCTTAATTCCTAGGCAATAAACCCAGCTTCCATAATTATTTGTTATTTGCCACAACATCTATTTGTCTTGATCACAGCTACTTTTCTTTATTTTTTATTTTGTTTTGATAATCACCATCAAACCAATACTTGCTCAACCATTCTTAAGTACGACAACTTCATATTTATTGATCCAATCCTCGTGGGTTTGACACTTTACTCTATCACTTTATTACATGATCGCTGAGTATACTTGCTCTAAAGTGCATCACTATTGAACAAGAATCAAGTTTTTGGTATAATTACTAGGGATTGGCAATTGATAATTACATTGTAAGTGCGCCTAAGATTTTATTTTCTTTGCATTTAAATTTTTTTATTTTCTTTTTCAGGTACATCCAAGTGCATGAACCGTTGCAGAAATTGTGAGGAACTGATTCTCCTTTGCAACCTAGAAATCAAAAGACATCTAAGAGATCTCCATCGGGAACAAAGGAATATGGATCCTCCTACTACCGCGTCAACAATGCACAAGATGATCATGAGAACGAGCGTAACAATGGCATACCACCGGTAGTAGTTGTTGAGAACGCATCCCATAATCGAGGACAAGTGAGATAGAAGGCTCCACCACCTGCCTGACCTAGAAGGCCCATTAGAGAGAACATTGAACCTATTATCAACAGCCTCAACCCATTGATTATTGTGCCAAATCTAGGGACAACTCACTTCAAGCTAAAGCCCGTTATGTTCAACATGTTAAACTCCATTGGACAATTTGGAGGATTAGCAAGAGAGGATGCAGGAGAACACATTCAAACTTTCCTGGAAGTTTGTGATCGTTTTAAACAAGCGAGATTTCCTGAAGATGTGTTGGGACTTAAACTATTCCCCTACTCTTTGCGAGATCGAGCTTGAGCATGGTTGAAGTCTATTTCCTCAGGATCTATTACATCCTGGGATAAATTATGCAAGAATATTTTGCATCGATATGATCCACCGAAAGTGCACAATCAGAAGTGAAGTGAGATCATAGCATTCACCCAACGAGATGATGAATTCATGTATGAATGCTGGGACAAATACAAAGATATGTTGTGCAGGTGCTCAATTCTTGGATTCCATGATTGACTACAAATAATGACGTTCTATAATGACGTCAATGCACCAACAATGATGATGATTGACTCTTCAACCAATGGTATTTTGCTAGATAAAGATCCTGAAGAGGCTCTCAAACTACTTGATCAAATAGCCAATAACGACTAGCAGTTCCCTATTGGGAGATTGAAGCCAAGACCTAAAACTTCTAGAACACTCTAGCTAGATGATTCCCGGAGGGTGGCAGCTCAACTCTCCACAATCGCAAGTCTGCTCAAGAGCATGCAATCGATATCCAACAGACGAGAGGCTAAGGTAATCAAATATAAATTTGAGAATTGTGATGAGGAACACTATTTGAATGAATGCCCCTAGCAACAAGAATCTTGATGCTATGTAGGGAATGTTAACCGTAACAACTATCCTTACTTGAACACCTACAACCCAGGATGGTGACAACATCCAAAACTTTAGTTGGGGAGGTAACACATGTAATTCAGGAGTACGACTAAACGCTACAATAGAACCTCCTGGATTTCAATAGAAAACCCAGAAGCAAAACTAGGGAGTTTCTAACTCTAACCCTATTACTTTTGATTCATCTTATCATAATTTTATGGATACTACCTGAGTTATTATACATGATTGGTCGCCACATTAAAAGAACCATATTGATATGCTCACAATGTAAGGCGCTATGTTGTAAAATCAACAAACCATCAAGCAGAATCACACTTCTTCCCTACGGTCCATGAAAATGAAGGTTGGGCAGATTGCAAAAGTTTGAAGATGTGACCACAAGGGGGTTTACGTAGTGATATTGAAGTCATTGAAACTTTGAGTGCAAAGCAATGTAATGCCATCACACTGCATAGTGGCACCCAATTGACAAAAAATGACAAGTTTGGTAGAGGTTCCCTTGTTAATTCCACTCCAAGCAAGCCATCCACCGATGCCCTAACACTGAAAGATACTACTCATGTGTTTGATACAGTGAAAAACCTTGCTACTATTGGAAAGAATGACAAGACAAAGGATACGACGTACCTAGTAAACCACATGATGAGCCCAGACCACCACCTCCGTTTCCACAACGATTGAAGGCTTTAAAACAAGATGTCCAATTCTAAAAGTTCTTGGATCTGCTCAAATAGTTGCACATCAATGTCCCATTCCTAGAGGCCATTATTCAGATGCCGATATATGTAAAGTTTCTAAAGGATATCATGACCAAGAAAATAATTTTAGCTGAAGTTAAAACCCTTAATATAGTGGGTGAATGTGTAGGTCTGCTGAGTGCTTTAACACCCAAGATAAAAGACCCTGGAAGTTTCATAATTCCATAGGCCATAACTACTCTGGCCGTTCCTTATACGATCTCAGTACAAGTGTCAATTTGATGCTGAAATCAATGTTTACAAGATTGGGCATGGGAAGTGATAAGTGTTCAAAAGTACTATTTTTCTTACCCTTTTTACTCATATTATTGTTAAACTTAGGCTCATATTAGTTGCATAATTAGCTATTCATGCATTAATCCATGTTTCCTTCCATCGTTGAGCTTGATTACATAACTTGGTAGTTTTTGTGGAAAAGATGCTGCTTTGGTGTGCTTTGTGTGTGTATGTGCAGGATCACTTGCCAAAGCAATGCCGAGCTAGTTGCCAGGGCAATGCATGAAGGAGACGCCGAGCTAGTTGCCAGGGCAATGCATGAAGAAGACGTCGAGCCAGTTGTCATGGCAATTGTCGGTAAGAGTAAAGGTGATATGGTAGTCGAAATTGATGACTATACAAGCCCAAGATGACATGGAGCAAGGCCCAAGCCCAAAGGAATTTGATTGCCATGCAGAGATTAAAGAAGAATTAAATTCCAAGAAGATAGGAGAAGTTCTAATAGGAATAAAATTATAATAAAGAATTATATTCTTTAAAGATAATTTAATTCCAACTCAAACTCCTCCTCAAAGAAGGACTTTGGCCTAGCCCTATAAATAGCAAGGAGATTTCGACAACTTTGGGGGAGAGCATTAGGGGAAATTTCGACAAGTCCAAGGGAGAAGGCAAAAGGAATTTTCGACAAGCATCTAGGGCAAGGGATTTTCGACAAGCTTCATCTTTTCTTCCTTGTTCGATTGGGTTCATGCTAGGGATTGTTTATCTTGTTTTTCTTTGGAACCTAGCCATGAACTAAATCTACTTGGCTATGGTTATTGTGTTTTGTGGTTGTGAGAAACTATTGGTTTTTGTTTAGGTAATAAGAGTTTGCACTTTTCTATTTCAAGGTTTATTCATTCTTGGTTCTTATTCTTGTTTGCGAGTGAATTGGGAGAGGATCTCGTGATTTCATCTATTTATCTAATATCGGGAGAGTTAGATCCAAGAAACGAATGAATATGATCTTTATTCAATCTATTGATGGTGAAGATTAATCCGGCTTAGGAATAAGTTAAGGATTTCAACGGCTAAGAGGAGCGCAAGATTGGTTGTTGTTCACCCTTGATTCACGCAGGGATGTATTATCAAGGCATGCACAAGTAGCTAGAGTTTCGACTTAGGGATAAGAAGAAACCATTGAAGAACGCTATGTCGAACCTTGAAGGTTGCTGCCCAGACGCCAAAGAAGTTGCCCAACTAGTTGCCCAGGCAACCATCGATTAGTTGCCAAGGCAACCCCGTTGTGCAAGTTGCCACGGCAACTGAGTTGCCCGTGCACTCTTTTACCAAAATGATCCAATCGGCTATCACACCTCAACTCACGATAACCTGGACTATATCTCTCTCATTCGATCTCATCTTTTCATTTACTTAATTGCTTTCTAGATTTGTTATTAGTTAAAACTTCTATAATCCTTTACTCGTGTTTTTACTTTTTACAGTGCAAGAGACTAGATTCTTGAAGTGGCACCAATCCCTGTGGAGATGATATCTTTTATACTATAACTTGCGACGTGTATACTTGCACATTTGCGTAGCACTTATTACGCGCAACAAGTTTTTGGCGCCGTTGCCGGGGATTGGCAATAGCGACTTTGTTTTTACTTTCTTGCACTTTCTTTTTATTTTTTCTTGTTTAAAATTCAAAGGGCTAACAACCTTTGGTTTTGCATTGGTATATGACCAGGGCGAGACCGACTTCACCAGAATATCCCTTTGATCCAGAAATCGAACGAACCTTACAAAGACTTAGACGAAGGATAGGAGAAGCAATGGCAAATCAAGACGGTAATATGAATCAAGATGTTCGAGCAGGAGGAGGAGTGATTCTTGCACGAAACAGAACTATTCAAGACTATCTTGAAGAAGATCTTGATGGACTTAACCCAGGAGTTGTCGCACCTGAAATTGAAGCCGACCACTTTGAGTTGAAACCAGTAATGTTTAATATGATCAACACAAAAGGTCAATTTGGCGGCTCAGCAACTGAAGATGCATGACAACATCTGAAATCTTTCCTCGAGATTTGCAGCTCGTTCAAGATACACGGAGTCACCCCGATGTCTTACGATTAAGATTATTCCCCTATTCACTGAGGGATAGGGCAAAAGCATGGTTGAATAGCATTCTTGCCAGATCCATAGCATCTTGGACTGATCTTTGTCGTGATTTCCTTGCTAGATTTAATCCTACAAATTTGACTGATAAGCTTCGTAACGACATTACTTCTTTTCGGCAGGTAGATGATGAATCCATGTACGAGGCTTGGGAGCGATATAGAGAACTTCTACACAAATGCCCTTTACACGGATTCCTGGTGTGGACTCAAGTAAAAATGTTTTACAACGCCGTGAATACACCAACAAGGATGATGCTAGATGCCTCGGCAAACGACATACTCCTAGATAAGTCGTCGGAAGAAGCAATGCAAATTCTAAATAGGCTGGCCAAGAATGATTATCAATTCCCATCTACTAGAAGAGGAGGAGTTAGACGCCAAGCCACAATACATGAACTAGGATCATCATATTCAATTTCGGCACAATTGGCCGCTTTAACCAAGATGGTCCAGAACATGCAAAAACCAAACAACACACATGAAGTAAAGGTAATGGATTCTTTTTGTGAGTTATGTGGTGATAACCATAATTCTTCTGAATGTATGCAGAATTTGGAATCCAGCTTCTATGTGGGGAATTACAATCGGAGCAACAACGTGATGTCCAATACATACAATCCAGCTTGGAAGAAGCACCCAAATTTTTCATGGAGTAATCACAACAATGCTCTAAACCAGAACAATCAGAATGCACAAGCATCGGGATTCCAGCAGAATATGCCACGGCAATAGATGCCGCAGCAACAACCGACGACATCTAGTTCTTTGGAAAATTCTCTAAATGCTTTTATGATGAAAACTGAATCTTATATGGATGAGAATAGCAATTTCATAAAAAGAACTGATGCTTTTATTAACAGGACCGAGATGAGATTGCAAAACCAAGAGGCGACAATCAAATCATTGGAAAATCAAGTCGGACAGTTTGCTCAAAATCTGAATACTAGACCACAAGGAGGTTTACCTAGCGATACTGAAGTCGCAAGAGGAACTGGCCATGAGCAATGTAAGGCGATCATCACTAGAAGTGGCCAACAACTTAGAGAGGTTCAAACCTGCTCGTCAAACAAAACTCCATAAAAAGATCAGGACGAACCTAGCGGCAAAGCCTCAGATGCCGAACCAGGAATTGCCGTGGCAATTGGAATAAGCATGCCTCGGCAACCAACGATAAAGACGCCTCGGCAACTTGCGACAAGCATGCCTCGGCAACCCCAGTTGATAATGGCTCGGCAACTCCAGATGTCCCAGCAATGCCGTCAATCAGGTTTCAAACCAATGAAAGGATCGAAGATATCCGACTTCCACCACCATTCCCACAAAGGTTGAAGCGACAAAAGCAAGAATACCAATTCAAGAAATTTCTTGATATCCTAAAGCAAGTCCACATTAACTTGCCATTGGTGGAAGTAATTGAACAAATGCCAAACTATGCCAAGTTTCTTAAAGACATTGTGTCCAAAAGAACAAGGCTAGGAGAGTTTGAAACAGTTGTCGCGACGGAGGGATGCATGGCAATGTTGCACAATCGTATGCCACCCAAGTTGAAGGATCCCGAAAGTTTCACAATACCCTGTTCCATTGGAAATCACTATGTCGAGAAAGCATTATGCGACCTTGGGGCTAGCATAAACTTGATGCCTAAATCGGTTTTCCAGAAACTAGGAATCGGGAAGGCAAGTCCTATAACAGTTATACTGCAGTTAGCCGACAGATCCTATGTGCATCCAGAGGGAAAAATCGAGGACATACTGGTAAAAGTTGATAAATTTATTTTCCCCCATGACTTTATTGTTTTGGATTGTGAAACAGATGAGCATGCACCCATCATTCTCGGGAGACCATTCCTAGCAACAAGGAGAACCTTGATTGATGTTGAAAAGGGAGAACTCACAATGAGGGTGAATGACCAGCAGGTCAAACTAAATGTGTTCCAAACACTAAGGCATGCCGATGATCCAGAAGAATGCCAACTACTTCATGCCACGGTAGAGTTTAACTTCGATGAGGAATTTAGTTACCTCGGTAACTACATTGCCGATCAAGAGGAACATGAGGAGTATGAAGAACCGGTCGATGAGGAACAACCAGAAGAGGCAAATTGGCTAGTCAATCGACCAGGTACATACTTTGAACCACTGGACTACTTAGGTAAGGAAGGTAAGCTCAAAAAACCCTCTATTGAACATCTACCAATTCTTGAGTTGAAACAATTACCAGAGCAACTAAAATATGTATACTTACGGACCGATAATACATTGCCTGTAATTATTTCTTCTAAGTTACAGCCTGAGCAGGAAAAGAAGCTGATCAAGATGTTGAAGCTACACAAAAAGGCAATAGGGTGGACAATTGCCGACTTGAAGGGAATTAGCCCGGCGGTGTACATGCACAAGATCTTGTTGGAAGATGATCACAAACCTTCAATTGAGGCCCAGAGGAGACTGAATCATGCCATGAAAGGGGTTGTAATGAAAGAAATCATCAAGTGGCTTGACGCCGGCATTATATACCCTATCTCTGATAGTACGTGGGTAAGTCTGGTAAAATGTGTACCGAAAAAGGGAGGTATAACAGTGGTAAGCAATGAAAATAATGAACTTATCCCAACCAGGACTGTGACCGGTTGGAGGGTTTGTATGGACTATCGAAAGCTAAACAAAGCCACTAGGAAAGATCACTTCCCATTACCCTTTATTGATCAAATGCTTGACCGTCTTGCAGGTAAACCCTTTTATTGTTTTCTTGATGGTTATTCAGGTTACAATCAGATTGCCATAGCACCAGAAGATCAAGAAAAGACAACCTTCATATGCCCATAAGGTACTTATGCCTTCCAAAGGATGCCGTTCGGATTGTGTAACGCCCCGACAACCTTCCAAAGATGCATGATGGCACTCTTTTCAGACATGGTTGAAGACTTCCTTGAGATCTTCATGGATGATTTTTCGGTTTTTGGTAATGACTTCGACGGCTGTCTCGGCAATTTAGAGAGGGTGTTAGCAAGATGCGAAGAAACGGATTTAGTCCTCAATTGGGAGAAATGCCATTTTATGGTAGATGAAGGAATAATGCTCGGCCACAAGATTTCGTCCAAGGCCAACGCACAGGTAAGACGTTCCATGTGATATACTACGCTAGTAAAACTCTTAATAGTGCTCAAGTGAATTACACAACAACGGAGAAAGAGTTACTAGCTGTAGTTTTCGCATTTGACAAGTTCCGATCCTATTTAATTGGTACAAAGGTAATTGTTCATACGGACCATTCGGCAATCAAATAATTATTTGCTAAAAAGGATGCTGAACCTCGTTTGATTCGTTGGATATTACTTTTACAAGAATTTGATATTGAAATTAAGGACAGGAAAGGAACAGAAAATCAAGTGGCCGATCACTTATCACGTTTGGAACGCAATAGGGAGGAGGACGCGGATCTAGAGATATGCGATGCATTCCCGGATGAACAAATTTTAGTTGCCTCAGCAACCCTTGATGCCTCGGCAACCCTCGACGACTCGGCAACCATGGATGCACACGCCTCGGCAACTCTCGACGCCGCAACAGTCTTTGACGCGCACGCCTCGGCAATCTTGGGAGCAGTCGCCACGGCAGCACATGCCTCGGTAATACCCTGGTACGCGGATTTGGTTAACTTCCTTGTTTGTGGTATTTTTTCTTATGACATTACTCACCAAGGGAAGAAGCGGTTCCGCCATGATACTAAGCATTACTTTTGGGACGAACCTCTTTTGTTTAAACAATGTGCAGATCAGGTTATACGCCGATGTGTCCCTGAAGAAGAGCAACAGAATGTACTCCGGCAATGCCATTCTTCACCCTATGGAGGACATTTTGGAGGAACTCGTACCGTTGCCAAAGTTTTGCAATCGGGTTTGTATTGGCCAACATTGTACAAAGATGCCCAAGACTTTTACAAGCAATGTGATCGTTGCCAGAGGACGGGCAATATCTCTAGACGACATGAGATGTCGCTCCAGAACATCATCGAGGTGGAACTGTTCGATGTATGGGGGATCGATTTTATGGGACCTTTCCCATCTTCATTCGGCAACCTCTACATTCTACTTGCCGTCGACTACGTGTCTAAATAGGTTGAGGCAGCTGCAGTTCCCAACAACGATTCCAAGACCGTGCAAAGATTCTTGCAGAAAAATATATTTACACGGTTTGGGATGCCGAAAGCAATTATCAGCGACGAAGGCAAGCATTTTGAAAACAGACTAATTGCCAAAATGTTGCAATGCTTCGGCATATCACACAAGATCGCCACGGCATATCACCCACAAACCAACGGGCAAGCAGAAATTTTCAACCGGGAGTTGAAGGGTATACTCGAGAAAGTCGTAAATCCCTCAAGGAAGGATTGGTCATTAAGACTAGATAACGCACTTTGGGCATATCGCACTGCATTCAAAACACCCTTAGGTATGTCCCCCTTCCGACTTGTCTATGGCAAAACATGCCATCTACCGGTGGAAATCGAGCACAAGGCGTACTAGGCAATCAAGACCGTGAATATGGATTAGGAAAGTGCCGGACAAAAGCGTTTGATGGACCTCAACGAGATAGAAGAATTCCGTGCACTCGCCTATAACAATGCACGAATCTACAAGGAGAAAACAAAGCGATGGCATGACAAGAAACTATTGCCACGGCAATTCACGCCAGGGCAACTAGTTCTCCTATTCAATTCTCGGCTAAAACTTTTCCCAGGAAAGCTGAAATCAAGATGGTCGGGACCATTCGAAGTCATCAAACCATTCTCCCATGGTGCCGTGATAATCAAGTCCATCTCTGACAAACATGAATTCAAAGTTAATGGACAAAGATTGAAGAACTACAATGGTGCCCATGTGGAACGTAACAAAGAAGTGGTCAACTTAGGAGATGCATGAGCATGCTCTCCTTTCAATATTTTTTTCTTTTTCTTTTTCTTTTTATTTTCATTTTTATTTTTAGGAGCTATTTTATTTTTCTTCATTATCTTTAGTTTTCAGATTTTCTTTGTTTTCTTTTTCACAACAAGACTCACAACTACTATGCTAAGGAAATTTCCTGCCGAGATCCTTGCCCCGGCAACCAATGAAGCAGTCGCCACAGCAACCGCAACAGATAATGCCACGGCAACCAACCCTGAAGATGCCATGGCAACCAAAGCTAAAGACATCCCGGCAACCACTGCAAAAGCCAAAGGTAAATCACCTATGCCCGAATCAACTCCTACGGAATCATTTTCTGATTTTTCAGATTCGGACGAGTCCTGCATTGAACCAACAAAACTGCACCAATTGAATCCTCCAAGCGAAAAGCCATTGACATTGATGAAGAGGACGATAAGGACAACCCCGTACAAGGATCGATTCCACCACCGGCAACAAGAAAACAACCATCGCGTTCAAGCAAGAGAATCAAGACACCGACTAGAAGGAAACTAATCATCTACGATGGTGAACTCTCGGAGTAAGTCCTCGTATGTATTTTTATTTTTATTTTTATTTTTCTCGTGATTTTATGCATGCATTGAGGACAATGCCTCTCTCGAGTTTGGGGGGGATTGTTATTAGTAGTTACCATGTTTAGTTACATTAATCTTAAGTATTACATTTAGGATACATAAATTGCTTGCCATGCCTTTAATTGGAACAAGAATTGCTTAGATGAATATTCGATGATGACTTTGCCAATGCACTTAATTGATAGAATTTTTATTCTAGGATAACCATGGAAAAACTTAGAATTTTACTATGATGCTAAATTTGATGAAACACTGTTGTGGTTTGATTGATTTAAGGAATTCTAGTAAACTTAGGTTGATACTTAACAAATTGAGGGATTAGAATAAAAATTGGATGAATGCTAGAGGTGCCCGAAATTGGCTCTAGCATGTGCTAAAAAAATTGATCACTAGAGGTGCCCGAAACTGGCTCTAGGATGTGTTAAAAAATTTTAACTAGAGGTGCCGGAAACCGGCACTAGTCGATTAAATTAACTTAAGAAAACTAAAAAAAAACACTAGAGGTGCCCAACACTGGCTCTAGTTCAAACATGTTAAAAAGAACCCAATAAAGTAATTTGAAAACCTCTTGTTTGTATAGAATCCGAAAAATCAACATGCACACAACTCCGCATACACTTACAAGCATTATAGTTTGATTCCGAGTAACTCCTAAGTTTTCTGAAAAATAAAAAGCCAATCATACTTTGTGCCCCGGTTCAGAGAATTGAAATCAAGTTCAAAGCTAAGTTTGTAAAAATTGAAGTCTTGGCAGGAAATTATGAGTTTGCATTGCTTGAGGACAAGCAATAGTTCGAGTTTGGGGGTGTGATAAGTGTTCAAAAGTACTATTTTTCTTACCCTTTTTACTCATATTATTGTTAGACTTAGGCTCATATTAGTTGCATAATTAGCTATTCATGCATTAATCCATGTTTCCTTCCATCGTTGAGCTTGATTACATAACTTGGTAGTTTTTGTGGAAAAGATGCTGCTTTGGTGTGCTTTGTGTGTGTATGTGCAGAATCACTTGCCAAAGCAATGCCGAGCTAGTTGCCAGGGCAATGCATGAAGGAGACGCCGAGCTAGTTGCCAGGGTAATGCATGAAGGAGACGCCGAGCCAGTTGCCATGGCAATTGTCGACAAGAGTAAAGGTGATATGGTAGTCGAAATTGATGACTATACAAGCCCAAGATGACATGGAGCAAGGCCCAAGCCCAAAGGAATTTGATTGCCATGCAGAGATTAAAGAAGAATTAAATTCCAAGAAGATAGGCGAAGTTCTAATAGGAATAAATTATAATAAAGAATTATATTCTTTAAAGATAATTTAATTCCAACTCAAACTCCTCCTCAAAGAAGGACTTTGGCCTAGCCCTATAAATAGCAAGGAGATTTCGACAACTTGGGGGGAGAGCATTAGGGGAAATTTCGACAAGTCCAAGGGAGAAGGCAAGGGGAAATTTTGACAAGCATCTAGGGCAAGGGATTTTCGACAAGCTTCATCTTTTCTTCCTTGTTCGATTGGGTTCATTCTAGGGATTGTTTATCTTGTGTTTCTTTGGAACCTAGCCATGAACTAAATCTACTTGGCTATGGTTATTGTGTTTTGTGGTTGTGAGAAACTATTGGTTTTTGTTTAGGTAATAAGAGTTTGCACTTTTCTATTTCAAGGTTTATTCATTCTTGGTTCTTATTCTTGTTTGCGAGTGAATTGGGAGAGGATCTCGTGATTTCATCTATTTATCTAATATCGAGAGAGTTAGATTCAAGAAACGAATGAATATGATCTTTATTCAATCTATTGATGGTAAAGATTAATCCGGCTTAGGAATAAGTTAAGGATTTCAACGGCTAAGAGGAGCGCAAGATTGGTTGTTGTTCACCCTTGATTCACGCAGGGATGTATTATCAAGGCATGCACAAGTAGCTAGAGTTTCGACTTAGGGATAAGAAGAAACCATTGAATAACGCTCTGCCGAACCTTGAAGGTTGCTGCCCAGACGCCCAAGAAGTTGCCCAACTAGTTGCCCAGGCAACCATCGATTAGTTGCCAAGGCAACCCAGTTGTGCAAGTTGCCACGGCAACTGAGTTGCCAGTGCACTCTTTTACCAAAACGATCCAATCGGCTATCACACTTCAACCCACGATAACCTGGCCTATCTCTTTCTCATTCGATCTCATCTTTTCATTTACTTAATTGCTTTCTAGATTAGTTATTAGTTAAAACTTCTATAATCCTTTACTCGTGTTTTTACTTTTTACAGTGCAAGAGACTAGATTCTTGAAGTGGCACCAATCCCTGTGGAGACGATATCTTTTATACTATAACTTGCGACGTGTATACTTGCACATTTGCGTAGCACTTATTACGCGCAACAGGAAGAGCCAAGCCTACATCGATAATCCTTCATTTGGCTGATCGTTCTCAAATCTGACCTGAAGGAAGAATTGAAGATTTCCTAGTCAAGGTAGAGAGATTTGTCTTCCAGGTAGATTTTATCATCCTTGACTGCGAAGCCAACGAGAATGCTCCTATCATCTTTGGGAGACCATTCCTTGCCACCGGGCGAATTGTGATTGATTGTGAGAAGGGTAAATTTACTATGAAGATGACTGACTAAAAGATCACACTTAATGTCTTCAACACTCTCAAGTAGGCAGATGATTATCAAGAATGCCAGCTTGTGCAAAGTGAAAAAGCCCTAGTTGAAGAAAATCTTCAAGAGACATGTTGCAGCAATGTGCTTAGCGTTGCGGAACAATCTGACTTCAAACAAGGCCATGTAAGAAGCTGAGGAATAAGGTAGGAAGAGATTGAACAATCCAATGTTGTGCTTACCAGGCTAACCACATCATTTGAACCCTTGGATTGTACTAAGTTTAAATCTTCCAAGCTATCGCTTGAGCATCCATTGGTACTTGATCTTAAATCTCTCCCCCTCCTACAATTGAAATATGCATATTAGGGGAGAATAATACGTTGTTTGTTGACATATATGCTAGCTTAACATCTGACCAAGAAAATAAACTATTGCATATCTTATCTCAACATAAGAAAGCTATTGGTTGGACTATTGCTAACTTGAAGGCTATAAGCCTTACTTTGTGCATGTGTAAGATTTTACTTGCAGATGATCATAGCAGCTCAATAGAGCCACAATGGAGACTCAATCCGATCATGATGATTATGGTTATTTTTGTGTGATTTAAGTGCAACACAAACGGTGTGAGTATACATGTCGCAAGTAATAAAGTGATATGTATCAAGTATCGTCTCCACAGGGATTGGCTTGGGCCACTTTGCTTAAATTATTACACTGTAATAGAAATAATATTGAAGGTGATAAATTTCAAGTAAAATAAACTAAACAGAATAATATTGGGCCACTTTGCTTAAATTATTAAACTGTAGGCCAGGTTATCGTGAGTAGTGGTGCAATGGTAGAATGGATTGTCATGGAAATTGATTGTTGAGGCAACTTGATTGTTGTGGCAACTAAGACCAGCTGGATTGTCGTGGCATCTAGGTTACAATTTATGCCGTGGAAACTAGGACTAGTTTTAATGCCGAAGCAACTAGGTTCCTTCCTTCAAAGCTCGGCGAAGTGTTCTTCAATGTCTTCTTGTTATCCCTAACAGAAGAACTGGTCGTTTGTGCATGCCTTGGTGATACATCCCTACATTAACCTTGGGTGGAAAACAACCCAAATAATCCTAGTCAATTTAAATCGGTTCATGGTTGGTTTTGAAAGAAATACAAAAGAAAAATTCCCAGACATGGATCGCAAGAAGAAGATGATGACGCGTGAAATTCTTTGTGATCTGCCCTCTTTTCTCCAAATCGACTCTCCCCTTGATTTTGTGTTTTGATCTCTATTTATAGGGTTGATGTGATTGTAATTGAGTTCGAAGGATAGAGTTTAATTTGAATTCCACTTGGAGGGATTTATCTCTTTATATTTATCTACAACAACTTTTGATTTAAATATAAGCTTTATCCTATGTGATAAGGATACAGATAAGAGATAATCCTTGAAAATTTCTGCATTTGTCTTCGACTTGATGGTGTGATCCACTTAAATAGTTAAGGGGAAGAGTTTAATTGGAGTTAAAACTCGTGGATATTTGATCCTTATCTGATCGGAGGCTTGAATTTTGAATTTGGGCTTTATCCTTTAATTTCTGGATAATCTGCATATAATGTTGTATTTATCCAGTTTAATCACGATATGCCGCGGCAATCAGCTTTGGCAATGCCTTTAGTATTCTCCTCATTTTCCATGACAATCTCTTTAGTATTCTCCTTAATTGCGACAACAATCCCTACTTGCCACAACAATCTTGTCTTGCACAAAATAAGCAAACCAGCAGCGATTTTTTCACAAAAACCAACAAAATGTAATACCAAGCTCATTGACCATAAAAACTAGGAAACTATGCATGAATGCCTATCAATGCAACTAAAATGAGCCTAAGTCTAACAATAATATGAGTAAAAAGGGCAAGAAAAATAGTACTTTTACATACTTATCACACCCCCAAACTCAAACTATTTCTTGTCCTCAAGCAATGCAAAACACTAACAATTACTTGCCAAGGCCTTTACCACCAAAAACATGCTTCTCACCCGACTTCAATACTCAGAATCATGGCACAAAAGTTGATTACCTTTCGATATTTGGACATCACGGAGAATTACCCAAAATCAAACTACAATGCTATTGAAAATGTGTGTGCGGAGTTGTGTACACTAATAAGATTCCATGGGAACAACAGGTTTTATCAATTTATTTGCCGGGCAATTCAGTCTGCTAGAGCCAGTGTTAGGCACCTCTAGCAAAGCAATTTCTTTTTTAAATATAATCAACTAGAGCCAGTTTTAGGCACCTCTAGTGATTCTTAATGCATGACAACTAGAGTCGGATGGGCACCTCTAGCAAGAAATTATCTTTAATTCCAATTTTAGTTTAGGCTAGAGCCGAATAGGTACCTCTAGCACAAATTACCCAATTTTAGTAACCTAAAGTTCACTAGGTCTCCCTCAATCAACAAGTCACAACAGTGTCAATAAAAGCAGCATTATAGCAAAGAAATTCAAGTAGACTCCATGCTAATCCTAAAATCTAAGGTTTTATCATGAAAGTGCAGTGGCAAAATTCATCATAAGACATCACATCAAGTTTCGGCATTTTTATTAGGTAATTTTCATGACAAGTAATATATGCAAACTAACATGAGACAACTAAAATCTAAACAAAACTATGCAAGCTAACATGTAACAAACAAAAAACCAAAACAGGACACCCCTCAAACTCAAGAAAAACATTGTCCTCAATGCATGCAAAAATAAACAAATTAAAAGAAAAAATGAAATGCAAATAAGCTAATCGGAGAGTTCTTCACCTCAAATTCGTAATGTCCCTTGGTCGTTTGCTTGAGGCGTATGTTGCCTCGTCTTGCTGGTGGTGGTGGAGATGGTGCATGGTCATTATCTACAATTTCCTATATCTCCTTAATTGGCTCACCCTCCTTCTCGATCGTGTCCAGTTGTAAAGTTTCATGCTTTGATGTTGTCTCTAAAGGAACATCCAAAGGTGGGGAATTCAATGGTATAGAGGTAGTGGCTTTGGAATTTGAAAATCAGGATTAGTGTTAGTATGTTGCGAATAATGAGCTGGTTTTTTTATCTTTGTGCGTGATTGGGGTTGCCGCGACAATGTCACTCGTAACTGGCACAAAATTGCTAGCTGCAGTTGCCGAGGCTAGTAACTTGGTAGGGAACCTTGGAAAAGATACAGTACAATTTAGATTATCCTTCAACATAACGCACTCAATGGTTGTAGGTGCAGTGTCACAGAAGCTGATGCTCTGCCTCAATCTGCTCTAATCGATTCAACAGTGGGCTCAAAATTTCTTCTGGGATCGGGGAAATTGTTTTGGCATGCTCCTTTTTCGTGACGAGTCTAATTATCTGGGGGGTTTCTTTCAACACCCTGCTCTTATTAAAATGGAAAACAAAACAACTAAAATCAAAGTAAACATAAAAAAAAGTTGAAGGGAATAGGGTTACCTTAAAAAAAGCTTGATGAGGGTCATTTTCGATACTTCTTGTAGTCTATTCGTACCCTCCATCGAGTGACAATATTGCCCAAAAAAAGTTGGGCCAATGTGCTTGCAGATACTCTCTTTTGCGTTACCATGTTGGAGGTTTCTTTCTTTAGTGTTCCCTTGTAGTCCATGTATACCCTCCACCTTGCTATTGTTCCTAAAGGCATGAATATAATAATAGGAATAGTTATATCAACACCAACCATTTAATTACCTCCATCATGGTTGGATGTAGCCTTTGTTGTATTGGCAATTGATGCTCAAGCTAATTGACGAGGCAATCTTCTACCAAAATTCATTGTAAGTCAAGGGAAGAACCAATTTTTTTAGAAGCTTTATAAATCCAACCACCATTATATTTAGGCCTCCCAAATAACTCCATTAGTAGAGATTTCGATGGCTTCAAATCTACCAACGCTGGTTCCTCGAGAAATACTTGTAATGGAGGAGATGAGTTTTTAAAGAATTCAAAACGTCCAATCATCACCTACTCATATTCCATTAACACAATATTGCCATCGTGTTGGTCCTGCATGTGGTCGTACAATTGTCGTGGCAATGGTGGATAAGAGCAATCCACAGATTTCTACTTTATCATCAGCGTTGTAACATTATGGGTATCCGATTCCTCAGAATTTGCTATAGCATTACCCTTTTCAGTCTCGTTGAATGTTGTCATTGCATTACTCTCCTTAGACTCCTCAATTTCCATGGCAATTATTTGTTTAGACTCATCCAGTGTTGGTCAGTCTTTCTCATCAACATGCCCTTAACCTTGAGGTTCTAGTTGTTCCCCACAAATCGGGGAGCTCTCTTCGCATTGTTTCTTGCCTTGGGACTTCAGTATCCTTAGGACTTAATTGTTGGGGCATGTTATCCATGGCATATGTGAGTCTCCTCAATTGATCTTCTGAATCCGTCAAGAGTGCATCCATCCTAGCATTCCCCGTATTCACAGACTTTGATAGCTCTCGAATCTCCTCAATTGATCTGTCAGCTTTAGCCAAGAAAGCTGGTAACCTTTCCTCCAATGAATTTGAATGCTCTTGAAAAGGACTATATTACCATGGCATATATGTTGCTGCGGAACTTGGCTGCTGAAAATGAATATATTGTCGAGGCATGTCTGTTGCCGCGACAAAACTATCATGCTAAAAACAATTTGAGCTTTTTGTTCATAGCATGAAGGATTTTGTTGATGGTTCCATCTATGGTCCTCTATGTAGCCATATGCACTAGGATTGTGAGGGCAATTTTCAAATACATGATGTTCTCCACAACAAGCGCAATAGTTTTCCACGGTGTGGACTCTTTGTGCTTTTCTTGGTTGGTATATGTAATCATCGGTGGGTGAAAGAAATTCTTGAGTGGACTGATTCCTATCTTCGCACATCAACTCTTGAATAGTTTGGCTTTTATTTCCCCACATGTTGATTTCTCTTAACTTTGTAGCGCACCTAAATTTTTTTTGATAAAACAAACAAAAAGAAAAATTAGTAAAAAATAATAAGAAAAATCCAATAACAAAAATAACTAACACCAATTGCCAATCCCCGGTAACGACGCTAAAAACTTGTTGTGTGACTTAAGTGCAACGCAAACGGTGCAAGTATACATGTCACAAATAATAAAGTGATATGTATCAAATATTGTCTCCACGGGGATTGGCTTGGGCCACTTTTCTTAAGTTATTACACTGTAAAAGAAATAACATAGGTGGTGATAAATTTCAAGTAAAATAAACTAAACAAAATAAAGCAAATAAAAATAAGTAATCGATTTAAGAGAGTAGGCCAGGTTTCGTGAGTAGTGGTGCAATGGTAGAATAGATTGTCGTGGCAATTGATTATTGAGGCAACTCGATTGTTGTGGCAACTAAGACCGGCTGGATTGTCGTGATATCTAGGTCACAATTTATGCCGTGGCAGCTGGGACTGGTTTTAATGCCGGAGAAACTGGTTCCTTCCTTCGAAGCTCAGCGAAGTGTTCTTCAATGTCTTCTTGTTATCCCAACAGAAGAACTAGTCATTTGTGCATACCTTGGTGATACATCCCTATGTTAACCTTGGGTGGACAACAACCGATCTTACACTCCTCTTAACTGTTGAAATCCGATCCTTATTCCTAAGGTGGATTAATCCTCACTAACGATCGTTCGAATAAGAATCAAGTTTATTCGTTTCTTGAATCTAACTCTCCTGAGTCTAGATAAATGGATAACACTCAAGATTCTCTCATGATTCTCTTAAGATAGAAATTTAAAGAACCAAAAATGAACAAACTTTGAATTAATAGAATTCAAAAACCTAAAACATCCAATCGTTCATTACACCACAAAACCCAAATAACCCCAGCCAATTTAAATCAGCTCATGGCTGGGTTTGAAAGAAATACAAAAGTAAAATTCCCAGACATGGATCGCATGAAGAAGATGATGATGTGTGAAATTCATTACGATCTGTCCTTTTCTCTCCCAATCGACTCTCCCCTTGATTTTGCTTTTTGATCTCTATTTATAGATTTAATGTGATCGAAATTGAGTTGGAAGCATAGAGTTTGATTTGAATTCCACTTTGAAGGAATTATCTCTTTATATTTATCTGCAACAACTTTTGATTTAAATCTAAGCTTTATCCTATGTGATAAGGATAAAGATAAGAGATAATCCTTGAAAATTTCTGCATTTATCTTCGACTTGATGATGCAACCCCCTTAAATAGATAAGGGGAAGAGTTTAAATGAAGTTAAAACCCGTAGAGATTTGATCCTTATCTGATCGGAGGCTTGAATTTTGAATCTGGGCTTTATCCTTTAATTTTTGGATAATCTGCAGATAATGTTGTATTTATCTAGTTTATTCTCGATATGTCGCGACAATCAGCTTCGGCAACGGCTTAAGTATTATGTTCATTCGTCGCGACAATCTCATCAATATTCTCCTTAATTGCCACAACAATCCCTACTTGCAACGGCAATCTTGTCCTGCACAAAATAAGCAAACCAGCAGCGATTTTTCCACAAAAACCAACAAAATGTATTACCAAGCTCATTGACCAAGAAAAATAGGAAACTATGCATGAATGCCTATTATTGCAACTAGAATGAGCCTAAGTCTAACAATAATATGAGTAAAAAGGGCAAGAAAAATAATACTTTTACACACTTATCTCAGATAGCTCGTGGGTGTGTTCTGTCCAGCGTGTGCTGAAGAAAGGAGGCATGACAATGATCAAGAATGATGTTGATGAAATCCTCCTCATAAGAACCTTCACTAAATGGCATATCTGTATTGACTATCATAAGCTAGACAAAGTCACGAAAATGGACCACGTCTCGTTGCCCTTTATTGACTAGATGCTGGACATGCTTGAAGGGAAACCCTACTACCACTTCCTGGACGATTACTCTGGGTACAACCAGATTTCTATCAACTGAAAGACCAAGAAAATACAACATTCACATGTCCATATGGCATTTATGCCTTTTTCCAAATGCCCTTTGGCCTATGCAATTCCCCAACAACATTCTAACGTTGTATGATGGCCATCTTTTCAGACATGGTGGATGATTTTTTAGAGATCTTCATGGATGATTTTTCTGTCTTTGTCTATTGTTTTGATCAATGCTTAGGAAATCTAAAAAATCATCCATGAAGATTGCCACTTCATGGTGTTTGAAGGCATCATCCTAGACCACCATATCTTTTAGAAAGCCATCAAAGTGGACCGAGCCAAGATTGAAGTCATAGAGAAGATTCCACCCCTGCTAATGTCAAAGCCATTAGAAGCTTCCTTGGTCACTCTGGTTCATATAGGAGATTCATTAAAGACTTGTCCAAAATCTCGAAGCCCTTGTGCTTATTGCTTGAGCATAATAGAGCATTCGAGTTTGATGACCAATTCTACGTAGCAATTAAAACCTTGAGAAAAGAACTTATTTTGTACCAGTTTTCGTGCCCCCAGATTGGTCACAACAATTTAAGCTTGTGTGTGATGCTAGCAATTATGTTGTTGGCATTGTTCTTGATCAATGTTGAAATAATGTTTTTCATGTTATATATTATGCTAGTCGTACTCTAAATGAGGCATAAGTCAACTACATTATCACTGAAAAAGAGCTGCTTGTTGTAGTTTTTTCATTTGATAAATTTAGGCCATACCTTATAGGAAGTAAGGTCATTATGCATGCTGATCATTCTACCATAAATACTTAGTGACTAAAAAGGATGCTAAACCTAGACTAATTAGGTGGATATTATTGTTGCAAGAATTTGATATTGAGTTAGTGGATAGAAAAAGGTACTGAAAATCAAATAGCTAACCATCCTTCTAGGCTTGAAAATGAATGTGATACTAATATTGCATGTGATATTAAGGAAGAATTCCCTGATGATAAACTTTTGAAATCCACGACGTTGCCATGGTATGCTGACATTGTTAACTTTCTTGTCAGTGGTATTTTTCCTTGTGATCTTAACATCCAAGGAAGGAAGAAATTTTGGCACGATGCACACTACTATTATTGGGACCAACCCTACATTCTCAAGCAATGCGTTGATCAGATGATTCATAATGCATACACGAGGAAGAACAAGAAGACATCCTCTACCATTGCCATTCCACTTCACGTGGAGGTCAAAGGACTGCTGCAAAGGTCTTACAGTCTGGATTCTATTGGCCAACCTTGTTTCGAGATACCCATGCATATTACAAGGCTTGCGATAGATGCCAAAGAAAGGGGAACATCTCTCGATGTAATGAGCTACCCATGTAAGTCATTCTTGATGTTTAACCTTTTGATGTTTAGGGCATTGACTTCATGGGACCATTCCTATCCTCCAATGGACAACTATACATTTTGCTCACTATTGATTACGTGTCCAAGTGGGTGGAGGCCATTGCTACAACCAAGAATGATGCAAATATTGTCTTCGGGTTTTTGCACAAGAACATCTTCACTCAGTTTGGAGTACTTTGTGCTATTATTAGTGATGAGAGTACTGACTTTGACAACAAGTTGATTGCCAAGGCATTACATCGATATGGAGTCCACCACAAGATTGCCATGGCATATTATCCGTAGACCAATGGACAACCTAAAGTGTCCAACCGAGAGATAAAGCAGATCCTTGAGAAAGTGGTCAAGCTAAACCGCAAAAATTGGTCCTTGAAAGTGGATGAAGCCTTTTGGGCCTATTAGATTGGATTTAAAACACCACTGGGCATGTTCCCCTATAGACTTGTCTATGGTAAGACATGTCACATGCCGATCGATCTTGAACACAAACCCTTTTGGGCTATTAAGAAGATCAACATGGGCTGCCAATTAGTTGGAGAAAGAAGATTGCTTTTTTTGAATGAGTTAGAGAAGCATCACCTGGATGCTTATAAAATTCCAAGATTTAGAAGGAAAAAACCAAAAGATGGCATGATGCTAAGCTGATGGCCCAAAATTTAGTTGAGGGCCAAACAATCCTACTGTACAACTCTCGCTTAAAGCTTTTTCTGGGTAAATTAAAGTCTTGTTGGACTGGCCCATTCCAAGTTGTCAAGGTGTATCCATATGGTGTTGTGGACACCAATGATATCAAAGAAGGCCCAATCTTTAAAGTAAATGGACAACACTTCAAGGCATACAATAGAGCATCGGTTCATCGTGACAAATCCTCATTCATGTTACTGGATGTCTAGCACATCCAGATCTATCCTTTTATTTTTATACATTTTTTATTCTTCCATTTTAATTTTTTTCAATTTATTTTACCACAATTTTAATATTATATTTATTTTATACTAGGAATAGGTTTTATTTAATTTTTTGTTTTAGGCAGTTATTACAAGTATCAAAAAAAGGGTTGAATGTTCTCCTAGAATCTAGAAAAGAAAGATTTTTGAAATTGATTAAGATGGGAAATTTTGTGCGCATATGAGAAGGATGCTTATTTTCACCCTTCGTTCTTCCAACCTTACCCTTCACTGCTTCCCAATAACTACCACACGTTTCATCCTCATTCCATAAAGTCGTCCATTTCTACTTTCCCACTTTATGAAACCATTAGCATTAAATGTTGATTTACCTCCATCATCGTGAAAAATCTTTGCCTTCAAAACCTTCCATATCCTTTGGCCCCAAGCTTTCCCATATTAGATAAATAAGTTCCCTTTCTTTTTTCAGGCGATTGCTCGCTTCACATTAAAACCCTAAACTCTTTCTTCCACAACCTCTTCTTTGCTAACAATGGTCCATCAACTCACAATCACACACTCCCACTCAGCAACCTCCTCAACAGAGAAGGGGCACCAGTCCTTCACCTTCTCATCGTTTCAAGAGTCTTCCTCTGATTCCTTCTCCGATGGCTCCAACTTTTCATCTAAACTGCATGTTTCACTTCATAAAAAGCTCTATTCCAAGCAATTCAAGAGATGTTACGAGAAGTTGAAGACTATGGATCTCCTAATGGAAGAAGGCCTATTGCTTATCCCATATTCCAACCCAAGTTTGACGATGTTGAACTAATTTTCGTCACCTCGCATGCCTGGGAGACATATGTCCAGCAACCTGGACCAATTAATGTTGACTGGTGAGAGAGTTTTACACACATTTCTGCCACCATGGAAAAGGATGGGTATTTGTCCGAGGGGTTAAAGTCGAATTCACGGTGGCCCTGATTGCTCGACACTACGACCTCTTGGTGTTTAAAGGCGCCGATTAACAGTTTATGGCTCAAACCATTGAGGCGAATGATGCCCATCATTTACAAGACCTTTGTTTCATAGGGACAACATGGGAGAGAACATTATCCAATACACGAGTAGTACAATGGCGATACCTCACTCCTAACTCCAAAATTTGGGCTTAGTTTATCAACAATAGACTTTTACCCTCTAGGAATCACACCATCATCTCCCAGCAACAATTACTTCTCTTTTACTCTATATTCCACGGGTGATAGATTGAACCCTATGAATTAATATATGGGGCGATTCTGGCAAGAGCAGCATCCAGCAGAAAGACGAGGGCATTACCCTTCCCAAGCCTAATCACAGCCTTTTGTCAAGAGGATAGGGTGGCACATTGGGAAGCAGATACCCTCATCCCAGCCTCTATCGACTGGTGGCCTTCTGATGTACGTGAGATTAAGAGCCTTCATCATCTTGCCCCCTTCTACCACCGCACCTACACCTCAACCCACCACACAGCCCCAAAGGAGTAGTGACCAGATATTGATGCTAGTGCCTCCTCCCGCCCTGCCAGGAAGACAAAGCCCTCCCGGGACAAAGGCAATGACATCTTCATTTGAGAACCTTCTCCCCAAAAATTCCCTAGGTAGGTTAGCTTTTTTTGTTTTTAGATTTTCTTTTATTGTTAGTTTTAGTTTTTCATATTGCATATGCATGTTTTTCTTGTTATTTGTTTTTCTTGTTTCCATTTTGCATTGGGGACAATGCTCTTTTCAAGTTTGGGAGAGTACTATCCCATGTGTATATTAGGTTAAATTTAGGTAAATTTTTTTTTCATGCATGTAAATAACCTAATCTGTTTTTTCTGGTTCCCTTCGCTATGATTGCACTAATTCTAAAATTGTTGTTGTGTTGATCATGATTTCCTATGATTAATCTATGCTTAATGTTTTGCAATGTGTTAAGAGCTTTCATGTTTTGAACCTAGTACTGACAATGCTGTAGCTTTTAATCCACATGTTGCATGCCTTCTAAAAAGCTTAAGAAACCTTAGGGAAATTCTAGGCTGGCTCTATGATTCCAAAGCATAATAATTGTGAATAAACTAAATGCTCAATGTAGCAATTAAAGGCTTAATTAAACTTCCAAAAAACTTGAGAAAACAGAGAAAATAATTAAAACTCGATGCCATAGGCAAAACTATTGAGGGACACTCTTCTATGTATCTTGCTACCTTAGTACACTAGGCGAGTTGTGTTTGCTCCATTTAACTTGCCCTGGTAGGAATGGTAGTACTCGTATAATAGTGAATAAAAGTCTTCACATGATGACTCTGCTCGTAGGGCTCAGGGATGGGTTGTTTGCTCCACTCCATCTTCAGGTCTGAAGAGTAGTTGTGATAAGTTGAAGCCCAGTGATACAATTTTTAAACTTAAAAAGAATGAAGGGAGTACAATATTGTGCTTAAAAAGGAAAACAAAATGCATAGGCAACAATAGAGAGTAATCCTTAAATTTTTTAAGGCTATTAAGTGATGAATGTATATGACACAACACGCACTACACCAATAGTAGAATTGATCCTTGGAACAGAATTGTAAGCTCTTATGCATTGCATTTCATTAAAATATAATTGATCCTTAAATTTGTGTTATCATAGCTTAATTGTAACCTTGGAAACTATTGGATGTTTATGTTTATGTTTTTCATGTTTACATAACATTGCTTGAGGACAAGCAACAATTCAAGTTTGGGGGTATTTAACGAGTGTATAAATAATCTATTTTACATGACCTTTTTACTTGGTTTTTGTATGTGTTTAAGCTCATTTAGTTGCATTTAGGAGTAGTTTGCATTTAGTTAGAGAGTTACACTACATGTACAGAATTGTTATATATTTTGGTGTTTTTAATGGGAAAGGTAGTGTTTTGTGCTGCATAAGCAAGATCTATTGAAGCTAGAGGAATGCTGGACTGGAAGGATAGTAGATCTCTAGGTTGGAGCTGAAAATGCAAGAAGAGTTGGAGATAAATCTACCTTTGGATTACGTGGACTCTCCTTAGGTACAGAACTCATTAAAGATAGTGAGAAAGCAATATCCTCTTAAAAGAGACTGCACGGTCTTTAGGATTGCAAAACCCTAGCTTCCTCGTCTATATAAGGAGGACTTGGACGAAAATTAAAGAGAGTGCGATTACAAACGACAGTCTTTAGTGTTCAGCTATCGAAAAACCATCAGAGTCGAAGTACTAGAGGAGTCTCCACATGATGAAAGCTATAGAGAGAGGCTGAAGGAGTGCAGGACCTGCAGCAATAGTTAGAAAGCTTGGAGGATATCGTCGAGGACGCTTGACCCTTTTCTATCCCTTTCTTGATAAACTGCTTTACTTTAATTATTTATTATGGATTTTTAGGCTCATACATGAGCAAAAAACTTTTAGTTAGGTTAAACAAATGTGAACAATGGATCTAAGCTATTAACTTAGTCTTAATCTGGCTTAGACATGAGTTTAGGGTTTTAACGACTAATAAGGAGAACTTGAAAATATAATAGAGTTGTTAGGGTTCACGCATACATGTATCACCTTAGCTTCTTTGTTATTAGCTTCTAGGCATCGAGAGAGTTAGAAGTTCATTAGAAAATCCTATCAAGTAGATACAGACCTTAATTGGTTTACGTAGACATGTATTGTCAGTCGATATAGCATTGGAAGACCAAGTTACTGGCCGAGGTATGAGTACACTGTTCAGTGGAAGGGACTTCTCGAAAATGAAGGAAGTTGGGAACCAGTTGAGGCCCTATAGAAATTAAGAAACCAAGTGGACGGGTACCATACTAGCAGAGCGACAAGGGCGTCCCTAGAACCAGTGGGGGAGAATTTCACGGGCAAACCCTACGGTTCGAGCCCAATGCACACCAGGCTAAGAGGAAGCACTCCACAACATCATTGGCGTATCAACACCCATCCGAGTTAGCCCATCACTTGGGGTTGAAGAGGCTTACTCATTGAATATGGCAAGTAGCAAATTGAATCCATCATATTCCCTTTGGTTCATTTCCATATTCTTTGTAATCTCTTATATATGGAATGTTTGACAATAATTCCTTAGATTAGGGGATATGATATATTAGCTTGAATCTTAACTGTTGATGTACATTATTCTTACCGTTGGATGTAGGGGGCTCTAACTATAAATAGAGGTTTACCCCTACCTCATTTCTTTACTTCAGTTTTGAGGAATAAAATAGAGCATTCACACAATACTCCTTGCTTTCTTTTGTTTGCATTTGTTTTTTGTTGTTTTTTTTGTTTCTGTAAGGATCTTAGCATTCTAGCTTTGATTGTTTCAGGCTTACTTAGGTGTTTCATCGTTCAAGAGCGTCTAAGGCTGCAATACTAGGGCAATAAAGTTCTACAGACGTGACAATATCAACATGCTCTCAACAAACATCATATAAAAAATTAAATCATGGTTTCATCAAAAACACTTAAACAATGCAAATTTAAGACCATAAATATAGACTTGCGCATATAGGCCAAAAATATGCAACTCATGTAATAAAGACTCCCCTATTTATTTGCAATTAAGAACTACAAAGAGTCACTCAATCATGCTTTGATAATCACAAAAACAAAACAACGCGATCAAGACAAATTGAACGAAATTAAAAGTTTTACCACTTGAACCAAGGCATGTTGATTAGGCCCCCACTCTCTTCAAGTGCCATTCTCTCTATTGTATCCAGAACTCAAAAACCTCTTGACTTTGCTCGTCATTGCTTCAACACACCTATAATAGACAATCATAAATATTTCGGTATCCAAATTGCTTTAGATCCATTAACATTAGTCTCAAAAATTTTGGTTCTACAAGAATTCTGGCATGGTTGCTGGAGAAAATGAAACGGTGAAGAATGAACAAATAAAGTGAAAAGCTAGAGTCTTACAGTAGAACCAAAATATATATAAAGGAATGAATTTCCATGTATTTCTTGATAGTACTTGATATTTGTTACCTCCTCAAAAGTACTGCTTTTATGCTTATTTTACTATGCCTTTGCTTGCTTTTAAGTACATTTAGTTGCATTTAGTTGTTAAAATCATGCATTTACATAAAAAGTTAGGATTTGTGTCTATGCCATTGTGAAGGGTTGGTTTCTTGGCATTATTGCAGGTTTAGCATGGCAGTTGCCAGCGCAGAAAGGAATGCTAGAGAGAATTTTGAGATGCTGTTGGTACAGATGGACCAAACATTGCCAAAGCTCCGGTTTGCATGAAGAGGAATTTGATGCTAGGCCAAGTAGCTGTTGAACCCGAAAAAATAGGACCAGATCAGGCTACGAGAAAATAGCAATAAGATTAATCTTCGAAAAAATAGTAGAAAATTAGTGCCAAGCTTGGTTGGCAGAATGATGCCAAGCTTGGTTGGCGAAGCAGTGACGGCAGATGATGTCAGCCTAACCTGATTAGTTCACATTCAAACTTTGGATAAAGATGATCACATCCCTTATCTCTTGAGCATTTAAAATTCAACTCAAGAGCTTATCCTAAGTCTTCCTTGCGCGCCTATTTAAAGAACGATCGAGCAAGCAATTGAAAGAGGTTGGGGATAGAATTTTTTAGAGTGATCGACGACCAGCTGCACCAAGTAGACATGTTTCAACCTGCTTGACCGAGAGCCTAGATCTTGGAGGGCTACATTGAGAGACCCCTTCTTGCCCATTCTCTTTGTTTAGATGTTTTTTTTCTTTTAAATGATGATGTGTTTACAAAATGTTGAAGGTTTTTTGGTTGATACCCTCACCATGAACTAATTTAATAGTTGGTGAGGGATGTTTGCGTTGAACGTTATTTTTATGTTTAGTTTTTAACAATGAAAATGCATCAGCATTGTTTTCCCTATCTGGCATATTCTACAATGTTTATCAAAACTGTTTCAAGCAAGAGCTGACATTGTTAGCTTATTGAACCTTAATATCTTAACAGACTTAGGGGTAACGATCTTTTGCCAGATACTAAGGTGAGATGCTTTGAAAGAAGATGTTCAAGTATTTGAGCTTACTTCTGAAGCGAATCTACCCCTTAGGAGTAAAGGTTGGGACTTAATGAAATTGATTTATGAAAAAATGTCACTATAGAGCTATAAGGGTTTTTACATGGTTAATTTAGGGCATTGACCATTGAAAGAGGCAATGCTAATTTTGAATCTGCTCGTTAAACGATGCCAAGACATTATATTATTAAAGGCTGGCATGGCATGAATAGTGTGAAAACCAAGCATCCCTTGCCAATGTTCATCATTCATTTTAAACACTCTCCTTGCCAATGTTGTTTTATTTTTATTTCTTTTCTTTTAAACTGTTTTCAAAACCAATTTCAAATCAAACAACATTTTTTCCTTTGACAAGTAACAATCAAAGTAGTCAAATTCCTGGTCAATCCATGTGGGATCGATACTCAGCTTAATGTTGTATTACTTGCCAACCATGTATACTTGCACGCAAAAGACTAAATCTTGGCATTGTTTTATACTTTTCCAATACATTTTCTACCCCTTTTGCCAAGCACTCTCACAGTCAAACAAGTTTCTGGTGTTGTTGCCGGGGATTGCAACGGAGTTTATTGTTTTCAGATTTTTATTTGTCTTCTTTTTATTTTAGCATTTTATTTTATTTCTTTGTTTTGAATGGTGTATGACCAGAAACCGCCCTGTGGTGGAAGATTGGCTATGTGATCCGAAAAATGAAAGAACCCTGCGAAGGTTAAAGAAAAAGATTCGATAGATGGCTCAACAAGGCAATGGAGGAAATGGTGTGTTAAACAATGATGAAAATCCACCCAATAACAATGGCATACTGCCAGCGCCTGTTGCCCCAGCTATAAATATGGAGGAAGAGAGACCTATTAGAGAACACCCTGCACCAAACATTAACAATATGATGCCAGGACTAATTGGTCCCAAGGTAAATACTCCAAATTTTGAACTTAAACCGGTAATGATACAAATGCTTTTGAATGTAGGACAATTTGATGGAGCACCTATTGGAGATCCAAGGCAACACTTGAATCAATTTAATGAAGTTTGCCAACTATTTCAACAGCCTGGAGTATTGGATGATATAGTGAAACTGAAGTTATTTACATTTTCCCTGAGAGATAGAGAAAAAGCATGGCTAAGTTCTTTGCCACCTGGTTCTGTCACCTCATGGGGAGATTTATGCCATAAATTTTTGCAATGATTCTAGCCATCGAGACTCACTGCCAAGCTGAGGGGTGAGATCATCACATTTAGGGAAGCTGACGATGAGACCCTATATGATGCCTATGAGAGATATAAAGACCTGTTGAGGAGATGCCCTATGCATGGATTCCCAAATGGACTCAAATAGAGACATTTTACAATGGACTAAATGCACAAACCATAATAGTTGTTGATGCTTAGGCAAATGGTTCTTTACTTGACAAAAACTACACAGAGGCAGATGGAATCCTTGAGAGGATTTCAATCAATGACTTTGAATATCGTACTGCCAGACCTGGTACCAGCATTAAAATTAGAGGCAAATTGCATGTAGATTAGCTTACATCCATCCATGCTGAAATTTCCAATCTTACTACCATGGTGAAAACTTTGGAAAAGAGCAATGAGGTCCAAGAAATGAAGGCATTAGCCCCATTCTGGAAGATATGCGGAGAGTATCATCATGCGAAAGATTTCCCTACCAACCCTGAGTCGGTAAATTTTGTTCTTCCCTTGACTTACAGCAAATTTTGGCAACTGATTGCCACGACAATTGGCTTGAGCAACAATTGCCACGACAACAAAGGCTACATCCAACCATGATAGAAGTCGACAAGAATGAGGTAATTGAATGGTTGAGAATGGATATAATTTTTCCTATTAATATATTTGTGCCTTCAGGAATAGTAGCAAGGTGAAGAGTATACATGGACTACAAGCGAACAAAGAAGAAATATACCTCCACCATGATAACGCAAAAGGGAGTAGCGGCAAGCACATTGGCCAAACTCTTTTTGGGCAATATTGTCACCCGATGGAGGGTGCAGATGGACTATAAGAAGTATCTAAAACGACCATCCTCAAGTTTTCTCATATATGCACTAACATTAGAAGATGCATGATGGCACTCTTTTCAGACATGGTCGAAGACTTCCTTGAGATCTTCATGGATGATTTTTCTGTTTTTGGTAGTGACTTCAACAGTTGCCTCGACAATTTAGAGAATGTGTTGGCAAGATGTGAAGAAACCGATTTAGTCCTTAATTGGGAGAAGTGCCATCTTATGGTAGATGAAGGAATAGTGCTCGGCCACAAGATTTCATCCAAGAGAATTAAAGTAGACAAAGCTAAGGTGGACGTGATTGAGAGACTACCCTCACCAAGATAAAGTCTTCAATTTTGTTGATTCTTGCGCCCAAGCATTCGAAACCCTAAAGGAAAAGCTTGCCTCGGCAACCCTCAATACCGCAGCAACCCTTGATGCCTCGGCAACCATGGATGCGCATGCCTCAGCAACCTTCAACACCGCAGCAACTCCTGATATGCACGCCTCAGCAACCATGGACGTGCATGCCTCGGCAACCCCTATCGCCTCGGCAACCATGGATGCACATGCCTCGACAACCCTCGATGCCACGGCAACCACTGATACGCACGCCTCAGCAACCATGGACACGTATGCCTCGGCAACTCTAGACATATTTTTTTTTCAAAAACTTGTTGCGCGTAATAAGTGCTACGCAATTGTGCAAGTATACGCTTTGTAAGTTATAGTATAAAAGATATCGTCTCCAGAGGGATTGGTGCCACTTCAAGAATCTAGTCTCTTGCACTGTGAAAAGTAAAAACACAAATAAAGGATTATATGAGTTTAACTAATAACTAAACTAGAAAGCAATAGAGTAAAAGAAAAGATGAGATCAAATGAGAGAGAGATAGGCCAGATTATCGTGAGTTGAGGTGTGATAGCTGATTGGATCGTCTTGGTAAAAGAGTGCACGGGCAACTCAGTTGTCGTGGCAACTTGCAAAATGGGGTTGCCTTGGCAACTAATCGATGGTTGCCTGGGCGACTAGTTGGGCAACTACTTGGGCGTCTGGGCAGCAACCTTCAAGGTTCGGCAGAGCGTTCTTCAATGGTTTCTTCTTATCCCTAAGTCAAAACTCTAGCTATTTGTGCATGCCTTGATAATACATCCCTGCGTGAATCAAGGGTGAACAACAACCAATCTTGCGCTCCTCTTAGCCGTTGAAATCCTTGACTTATTCCTAAGTCGGATTAATCTTCACCATCAATAGATTGAATAAAGATCATATTCATTCGTTTCTTGAATCTAACTCTCCCGATATTAGATAAATAGATGAAATCACGAGATCCTCTCCCAATTCACTCGCAAACAAGAATAAGAACCAAGAATGAATAAACCTTGAATAGAAACGTACAAACTCTTATTACCTAAACAAAAAACAATAGTTTCTCACAACCACAAAACACAATAACCATAGCCAAATAGATTTAGTTCATGGCTAGGTTCCAAAGAAACACAAGATAAATAATCCCTAGCATGAACCCAATCGAACAAGAAAGAAAAAGATGAAGAATGAGGCTTGTCCAAATCCTCCTTGCCCTAGATGCTTTTCAAAAATTCTCTCCTCTTGCCCTCCTTGGAGTTGTCGAAATTCCCCTCTCTTGCTCTCTTTTAGTTGTCGAAATCTCCCTCTTATTTATAGGGCTAGGTCAAAGTCCTTCTTTGAGGAGGAAGTTAAGTTGGAATTCAATTATCTTTAAAGAATATAATTCTTTATTATAATTATATTCCTACTAGAACTTCTCATATCTTCTTGTAATTTAATTCTTCTTTAATCTCTTCATGGAAATCAAATTCCTTTGGGATTGGGCTTTTCTCCACGTCATCTTGGGCTTGTCTAGTCATTAATTTCGACTACCATATCACCTTTGCTCTTGTCGACAATTGCCCTGGCAACTGGCTCGACGTCTCCTTTATGCATTGCCCTGGCAACTAGCTCGGCATCTCTTTCATGTATTGGCCTGGCAACTAGCTCTAGCCTTGCTTTGGCAAGTGATCCTGCACATACACACAAAACACACCAAAGCAGCATCTTTTCCCACAAAAACTAGCAAGTTATGTAATCAAGCTCAACGATGGAAGGAAACATGGATTAATGCATGAATGGATAATTATGCAACTAATATGAGCCTAAGTCTAACAATAACATGAGTAAAAAGGGTAAGAAAAATAGTACTTTTGAACACTTATCACACCCCCAAACTCGAACTATTGCTTGTCCTCAAGCAATGCAAACTAATAATTACCTGTCAAGACTTCAATTTTCACAAACTTAGCTTTGAACTTGATTTCAATTCTCTGAACCGGGGTACAAAGTATGATTGGCTTTTTATTTTTCGGAAAACTTAGGAGTTACTTGGAATCAAACTATAATGCTTGTGAGTGTGTCCGGAGTTGTGTGCAAGTTGATTTTTTGGATTCTATGCAAACAAGAGGTTTTCAAATTACTTCATTGGGTTCTTTTTAACATGTTTTAACTAGAGCCAGTTTTGGGCACCTCTAGTGTTTTGTTTTTAGTTTTATTCGACTAGAGCCGGTTTCGGGCACCTCTAGCGATCAAAAAAATTTTTTGAGCACATACTAGAGCCAGTTTTTGGCACCTCTAGCAATCAATTGTTTTTAGCACATGCTAGAGCCAATTTTGGGCACCTCTAGCATTCATCCAATTTTTATTCTAATCCCCCAATTTGTTAATTATCAACCTAAGTTCACTAGAATTCCTTAAATCAATCAAACCACAACAGTGTTTCATCAAATTTAGCATCATAGTAAAATTCTAAGTTTTTCCATGGTTATCCTAGAATAAAAATTCTATAAATTAAGTGCATTGGCAAAGTCATCATCGGATATTCATCAAATCTAAGCAATTCTTGTTCCAACTAAAGGCATGGCAAGCAATTTATGTATCCTAAATGTAATATTTAAGATGAATGTAACTAAACATGGCAACTACTAATAACAATCCCCCCCAAACTCGAGTGAGGCATTGTCCTAAATGCATGCATTAAAAAAATAAAAATAACGAAAAATAAAATGCATACGATGACTTACTCTGAGAGTTCGTCATCGTAGATGATTAGTTTCCTTTTGGTCGTTGTCTTGATTCTCTTACTTGAACGTGATGGTTGTTTTCTTGTTTCCGGTGGTGGAATCGATCCTCGTACGGGGTTGTCCTCATCGTCCTTTTCATCAGTGTCATTGGCTTTTCACTTGGAGGATTCAATTGGTGCGGTCTTTGTTGGTGCAATGGAGGACTCGTCCGAATCTGAAAAATCAAAAAATGATTCCGTAGGAGTTGATTCGGGCATAGGTGCTTTACCTTTGGCTTTTGCAGTGGTTGTCGGGATGTCTTTAGCTCTGGTTGTCGTGGCATCTTCAGGGTTGGTTACCGTGGCATCTTCAGGGTTGGTTGCCGTGGCATCAGCTTGTGCATGCACGATGTAGGTTGCCGCGGTAAGTGTTCAAAAGTACTATTTTTCATACACTTTTTACTCATATTATTGTTAGACTTAGGCTCATATTAGTTGCATAATTAGCCATTCATGCATTAATCCATGTTTCCTTCCATCGTTGAGCTTGATTCCATAACTTGGTAGTTTTTGTGGGAAAAGATGTTGCTTTGGTGTGTTTTGTGTGTATGTGCAGGATCATTTGCCAAAGTAGGGCTAGAGTTAGTTGCCAAGGCAATGCATGAAGGAGACGCCGAGCTAGTTGCCAGGGCAATTCATGAAGGAGACGCAGAGCCAGTTGCCATGGCAATTGTCGACAAGAGCAAAGGTAATATGGTAGTCGAAATTGATGACTAGACAAGCCCAAGATGACGTGGAGCAAATCCCAAACCCAAAGGAATTTGATTTCCATGCAGAGATTAAAGAAGAATTAAATTCCAAGAAGATAGGAGAAGTTCTAGTAGGAATATAATTATAATAAAGAATTATATTCTTTAAAGATAATTTAATTCCAGCTTAACTTCCTCCTCAAAGAAGGACTTTGGCCTAGCCCTATAAATAAGATAGAGATTTCGACAATCCATAGAGAGCAAAGAGAGGGGAATTTCGACAAGCATCAAGGAGGGCAAGAAGAGAGAATTTTTGACAAACATCTAGGGCAAGGAGGATTTCGACAAGCCTCCTTCTTCATCCTTTTCTTTCTTGTTCGATTGGGTTCATGCTAGGGATTATTTATCTTGTGTTTCTTTGGAACCTAGCCATGAACTAAATCTATTTGGCTATGGTTATTGTGTTTTGTGGTTGTGAGAAACTATTGGTTTTTGTTTAGGTAATAAGAGTTTGCACTTTTCTATTCAAGGTTTATTCATTCTTGGTTCTTATTCTTGTTTGTGAGTGAATTGGGAGAGGATCTCGTGATTTCATCTATTTATCTAATATCGGGAGAGTTAGATTCAAGAAACGAATGAATATGATCTTTATTCAATCTATTGATGGTGAAGATTAATCCGGCTTAGGAATAAGTTAAGGATTTCAACGGCTAAGAGGAGCGCAAGATTGGTTGTTGTTCACCCTTGATTCACGCAGGGATGTATTATCAAGGCATGCACAAGTAGCTAGAGTTTCGACTTAGGGATAAGAAGAAACCATTGAAGAACGCTCTACCGAACCTTGAAGGTTGCTGCCCAGACGCCCAAGTAGTTTCCCAACTAGTTGCCCAGGCAACCATCGATTAGTTGCCAAGGCAACCCCGTTGTGCAAGTTGCCACGGCAACTGAGTTGCTCGTTCACTCTTTTACAAAGACAATCCAATCGGCTATCACACCTCAACTCATGATAACCTGGCCTATCTCTCTCTCATTCGATCTCATCTATTCTTTTACTTTATAGCTTTCTAGATTAGTTATTAGTTAAACTCCTATAATCCTTTATTTGTGTTTTTACTTTTTACAGTGCAAGAGAATAGATTCTTGAAGTGGCACCAATCCCTGTGGAGACGATATCTTTTATACTATAACTTGCGACGTGTATACTTGCACATTTGCGTAGCACTTATTACGCGCAACAAAGTTTTGGCGCATTTGCCGAGGATTGGCAATAGCGACTTTGTTTTATTTTCTTGCACTTTCTTTTTATTTTCTTGTTTAAGATTCAAAGGGCTAACAAACTTTGGTTTTGCATTGGTATATGACCAGGGCAAGACCGACTACACCAGAATATCCCTTTGATCCGGAAATTGAACGAACCTTACAAAGACTTAGACAAAGGATAAGAGTAGCAATGGCTAATCAAGACGGCGATATGAATCAAGATGTTCGAGCAGGAGGAGGAGTGATTCTTGCATGAAACAGAACTATTCGAGACTATCTTGAAGAATATCTAGAGGGACTTAATCCAGGAGTTGTCGCACCCGAAATTGAAGCCGGCCACTTTGAGTTAAAACCGGTAGTGTTTAATATGATCAACACAATTGGTCAATTTGGCGGCTCAGCAACTGAAGATGCATGGCAACATCTGAAATCTTTCCTCGATATTTGTAACTCGTTCAAGATACACGGAGTCACCCCCGATGTCTTACGATTAAGATTATTCCCCTATTCACTGAGGGATAGGGCGAAAGCATGGTTGAATAGCATTCTTGCCAGATTAATAGCATCTTGGACCGATCTTTGTCGTGATTTCCTTGCTCGATTTAATCCTACAAATTTGACTAATAAGCTTCGTAACGACATTACCTCTTTTCGGCAGGCAGATGATGAATCCATGTATGAGGCTTGGGAACGATATAGAGAACTTCTACACAAATGCCCCCTACACGGATTCCCGGTGTGGACTCAAGTAACAATGTTTTACAACGTCGTGAATACACCAACAAGGATGATGCTAGATGCCTCGGCAAACGGCATACTCCTAGATAAGTCGCCGGAAGAAGCAATGCAAATTTTAAACAGGCTGGCCAAGAATGATTATCAATTCCCATCTACTAGAAGATGAGGAGTTAGACGCCAAGCCACAATACATGAACTAGGATCATCAGATTCAATTTTGGCACAATTGGCCACTCTAACCAAGATGGTCCAGAACATGCAAAAACCAAACAACACACATGAAGTCAAGGTAATGGATTCTTTTTGTGAGTTATGTGGTGATAACCATAATTCTTCTGAATGTATGCAGAATCCGGAATCCAGCTTCTATGTGGGGAATTACAATCGGAACAACAATGTGATGTCCAATACATACAATCCAGCTTGGAAGAAGCACCTAAATTTTTCATGGAGTAATCCCAACAATGCTCTAAACCAGAACAATCAGAATGCACAAGCATCGGGATTCCAGCAGAATATGCCACGGTAACAGTTGTCGCAGCAACAACCGACAACATCTAGTTCTTTGGAAAATTCTCTAAATGCTTTTATGATGAAACTGAATCTTATATGGCTGAGAATAGTAATTTCATAAAAAGAACTGATGCTTTTATTAATAGGACCGAGATGAGATTGCAAAACCAAGAGGCGGTAATCAAATCATTGGAAAATCAAGTCGGACAGTTTGCTCAGAATCTGAATACTAGACCGCAAGGAGGTTTACCTAGCGATACTGAAGTCGCAAGAGGAACTGGCCATGAGCAATGTAAGGCAATCACCACTAGAAGTGGCCAACAACTTAGAGAGGCTCAAACCCGCTCATCAAACAAAACTCCACAAAAAGATCAAGACGAACCTAGCGGCAAAGCCTCGGATACTGAACCAGGAATTACCTCGGCAACCGGCAATAAGCATGCCTTGACAACCGACGATAAAGACGCCTCGGTAACTTGTGAAAAGCATGTCTCGGCAACCCCAGTTGATAACACCTCGGCAACTCCAGTTGTCCCGTCAATGCTGTCAATCAAGTTTCAAACCAATGAAAGGATCGAAGATATCCGACTTCCACCACCATTCCCACAAAGGTTGAAGCGACAAAAGCAAGAATACCAATTCAAGAAGTTTCTTGATATCCTAAAGCAAGTCCACATCAACTTGCCATTGGTGGAAGCAATTGAACAAATGCCAAACTATGCCAAGTTTCTTAAAGACTTTATGTCGAAGAGAACAAGGCTAGGAGAGTTTGAAACAGTTGCCGCAACAGAGGGATGCATGGCAATGTTGCACAATCGTATGCCACCCAAATTGAAGGATCCCGGAAGTTTCACAATACCCTGTTCCATTGGAAATCACTATGTCAGGAAAGCATTATGCGACCTTGGGGATAGCATAAACTTGATGCCTAAATCGGTTTTCCAGAAACTAGAAATCGGGAAGGCAAGACCTACAACAGTTATGCTACAGCTAGCCGACAGATCCTATGTGCATCTAGAGGGAAAAATAGAGGACATACTGGTAAAAGTTGATAAATTTATTTTTCCCGCTGACTTTATTGTTTTGGATTGTGAAGCAGATGAGCATGCACCCATCATTCTCGGGAGACCATTCCTAGCAATAGGGAGAACCTTGATCGATGTTGAAAAGGGAGAACTCACAATGAGAGTGAATGACCAGCAAGTTAAACTAAATGTGTTCCAAACACTAAGGCATGCCGACGATCCAGAAGAATGCCAACTTCTTCATGCCACTACAGAGTTTAACTTCGACGAGGAATTTAGTTGCCTCGGCAACTACATTGCCGATCAAGAGGAACCTGAGGAGTATGAAGAACCGGTCGATGATTAACAGCAAGAAGAGGCAAATTGGCTAGTCAATCAACCAGGTACATACTTTGAACCACTGGATTACTCAGGTAAGGAAGGTAAGCTCAAAAAACCCTCTATTGAACAACCACCGATTCTTGAGTTGAAACAATTGCCAGAGCAACTAAAATATACATACTTAGGAACCGATAATACATTGCCTGTAATTATTTCTTCTAAGTTACAGCCTGAGCAGGAAAAGAAGCTGATCAAGATGTTGAAGCTACACAAAAGGGCAATAGGGTGGACAATTACCGACTTGAAAGGAATTAGCCCGGCAGTGTGCATGCACAAGATTTTGTTAGAAGATGATCACAAACCTTCAATTGAGGCCCAGAGGAGACTAAATCATGCCATGAAAGGGGTTGTAATGAAAGAAATCATCAAGTGGCTTGACGCCGGCATTATATACCCTATCTCTGATAGTACATGGGTAAGTCTGGTACAATGTGTACCGAAAAAGGGAGGTATGATTTTTCTGTTTTTGGTAATGACTTCGACAGCTGTCTCAACAATTTAGAGAGGGTGTTGGCAAGATGTGAAGAAACTGATTTAGTACTCAATTGGGAGAAATGCCATTTTATGGTAGATGAAGGAATAGTGCTCGGCCACAAGATTTCATCCAAGGGAATTGAAGTAGACAAAGCCAAGGTGGACGTGATCGAGAGATTACCCCCCACCAAGTTCAGTTAAAGGAATACGAAGTTTTCTTGGACATGCAGGTTTTTACAGAAGGTTCATTCATAATTTTTCTAAAATCACTAAACCCTTGTGCAATTTGCTTGAACAGGATAAAGCCTTCGATTTTGATTATTCTTGCACCCAAGCATTCAAAACCCTAAAGGAAAAGCTGGCCTCGGCACCCATTGTCGTTCCACCAGATTGGACGCTACCTTTTGAGCTTATGTGTGATGCAAGTGATTTCGTGGTAGGAGCAGTCCTAGGCCAACACACAGGTAAGACCTTCCATGTGATATACTACGCTAGTAAAACTCTTAATAGTGCTCAAGTGAATTACACAACAACGGAGAAAGAGTGACTAGTTGTAGTTTTCGCATTTGACAAGTTCCGATCCTATTTGATTGGTACAAAGGTAATTGTTCATACGGACCATTCGGCAATCAAATACCTAATTGCTAAAAAGGATGCTAAACCTCGTTTGATCCGTTGGATATTACTTTTACAAGAATTTGATATTGAAATTAAGGACAGGAAAGGAACAGAAAATCAAGTGGCCGATCACTTATCACGTTTGGAACGCAATAGGGAGGAGGACGCAGATCTAGAGATATGCGATGCATTCCCGGATGAACAAATTTTAGTTGCCTCGACAACCATGAACGCGCACGCCTCGACAACCATGGACGTACACGCCTCGGCAACCCTTGACGCCGCAGCAGCCTTTGACGCGCACACCTCGGCAATTTTGGGAGCAGTCGCCACGGCAGCACATGCCTCGGTAATACCCTAGTACGCGGATTTAGTTAATTTCCTTGTTTGTGGTATTTTACCTTATAGCATTACTCACCAAGGGAAGAAGCGGTTCCGCCATGATGCTAAGCATTACTTTTGGGACGAGCCTTTTTTGTTTAAACAATGTGCAGATCAGGTTATACGCCGATGTGTCCTTGAAGAAGAGCAACAGAATGTACTCCGGCAATGCCATTCTTCACCCTATGGAGGACATTTTGGAGGAACTCGTACCGCGGCCAAAGTTTTGCAATTCGGGTTGTATTGGCCAACATTGTACAAAGATGCCCAAGACTTTTACAAGCAATGTGATTGTTGCCAGAGGACGGGCAATATCTCTAGACGACATGAGATGCCACTCCAGAACATTATCGATGTAGAATTGTTCGATGTGTGGGGGATCAATTTTATGGGACCTTTCCCATCTTCATTCGGCAACCTCTACATCTTACTTGTCGTCGACTACGTGTCTAAATGGGTTGAGGCAGCTACAGTTCCCAACAATGATTCCAAGACCGTGCAACGATTCTTGCAGAAAAACATATTTACACGGTTTGGGATACCAAGAGCAAGGCAAACATTTTGACAACAGACTAATTGCTAAGATGTTGCAACGCTTCGGCATATCACACAAGATCGCCACGGCATATCACCCACAAACCAACGGGCAAGCAGAAATTTCCAACCGGGAATTGAAGGGTATACTCGAGAAAGTTGTAAATCCTTCTAGGAAGGATTGGTCATTAAGACTAGATGAGACACTTTGGGCATATCGCACTGCATTCAAAACACCCTTAGGTATGTCCCCCTTCCGTCTTGTCTATGGCAAAACATGCCATCTACCAGTGGAAATCGAACACAAGGCATATTGGGCAATCAAGACCGTGAATATGGATTGGGAAAATGCCGGACAAAAGCGTTTGTTGGACCTCAATGAGATAGAAGAATTTCGTGCACTCGCCTATAACAATGCACGAATCTACAAGGAGAAAACAAAGCAATGGCACGACAAAAAACTATTGCCGCGGTAATTCATGCCAGGGCAACTAGTTCTCTTATTCAATTCTCGGCTAAAACTTTTCCGGGAAAGCTAAAATCAAGATGGTCGGGACCATTCGAAGTCGTCAAACCATTCTGCCATGGTGCTGTGATAATCAAGTCCATCTCTGACAACCATGAATTCAAAGTTAATGGACAAAGATTGAAGCACTATAATGGTGCCCATGTGGAACGTAACAAGGAAGTGGTCAACTTAGGAGATGCATAACATGCTCTCCCTTTTGATATATTTTTTTTCCGATTAAGCTTTTATTTTATTTTATTTTTTTCGAATTTTTATTTTTTTATTATTTATTATTTCTGATTATTATTAATTTTTTAGGATAGATTTTATTTATTTATTTATTTTAAGTCAAGAATCCTTTTATACATCTTTATTTATTTTCTTTTATCTTTAATCCTTATTTAATTTGTTTTTGAATTGTAGGGAAAAAGAGTTCAAGATAAAGAGGAATTTTAATCCAAGTAGGAAAACATCTTCAACAAGGAAACTAATGGGCTGAATCTAAGGCTTATATAAAGCCTCCAATTCACCCTAATCACAACCCCTTGTCGTCAACTTCTCCTTCACCTTAAACCCTTTTTCATTTTCCCCTAATCCCACTGTAATCACTCATTTTTATCCAGTTTGTGAATATTGTTAATATAATAATTAAAGGGGATTATTATCGCATGTGGACGTGTAATACTATGTATATATATACGTGTTATTAATATATATGCAACACATGTGTGTGATGTGTGCATGTGTGTGTGGTTATTATTTATGTGTATGATTGCATATATGTGTATGTATAAATGTTCAGGTATGTGTATATGTACGTATATGGCATGTGAATTAATGATATTATTATTAGGATATTGATGTCATGTATTATTATTAGTTTATATGTGCACATGTATGTTATATATATGAGTGTGTGTATATGTATTATCAGTTACTACTAATATTACATGTTATATAACTTATGCGTGTATATATGTGTGTGTGTGTCTAATTATGTACGTATGCATGTAGTAATATATATGTGTTTTAATTATTGGTTTTATTATTAATATTATTGTTAATTGTAATACAAATATATGTAACAGATCTAAAATAAATAAAACCCACATATATTATAACAGTCCAGTCCATGCAGTTACAAAACTTAAAACCTAAATTTACAAGGCTCGTTTGGCCCAAAACCATAACACATATCAGACTATCTAAACCCTAATTGTTTTTATCCCTTGCGCATATAAATGAGGGCCATTGGATTGGATCCAAATCCGACGGCCGAGATCAAACCATGGCGTCTCTCCAGCTGGCCGCGTGGAACCACGTGCAGATCGTTTGGCTCCACACACGCGCGTGTATCACACACGCAGGACTCCTCGACTACTGAGCTCCACATGGCAAGATCCTGGGCAGTCTCGTCTTTCCTCAGATCGGATCCTGGTCGCCTATCTTCAAATCACCCCGGCCGTTGGATCGGATCTAATCCAATGGCCAAGGGACGCTCTGGCCATATGATCACCACCATGCCTCCTCCCCATGCCGTCGTACCAACCACCACATCAGACGCATCACCAAAAACACAAGAAAAAATAGATATGTCAGTAACCAAATCAGAAAATATGTATTTTGTATCATATCTTTTACCAAAAACGATCAGAGAGGATATATGTGTGAGAGGTCATAAGAACAAATGCAGTCCAGTTGTAATCAGTTCCAGAAATAAAAAAGAACTAAAAGCTTCCAGTGGTAAAAAAAATATTTTTGCTTCCTTTCTTACATGCATGTAAAATAAATGGAGTAATAAAGCATAAGGGGTGAGAGTTTTACCTTCGGTCGTTAGTTCCCCCACCGGCAACAAGCCTAAATATGGTGAGTCGGTCAAAAAGGGGGGTGTCTTTCGGTCTCGGTTTCTTAAAAAGGGTGGTTTTCTCTTCCGGGTTTTCTTAGATATAGATAAAAATGGGAGTTTTTGTTTAAATCTAAGTTTAGGTTCAAGTTTGGGCTGAAACAAGGGTCATTTTGGAGGTTTTTTTGGTTCGCTAGCGCCGGCTAACGGCGGCCGACGATGGAAGAGACGGCGGTGGTCTGCTGATTTCTGGGTTCATCAGGGTTTGGCTTCGGGGATTCAGAGAGAAATAAGAGCTTTGCTCTTGAGGGTAAAAAAAATGGGGAAATGGTCGAATTTCAACCTGATAAATGTGATATATAGAGTCATAATATTTTCAAAATGGGTTAATTCGGGCTTAAGGACTCCCGCATTTCTGATCTTTTCAAATCAAGCATCCCTCTTGGTACAATCACAAGCCTGGTCCTTCTTATCGTTTAAATTTTTTTAATTTCGTCTTGAAATTAACCAGAATCAGCGTGTAAATGGTGAAATTACGTTCTAAGTCCCACCGCGTTTTGAAAATTTTCACTTCGAGCTTGCCCCTTGGTTTATTTGCATCTCTAGTCCCCGCATGTTTATTTCAGATTATAATTAGGTCCCAAATTATGCTTTTTCTTCTTTTGTTTCGAGTATTCTGGTTCTCTTTTTACTCAATTCAGTCCTTTATTTTATGTCAAATAATTGTGGTTATTTGTTTATTATTAGGTTTTGTGGTACGGTAATTTTGCTCTCAATGTTTTTATCTATGTTCTTGTATCATATTTATCTATGTTTTTATGTAATATGTGTTTATCATGTGCTTTAGCGTTTAATTTATTTTGTTCGTATTATGCACATATCTATTTTATATGTTAGGTCTAGTTTCGTTTGCACATCTTGTTTATATATTTCTTCATGTGTTTTATGTATGTTTGTTGGCATATTATGTGTCTTTATTTGTATTTTTATAATGTATGTATTGTCACGCTTGCATGTCTTTTAGTTTATTTGTTCATGCCATATACTTTTTTTTTAGTAAGTGATCATGTTTAGCTTATTTATTTATCATGTAGATTTGAATTCTAACACGTTTATTGGTGTTTTGCATTTTGGGTTACATATTAAAAATGGGTGATTTTTTGTTACATATTAATATCATGACGTGTCATAATTTATGCATGTAAAGTGTACCGTGTGATAAGGGTTTTAGTGTATTTTTGTGGTGTTGTTGATTTGTTAATTCCGTACCCTTTTTAGGTTTATGTCATGCACGTTATAGTTGCGGTTCGTTTTATTGTGTTTAAGCATGTTAAGACTAATTAGTCTAAATTTGGAAGCATGCCTTCTCTTGTTCATATTTTATTTTATTCTGTTTTAACCATCATGATATGTTATGTTCATGCATTTTAATTATTTTTGTTTAATATTATAGTATTCATGTTTTAATACCAAGTCAATATGAATGTTTTTATGTTTTTCGTTTTCTAAGATTGCATAATGGATTATGTTTTTTGTTGTTTTCTAAGATTGCATATCGAGATATATAAATTGTCAATGCGGTGCCCTTTTATCCGAGCGTAAACGGGGCCAGTATTAGGCGTAGTGATAGTGGTTGGGCGTTTACTCTCAGATAACGGGGCCTATAAAATCTACTCGCACCTATAACCGAATCTTAACCTAATCGTCACTTTAATCCAGAAAATCTAATATTAATAAAGCGGTAATTATTAAAGTACCAATTTTGGGCGGTGTGGGGGTGCTAATCCTTCCCCATCCGTAACCGACTCCCGAACCCAATAGTTTTCAAATCTCTGGTTTTATGGTGCCCGGCCTACCTAAGTGGCCGGTGGCGACTCCCTTTCTTTAAGTAAAATATGGTATTTTTAAAATCCCACGGAATAAATATTTTAATACCCAAAAAATCACAAACACTTCGAACACTCATTTTTTTTAGCGAAACGGACATCGCTACAGATGGCGACTCCGCTGGGGACCATTTTTGTTTTTTCAAAAACAACAAAAGGAGAGTCAAGCTTTTTCCATTTGAAAGGCTTCTTTACGTAAATAATTTGTACTTTGAGTGCTGCGTTTTCCATTTGAAAGAAGTCTCGAGCACTGACCAATTCATAAATAATCTGTTGCCGGATACTATGGCAAGATGCTTCGAAAGAATATGTTCAAGTAGATGAGCTTACTTCTGAAACGAATCTACCCATTGGGAGTAAAGGTTGGGACTTAATCAAAATGATTTATGAAAAAACATCACTATAGAGATATAAGGGTTTTCACATGGTTAATTTAGGGCATTGACCATCGAGAGAGGCAGTACTAAATTTTGAATCTGCTTGTTAAACGATGCTAAGGCATTATATTATTAAAGGCTGGCATGGCATGAATAGCGTGAAAACCAGGCATCCATTGCTAACGCTCATCATTCATTTTAAACACTCTCCTTGCCAACAATTTTTTATTTTTATTTATTTTCTTTTAAACTATTTTCAAAACTAATTTCAAATCAAACAACATTTTTTCCTTTGACAAGTAACAATCAAAGCATTCAAATTCATGGTCAATCCCTGTTGGATCGATACTCAGCTTACTGTTGTATTATTTGCCAACTGTGTATACTTGCACGCAAAAGACTAAATCTTGGCACTATTTTATACATTTCCAATACATTTTCTACGTCTTTATCAAGCACTCTGACAGTCGAACAATATTAATATTGAGAGAAGTAACACTTGTTTATAGTTTACAAAGAGCACCTAATCTAAGAAATGTATAATTACATAAGAATCACCATTGATTTCTGCATTAACTACAAAAACTTTATTCCTATTTTAGTCCTTGCATTGAATTAGATATTAGGAAAAAATTTGTAAGTATCAATAGCAATTTATTATGGGATATTATTCCAAATCTTCTAACGACACCTTACACTCCCTCACAAGCTGGTGAGCAAGCACAGTAAAGCACCAACTTGGATCTTGGATGCGATGCCTTGTTATGGGAGAAAATTTCACCATTGATGACCTTCTCTAAGATGGAGGTTTGAGATTTTTTATCCAAATGCAAATAGATCAGCATATTTGCTGAAAAGTCTCTTTGGCAGTAACTCAAATTTCACATGTTGTTCCTAAGAGAAAAATGCTCCCCTTTCTCGGGAGTCTTTGATTTGAACAATTGGGATAAACCATGATGTACTTGTGCAACCATTGTTGATAAAATGTAGCTTTTTTGTTGGTTTCTGCATCTCTCATGAGATGCCTTCCAGTTTCCCTCTACCATACTGAGATGTCTCCATCTTTCCTCTACCATTCACGGTCTATAAGTATTTTTTTGCCATTCAACTTATGGTACGCTTAAGATGGTTGATGCATTAGTTGGAATATCACGACTGCTATACAGGATGCTCCAACATGCAATTCCTTACTAAAAGGACTGATGTGAATGATGTAGGAAGTGATCACATGAATCTACACTCCCCCAAGCTAGTAGGTACACGTACTAATGTCCTTACTGAAAAAGTCTCTTTGAAAACTCAAATTTCATTTGTTGTTCCCTAAAGAAAGATGTTCCCCTTTCTCGGGAGTCTTAGATTTGAATAGTGAGGACAAAACCATGATGTACTTGCACAACCATTGTTGATAAAATGCAGCTTTTATTGTTGGTTTCTACATATCTTTCAGTTGTTGTTGCTGATTTCTGCATCTCTCCTGAGATGCTTTCCACCTTCCCTTTACCATACTTAGATGTCTCCAGCTTTCCTTTGTCATTCACGGTCTAGGAGTATTTGGTGCCATTCAACTTATGGTACGCTTGAGATGGTTAATGCATCAATTGGAATATCATGACTGTTAGAGAGGATGCTCCAGCATGTAGTTCCTTGATGAATTGTCTGATGCGAGCGATGTAGAAAGTGATCACAGGAATCTACGCTCCTTCTAAGCTGGTAGGTACACATACTAAAGTCCCAACTTGGATTTTAGATTTAGAATCCTTGAAAAAATATTATCTAGTTTTTCTTAAGGCTAAACTATAATCTCTTCTCATATCTTTTACAATTGATGGCTAAGATAGAACCAGATAGGTTTTAAGACTAAACTATAACATTTCCCTACTTTTTACAATGGATGGCTAAGACAGAACCAAATAAAGAAAAAGAAAATTAAGGAGACGATGATCAAAGCAGTTGCTACAAGAATTGTTGGTGAATGGTGCATTAGATCTGATAATTCGTTAGCAGCGGAAGAAAAATGGTTTTATGACCTTCGGTAGTAGCGGCAGAGGACCGACGTCAAGACCGTCGGTGGCTCTAATATCATGTGAGAATTCCAACATGGTTACTAAAGAAGATAAACAACGATGAAGAATGAACAATAAAAGTGAAAATCTAGAGTTTAACGATAGAAACAAAATAGATATAAATGAATGGATTTTCGTATATTTAGTAATGTTACTTGATATTAATATCGACAGAAGTAACACTTATAGTTTACAAAGAATACCTAATCTAGGAAAGGTTTAATTACATAAGAATCACCATTCATTTTTGCAGTAACTACAAAAACTTTATTCTTATTTTATTGCTTGCATTGACTTAGATATTAGGAAATAATTTCCTAACTATTAGTTGTCATTTATTATGGGATATTATTCCCAAATCTTCTAACGGCAGCCTACACTCGCCTTCAAGATGATGAGCAAGCATAGTAAAGCACCAGCTTGGATCTTGGATGTGATGCCTTGTTATGAGAGCAAATTTGCTTCATTGATGACCTTCCCTGAGATGGAGATTTGAGATTTTGTACTCAAATGCAAATAGATCAGCATATTTGCTGAAAAAGTCTCTTTGATAGCAACTCAAATTTCACGTGTTGTTCCTTAGAGAAAAATGCTCCCCTTTCTCGGGAGTCTTTGATTTGAACAATTGGGACAAAATCATGATGTACTTGTGCAGCCATTGTTGATAAAATGTAGCTTTTCTTGTTGGTTTTTGAATCTCTTTGTAGTTGTTGTTTCTAGTTTATGCATCACTCCCGAGATGTTTTTCAGCTTTCCTCTGCCATATTAAGATGTCTCCAGCATTCCTATACCATACACGCTCTATAAGTATTTGCTACCATTCAACTTATGGCATACATGAGATGGTTGACGCATCAGTTAGAAAATCAGGACTACTACATAGGATGCTCCAGCATGTAGTTCTTTATTGAAATTTCTGATGCGAATGATGTAGGAAGTGATCATAGGAATCTACATTCCCCCAAGCTGGTAGGTACACGTACTAAAGTCCTTACTGAAAAAAGTCTCGTTAACAGTAACTCAAATTTCATGTGTTGTTCCTTAGATAAATATGCTCCCCTTTCTAGGGAGTGTTTGATTTGAATAGTAAGGACAAAACCTTGATGTACTTGCGCAACCATTGTTGATAAAATGCAGCTTTTGTTGTTGGTTTCTGCATCTCTTTGCAGTTATTATTGTTGATTTCTGCATCTCTCTTGAGATTCCTTCTAGCTTCCCTCTACCATACTGAGATGTCTCTAGCTTTCCTCGGCCATTCATGGTCTAAGAGTATTTGCTGTCATTCAACTTATGGTATGTTTGAGATGGCCAATGCATCAGTTGGAATATCAGAACTTCTACACAGGATGCTCATGCATGCAGTTCCTTACTAAAATGTATGATGTGAACAATGTAAGAAGTTATCATAGGAATCTACACTCCTCCCCAAGATGGTAAGTACACATACTAAAGTCCCAGCTTAGATCTTTGATGTAGAATCCCTGGAAAATATTATCTAGTTTTTCTTAAGGCTAAACTAGAATCTCTTCTCATATCTTTTACAATTGATGGCTAAGATATAACCAGATAAGTTTTAAGACTAAACTATAACCTTTCCCTATTTTTTACAATGGATGGCTAAGATAGAACCAAATAAAGAAAAAAGAAATTGCGGTGACGATGATCAGAATAGTTGCTACAAGAACCATTGGTGAACGGTGCACTAGATTTGATGATTCGTCAACAGCAGAAGGAAAATGGTTTCATGACTGTCGGCGGTAGCGGAAGAGGACCGGTGTTAGTATCTTCGATGGCTTTATTACCATGTGAAAATTCTGACATGGTTGCCGGAGAAGATAAATGACGGTGAAGAATGAAAAATAAAAATGAAAATCTAGAGTTAAACGATGGAACCAAAATAGATATAAGTGAATGAATTTCTTTACATTTTTTAATAGTACTTGATATTAATATTATGAGGAGTAACACTTATTTATAGTTTACAAAGAGTATCTAATCTAGGAAAGGTTCAATTACATAAGAATCACCATTGATTTCTCTATTAACTACATAAACTTTATTCCTATTTTATTTCTTACATTGACTTAGATATTAGGAAATAATTTCCTAAATATTAGTAGCCATTTATTATGGGATATTATTCCCAAATCTTCTAACAGCAGCCTAAAGTCCCCCTCAAGTTGGTGAGCAAGTACAGTAAAGCACCAGCTTGGATCTTGGATGTGATGCCTTGTTATGGGAGCAAGTTTGCTCCGTTGATAACCTTTTCTAAGATGGAGGTCTGAGATTTTGCATTCAAATGTAAATAGATCAACATCTTTCCTGAAAAAGTCTCTTTGAAAACATCTCAAGTTTCACATGTTGTTCTTTAGAGAAAAAAAGCCCCAATTCTCGGGAGTCTTTGATTTGAACAATTGGGAAAAAATCATGACGTACTTATGCAGCCATTATTGATAAAATGAAACTTTTATTGTTGGTTTCTACATCTTTTTGCAGTTGTTGCTAGTTTATGTATCTCTCTTGAGATGCCTTCCAACTTCCCTCTGCCATATTGAGATGTCTCCAACTTTCCTCTGCCATTCATGGTCTATGAGTGTTTGCTGCCATTCAACTTATGGTACGGTTGAAATGGTTGATTCATTAGTTGGAAAATCATGACTGCTACACAGGATGCTCTAGCATGCAGTTCCGTATTGAAAGGTCTGATGCAAATGATGTAGGAAGTGATCATAGGAATCTACACTCCCCCAAATTGGTAGGTACACTTACGAAAGTCCTTACTTAAAAAGTCTCCCTTATAGCAACTCAAATTTCATGTGTTGTTCCTTATAAAAATGCTCTTATTTCTCGGGAGTTTTTGATTTGAACGGTGGGGACAAAATCATGATGTACTTGTGCAACCATTGTTGATAAAATGCAGCTTTTATTTTTGGATTCTGCATCTCTTTACAATTGTTGTTGCTGGTTTCTACATCTCTCCTAAGATGTCTTCTAACTTCACTCTTTCAAATTGAGATGTCTCCAACTTCCATCTACCATTCACAGTCTAAGAGTATTTTCTTCCATTCAATTTATGGTATGTTTGAGATGGTTGATGCATCATTTGGAATATCATGACTACTACACAAGATGCTTAAGCATGCAGCTCCATACTAAAAGGTCTAATGTGAATGATGTAGGAAATGATCCCAGAAATCTACACTCCCTATAATTGGTAGGTACACGTACATAGTCCCAGCTTGGATCTCTGATGTAGAATCCCTAAAAAAATTATTTAGTTTTTCTTAAAGCTAAGCTAGAACCTCTTCTCTATTTTTTTTCAATTGATTCCTAAGACAGAACAGATACTTTTTAAGGCTAAACTATAACATTTCCGTATCTTTAAAAATGGATGGCTAAGATAGAACCAAATAAAGAAAAAAAATTAAGGCGGCAATGATCTTAGCAGTTGCTACAAGAACCGTTGGTGAATGACGCACCTGATCTGATGATTTGTTAGTAGTAAAAGAATAATGATTTCATGACTGTCGACGACAACAAAAGAGGATCGACATCAAGATTGTCAGTGACTCTGATACCATGTGAGAGTTTCGGCATGATTGCTGGAGAATATGAACAACAGTGAAGAATGAACAATAAAAGTGAAAAGCTATAGTTTAAAGATAGAACCAAAATAATTATAAAGGAATGAATTCCCCTACATTTCTTAATAATAATTTATATTAATATTGACAGAAGTAACACTTATTTATAGTTTACAAAGAGTGTCTAATCTAGGAAAGTTTTAATTACATAAGAATCACCATTGGTTTCTACATTAACTGCAGAAACTTTATTCCTAATTTATTGTTTGTTTTGACTTAGATATTAGGGAATAATTCCCTAAATATCAGTAGCCATTTATTATGGGATATTATTCTCAAATCTTTTAATGGCAGCCTACAGTTTTTCTTAAGAATTTATTTTGCAATTTCATCTTTTTTATTTGAAGAAAAAAGTCTTTTTGAGACTCAAACATTTTAATCAATTTTATTTTTAAAAATCTAGGGGAATTATATTGTTTAATATAAAAGTTTGTTTTAACAAAATTATATTTAGAGCTTTCTCCATTTTTACCTTTTTCTTTCAAAAAATTTTGTTAAACAAAACTTTTCCCTTTTAAGGTTACTGATTCCCTTTTGCTGATCTTCTTGAACTTTTGAAAGCAAATTTTGTAAATTTAAATTCTTTTGTTCAAAATCTTTAAATTTTACTTCAAGTTCAAGATTGGTTTTAGCAAGCAAATCATTTTCAACTTTTAACTATGAAACCATCTTTTTTATTTTTCAAAACAAAGGTTTCAAATTCTAAAATCAATTCTTCCTAAGAATGTTGCAACTCATCAAATGTATATGAATTTAAATTTGATGAGTTAGAAGTTACCTTTGAATCTTCTTCGATGGCCATAAGACATAGGTTGGCTATTTTTTCTTCATCGGTGGAGTCTTCATCACTCCATATAGCCATAAATGTCTTCTTCTTGTTATGGCTTAATCCCTTTTTCTTAAGTCTAGGAAAATCATATTTGATGTGTCCTGGCTTCTTGTATTCGAAGCATACGATGGGATCTCTCATCTTCTTCGATCCATCTCGATTCTTCCTTTATGCACTTCATGAATCTTTTAAGCTTCTATTTTGTACAAATCCCAAAAATATGATGGTCAATCCATAAGAAGACAACTCAAAAATATGAGTTTGGTGAACTATACTAATGTTGGGCTAAGTCTAATTCGTGCAAAAGCATTTATATATTAGCTTTTTGGTTGAATTTACAAAATCTCGTAACTAGTCTCATATCTAGTTTTTTTTCTCGCACAATCTTCGACAAAATGAATGTATCTTGAGTTCCTAATGTTAGATTGATGCGTTGAAAAGGTAACTAAATGACGGTCAATCCATAAGATGACAACAAGACTCAGAAATGCCCGGATTACATCCGAATAGTAGACACGAGTTGGTTGTCCTTTCATACTTCAAGAACAATTTCAACTTCTTATCCAAGATCCATTGTTTCACCCCACCTATGCAGTGGCGGATCCATAAATATATTTGAGGGTGGGCACACATAAAATCTCAAAATTTTAGGGTGGACACAAGTCATGAATATTACAAAAATTTAAAGACTAATTCATAAAAATAAAAAATTAAAGGTAAATGTGTGAATTTTAAAAAATTCAGGGTGGACACGGGCCCACCCCACACTACATTTGCATCCGCCATTGCACCTATGCATGTATGATTTATCCTATAACTTTCCAAGACATTAAGGTACGGAGTGTCTCCATCCATGTTATAAGAAGAAAATATGCCACCAACAAAGTCACCATTTAAATGTTAAATATTTTATTTGTCTCTGTACAATGTCTAAGAAGTGGATTTAATCCTTGCACTCTAGTTTGATTAATTTTAATTTTTGTAATTTTTAAATTTTTAGTCTTGACTCAATCAATACAAGAACAATATGATTAAATTATAAAGGCTTAAAATAATTAAAAGTGTGTTTATTTCAAATAAAATAACTTATGAAAAAAATATTTTCTTCCATTTCTCATCTCTTACCGGGGGGACGTAAATTCTTCCACCATTTTCCGTTCCTAGCAACTTTAATACACCCAATCACTAATACTTTTCCACCATGAATTCAAATGTATGTCCTTGAATTCAAATTTTAGGCTAAACGTTTCGTGCTTAAATTGATCAACTATGAAATTTGGACTAAATTGAGTTGTTTGTAAAGGTTTAGGGTGTCAAATGGCATTTTTCGGAGTTTTGGGGTAATTGAATGAAAAAAGGATTAATTTGGAAGTTTTGGAAAACTGAGGACTAGCTTGAACAAGAATGATCTTTTAAGTCCATTTTGTAAACCCTAGGGAAATGCTAGGGCCGCCTTATATTTTTCCCAAAACCCTAGAGTATTGAAGCAACATTTTTGGCTAAGGTAGACTAAGGCTTTGTTCGGCAGAGCATTCAAACCATGGGTTTGAACGCAAAAGCTGCCTTGGGGAAAAAGCAGCAATTTTCAGCTTCTCTAGATTCTACGTTTTCAGCCAAATTTGATGCAAAAGCTGGGTTGAAAGGGACAAAAGCTTGATGTTTGGCAGAGCTTTTCTAAAAGCTGGGCAGAGAAGCAACGCCGAACAGAGTCTAAGTGTGTTTAATACCAAACCTAAAGAGAATAAGTGTCTTTTTACACTAAAATTTTATAGTATTAAAAAGTATATATTTAGTATTTTATCTTAAAGTAGTTTTATTAATTTAATTTTTATATAAATATTAAAAGTGTAATTTAATTTTTATTTTGTTATTTCTTGTTACATGGAATATTTCTTTCTTTGGTATTTTCAAAGAGTAACAATTATAGGTGTCAACAACCTCTAGAACAAGCAGTTAAAAGCTCTCAGTTGACACCTACCCCTCCCCCTAGGTTGTGGGTTCTAGAGCCATTAGTAACAATTTTTTCCTTTCCAGTTCTTATTCCCCTAGGTAGAAATGGTTCAGAAAAAAGAATAACCGTTATCAGAGTAGTGAGGTTAGAAGATGTATAGTATTCACCATTGAATAAGGGGAACGAGAAAAAATTAATTTCTCTGTCACTAAACTACAATTAAATAATTTTTTTCATCACTAAACTTTTAAAAGTTACAAAATAGTGATTAAACTTTCAATTTAATTACGAAATTGTTATTATTTTTTCAAATGTTACAAAATGGTCATTCAAACCTATAAAGCTGTTATAAAATTGTCCTTAAACTTATCAAATTTATCACTAGTAGGGACCATTTTGTAACCAAATAAAAAGAAAATTGATGATGATCATTTTATAACTACCTAGATTTCGAGAAATTATATCATGGGTCATTCCTGTCATATCATCCATGAGACCAACCAATAAAAATCATTCATCTCATATTTTTCTATGTCATATTTTTATCAAGTGAATCTTCACTTGGTAAAAGTTGTTTTTAAAATTAATTTACAGTAAATATGAGTAAAGATTCACTTGATAAAAATATGATATGAAAAAAAATAATGAGATGAGTGATTTTTATTGGTTGGTCTTATAGATGACCTGGTGGGAATAACCCATAATATAATTTCTCTAAGATTTTAATAGGCAAAAAATAATTTTAATACAGTGTAGTGAGCATTTGTATATTTTACCTAAAATTATAAGCATTGGTCAATGGTTCAGAGAATACAGATCCTAGTCCCAATCCTACAGAATTTGTCTTAATTTAGGAGCAACCGGTCATAACTAGTAAGATTAGGGAATAAGAAAATGAGGGAATTAATTAATTGCGAATAGAACTAATATTATACAGACAAAGTATATAACGACAAATCTTGTACTTTCTGACTGACTACATATAATATTGTTAGCAGCACTTGTTATGGTTTTTAAGGTTAGGATTTCCTTGAACAAAAAAGAAAGGAATCGATGGTGATTGATGCGTTCAAAGCAGCAGCATCAGTCACTACTAATATATATTCCACTAGCTTTTACAAATGTCCTTATAATAATTAATAATTATATTGGACACAATTTTATATAGGTTAAAGCCAGTTACATTTAATATTAATTATCAATTTACATCTATTTGTTGATCTAAAATGAAGGTAGAATTAAAATATTTGTATTGTTAACTAAATTATATATATATATATACGGGCACCAAAAAAATAGAAAAGTTCAATTCTTTGGCATTGAATAGTTCCTTTTTTCTATTTTTTATGTTCATTTTATGATATAAATATTAAAGGAAAAAAATGTAATTAGAGACTGACTATGGGCTTCATCGACTGTATGTGAGAGCAAATGTGACTGATATAGGGTTCTATTTTTTTTTCTTCCCAATTAATTTAAGCAAATATTATTACTCACATGAATACTTAAGCGCTGCTTGAAACAATTCAAAATTTTCTGGAATTAGTTGTATATGGTTCCCTTGTTTAGAGTTAATCCTAGTTGTGCTTCCAATTGCAAATGAAAATGCAGAATATTAAAAATTATATTTCGACATATCAAATGATTATATGGTGGAGGGTATGTCTAGGCAAGGGTTGATTTGTGCTTGTGGTAGCTGGTTCCGAACAGTTAGGCGCGGTGTTTTTAGGTGTTCACTGTGATTTTGATCTATTACTTGTTTTTGGTGTTTGTCGATTATTGGTTCTGATTTGGCTTATCATGTGCCTATTTGTATTGTACTCTTTTTTTTTCTTTTTGGATTGTAAATTTTTTTAACGAGGCACATATCTATGGTCTAGGGCTTGTATGATTTTAATCCTCTTTAATAGTATCATATTTGCCGAGAAAAAAAAACATATCAAATGATAATGAATCATTAAAAATAAAATAATATGAATTTAGTTTTTTAAGAATTAAATAATATAGATCATAATCTACTTCGTTGACATAATATGATTTTCATTGCAATATATGTAATAATAAATCTACTTCATTGACATTATATGATTTTCATTGCTATATATGTAAATTCGAATGAAAATAACAAGTAAGTATGCATATGCATCTTGATCTGGCAAGGAGGCTAGTTAAGTTGTTAATTTAAACAGATATAATAATAAAGTTTAGGCAAACCAACTCATCGAGAAATTATTAAAAGAACCTGGATCACCACGCCATCTGGGGTCTCGGCTAATAAGGACCATCCAACTCACCAAAGTTGAAAACAACCGGTAACTAATACAAAACGTTTTACTTTCACATACCAATCCATCTTAAAATTATATTATTAATTATAATGTTATTGCAATTCAAAAGAAACCGTGATCAAAGTGTTTATGGTGTTGTCTAATGTCACGGGGCCTTTACCCTCTTCCCAAAAGACATGTCTGATAGGATGTGCAGTGCCACCGTATTTATATCCCAAAACCTCCCTTTTTCTTTCCGATGTGGGCTTAATGACCCTGCCTATTCTCAAGCGTGACATTCTCCCCCACTCAATCTCATGAGGGCGTCACGAGCTTCCGCTCTCGTGATGGGCTACCTTGTCACAGTTGCTCACTTTGCCTACCCTACTCATGGGCACTCGGCGTGAAATTGGACAGTCAAAAAGTCGCTCTGATATTACTTGTCACGGGGCCATTACCCTCTTCCCAAAAGACATGTCTGATAGGATGTGCAGTGCCACCGTATTTATATCTCAAGACCTCCCTTTTTCCTTTTCGATGTGGGATTAATGACCCCGCCTCTTTTCAGGCTTGACACTAATCAAAACCCATGCTCTACATTAAAAATAAAACTAAAGTTGTATGAACTAATCAATGAGCGGCTGTGTGAAAGATAGCTAAAATGGGATTGAGAGAAATGCTAAACTTGCCATGTTTGGAAATTATTCCCACTCCGACTGTATTTCATCAAAATCGAACTCTGGGCGACTAAAAATCCTGCTAGTGGGACCGTACCATGGTCTTAAATAGCAGAAACCGTAGGGATGGTGAGCCGCAAACTCTCATCTATTTCTCTTCTTGTCAACCCTAGCTTGAACCTTAATGGCAGCCAACACTTTTGTGCTTTCTTTGCTCATGTTTCTACTCTTACACCAACATTCCGACCTGATATCAGCATCACGAGCACCGCCGAAAGCTTACCTGGAAAAGCCAGCTGCTCCTTCCCTCAGGTTCATTATAAACCGTTATAAGAAGACCGAGACTGAAGCTTTTCGGCCCACAAGTCCCGGCCGTAGCCCCGGTGCTGGCCACTTAGAGCCCCCGTCCGGTCGTTCTTAATGGAGTGATCTCAAGTCTCCATCTCTTGCTAATATATATTTTCTGGTTGCTTAGCGAGTGTGGCAGTGTGATATAAAGCTCCTTTTTTACATTTGGCTCATTGCGGAATATCTTCCTCCAAGTTATCCACAGTACTACATATATGAAGAAGCCATCCTTTTATTTTTAAATTGTATTAGCTTCCTGTTTCTCGATTATGGATGGGTGTAGTTTTTTCTTTTTCCAATGATATGTTATTTCTTCTGGGGTATAAGCTTGGCTGCCAAATTAACTGCAAGGTAGTACTGTTTTTGAACCGGATTGTGTCGAAATTTATGTTTTGGTCTGAATTCCAAGTGACTTTGATTTGTTCCAACAATTACATTTTACTACGGAATAACACGCTAACACTTTATTAAAACTCTTTAAAAATAAATATAGATATTTGCACTTTTTTAATAATTAGTTTGTTAACAGGAGTCGACAAATAATTCAGTGTTAGTTTGCAAGTTTATAAAAGTCAAATCCCCTTCCATTATCTCTTGTTATTAGGATGTCAGAGTGTACAATTTCACAGATTCTGCACAATATCTGTTTCGGTTAGAGTGAAAATGGTTATAAGATTAGTGGGTAGTGTCCGGATGTAGATGTTAAAAGTCATATTCGATGTGGGTAATAGATAGACGAAAGATTTAAGTTTTTATCCGCTCGCCGCACAATCTCTTGCCTACTATCTGCCATATAAATTTTGGACCATTATGAATTCAGGTATAAGTTTACAATCTATTCCGTAAACTCTAAGATTCTAAAAATTTGTGCCTTGTAATTTACCCAAATCCTAGGGAATAAATTCTCTACTAAATTAATTTAGCTTGAAAAGTGAAGTTTTTTCGGTATGCTTGATAGGTTTGGCGGGTAAGTGCTGATACGAGCTGGGCAGTGAGTCCATAACTGAATATTGAGTGCAGAGACAAATTTGGGAATGTAGCCCGTTAATTTAAAAAGTATACTCGTTGTAAGTGGTGGATATGTGATAGATATAATTTTTTTTAAATAAATATGAGTATGAAGAAGAAGTATCAACACCTATCCACCCGTTTACTATCACTGCTTATAATCTAATACTTTTTTATAATTTATAAATTTAGTTTACGTATATTCATGAGTAAATCTTCCAAGTATAAATGATGGTACGTAAAGTGTATTTATATAGAGATTGGATTTTATTATAACTATGTAAAATTTAAAAAATTTATTTATTTAAATTGTTGGATGAAAATAAATGAATGAATGAGATTAATACACTAATATCAGTTGGCTTCAGTTCCCCCTCCATCTCTGAAGCTGAACCAGCGTAGCAGATTCTGGCTTTTGTTAATGATTACCCTCAAAAGGTAAAGGCTGGTGCACCACTGTCCTTTCCTTCGACACTACTTTTTCAGGATAGTATAAAATAATTATCCAGATAAAGCTTCTTGCCATGGCCTGGCCAACGCTTTTGCCACATTATCAGATTTTGTCCAACTAAAAGATCTTCCCTGTCTAACTAGCTTGGCCTCAATTTGATTTGTTTATTGGAATTTAGAAATGACGACCTACCACACCGCAAGTTCCACATGGGGTAATTTAGTATTGCCTATGGATTTTATTTTATAGAAGACGCTTGTTTTATTAAAAAAAATGAAATATTTAAGAATTTAATGAAAAATTATAATTATAATTATAAACTGAACACATAATTTAGACACTTTCTTATAAATATTGACACAGTAAACTAGTCAGTTAAAATCAAGAGTGGAGCCAAAAAATTATTTAAGTGGTGCAATTTTTTAAAATTATATTTAAAGGGTGTCAATTATTTATATAATGATCGTCATTTATTTTTTTTTTAAATTTACATATATAAATCATGTATAAAAAATTGTCCCAAACGTTTTTTGGGTGTCATCTGACCACCCATACTAATGGTTGGCTCCGCCCATGCTTGAGATCTTAAAAAGAACAATATAAGGAAAAAGTGAAAAATAAACAATCAAGAGATTCAAAAAAAGATAGATACGGACAAATAATTGCATCAACAATCCACAAAACAGATCAAATTACTGAAAGATCATCGATAACCATAAATGAAAGTCAAGCATCATGAGAAAACTGTCCAGGAATACAAACCGCGTATTCAATTCCAATCCGAGGGTCTAAAGTAGGGAGATCAACAAGATAACAAATATGTGTCATCTTGATCAATCAAGGCAACATCAAATCCAACCCTGAAAAAACATAAACAAAAACAACAACTGATGAAAATACTGAAAACGTGTCATAAAGGCAAAGTTATTATTATTATTAAAAATTAAAAAAATGGAGATAAGAAAATAAAGGAAAAAATAATGAGTACCGACGGTTGGCAACCAACACCTATAAAGCACGGGTACGATAATTTATTGTCGTCTTGCGTACCCAATACGTCCTCAGGATGAGTACGAGATGGGTACATATTGGGAACGTCCCATATTTTTGGGGTACGACAAAAATTAATTAGGGATGGTGAGAAACCGAAGGGGGACGTTTCAAGGATGACATGTGAAGTCCACGTGCGTACCTAAGGTAGGGGCGGAGCTAGGATCGATATTAACAGGGGTCAATGTAACACCCTCAACCTGGATGTCATATTTGAGCCTCAAGCTCAACCCGTTACCATAAAATTTTCAACCTAGTTTAGCCCAAACAACATCCATTTTTATAAAACCATTAAGTTTAAGTATTTCAACATGGATAAATAGTTAAAAACGTTATATGAGATCTTCATTTAAAATTCATGATTAAAAGCATTCGACTCACGATTTAAAATCCAAAATAAGAGTAACAATACAACATAGGGTCCAACGAATACATAGCCTAATATAATCTAAGCACTATACTCAAAACAAGTCGATGTTGAAGTCCTACTCCAATGGTGCTCCAACAATGTACGCCTACCTACTAACATGTGAACGAAAACAATAATTACGAACGTTAAGCTAACGAAGCTTAGTTGATACACTTCCACTCAACCATGCTTCATGCAAATCATAAATATGAGCATGTAGCTAAAAAGGATATCATGGAAATACAACAACATATGTCACTACCTCTAGCCTTCTAAACACATAGAAAAGAAAAAAGGATGCATTAATCTCACAAAGCACATATGCGTCATACCAAACAAACTTGGAGTGTGGCCCGATGTCACATTGCCTCAGGAATGTACACTCATACTCGGAAACTCTCATCAAGTATCTCTGGATAAGGCCATGTGTCACACAACCTCGGGAACGTACATCCGAAATATCATCTCATGGTGTTGCAACATACTCTTTGGGTACCCGGATCCCAACAAAACAAAGTTAACTCATCCACACAAGTGCCCTTTCTTGGCACGTAACATCACACGATCCACCAAGGTTCCCTATAGTTGCTATTGCAAACAAGTCACCCAACATTTACCAAGTTATTACATATTATGCTCATATGTGAAGGTTGAACCTGGGTTTCTTAGTTTTACAATTTATTTTACCACATTAGAAGCCTATTGGGACATAGTCCTCGAATTATAAGCCCCTCAAACTCAAAATGCATTTTTCTAGCAGATTGTCCAGTTGGTACCGATACCCAACCATAAGTATCGATACGTCTCTCTAGATATTGATACCCACCCTATGTGTATTAATACTCACCTTCATATGAAAAGGGGTTTAACCAACAACCTCGTACCGGTACAAGGGGTTGTGTACTGATACTCCTTTGGAACCGATACACTCTCAAGCATACCGGTAAAATTATTCACTATTGGAATTTTGTTGAAACATGGTGTACTGATACGGCCTGAGCTCGTACCGATACGTCCTTCAAAGATTGCATGTGTTATCACTCAAAACATAATGCATTGATACGCAATCATCCTATATCGGTACTCAGACCCATAATTTATTTTCTAGAGTTTGTAAATCACCTCTCATGCCTCCAAAACCCGAAGGCAAGACCCCAAGATGAACCTACAAGTTATGGAAGGTATTTTAGGTGGTTTCCTACCATTTTTACAAGCTTTTAACAATCCAACCGAGTTTTTTCATGATTAATGCTCTAAGCAACCAAAAACTAAAACACTATTCAATCACACAAAGCAACCAAATTTAGGACATCAATGACGATAGGGAGTTAGTAGTGTACTAACCTTGATTTCTAAAGCATGAAAAGAAGCCTCCAACCAAGCTCTTCAAGCTTTCTTCTTCCTGAGCTCCTTGAAAGAATTCCCAACCTCTTTCACTACATAAGAAAGTTGTAAACGAGTTAAAACTTGTAGGATATTAGGAATCCAACTAAACTTACTCTTAGGGCTGGAAAAACGAGATTGAATCTCCTCCTAGAACCCTTCCACAATGCCCCCCACAAACCCACCATTTCTAACCTCCACCAAACTTGATGAATCTTACCTCAAAACATAGATCCTTGAATGCTAAACAACTTGTCTCAAACCTAAAATCTGAGATTCACACTCCAAAACACAAAGACTCAACCTTTGTCTTTTAGGTGGGGGTTAGGGGATAAGGATGGATGAAGGTAGAAGACAAGAGGACAATGATGAGCCCATTCTTTTGCTTTTCTAGAGAGAATTAAAGAGCCACCCTCCATTACCTCTTCAAAAAGAGGAATTTACTTCCCTACCCTTCTATCATCCTCCCAACTCATCTACAAGCCCAAAAGTTAACCCCAACAACCATATAAAACCCCACTAAGGCTCTCAAAGGCCAAAACTCACGGTCTGAATGTGAAGCTCACATTTTGGGTTAAGCCGACCCTCAGACACTGAAATCTGGGTCGTTACAACTTTCCCATCCTTAAAAAATTCATCCTTAAAATTTACCTAATTGAAAGAGATGCGGGTAAAACAACTTTATGTCCTTCTCGGTCTCCCACGTAGCCTTCTCGACTCCGTAGTTCCTCCATAACATCTTAACTAGAGGAATACACTTGTTGCACAACTCATTGACTCCTTTAGCCAAAACTCTTATCGACTCTTACTCATAGGTCAAATCGATATTGATCTAAGCGTCCTCAAGCGGGATAACTTGCGAAGGGTTGAAACGGTACTTTCTTAACATAGACACATAAAACACATTATGGATGCTAACCAGTAAGCCACGAGTCCAACTCTCTCTAGGATCATATGGTCCAATAAATCTCGGGCTCAACTTGTCTTTCCACCCAAAGAAAATTACTCTTTTCCACGGTGACACCTTGAGGAACACTTTGTCACCAACCTCATATTCGATGTGTTTACGCTTCCAATCCATATAAGCTTTTTTAACGATCAAAGGCCGCTTGCAATCTTTCCTTGATAATGCGAACCTTCTCTTCGATTTTTCTAATCAAATCTTACCCCACAATCTTCCTCTCATTAAGCTCGGTCTAACACAATGATGTTCCACACTTACGTCCAACCTGTTAGAGTATGCCGAAAGACCAATCGTGAGATGATTATACTAATGAGTATGTTGTTAGAGAACAACATATTGGATTGACCCGCTATGAGAATATGTCTTGGATTATTATGTGACGGTCACAACATTGCTCATGGTGGTGACTACATGTATGATCCTCAGACTTGAGATCATTACTATCTCAACATATATTGTTATTTGTTTTGATACAATCAAACATGCTCCGTAATTGGTCAAACTATAAAGACTGATGTTAAACATATCACGATATATGTAGTGAGGTGTGAATGATCAAGAAAGGATTTGTCCCTTCTACATAATAGGAGTTATATCACATACCATTTGATTGAGTGGGAATAGAAATGCATTTCCATGCTCGAATAAAGTTGATATAGGATATCATAAATTATTCGTTTGTTGTAGTCTACTTTAGATATCAAGAAATGTTAGATGGGCTATACAAGTGTGATTGTTCCAGGACTTGTGCCTATTCTAGATATAAAGGACAAAAGGACATAATACATAAAGGAGTTAGTCACGAAGATGTTATGTCGAATCATGACTTCTTGTCACTTAGATGACCATGATACATTGCTAGATGTAACTCATTATTTGTAATATTAGAATGGTATTAATAATTACTACTAATGTTACAGGAACCTACAGGGTCACAACCTAGGGTTGAATTGAGCAAATATTAAACGAGTTATAATTGTACATGGATGAAGTATATAAATAACGTTAATATATATGTGTAATTTTAATTATCTCAAATATAATAAATAAATATGAAAAGAATGTAATAATGATTATAATTCTTTTAATAGATATAAAATTTGGATTAGAAACTCTAAGGGTTAGGGTAACTGCATATATAAAAAAGAAAAGTATGGTTTAGCTCAAAAACTATTTTTAAGAAAAGAGAAAAAATTTGCTCTCAACCGGTAAACTGGGTAGAGGCCAAGACTTTTTAGTGGAGGCTTGATATTTGAACTGATCGTGACTGCACTGCCGATTTGCTATTTTTCCAGGAACCCAAGGTAAATCATGCATCCTTTCATCCTGAATTCGATTTTTCATACATGGATCCCTGGTAAGATCGTCAAATTATTTTTCCGCAGCGCCATGGGGTGTACTGGCGATCCTAACACAACATAAATGATATATGCTCATTTTTTTTATTTCAGCCCTTAGGCCCCATGGGAGCTCTGCCCTTGACCTAAGGTGTTTTAAGACTTTTGGATTTTGAGAATATAATGGACATCTAAGAACCAATTGGCATTGAGCTTCCCCAGCCCATTCAACAAGCATTTTGCCTAGAACAAATTAGATTTGAATGGGGACTTCGAATAAGATTTCCCAAAGAATAACAAATCAAGGATAAAAAAATTGAACCTTCAAAATAACCCTTGTTTTAAAAGTGATCCAATCACACTTTCTTCAAAAAGATTGGTGGCGACTCCGTGATTTTATAAAGTTTTCCAAAATGTCAAAACTCCTAAAAAAGAGTTGCGACAGCTTGGCGACTCCACTGGGGAAATTTTATTTTAAAAAAACAAAAGAGGTTCAGGCCACAAATTGTTTTCAAAATGTTTTTAGAAAAGGAATTTACAAGTTCACAAAGGTTTCAATTTATTTGTCCGCTTAATGAATGTAGTTCTATTTTATGCATTTAAAAAATTATTGCAAAAAGCTCTATTATTGAGCTCCACCCAATTGTTAAGTGAGGGGAAAACGCTTTGCTCATGTCAGAATATTGATTCTCCGTATGAGCCTAGCAAGTACCTTCGAGACTCATATGCCTCATGTCTTCGTAAGGATACTGATTCTTTGAGAATACGTAGGAAGTGAGTCCTTCTGAGTTGAACTTGGTTCATTTGAAGCCTATAATGGGTGAGAACCAAGGGCCTTGCTACCCTTAGTAGGGGATAGTAAGGATAGCTCGGGTACCTTTTAGAACCCAACTGTTTGATAATTTAGAGCCTACCCAAATAGAGTCATATGGAGAACCTAGGATTTTGAGTCTGGTCAAAATCATTGCGGATAATCCGTGGAGACATGTCCTGGAGTGTTGGAATGCGTTACCCAGAATTATTTGTGAAATTATTTTGGTCTCTTTATTCTGTTTTTTTATTTTTTGTCTTCTTATTTTGCATATTCATTCATGCATCATCATTCCATTTCATCGGGTTTTGACATTCAATAAAGCTATTTCTAAAAGTAGATATTTTATTAAACCAATGTTCTTTTGTTTGCATTCATGCATTTGCATCATTCTTATATTTGTTTGGTTGTTTTCTTCTTTACTTCGCATTGCATTCCATGCGTACATGACATAATAAGAATCTAACTCAAATGACAGAAAATCAAAATAGCAAAAAACAAATCACAAGTACAGTACTCGGTCTCAAGTCAGAGCAATGGAAGACAGAGTGACGACCTTAGAAAGTAACCACAAGAGTACCCAAGATAGGTTAGACAAGCTGGAGACAAATCTAAAGCAACAGATGGAGTTGGTTCACCAAAAGACGATTGGTTCAATTGCAACCATACTAGGCTTTAAGGACCCAGACGCGGTAGAAGCTGGAGAGGAAGCTAATGCTGTGCCGAAATTTTAAGGGGTGGCCTTTGTTCATCTGAGCATACAAAGGGAAGCTCAATCGTCTAATGTCAAATTTTCCCCACATGTTGCTGAGGCGTCAGCATGTAATGATAGGAAAATAAGCTCTAAGGAAGTCATTTAGGTGTCTGATCTTGATGAAATTGTCGACAAAGTGAAAGTTGAGAAGAAATGGGAGGATCGCTATGAGAAATTGGAATGAATGATTAAATCTTTCCAAGAAGGAGGTATATATGGAGGAATGGATGCCAAGGATTTAAGCTTAGTGACTGATCTGAAAGTACCACCAAAGTTCAAAGTTCCTGACTTTGAAAAATACAATGGAACGACATGCCCTACAGCACATCTGACTATGTATTACCGGAAGATGTAAATGTATCTGGAGAACGAAAAGTTGCTTATCCTTTGCTTCCAAGACAGTCTAGTAGGGTTAGCTGCATGTTGGTACACGTAGCTAAATCGAATTAATATCAGATCATGGAAAGATTTGTCTAGAGCCTTCAGTGAGCAATACAAGCATGTTTCAGACATGGTTCTAACCCGTTTACTTCTGCAAGGATTGGAGCAAAAGCATCATGAGAGCTTCCGCCAGTATGCGCAAAGATGGATGGATGTAGCTGCCCAAGTCCAGCCACCATTGTTGGAAAGTGAGATCGCCCCGATGTTTGTGGAGACATTAAAAAGATCTTTCTATGATCGTATACTCAATAATGCCACAAAGAGTTTTACGGACATGCTTATAAATGGAGAATTGATACTTGCAGCAATGAAAAATGGAAGGTTGGATAGTGGGGAAACTACGAAACCCTACAAAAAGAGAGACAATAAAGTTAATGTTGCTAATGTCTATAATCCCAATTACTCGAAGGGGGTAGTATTCAACAAACCCAATGTCTCAACCACAGCTCCAGCAGTCACAAATCCTCCGAAAGAAGAATGAAGATATCAAGGGAGCTCGAAAGCATATTTCTCACCAATTCCAATGACATATGCAGAATTGTTTGCTGAACTAGTCAAATCTCAGATGGTGCTACCAAGACATGTTCCCCCATTCTCAGCGCCATACTCACCATGGTATGATGAGACGGCGCAATGTGAATATTATGCAGGAGTTAGGGGGCATACCATTGAAAATTGCACTGCATTCAAAAGGGTGGTGGATGACTTAAGAAAGTCGGGGATGTTATCATTTGATATGTCAGAAGAAAATGGAAACCCACTACCAAATCATTAGAAGGCATGTGTGAATGCAATAATAGAAGAGGAGGATAAGGTGGTTAAAGAATGTGTTGCTGAAGTTAGAGCTCCCATGAAGTGGGTATGGGCTCAAATTGTGGCAATAGGGATGCTGGAAGAAGGAGCCTAGAAATTGAAGATTGAGAATGAATTGTACTGTGAGTACCATAGGAAGGAAGGACATGATATTGATTGTTACTTAGAGTTTAGGCAACTAGTTCAAGACAAGATGAATGAGAAAAAACTTGAGTTCTTTAGAAAAGAAGATAATAAATGCACGCTGGACATTTGTGCATCAGAAGAGTCATCTTCTAAAAGAGACTACACCGGAATGAATCCTTTAGTTATTAAGGCTAAAACAAAAGTTGGTGAGCAAACAAGGAGTGTAACCACGCGACTCATAATTAAGGCACCAACGCCGTTTCCATATAAGGATAGCAAGCAAGTCCCTTGGAATTACACTTGTGAGGTGACAGCCCTAGGAGAAACATCTGTCCAAGAGAAAGGATAACCAATCAATGAGGTGAGCTATTTCACAAGGAGTGGAAGGCTCTATTCCCAGCCAATAGTAGAAGATAGAGATGCGGCGCAAAGAAAGGCTGCTGCCGAGGAGCCCGAAAAAGAAAATGATAGAGATTTCTTCAAGGAAAAACCAACAACATATCATGCATGTAAAGGAATCAAAGGCTCAAGAGTTCTTGAAGATCTTAAAACACAGTGAATACAACATTGTGGAGCAACTCCACAAGCTTCCAGCTTGAATTTCTATGCTTTCGTTGCTACTAAGTTTTGAGGGCCACTGTGAGGCCTTGTTAAAGATTTTGAACCGGACATTTGTGCCAAAAGAGATCACAACTAATAAGATGGATATGTTAGTCAGTAACATTGCTGTCAACAACTTCATCTCATTCAATGATGAAGAAATACCAGGTGAAGGAACGGGATCTTGCAAAGCTTTACACATCACTACCAGATGTAAATGAAATATGTTACCAAATGTCCTTTTTGACAATGGGTCAGCAGTAAATGTTCTGCCGTTAGCCACACTGAAGAAGCTGCCAATAGATAGTTCTCATATGAGAACTTATCAAAATACAGTTAGATTTGATGGAACTCAGAATGATGGGTTAGGGAAAATATAGGTGCCTATGCAAATTGGACCAACGACCTTCGATGTTGAATTTGTGGTCATGGATATAAGATCTAGTTATAGCTGCTTGCTTGGGCACCCATGGATTCACGCAACAGGAGCGGTCCCATCTACTTTACACCAGAAGTTGAAGTTTGTGATCAATGATCAACTAATAACTATCGGTGTAGAGGAGGAAATCATTGCATCAGTAACCACTGATGCACCCTTTATCAAGATCGATGAGGGTGCGCTCGAGTGTTATTTCAAGAAATTAGAGCTAGTCAATGCAACCTTTGTCACTGAAGGGAGTAAAGTGCTAGAACCGGAATTATCAAGCTGTGCGAAGATGCAGGTAAAACAAACGCTTGGGAAAGGAGCTAAAATTGGGAAAGGATTCGGAAAGAGACATCAAGAAAGGTTGTATCTTATAGTAATCCCAGCGAAAAAGGATCGATTCGGTTTGGGCTTCAATCCCAACAAATGGCAAAGAATAGCTGAATTAGAAAGCATTAAGAGATGAGAAGAGCTAGATTGAAGGGAGGGGAAATTGAATGGGAACGGATGACTTCCTCTCCCCTTAACCATAACTTTATATCTGGAGGAATGCTGGATCCAAATACGTCAGCTAGTGATGAAGGAAAAGGAGAGAGCACTCTATGTGAAGCACTTGAAAAGCTGAGTATCAATGATGTGACTGACAAAGAGGAAAAGAGTCGATATCTGTCAATGATCCGCCCTTGCTCTGAGCTTGACAATTGGACTGCTGAAGAAATTCCTATAGTCTTTAAGACATGTTCAGAGTAATTCTCAAAACCAACCTCTTTGCTCTAGGCCCGGAGACAATAGGGGATCTTATGTACAGGGCCTATGTCAAGCATTTAATTTTTAATTCAATAAAAGATGCATTCCCTTAAATTTTGTGTGGCAAACTTTTCATAAATAAACCAAAACCAAATGAAAACTATAAAGTTAAAGACATAAAAAAAACATTCCATTCATTTTGTTTATTCCCTTTATATATATCGTTTGCCTATTCATTTTTTAGGTCTTCAGATATCATTATCATAAACGAATCTGAATCTAACTTCAAGGTTGACATGGAATTGCCTCTGTGCTTGGAAGAAATTGGAAATATTGATGATGAGGAAGAATATGATGTACCTAGTGATATGCTCAGAATGGTAGAAGAAGAGAAAAAATAGATTTTACCACATAAAAAGGAACTAGAAACATTAAACCTCGGAACCGAAGAAGAAAAGCGAGAGGTGAAGATCGGTACTACCATCACAGCCAAAACTAGACAAAGTCTGATTGAGCTTTTGAAAGAGTTTAAAGATATTTTCGCTTGGTCGTATCAAGATATACTCGGCCTTGACATTGACATCGTCATGCACAAGCTCCCTATAAAGGAAGGATGTGAACCTGTAAAGCAAAAGTTTAGAAGAATGAAGGCTGAAACACTCCTCAAGATCAAGGATGAGGTAAAGAAGCAATACGATGTAGGATTCCTCGAGGTAGCCAAGTATCCAGAATAGGTGGTGAATATTGTCCCAGTACGAAAGAATGATGGAAAAGTACGAATGTATGTTGACTACAGGGACCTCAACAAGGCGAGCCCAAAGGATAATTTCCCCTCCCACATATTGACACTTTAGTTGACAACACAGCTGGTCATTCACTATTCTCTTTCATAGACAGTTTCTCTGGGTATAACCAGATCAAGATGTGCCCAGAAGACATGGAAAAGACAACTTTTGTGACGCTATGAGGAGCTTTTTGCTATAAAGTAATGCCTTTTGGACTTAAGAATGTAGGGGCAACCTATCAAAAGGCCATGGTTACCCTTTTCCATGATATGATGCACAAAGAAATAGAGGTATATGTCGACGATATGATTGCCAAATCTCGATCCGAGGAGGAACATTTGATCAATTTAGAAAAACTCTTCCTCAGACTGAGGAAGTTCTAGTTGAAGCTCAACCCGACCAAGTGCACATTTGGGGTCACATATGGGAAGTTATTAGGTTTTTTTGTGAGCAAAAGAGGAATTGAGATCGATCCTGATAAGATAAAAGCCATACAGGAACTTCCCCCACCTCAAACACAAAAGGAAGTTCGAGGTTTCTTGGGATGATTGAATTACATTGCACACTTCATTTCTCAGCTAACTGATAAGTGTGATCCAATGTTTAGGTTACTCAGGAAGAATAACCCGGGGACATGGGACGAAAAATGTCAAATGGCTTTGGAAAAGATCAAAGAACAGTTAAGCAATCCTCTAGTATTAGTACCACATGTTTCAGGGAGACCATTGATCTTGTACCTAACGGTCTATAAAAATTCAATGGGCTGTGTGTTAGCGCAACATGACGATACTGGAAGAAAAGAAAAGGCGATATACTACCTGAGAAAGAAATTCACTGATTGTGAAGCCAGATATTCGTCAATTGAAAAGCTATGTTGTGCTCTGGTTTGGGCGGCTAAAAGGCTAAGGCAATACATGCTTTATCACGCTACGTGGCTAATCTCGAAGTTAGATCCACTGAAGTTCATGATGGAGGCCCCGACTCTATCAGGAAGGATAGCGCGTTGGCAAATGTTTTTATCAAAATTTGATAACCAGTATGTGATCCAAAAAGCGATAAAAGGCAGTGTCATAGCAGACTTTTTGGCAAGTCGTGCTTGTGATGACTATGAAGCATTGAAATTCAATTTTCTTGATGAAGACTTGATGTGTATCTCAGAAGATGATGAGGCTTCAACAGAATCTTGGATTATGAACTTTGATGGTGCAACAAATGCATTAGGAAGAGGTATAGGGGCAGTTTTGGTTTCGCCAAAGGAGATTATTCCCCTTTTACCAGTCGTTTGAAGTTTTTCTGCACTAATAATATGGCAAAGTACGAAGCCTGTATAATGGGACTAGGAGAAGCTATAAGGAGGAAAATCCACACTATAAGAGTTTTTGGGGACTCTACATTAGTCATTTATCAGATACATGGCGAATAGGAGACCAAAGATGCAAAGTTGTTGGGATACCACAAGCTGGTCCTTGAGTTGACCAAGGAATTTGATGAGATTACTTTCAAATATCTCCCCATAGAGGACAACCAAATGGCTGATGCTTTAGCCACCTTAGTCGCCATGTTTAGGGTAAATGAATGTTCTGAGATGATGCCCATCAGGTTATATATGCTTGACTCTCCAGCTCATTGTTATGATGTGGAAGAAGAAGTGGACGGATTGCCATGGTATCATGACATCTTACAATACGTAAAATTCTAGCAATACCCACCTCAAGCTACAGAGAATGAAAAGAAAATGATCAGGAAGATGGCATCAGGGTATGTCCTTGATGGGGAGATTTTATACAAGAGAAGTCGTGATCAAGTGCTTCTAAGATGTGTGGGGGGAAAAGAGGCACAATTAATTGTGGAAGAAGTTCATGAAGGAGTTTACGAAACTCATCCTAGTGGTTTCACCATGCCCAGGAGAATCATGCGTCTTGGTTATTATTGGTCAACCATGGAAGGTGATTGCATAAACTATTCTCGCAAATGCCATAAGTGCCAAATATATGCTGACAAGGTTCATACACCACCTCAAGCTCTTCATGTCATGACAACTCCTTGGTCGTTCTCCATATGGGGCATTGATGTCATCGTTTAGATTCACCCTAAGGCATCAAACAGACATCGTTTTATCCTTCTACCCATTGATTATTTCATGAAGTAGGTAAAACCAGCCTCGTATGCAAACATTACTAGATCCACAATTTGCAAGTTTTTGAAAAAGGAAATCATTTAGCGACACGACTTGCCATAAAGTATCATCACCGACAATGCTTTAAATTTGAACAATAGGATGATAAGTGGAATCTGTGAGCAGTTCAATGTCAAGCATCAAAATTTGGTGGTATATCGTCCAAAGATGAATGAGGCAGTGGAAGCTGTGAATAAGAATATTAAGAAGATAATTGCAAAAATGGCTGATACCTATAAAGATTGGCACGAGAAGCCGTCGTTTTCCTTACACGCTTATCGAACTACAGTAAGAACTTCCACCGGGGCAACACCTTTCTCATTAGTATATGGAGTAGAAGTTGTGCTACCCATTGAGGTTGAAATACCATCGCTTAGTGTTTTAATGGAAGCAAAGTTGGAAGAAGCAAAATGGATTAAAGCAAGATACGACCAGCTGAACTTAATCGAAGAGAAAAGATTGAAAGCATTGTGTCATGGGAAAATGTACCAGAGAAGGATGATAAGGGTTCATGAGAAGAAAGTGCGCCCAAGAGAATTCAAAGAGAGGGATCTGGTGTTGAGAAAGAAGCTGCCAATCCAAAGCGATTCTCGAGGAAAATGGGCACCGAATTGGGAATGACCTTATATTGTAACAAAGGTTTTCTTAGGAGGAGCTTTATTTTTAGCCAAAATGGATAGAGACAAACTCCAGAACCTGATAAATTTAGATTCAGTCAAGAAGTATTATGTTTGAAGAAAGAAGGAAAAAAGAAGAAAAAGAAAAAAGAAAAAAGAAGAAAAAGAAAAGAAAAAGAAAAAAAGAAAAAAAGAAAAAAAGGAAAAAAAAAGAGAAAAAGAAAGGAAAGGGGGAGTTCAAAATAAAAACCTGAAAGGGCATTTTGAAACTAGAGGAGGATCTGAGTTGAAAACCCATAAAGGGAGGCTCAGATAATTTGCAGAAGTATTCCTTCCACAAAATTGATCTTGGGGTTTGGTACCTGGAAGCTTCATATCTCTCCATATAATCATTATTTCCAGGGTCTGCTCAACGTAGTTGACATTCAAGGCATCTTATGAAGTCATCACAGGAGGATTTTTAGTTTTTGATATCTGAATGCCTATTCCTTTCCTTGTAATTTCTTTTTGTGTTTGCCACAATACCAATAAAATTTTGTTGTGTAGACCTTTTCTTTCTCTCCTTTGACATCCTTCCATAAAGCATCTTGCATTGAATTGAGAATTAAAATTTGACTTATTTGAAATATACAAAAGATTTTTTAGCATTACTTTAAAATTTGTCTAGAAGGTATTGGAACTATGAGGTATTCAATGGTCAAATTTAGAGCTTAGAGCGTAAAAAGCAGCAAAACTTATAAGGAAATTCATGTTCAACTAGGTTTTGCTACAAACCTCTGCGGAAAACCTCAAGAGATGCTTTAACGTTACCTTAAGGCAGCATGTGGCAAAACAAAGATGCTTACATGAGATATTTTGTTTTCTATAGAAATGAGAACAATTTTACAGACATTGGAGGAAATAGTTAAAGATATTCTAAGAAGCCTTTCACGGAACATTGATGTATCAACTACAATGATAACTTGGCAAAGGCTAGAAGAGTGTTGAAGAATATGAAGATGAAGTGAGTCCTTCCAACCAGGAATACAAGATAACTGGATTGAGTGAGCAAATGTGCAAAGATCATATGAAGCAAGGAAGTGCTAAGAATAAGAAGGGTAAAACTAAAATGATGGAGATGACCATCTATGATTATCATCAAAGCATACAGTTGAAACTTTCAGATGATTTCCTATGCATTAATGATGATGCATTCCCCATATCCCCATGGAATTTCGCTCTTAGGTGTCCTGGCAACAAGGGCTTCCCTGATTGAAAAATCAAGGCAGAAGTCGCAGGAATGGATGAATGTATTGTCTCAAGTGATGTTGAATTCATGATGCAGTGTGGTAAATGAAGCAAACAATGGAAAATTCCTTTCCAAGGAATGGGCAATGGAATTTTAACAATAAGAAATTGGTAAAGCCAACTAGTATTGAAGGACGAGTTATTGCAAACTTTCTTAGTGCAAAGTCATCTAGTGTAGAGAAATGAAAAGAAAATATATTGTTTTTTTATGGGATGGGCCAAAACAAACACTCACCATCTGTTGCCAGAGTTGAGAAAATGTTTGAGATGATATAATCCGAGTTTCCCGGAGCTTCACAGTTTACTAGGAAAATTGTTAAGAAAAAGAGCAAAAGGAATGCATTCATGATTAGGCATCCCTAGGGGCATATACATCTTAATTGGATCATTTGCAGTTGTTTTGACATATTTTGGAACCAGCTTATCCATCCAACAACAAGGAGGATGGAACCTTTTAGAACCTACTTATCTATTCGAGCATGAGGAGAATAGAACCCGCCTATCTATTCAGGAATTTAGAGAATAGAACCCGCCTATCCGTTCAGGCATTTTGAGAATGGAATTAGCTTATCTATTCGAGCATGAGGAGAATAGAACCCGCCTATCTATTCAGGCATTTGGAGAATAGAACCACCTATCCGTTCGGGCATTTAGAGAATGGAACCCGCCTATCTATTCAGGCATGAGGAGAACAAAACCCGCCTATCTGTTCGTGCATTTGGAGAATGGAATATGCTTATCTATTCAAGCACGAGGAGAATAGAACTCGCCTATCTATTTAGGCATGAGGAGAATAGAGCCCGCCTATCTGTTCGGGCATTTGGAGAATGAAACCTTCTTATCTATTCAAGCACGAAGAGAATAGAACCCGCCTGTCTTCTCAGGCCTTAACGGTTTGGTAATTGATGAAAATTAGTGTCTTCTTTTCTTTGCTCTATTCCTATTTCACCAGAATGACCAGAGAGGGGCATCTGTTGTCACTTGATTTTCACCTTCATTCTAGTTGTTATATTAATTTAGTATTGTCGTAGTGATATACTGATAATATCGTTAAGTGACATTGATAACATAACTAATGTATTATAGTTGTAAATATTAATGTTAATGATTAATATAGTTAGGTATCATATAGTATTGATAACATAGCTAATATATTATAGTTGTAAATATTAATGTTAGTGTTAGAATTATTTAGGTGCCATATAATATGTTTGATATATTAGTATAGTTGTCATATGTTAGTATCATATGTTAGTATTAACATAGGTTATATATTAGTAGTTAATATAATAAGTTATCAAAACCCAAAAAAATATAAAATAGATAGCCCATTTAAATATTAAAAGATCCATTAGATTAAATAGAGTCAATCAATTAAAAAAAACACAAACATGCCCATACATTATACAAAAAGGTCGGCTGGCCCAATTATAACCCAAAAAAAGAAACCCTAATCCCGTCTTCTTTCTTTGCACAGCCAAAAGGAGGTCGTTGGATCAATCTGAGATCCAATGGCGCAGATTACGCCAGCTAGGCATGACATAGCGCCTTAACTACACAGCCGTTCGATCAGGATGCAATCCAATGGCTCAGATCGCTTTGGGGTGTTCACGCGGATCACCACTCGTGCATGGCAACCACGCGCACCACATTTTAGCTTTGGCCGATCACTTCGTCTTCTCCGATGCTCCACTCTCTCCGATTGTTCCTCGCCGGCGCCATTCGAGTCATCAGAAACAGACAAACAGAAAAAGGAAAAAAGGTTAAATCCCTAAATTAGGGCAGAGCAATTTAAGATAAAATCAACAGGGATTAAATCCCTAATTCAAAGCCCTAGCTGGAAAAACAAGAAGCAAAACGGGAAAGGATAATCCCTAATTCGAAGCCCTGGCGAGAATCAAGCTACAATCGGATATGCAAAAGGCAAAATTAGAACCAAAAGGGAAAGTGTTAATCCCTAAATTGAAGCCTCTGGCAAAGATTAACCAATTCAAGATAATCGAGGGAAGAAATTAGGGATTAATGCTTAAAATTAAAACAATTCTTGTACTATATAAACCCCTTTTTAATCCATGTAACAACAACAACAATTACAGAGAAATCACAAATAGCTATTACAGAAAACACTCTAGCATTCGGAAGTTGTAGGAGCAAGCAATTTGTAATCAGTGTTCAAAAGCAATACAGAGAAGCAAGTTCTGGTAATTTTCTATCTATTTACTTTCTGTTTCAGATTAAATAAAGAAAAAATGGTTTGTTTTTACCTTGTTTTTATCGGAAACGCGACAGAGATTTGGCTCTGACGAAAATTCGGTGAAAAAACACGACTTTGAGCTCATCGAAATCTGGGAAAATCTGGGGTTTTTAGGAAGGGGTGTTTGATATGTTTTGATGAATAAGAAAAAATGAAATCTATTTGTTATAATTGATATATATACTAACCCGTTGACCCGACTATAACTCGCGCCCTTCTTATCCGGTTCTCCTACCTCAGCTCCTTTGTTTTCAATTGTTTCAATTTCGTCCTTTTTCCTTTCAATTCGGCACCTAATTTCAAATTGTTTTCAAATTAACCCGCACATTTTGGTTTTCTTTAAATTCAGTCCATGATACAGATTTTTTTAATAAAATTAATTATTTTTTTATTTTAATTACTTTGATAATTAATTTAGTTTAAGTATTTTGTTTCTTTATTCTTGTATGTATATGTATGTGTGTTAAACATTAGGATTAGAGACTTAAAACATAGATTAGAGACATGTATGTAAAACATTCTTCATTTTCAATAAAACACACTTAATTATATTATAACCTTAATAATTAAAAGGAATGTAGCCATTTCTTTTGGATTATTCACTACTTAGATTTTAATTAAAAGACGTCAACACATTAGATTTTCTTGTTGATTTATTAAAAAAGTAAAAACTTAATTGATGTGGTGTCTTATCAAACGGGAATGACGGGTTAGAGCCAGAAGTGTTGGCGGTGATTAAAGTTCATTTCCCAGGCGATAAGGCCATTAAAATAGATTTACATTCATTTTGCAGACAAATAAATAGAAACTTTGTGAACTTGCAAATTCCGGTTTTAAAAATGCTTTTTTGAAATCAATTAGGTACCAATTTTTGGGCATTGTGGGGGTACTAACCCTTCCCCACACGTAACCGACCCCCAAACCTGTTTTCTTTGTTTTCTGTGGACCAAAAAGGTTATTTTGATAAATAAAACTTTTATTAAAATAACCCTTGTTTTAAAAAGTGATCCAATCACACTTTCTTCAAAAAGATTGGTGGCGATTTCGTGATTTTATAAAGTTTTTCAAAACTTCAAAACTCCTAAAAAAGGGTTGCGACAGCGCTTTATTCATATTGTCCAGATCCAAGATGCCGAGACCACCTCTAGCCATGGGCACGCAAACATCCTTCCACTTGACCCAGTGGATACGTCTATGTCCTGTAGATCAATCCCAAATAAAGTTCACAAATATCTTATTTAATCTATTGTACATGGCAGCATGCATTTTAAAAATAAATAAAAAATAAACAGGTAAGCTAGAGAGTATAGATTTTATTTGAGTGATTCTGCCACCAAATGATAAGAAACTAAACTTCCCCTGCAAGTTTTTTGAAACCTTAGATATGACTGGATCCCATAAAAATGTTGATTCTGTTTTGCCCCAAGAGGGAGGCCCAAATTTTTTGTAGGGAAGGACCCAACTAGGCATCCAATAGAGTTGGCCTAACTATTGAGCTAGAGATCACCGATGTTTATGCCAAAGATTCTACTTTTTTTAAGTTGTGTTGTAGACCGGAAACAAGTTCGAAGAAACTCAATACACGTTTAATGTTCAATACTTGTCTTTCCTCAGCCCCACAAAAAATGATCAAGTCATATGCGTATTGGAGGTGCGAGAAATATATGAAACTGTCACCGCGACCAACCAAGTAGCCCGAAAATAACCCATTAGCCTTAGCTTTGATTAAAAATAGATTGAGGGCTTATGGTACTTTAAAATATATGTGTTTCCACCTTATTTATTGATTAATTTTCCCCATCATGTTATCTTTTGCATGCATTTTAGTATTTTTATCTTTGTATTTGAATTTTCTTAACTAAATGGCTCCTTCTTGAATTATCCATAAATTTATCATATTTTTGTTGCTAATGTTGTTGCACGAGTTCTTCCAGAATTGCAGCTAAAATTGTCGTAACATTGACAACTATAAAAAAGATAAGATCAAATGACACTGGCGAGGTGATAAGATCAAAGGACAATGAACTGACAGTTAGTTACAACTTTTGTCCGGACATGATATCGGTGCAATGAAACAGTCATTGTCGCCGCAATGACAGCTGTTAGGATAAGATCAAAGATGTTGGAGTATGCCCAAAGACCAATTATGAGATGATTGTAAAAGACATACTTATTTTATCTTGTTTATTAATAAGAAGCCATTATTATTATTTCAATCTTTTTCTATGTATCTATAAATAAACTAGATTATAATAAAATCCTTAGAATAATATAGTTATTCTTCAATGTCCTTAGTAGAGAATTATTATGGGCTTGGACAACACAATAATGTATTAAGACTAATATGTAATTGATTGATGACAGAGTGTTGTCATTGACATGGAGATGTCAAAATCAATACATAAGTATGTGTTAGGGAACGACATACTGGATTGACCTGATATGAGCATGTTTCTTGGATTATTATGTGACGTTCACAACATTGCTCATGGTGATAACTACATGTATGATCCTCAAACTTGAGATCATCATTATTTCAACATCATGAGTGACATATTTTGATACGGTCAAACGTGTGTCGTAACTGACTACACTATAAAGACTGATATTGGATATGTCACAATCCATGTAGCGAAATATGGTTGATCAAGATAAGATTTGTCCCTCCTACATAATAGGAGTAATATCATAGGTCACTTGATTGAGTGAGACTAGAAAATGCATGGCCATGATCGAATAAATTGATATGAGATATCATAGTTATTCGTTTATAATAGTCTACTCAAGATATCAAGAAACATTAGATGGACTATACAAGTGTGACTAATCCATGATTTGTGTCCGATCTAGATATGAAGACAAAAGGATGAAATACATAAAAGAAGTTAATCACGGAAAAAGGTTAAATTGAACCATGATTTTATGTAACTTAGGTAGCAATGATGTTTGCTAGATGCCACTCATTGCTTGTAATATTATAATTGTTCTGGATATTACTGCTAACGTTACATAAGGGTCACACCCTATGATTGAAATGAACAAATATCGACTAGATAGCATGTGTGCAAACTTGTTGTACACGTAATTAGTGAGAAACCGAAATTGTTATGAGTATTGTAATTATAGATAATTTTGTTTTTATATATATGTTAATATTTGATAAGTTATTGTAATTATCAAATACTATTAATATAAATATATCTCTAAAAACATAATTAAAGTAGAATTAGATTCTACATATTTAATTATATTCGGTTAAATATATTGTATATTTAAAGAATCTGAATTTAATTAGATTTAGGTTTTTAAATGTTATATAAAGGCATAAGGTCTAGCAGCCAACATATGTTTTTTGTATTTTTCGGAAATCCTCTCTAACAGTTAGAGAAGAGAAAAAAAGTTCGTTTTATTCGGGTGGATTGTGTAGAGGTCGGAACGCTACTGTGACGACTCGAATTTGATTTGGATTCTTCTATACTCACTGTAGAATTTCATATTACTTGAGGTAATGTTTGCATCCTTTATTACTCCGAATTCGTTCCTTATACATGGATCACTAGTGGATTACGCCGGATAATTTTTTCGCTGCACCATGGGGTGTACAAGCATTTTCCAACAGTGGTATCAGAGCCACTTGTACAATACGAATTCGGGCTTAAATACTTGGATGATGTTTTTGTACGAGATGCATGTTTTACTTTTTCTGTTTTGACGAGTATGTGTTGTTTGTGTGAAACGTAGAAATTGAATCCATTTGCGATTAATATGTTAATCTGTTTTAACAAGTTTTTACGATTGAGGGTTAAGTGTTAATCATGTTTTTGTTGCGGTAAGCTTTTGATAATCATATGTTAATAGTTGACATGATGAACATGCAGTTAAGATAGCATGTTGTTTTTGGCAGAGGAATAATGGTTGTTCCAGAGTGAAAAACCTTAGGGATTGATAAATCTCAAAAACACAAATTTGTTGATAAAAGTTATCAAATTATGAGGTTTTTCTATAGTAATCGAAGTGCCAAAATTATAAATTTTCCCGGCATACCGGATCTTAATTAACAAGATAAAACATGAATATGTTTTGTATTATATGCACGGTTTTTGAAATGCATGGTTATAGCCCAAATAGCCTATTTACTTTGGTTTTATATAAATACAGTCTGTGTGTCGTGCCTTTCTTTCTTCTATGTAATTCTCTTATCATCTTACTCGCTCGTATGTAAAGCGAGTTTCTAAAAAAATTGTAATATTTGCAGAGAGAAGTGCGGACCAAGGGAGCAGAATGATGGGCCAATCAAAGGTGGATTAGGTGCTTGAGAAGCAAGTTCTATCTTTAGTATTTTTGGTTTTCCCATTGGCTTAGGATTTGCCGCCTTAGTTTTATAGGCTATAACCATTGCATTTATATTTACTGTTTTACATGTATGTGATGCAATGTATGTTTTAGCATGATGATAAATTATTAGATCATAGTAAAATGGTGAGATTAATATAACAAAAACCCTCCATATTTAATTGAAATAGTCATCCAATATTAGTCCTCATTAAAACCTCGATTGGTACTATGTAGGTTTTGCCAAAGCAAAGTACTTAGATCTATCTTGGTCAAACGCGAAGAATAAGCAAGTGATATTCACTGGTTGTAATATTGGTTAAACTAGGTTGTTCTAATAAGATTAGAAACCTAAAGACTAATGATTGTTCAAGAACTTCGGTGATTGAAACACAATACAAAGTGCATGTCTAGGATTGGTTCTTTGAAAGACCTGGTATTTAAGCGTGCACAGTACACCACCTCTCTTTTCATAAGTTCCCTACCTGGCGCACTGTTCATTATTGTTCTTTCTATTAGACCATATGAACTTTTGTTTGGACAAATAGTTGTTCATCAAATATAGAATTACATGAGATGTAATTAGCATGTATTGATTACCTAAATAATTGAATTCTAGGAGTAAAGACAAAGCTAACTTAGAATGAAATAAAATATGGATCCTTGCCCACTAGAAATACTTTTAGCAACTTTTTCGATTTTGAGAGTTTTTAATCGTGGGAATGCTATTACTTTATAAACATGATAAAAGGGTACTTATAAATCATATTTCATCGTTGTAGATTTATTATGGCAAATTCAAACTCATTATCATTGCGATTCGTCCTTGAGAATGACAAATTAAATGGCTTGAACTTTCTTGATTGGTTTCGCAATTTGAAGATTGTCCTCAAACAAGAACGAAAACTAACAGTTATCGAAGAACCTGTCCCTAAAAAGCCAGCAGATGATGTCTCTAAAGATGAATTGGAAGCCTTTGAAAAATACTCAAGTGACATGGTAGATGTCGATTGTTTGATGCTTGCAACCATGACCCCTGAGCTTCAGAAGCAACATGAGGACATGGTTCCCTATGAAATGGTTAAAAATCTTAAGGAATTATATGATGGGCAAGCTTGTCAAGAGAGGTATGAGACCTCTAAGGCTTTTTTTGATGCAAGATGGTTGAGGGAACTCTAGTGGGAACTCATGTTCTCAAAATGATAGGGTATATTCAGACCCAGGAAAAGTTGGGCTTCCCTCTAAGTGTTGAATTGGCTACTGATGTTATCCTGCAATCGTTGCCAAATATTTTTAATAAGTTTGTTCTTAATTTCAATATGAATGAAATTAACAAATCATTGCCTTAGTTGCTTGGTCTGTTAAGAACAGCAGAAAACAACATGAAAAAGGTTGGCTGCAAATCTATTCTGATGGTCTGAAAGGATAACAGAAAAGGAAATCCCAACACAAAGGCAAAGCCAAAGACCAACAAAGGAAAGGTTGCATTGAAACCCAAAGGAGGAGTTGCAAAAGAAGGAAAGTGTTTCCATTGCAACAATGTTGGACATTGGAAGAGAAACTGCCTTGTCTATCTTGAGGACATCAAGAAGGCAAGAGAAAATGGACAGTCCAGATCAAGTATTTATGTTATTGATATTAATATATCAACATCTACTTCCTAGGTATTAGATAGCGGTTGTGGTTCACACATTTGTACTTCTGTACAGGGACTAAAAAGGAGTAGAAAATTAGAAAAATGAGACGTGGACCTACGAGTGGGAAATGGAGCAAGAGTTGCTGCATTAGCTACAGGAACATATACTTTGTCATTACCTAGTGGACTTTTTTTAGATTTAGAGGATTGTTATTTCGTACCTAGTTTGACTAAAAACATTATTTCAATTTCTTGTTTGGACAATATTGGTTTTGAGATTATTATTAAGAATAATAGTTGTTCTTTTTCCCTCAATAATGTTTTTTATGGTACGACTCAGTTAATCAATGGCCTCTATATCTTAGATCAAGACAATTCCATATATAACATAAATACGAAAAGATCAAAACAAATGACTCTAATCAAACTTATCTCTGGCATTGTCGCTTCGGTCATATAAGTGAGAAACGCATATCAAAACTTCATAAAGATGGATTTTTAGATTCTTTTGTTCTCGAACAATTTGATATATGTGAACCTTGCTTAATGAAGTCTCTGAAAGGAGAAATCGAACATTGTTTGACATGGTTCAGTCAATGATGAGTCATATTGATCTTCCAACTTCATTTTGGAGACATGCGCTAGAAACAGTTGCTTTCACACTAAATCGCGTTCCATCAAAATTGGTTCAAAAGACACCATATGAGATGTGGAGTAGGAAGCATCCTAGTATGTCTTTTATGAAAATTTGGGGATGCGAAGTTTATGTTAAACATCAGAAGTCTACAAAACTTAAACCCAAATCTCATAAATGTAATTTTGTAGGGTATCCTAAAGAAATTAAATGATACTATTTCTTCAATCCATCTAAGAACAAAGTGTTTGTTGCTTGAACATGAGTCTTCTTCGAGAGAGAATTTATTCTCGAAAAAGGAAGTGGGAGAAATATTGAACTTGCAGAAATTCAACATCAACCACATATCATTGAACTAGAGATTGAGCAACAACAAGTTCCAAAAATCGTTGAGGAACATCCAATCGTTCTTGAAACACAACCACTACGAAAGTCTTGGAGAGAACGCAATGCGCTTGAGAGATATGAATTTCTTCTCACATTGCATGGAGATGTTATTATCATGGACCAAGATGAGCCTAAGACTTATCAGAAAGTAGTGGAGAGCCCAGACTCTGAGAAATGTCTAGAAGGCATGAAATTCGAGATGGATTCCATATCAGAAAACCAAGTATGGACTTTGGTTGACCCACCCGAAGGAATTAAGCCCATAGGGTGCAAATAGGTTTTCAAAAAGAAAACCGACATGGATGGAAATATAAAAGCATACAAAGGGCGATTGGTCGCTAAGGGATTTTGTCAAATTCATGGTATAGACTGATGAAACTTTTTCCCTTGTTGCTATGTTTAAATCCATCCGGATATTTCTTGTAATAGCTGCATATTATGATTACGAAATCTGGCAAATGGATGTCAAAACCACTTTCCTTAATGGAAAATTGAATGAGAATGTGTACATGACACAACCTGAGGGTTTTGTCAATCCAAAAGATGCCCAAAAAGTATGCAAGCTATAAAGATCCATTTATGGACTAAAGCAAGCTTCTCGAAGTTGGAATCTTCATTTTAATGAGGCAATCAAAGAATTTGTTTTTATTAAAAATGAAGATGAGCCATGTGATTTCAAGAAAGCTAGTGGGAGCACTGTCACATTCTTGGTATTATATGCGAAAGACATAATAATAAAAGGAAATGACATACCTACCTTATAGTCTGTAAAGACTTGGTTAGAAAAATGTTTTTCTATGAAAGACTTGGGTGAAGCAACCTATATATTAGGAGTCAAGATCTATAGAGATAGATCAAGATGACTCCTAGGACTAAGTCAAAATACATACATAGGCAAAGTACTAAAAAATTCAGTTTGGGAAGATCTAAAAAAGATTCTTACCTATGAGACATGGCATTTCACTCTCAAAGGAAATGTGTCCTTCAACGTCTCAAGAGAGAGAACGCATGAGTAAGATACCATATGCTTCGGCCATTGGATCTATCATGTATGCCATGCTATGTACATGCCCAGATGTATCATATGCACTAAGTATGACAAGTCGATACCAAGTAGATCCTAGTGAAGGTCATTGGGTTACAGTAAAAAACATCTTAAGTACTTAAGAAGAACTAAGGATACCTTCTTTATGTTTGGAGGTCAGGAAGAGCTAAGTATAAAAGGTTATACTGATGCAAGCTTTCAAACTGATAAGGATGGTTCTCAATCGTAACCAGGTTTTGTGTTTTACCTTAATTGAGGTGTTGTAAGCTGGAAAAGTTCAAAGCAAGATACGGTAGCAGATTCTACGATAGAAGCTGAGTATATTGCAACAAGTGATGCTGCAAAAGAGGTTGTTTGGATCAAAAAGTTCATATCTAAACTAGGGTTCATGCCTAGCATATCAAATGCTATAGATCTACGTTGTGACAACAACAGAGCCATCGCACAAGCAAAAAAACCCAGATCTCACCAATGATCCAAACATATACTTAGGCGTTACCATCTCATTTGTGAAATCATTGATTGAGGGGATATAGAAATATGCAGAGTACCAACGGATGACAATATCTTTGATCCACTAACAAAGCCTCTGACACAACAGAAGCATGAGCGCCAAACTAAGTCTCTTGGTATTATATACATGAGTAATTAGTCGTAGTGCTAGTGAGAGATTGTTGGAGTATGCCCAAAGAGAAATTACGAGATGGTTGTAAAAGATATACTTATTTTATCTTTTTTATTAATAAGAAGCCATTATTATTATTTAAGTCTTATTCTGTGTTTCTATAAATAATCTGAATTATAATAAAATTCTTAGAATAATATAGTTATTCTTGAATGTCCTTAGTAGAGAATTATTATGGGCTTGGACAACAATAATATATAAAGACTAATATGTAGTTGATTGATGACAAAGTGTTGTCATTGACATGGAGATGTCAAAATCAATACATAAGTATGTGTTAGGAAACAACATACTGGACTGACCCGATATGAGCATGTTTCTTGGATTATTATGTGACAGTCACAATATTGTTCATGGTGATAACTACATGTATGATCTTCAGACTTGAGATCATCATAATTTCAACATCGTGAGTGACATATTTTGATACGGTCAAACGTGTGTCATAACTGACTACACTATAAAGATTGATATTGGATATGTCACAATCCATGTAGCGAAATATGGTTGATCAAGATAGGATTTGTCCCTCCTACATAATAAGAGTAATATCATAGGTCACTTGATTGAGTGAGACTAGAAAATGCATGGCCATGCTCGAATAAATTGATATGGGATATCATAGTTATTCATTTATAATATTCTACTCAAGATATCAAGAAATATTAGATGTGCTATACAAGTGTGACTAATCCATGACTTGTGTCCGATCTAGATATGAGGACAAAAGGATGAAATACATAAAAGAAGTTAATCACGGAAAAAGGTTAAATCGAACCACGACTTTATGTAACTTAGGTAGCAATGATGTATTGCTAGATGCCACTCATTGCTTGTAATATTAGAATTGTTCTGGATATTACTGCTAACGTTACATGAACCTACAAGGGTCACACCCTATGATTGAAACGATCAAATATTGACTAGATAGGATGTGTACAATCTTGTTGTACACGTAATTAGTTAGAAACCGAAATTATTATAATTACTGTAATTATAGATTTTTTGTTTATATATATATATATTAATATTTGTTAAGTTATTATAATTATCAAATACTATTAAAATATATATCTCTAAAAGAAACCTAATTAAAGTATAATCAGATTCTACATATTTAATTATATTCGGTTAAATATATTGTATATTTAAAGAATCTGAATTTAATTAGAATTAGGTTTTTAAATGATATATAAAGACATATGGTCTAGCAGGCAACATATGTTTTTTTGTATTTTTCAAAAATCCTCTCTAACAATTAGAGAAGAGAAAAATTGTTCGTTTTATTTGGGTGGACTGCATAGAGGTCGAAATGCTGCTGTGACGACTCGGATTTGATTTCGATTCTCCTTACTCACTGCGGAATTCCAAATTACTTGAGGTAATGTTTTCATCCTTTATCACCCTGAATTCGTCCCTTGTACATGGATCACTGGTGGATTACGCCGGATAATTTTTCCGTTGCGCCATGGGGAGTACTGGTGTTTCCCAATGAAAGGCTTTTGAGCTGTCTATTAGTATTGCTATCCTATACGGAATTTTATCTAGAAAATCTATGAAGGACACCTCTAAACACCTAATTGGAGAGTCAAGGATATATATATAAATATATACACACGCACATATATTCTTACCCTAGAAAAGAGAGGCTCATATATTATCATCTTTTTCCTTAGTTTTAGAGCTTTCTCTTGATGGCTCTGGCAGCTTAAAGATTCCATGGGGCAACCAAGGTGAACCTGATGCAGAATTAAGTAGCCACAATGAGTGCGAGGTAAGAGGAAGCATCAAGGAGCAATCGAGTTAGCTAGGAGTAGCTTTCCCCATTCGGTTCTTAATGTTTCTTTTGTTTAAACGCTGATGGTTATGGTTTAATTTTACTTTGTATGGAAATATTTTATGAATGTTGACTGAATGTTTATCTTATTAAGCTTTTCCTCTATCGTTTGATCTTTGGGTTTGAATGTTTTTATGCACAAAAGTGTTTATTGCAGCCACTGTCAATGAAAGTTGCAGTGACAATTCAAGTTAACAATCATGACAACGAAAGTTGCATGGGAGTACAACAAAAGTTGATTCAATTGTTCTTGTATTTGTTTATTTATCCATCACTGAAAGGTGAGGTGTGTGGGCTCATATAAGTCTTTGATTAAGGGTAGAAGTTGAGATTGGTAAGATATTCATGTGCTTTATTGCATCGACAATCATCTTTTCTTTTGTTTCTTGCTAGCATTTGTTATTTTGTTGATGAATCACCGAGGGAACCCCACTGCCATCATTATATTGTTTCTGATTTAATTTTAGTACATTGCTTCGACATTACCTATATCATTTACCTTTCATTGCTTCGATGTTACCTATCATATTTACCTCTTTTTTACTTATTGCACTGACATTTGTAGACATCCGAGCAATCATCCTTGTGGGATCAATATTCAACAGATTTGCATATGTCTAATATACTTAGATCGATTGTGTACGCTTGCACAAATTATGTGACATCATTTCACGATCAGGAAATCTCCCACTAGATTAAACAACAAGGGAGACAAAGGGCAATCCTATCGCAGGTCCCTAGATAACTTGAATTTGTTTGTGGGAGACTCGTTTACTAACACATAAATTGAGGCTGCCGATATACATATTTCCACCCATTTACACCACCGATCCCCAAACCCCATCCTCTTTAGCACAACAATAAAAAGTCCCAAGCAACCAAATTATATGCCTTTTGAAATATATTTTAAAGGTAGCACCCCTGTCACCTTTCTTTACCATGAAGTCGGTGGTCTCGTTTGCAATCAAAGAGAAATTGAGGATCTGCCTGTTCGAAATGAAAGAAAATTGAGAGTCACTCACAACTTTATCTAGAACTAATCTGGGTCTATTTTCCAATACGTTATTGAGCATCTTGTAGACACCACTGACTAAACTGATTGGCCGGTACTCGTCCAGTGAGCTGTGATTTAATTTCTTTGGTATAAGAGTGATGAATGAATAATTAAGGTTGTCATCACAATTTCTATTGTAATAGAAGTCGTTAAAAATGTCAATAGATCATTTTTAAACAAAGACAAGTACCTTTTGAAGAAACCAAGATTAAAGCTGTCGGAACCTGGACCCCGATTACTATTTGATTCTTGAATAACATTCAAGATCTCACTTTTAGAGAAATTATCTTCCAGCCAAGATGCTTTATATGGGTGATTCTAATATTAGACACCTTAAAATTAGTCTAATCTTAGACACCTACATTACGACCGTTAGATCTTGGTGAGATTAATCTGAGCCGTTGATGGAAAAAAAGGGTAAAGGAAAAATCGGTTAACCGGTCACCTAAAATTAAGACCCTATTATTGGAGTTGAATCGGTACTGACACAAATTTTTCGACTTCAACTTCAAATCTCCCTCCCGCAATCAAAACTTTTCTTTCATCTTAGAGGCGAAAATTGTTGAAGGGGCAGTTCGTAGGGAGTAAATTAAGGTAATAAAATGTTGTTTGCATGAAAATAAGGTTTAGTTTTCGTGTTACTCGAAATGAAAATTGTGTATGGAAAATGACTTGGCTTTTCGAGAAAGTGAGGGTTTAATAATGATTTTGTGGGATTAAGATTAGGAGTTTAATAATGTTTACCTAGTATACTAAGACGTTGCATTTCGTATATAGTATTTTGGGTTTGATTTGGTAGGAATATGGAGGTTGAAAAATGGTTCAGGGTTAGAAGCTTCGGTACTGTTCATCAGATATTGATGCTGGGTGAGAGTAGGGATAGAAGGAAGGGAACCAGAAGGGATAGGAAATGTGGGGGCATCGGTACTTTTCCAAAAATATCAGTAGGACTGATATGATATTGGTACTATAATAGTAGTACAAATATGGGAATAAGTGGATTAACATCGAATAGGGAAATGGTATCGGTATCTATTAATGATATCGGTACTAGTAGATTGAAATTTCACATATGTTGGTAAAAAATGTTTTTTAACACGGGGGGAGACATGTTAATAAATAATATGGTATGATAACCATTAATAAAATATTTCATTGTGTTTTATGTGTGGTATAAAGTGATGTGATATAAATACTTATGTTTTGTTGGTAGGTGTGTGAGCATGGATGAAGAAAGAAATTTGGATGTAGAAGGTGTGAAGGATGAGACGATTATGGTGGCTAAGGCCCGTAAACCTTGTCTGGCTTTTTGAACTTTTAGTAAGTTAAATTTGAATTTGTATTGAATATTTGAAATTGGTTAATTTGTTGAATTGAAGTTTAAATATGATATATTTGAATGAATGTATGTATAGTATAAATGAATGCAAAGGGATAAAGGGTGGGAAAAAGAAAATAACTAATAAGGTAAGTGTCAAATTTTGAATTGTTGAATGTGTTTGTTTATTTTTCTAGTAATGTGTACATGAGGTAAAATTGTAATATATTCTAAATGATAAAGGTGAAGAAAACATTGGGAAGGAAATGGGGAAAATGACTGATGATGAAAAAGGTCGTACATTGAAATGTACTTGCAGCAGAAGGAAACATATATAGAAGCAAAATCAAAAGGCGAAGATACGGCTACTGTTAAAAAGGTTAAGAAGGTAAGAGTTGCATTACTTTGTAGACAATGTATTGGAGCTTAGTAATAGTTGTTAGTATTTTATAGATGTCTAATGTTGATGTAAATATTTGTATGTTTGTAGGAAGAACCCACAAGGTGTAGCATAAAGAAGTTGTCGAATTTGTTTCAAGAAATGAAGAATAAAAAGATGGATGGTGTAGTCGTAGAACTCGGGTTTGGGAGTTTACTTGGATTAAAATATCGGGAAATTCGTTGCGATTTCTGTCGTGAGTTAGTGGAAAGTTTTGATCTTGAAAGTTCAATGATGAAGTTTAATGGGCATGATACTTGGTTTGAAGCATAAAGTGAGGCCGAAGGTTTCATATGTTGATTTGGAGGCAAAAATATTAAGCGGTGAATATGAGGGAGATGAATTAAAAGTGAGGGTGATTCTGTACATTGTTGGTGTCTTTCTATGTCCAACTTCGGACACGGTGGTCTCAAGAGAAAGTTTGAAGTTATTGTGCTCTGATGGGTTGAAGGGAAAACTGAATTGGTGTAAGTTTACCTATGAGAGGTTAATCGATTGTATATTGAAACATAATTTTGGTGACGGTCAATCATAAATGACCAGGTGCATAGCAATCTTAGAGGTAAGATGGTATTAAATTGATATATTGTGGTTGTAGTGAAAAGTTTAGCATGGTTTGAGTTTATTAATGTTGTGTGTAATTTGGAATGTAAGTGAGATTATATGATTACTGGAGAGGAGTTCCTAGTAGAGGAACTTGGGCTGTAGACCGCGTAGCTCGTATCCATGCATGGGGGGAGAAGGAGGTGAAGAGACTTGTTTCTCGTATTAAGGTGGAGTGTCCTATGAAAAAATTGAAGGTAAGTAACCTCTTAAATGGTATAGTGTGTATTGAATAGAAATGACATAAAATACATATAATAATGAATGTAATTTGTAGGTTATTGGGTGGGATGGTGGTTGCAGTGCAGGAAAAAAGGGTGGAAATACGAGTTCCTCTATTGAAATGATAATGGAGGCATTTTCCAAGGTCGTTGCAGATGTGAATGAAATGAAATAGTGTATGAAAGCTGGAATAGAAAAGCAAAGTAAGATTGAAGAGATGTTGGAGGCATTGAAGGATGAATCGAAAATGGTGGTTGATTATGTGGTTGGTATGAGTGCGAACCTGATGCATCTGAAGAAGGCTTTATGTGCTATTGATCACAAATTTGGCATAGGGCTTGATGAAGAGGAAGCGCGGGAAGAAGAAAGTGATGTTCCTGTGTGTAAGGGCAATGAAGAAGTTGCTATCCAGGCGGATGCGTTTGTTGATGACGAGAATGTGTTGAAGGAGGAAAATATAGTTGTGGTAACGAAAAAGAGAAAGGTAAAACTTTATTTTAGTGTATAGATTAGATGTCAATGTTTGGTGTTGAATTAGTAGTAACATATATGATATTTGTAGGGTAAGGCGGATGAGGAAGCAGCGACTAAGGTTAGTGGAGAAGGAAAAGGCGGACGAATAAAAACTCGAAACATGCATTAAGTAATTACGATGATAAAAATGTTTGTATTGATCTTCGTTATTTAATGTAATATCCTTATATTCCCAAGCTTGTGCGTGTAATGAGACATAAATTGGAAGATCGTAATGGGGTTTTCCATTTTATTAGGACTTGTTTGGACGTTTGAGTTTACAAGAACTTTCGTATTGAATTTAAATGTAATGTAATATTTTTTGAATTAGATGGTTTATTTAATTTTGTTTGAAATTTTATAAGTATTGGTACAAGTGTTTCAGGTACTGACCTATGTTGAGATAAGTGATGGGGTGGGGCTGTCCGTAAGAGCGACGTGTGACTACATATGGAATACACCTTTGCCAGAAAAGTAAGGCATCCATTGTTAGTGTAATTACAAGCATCAGTAACAATTGGTAAATAATATATATTGTGCAGAAAAATTGATAAGTGTTCAAAAGTACTATTTTTCCTACACTTTTTACTCATATTATTGTTAGACTTAGGCTCATATTAGTTGCATAATTAGCCATTGATGCATTAATCCATGTTTTCTTCCATCGTTGAGCTTGATTACATAACTTGGTAGTTTTTGTGGGAAAATATGCTGCTTTGGTGTGTTTTGTGTGTATGTGCAAGATCACTTGACAAAGCAAGGCTAGCGCTAGTTGCCAGGGCAATGCATGAAGGAGACACCGAGCTAGTTGCCAGGGCAATTGTCGACAAAGAATAAGGTGATATGGTAGTCGAAATTGATGACTAGACAAGCCCAAGATGATGTGGAGCAAAGCTAAATCCATAAGGAGTTTGATTTCCATGAAGAGATTAAAGTAGAATTAAATTCCAAGAATATAGGAGAAGTTCTAGAAGGAATATAATTATAATAAAGAATTATATTCTTTAAAGATAATTTAAATCCAACTTAACTTCATCCTCAAAGAAGGACTTTGACCTAGCCCTATAAATTAGAGGCCATGCCGTCAACTCCAAGGGAGAGAGAGAGGAGAGAATTTTCGACAAGCATCAAGGGCAAGGAGGATTTCGACAAGCTTCATCCTCCATCTTTTTCTTTCTTGTTCAATTAGGTTCATGCTAGGGATTCTTTATCTTGTGTTTCTTTGGAACCTAGCCATGAACTAAATCTATTTGGCTAAGGTTATTGTGTCTTGTGGTTGTGAGAAACTATTGGATTTTGTTTAGGTAATAAGAGTTTGCACTTTTCTATTCAAGGTTTATTCATTCTTGGTTCTTATTCTTGTTTGCGAGTGAATTGGGAGGGGATCACGTAACTTCATCTATTTATCTAATATCGGGAGAGTTAGATTCAAGAAATGAATGAATATGATCTTTATTCAATCTATTGATGGTGAAGATTAATCCGACTTAGGAATAACTTAAGGATTTCAATGGCTAAGAGGAGCGCAAGATTGGTTGTTGTTCACCCTTGATTCACGCAAGGATGTATTATCAAGGCATGCACAAGTAGCTAGAGTATCAACTTAGGGATAAGAAGAAACCATTGAAGAACGCTCTGCCGAACCTTGAAGGTTGCTTCCCAGACGCCCAAGTAGTTGCCCAGGCAACCATCGATTAGTTGCCAAGGCAACCCCGTTGTGCAAGTTGCCACGGCAACTGAGTTGCCCATGCACTCTTTTACCAAGATGATCCAATCGGCTATCACACCTCAACTCACGATAACATGGCCTATCTCTCTCATTTAATTACATCGCCTTTTACTTATTTGCTTTCTAGATTAGTTATAAGTTAAAACTCCTATAATCTTCTACTTGTATTTTCTTTTACTTTTTACAGTGCAAGAGACTAGATTCTTGAAGTGGCACCAATCCCTGTAGAGACGATATCTTTTATACTATAACTTGCACAATTACGTAGCACTTATTACACGTAACAAGTTTTTGGCGCCATTGCCGGGGATTGGCAATAGCGACTTTGTTTTTATTTTCTTGCACTTTCTTTTTACTTTTCTTGTTTAAGATTCAAAGGGCTAACAAACTTTGGTTTTGCATTGGTATATGACCAGGGCGAGACCGATTACACCAGAATATCCCTTTGATCCAGAAATCGAACGAACCTTACAAAGACTTAGACGAAGGATAAGAGTAGCAGTGGCTAATCAAGACGGCAATATGAATCAAGATGTTCCAGCAGGAGAATGAGTGATTCTTGCACGAAACATAACTATTCGAGACTATCTTGAAGAAGATCTTGATGGACTTAATCCAGGAGTTGTTGCACCTGAAATTGAACCCGACCACTTTGAGTTGAAACCGGTAATGTTTAATATGATCAACACAATTGGTCAATTTGGCGGCTCAGCAACTGAAGATGCACGACAACATCTTAAATCTTTCCTCGAGATTTGCAACTCGTTCAAAATACACGGAGTCACTCCTTATGTTTTACGATTAAGATTATTCCCCTATTCACTGAAGGATAGGGCGAAAGCATGGTTGAATAGCATTCCTGCCGGATCAATAGGATCTTGGACCGATCTTTGTCGTGATTTCCTTGCTTGGTTTAATCCTAAAAATTTGACTGATAAGCTTCGTAATGACATTACTTCTTTTCGGCAGACAGATGATGAATCCATGTACGAGGCTTGGGAGCGATATAGAGAACTTCTACACAAATGCCCCCTACACGGATTCTCGGTGTGGACTCAAGTAACAATGTTTTACAACGCCGTGAATACACCAACAAGGATGATGCTAGATGCCTCGGCAAATGACATACTCCTAGATAAGTCGCCGGAGGAAGTAATTCAAATTCTAAACAGGCTGATCAAGAATGATTAGCAATTCCCCTCTACTAGAAGAGGAGTTAGACGCCAAGCCACAATATATGAACTAGGATCATCAGATTCAATTTCGGTACAATTGGCCAGTTTAACCAAGATGGTCCAGAACATGCAAAAACCAAACAACACACATGAGGTCAAGGTAATGGATTCTTTTTTTGAGTTATGAGGTGATAACCATGATTCTTCTGAATGTATGCAGAATCCAGAATCCAACTTCTATGTGGGGAATTACAATCAGAACAACAATGTGATGTCCAATACATACAATCTAGCTTGGAAGAAGCACCCGAATTTTTCATGGAGTAATCCCAACAATGCTCTAAACCAGAACAATCAGAATGCACAAGCATCAAGATTCCAGAAGAATATGCCACGGCAACAGTTGCTGCAGCAACAACCGACAACATCTAGTTCTTTGGAAAATTCTCTAAATGCTTTTATGATGAAAACTGAATCTTATATGGCTGAGAATAGTAACTTCATAAAAAGAACTGATGCTTTTATTAACAGGACCGAGATGAGATTGCAAAACCAAGAGGCGACAGTCAAATCATTAGAAAATCAAGTCGGACAGTTTGCTCAAAGCCTGAATACTATACCGCAAGGAGGTTTACCTAGCGATAATGAAGTCGCAAGAGGAACTGGCCATGAGAAATGTAAGGCGATCACCACTAGAAGTGGCCAACAACTTAAAGAGGCTCAAGCCCGCTCATCAAACAAAACTCCACAAAAAGATCAAGACAAACCTAGCGGCAAAGCCTCAGATGCTGAACTAGGAATTGCCGTGGCAATCAGCAATAAGTATGCCTCAACAACCGACGATAAGGATGCTTCTGCAACTTGTGATAAGCATGCCTCGGCAACCCAGTTGATAATGCCTCGGCAACTCTAGTTGTCCCGGCAATGCCGTCAATCAGGTTCCAAACCAATGAAAGGATCAAAGATATCCGACTTCCACCACCATTCCCATAAAGGTTGAAGCGAAAAAAGCAAGAATATCAATTCAAGAATTTTCTTGATATCCTAAAGCAAGTCTACATCAACTTTCCATTGGTGGAAGCAATTGAACAAATGCCGAACTATGCCAAGTTTCTTAAAGACATTGTGTCCAAGAGAACAAGGCTAGGAGAGTTTGAAATAGTTGCCGCAATAGAGGGATGCATGGCCATGTTGCACAATCGTATGCCACCTAAGTTAAAGGATCTCGGAAGTTTCACAATACCCTGTTCTATTGGAAACCACTATGTCGGGAAAGCATTATGCGACCATGGGGCTAGCATAAATTTGATGCCTAAATTGGTTTTCCAGAAACTAGGAATCGGGAAGGCAAGACCTACAACAGTTATGCTACAGCTAGCCGACAGATCCTATGTGCATCTAGAGGGAAAAATTGAAGACATACTGGTAAAAGTTGATAAATTTATTTTTCCCATCTGACTTTATTGTTTTGGATTGTGAAGCAGATGAGCATGCGCCTATCATTCTCGGGAGACCATTCCTAGCAACAGGGAGAACCTTGATCGATGTTGAAAAATGAGAACTCACAATGAGGGTAAATGACCAGCAAGTTAAACTAAATGTGTTCCAAACACTAGCCGATGATCCAGAAGAATGCCAACTTCTTCATGCCACGACAGAGTTTAACTTCGACGAGAAATTTAGTTGCCTCGACAACTACATTACCGATCAAGAGGAACTTGGGGAGTATGAAGAACTGGTCGATGAGAAACAACAAGAATAGTCAAATTGGCTAGTCAATCGACCATTACATACTTTGAACCACTGGATTACTCAGGTAAGGAAGGTAGGCTCGAAAAGCCCTCTATTGAACAACCACCGATTCTTGAGTTGAAACAATTGCCAGAGCAACTAAAATATGCATACTTAGGAACCGATAATACATTGCCTATAATTATTTCTTCTAAGTTATAGCCTGAGCAGGAAAAGAAGCTGATCAAAATGTTGAAGCTACATAAAAAGGCAATAGGATGGACAATTGCCGACTTGAAGGGAATTAGCCCGGCAGTGTGCATGCACAAGATTTTGTTGGAAGATGATCACAAACCTTCAATTGAGGCCCAGATGAGACTGAATCATGCCGTGAAAGGGGTTGTAATGAAAGAAATCATCAAGTGGCTTGATGTCGGCATTATATACCCTATCTCTGATAGTACATGGGTAAGTCCGGTACAATGTGTACCGAAAAAGGGAGGTATAACGGTGGTAAGTAATGAAAACAATGAACTCATTCCAACTAGGACTGTGACCGGTTGGAGGGTTTGTATGGATTATCGAAAGCTAAACAAAGCCACTAGGAAAGATCACTTCCCATTACCCTTTATTGATCAAATGCTTGACCGTCTTGCAGGTAAACCCTTTTATTGTTTTCTCGATGGTTATTCAGGTTACAATCAAATTGCCATAGCACTAGAAAATCAAGAAAAGACAACCTTCGCATGCCCATACGTTACTTATGCTTTCCGAAGGATACCGTTCAGATTGTGTAACGCCCTGACAACCTTCCAAAGATGCATGATGGCACTCTTTTCAGACATGGTCGAAGACTTCCTTGAGATCTTCATGGATGGTTTTTCTATTTTTGGTAATGACTTCGACAGCTGTCTCGGCAATTTAGAGAAGGTGTTGGCAAGATGTGAAGAAACTGATTTAGTCCTCAATTGGGAGAAGTGCCATTTTATGGCAGATGAAGGAATAGTGCTCGACTATAAGATTTCATCCAAGAGAATTGAAGTAGACAAAGCCAAGGTGGACGTGATCGAGAGATTACCCCCACCAAGTTCGGTTAAAGGAATTTGAAGCTTTCTTGGACATGCAGGTTTTTACAGGAGGTTCATTCATAATTTTCTAAAGTCACTAAACCCTTATGCAATTTGCTTGAACAGGATAAAGTCTTCGATTTTGATGATTCTTGCACCCAAGCATTTGAAACCCTAAAGGAAAAGCTTACCTAAACACCCATTGTCGTTCCACCAGATTGGACGCTACCTTTTGAGCTCATGTGTGATGCAAGTGATTTCGCGGTAGGAGCAGTCCTAGGCCAATGCACAGGTAAGACCTTCCATGTGATATACTACGCTAGTAAAACTCTTACTAGTGCTCAAGTGAATTACACAACAACGGAGAAAGAGTTACTAGCTGTAGTTTTCGCATTTGACAAGTTCTGATCCTATTTGATTGGTACAAAGGTAATTGTTCATACGGACCATTCGGCAATCAAATATCTATTTGCTAAAAAGGATGCCAAACCTCGTCGGATATTACTTTTACAAGAATTTGATATTGAAATTAAGGACATGAAAGGAACAGAAAACCAAGTAGTCGATCACTTATCACGTTTAGAACGCAATAGGGAGGAGGACGCGGATATAGAGATATGCGATGCATTCCCGGATGAACAACTTTTAGTTGCCTCGGAAACCATGGACGCGCATGCCTCGGTAACCCTCGACGCCTCGACAACTCTTGACGCCGCAGAAGCCCTTGAAGCGCACGCCTCGTCAATTTTGGGAGCAGTCGCCACGGTAGCACATGCCTCGGCAATACCCTAGTACACAGATTTAGTTAATTTCCATGTTTGTGTTATTTTACCTTATGGTCTTACTCACCAAGGGAAGAAGTGGTTCCACCATGATGCTAAGCATTACTTTTGGGACGCGTCTCTTTTGTTTAAGCAATGCAGATCAGGTTATACGCCGATGTGTCCCTGAAGAAGAGCAACAGAATGTACCCTGGCAATGCCATTCTTCACCCTATGGAGGACATTTTGGAGGAACTCGTATCGCGGCCAAAGTTTTGCAATCCGGGTTGTATTGGCCAACATTGTACAAAGATGCCCAAAACTTTTACAAGCAATGTGATCGTTGCCAGTGGACGGGCAATATCTCTAGACGACATGAGATGCCGCTCCAGAACATCATCGAGGTGGAATTGTTCGATGTATGGGGGATCGATTTTATGGGACCTTTCCCATCTTCATTCGGCAACCTCTACATTTTACTTGTCGTCGACTATGTGTCTAAATGGGCTGAGGTAGCTACAATTCCCAATAACGATTCCAAGATCATGCAACAATTCTTGCAGAAAAACATATTTACACGGTTTGGGATGCTGAGAGCAATTATCAGTGACGAAGGCAAGAATTTTGACAATAGACTTATTGCCAAGATGTTGCAACGCTTCGGCATATCACACAAGATCGCCATGGCATATCACCCACAAACAAACTGGCAAGCAGAAATTTCCAACCGGGAATTGAAGGGTATACTCGGGAAAGTTGTAAATCCCTCTAGGAAGGATTGGTCATTAAGACTAGATGACGCACTTTGGGCATATCGCACTGCATTTAAAACACCCTTAGGTATGTCCTCCTTCCGACTTGTCTATGGCAAAACATGCCATCTACCGGTGGAAATTGAACACAAGGCATATTGGGCAATCAAGACCGTGAATATGGATTGGGAAAGTGCCGGACAAAAGCATTTGTTGGACCTCAACGAGATAGAAGAATTCCGTGCACTCGCCTATAACAATGCACAAATCTACAAGGAGAAAACAAAGCAATGGCATGACAAGAAACTATTGCCGCGACAATTCATGCCAGGGCAACTAGTTCTCTTATTCAATTCTCAGCTAAAACTTTTCCCGGGAAAGCTGAAATCAAGATGGTCGGGACCATTCGAAGTTGTCAAACTATTCTCCCATGGTGCCATGATAATCAAGTCCATCACTGAAAAACATGAATTCAAAGTTAATGGAGAAAGATTGAAGCACTACAATGGTGCCCATGTGGAACGTAACAAAGAAGTGGTCAACTTAGGAGATGCATGAGCATGCTCTCCCTTCGATATTTTATTTTTATTATTTTTGATTATTTTTTATTTTATTTTTTTTAGTTTTTTTCGAACTAATTATTTTTTTCCCGATTAGTATTATATTTTTAGGATAGATTTTTTTCAAACGTAACAAATATTTTTTTATTGTTATTAGTAGTTACCATGTTTAGTTACAATCATCTTAAGTATTACATTTAGGATACATAAATTGCTTGCCATGCCTTTAGTTGGAACAAGAATTGCCTAGATTTGATGAATAACCGATGATGACTTTGCCAATGCACTTAATTGATAGAAGTTTTATTCTAGGATAACCATGGAAAAACTTAGAATTTTACTATGATGCTAAATTTGATGAAACACTGTTGTGGTTTGATTGATTTAAGGAATTCTAGTTAACTTAGGTTGATAATTAAAAAAATTGGGGGATTAGAATAAAAATTGGATGAATGATAGAGGTGCCCGAAATTGGCTCTAGCATGTGCTAAAAAATTGATCGCTAGAGGTGCCCGAAACTAGCTCTAGCATGTGCTAAAAAATTGAAATCTAGAGGTGCCCGAAACAGGCTCTAGTATGTGCTAAAAAAATTGATTTCTAGAGGTGCCCGAAACTGGCTCTAGTCGAATAAATTAATTAACTTAAGAAAACTAAAAACAAAACACTAGAGGTGCCCAAAACTGGCTCTAGTTAAAACATGTTAAAAAGAACCCAATTAAGTAATTTGAAAACCTCTTTTTTGCATAGAATCCGAAAAATCAACTTGCACACAACTCCGCACACACTCACAAGCATTATAGTTTGATTCCAAGTAACTCCTAAGTTTTCCGAAAAATGAAAAGCCAATCATACTTTGTGCCCCGGTTCTGAGAATTGAAATCAAGTTCAAAGCTAAGTTTGTGAAAATTGAAGTCTTGGCAGGTAATTATTAGTTTGCATTGCTTGAGGACAAGCAATAGTTCGCGTTTGGGGGTGTGATAAGTGTTCAAAAGTACTATTTTTCTTACCCTTTTTACTCATATTATGTTATACTTAGGCTCATATTAGTTGCATAATTAGCCATTCATGCATTAATCCATGTTTCCTTCCATCGTTGAGCTTGATTACATAACTTGGTAGTTTTTGTAGGAAAAGATGTTGCTTTGGTGTGTTTTGTGTGTATGTGCAGGATCACTTGCCAAAGCAAGGCTAGAGCTAGTTGCCAGGGCAATGCATGAAGGAGACGCCGAGCCAGTTGCCAGGGCAATTGTCGACAAAGAATAAGGTGATATGGTAGTCGAAATTGATGACTAGACAAGCCCAAGATGATGTGGAGCAAAGCTAAATCCCAAAGGAGTTTGATTTCCATGAAGAGATTAAAGAAGAATTAAATTCCAAGAAGATAAGAGAAGTTCTAGAAGGAATATAATTATAATAAAGAATTATATTCTTTAAAGATAATTTAATTCCAACTTAACTTCCTCCTCAAAGAAGGACTTTGACCTAGCCCTATAAATTAGAGGCCATGCCGTTAACTCTATGGGAGAGAAAGATGAGAGAATTTTCGACAAGCATCAAGGGCAAGGAGGATTTCGACAAGCTTCATCCTTCATCTTTTTCTTTCTTGTTCAAATAGGTTCATGCTAGGGATTCTTTATCTTGTGTTTCTTTGGAACCTAGCCATGAACTAAATCTATTTGGCTAAGGTTATCGTGTCTTGTGGTTGTGAGAAACTATTGGATTTTGTTTAGGTAATAAGAGTTTGCACTTTTCTATTCAAGGTTTATTCATTCTTGGTTCTTATTCTTATTTGCGAGTGAATTGGGAGAGGATCTCGTAACTTCATCTATTTATCTAATATCGGGAGAGTTAGATTCAAGAAATGAATGAATATGATCTTTATTCAATCTATTGATGGTGAAGATTAATTCGACTTAGGAATAAGTTAAGGATTTCAACGGCTAAGAGGAGCGCAAGATTGGTTGTTGTTCACCCTTGATTCACGCAGGGATGTATTATCAAGGCATGCACAAGTAGCTAGTGTTTCAACTTAGGGATAAGAAGAAACCATTGAAAAATGCTCTGCCGAACCTTGAAGGTTGTTGCCCAGACGCCCAAGTAGTTGCCAAACTAGTCGCCCAGGCAACCATCGATCAGTTGCCAAGGCAACCCCGTTGTGCAAGTTTCCATGGCAACTGAGTTGCCCGTGCACTATTTTACCAAGACGATCCAATCGGTTATCACACCTCAACTCACGATAACCTGGCCTATCTCTCTCATTTAATTACATCGCCTTTTACTTATTTGTTTTCTAGATTAGTTATTAGTTAAAACTCCTATAATCTTCTACTTGTCTTTTCTTTTACTTTTTACAGTGCAAGAGACTAGATTCTTGAAGTGGCACCAATCCCTGTGGAGACGATATCTTTTATACTATAACTTGCAACGTGTATATTTGCACAATTGCGTAGCACTTATTACGTGCAACAAAAATCATCATTCATTTTGGCCACATGTACGTGACTGTAAGTGAAGTAGATTCTTTACGTCCCGGACATTGGGTTAATAATATGGTTAGTATAATTTATAGGTTAAGCAATGAAATTATTTAATTTGTATTAATAAAGTTATATAAAATGTTTAAAATGGTTTCTCCTTATTTAGATTATTGACGTTGTTGGGTGGATTATGGTTGTTGAAGATACTGCAATGAAGTGTAGTGCAAGGAGAGGGCATCTCCCGTGCTGCTTAAGTGTAAGTTCACTATTGCATTCTTTATGTATAGAAGAAAAAATATATAGTCGTATTTGGAAGCTTAATAAATAGTTTTGTGAAAGAGGCAACTTTTACATGGTGCAATGGATGATGGACAACTTTCTCATTTTTGGGTTGACCAATTCAAGAATTATAGGACGATGACTGACTGTGAAACGGTAAGAATAATCTCTGGTCCATAGTAACATCCAGATATGAAATTTTGTGCATTTTTTTATTTTAAACACATAGTAAATACACATGTATTTGCAGATATTTATCCCTATTAATCAGAACAACCTACATTGGTTTCTTTGTGTTGTGGATATGGGTCTTCGGGAAGCAAAGTTACTTGATATCTTACCGAGTACTCGAGGCAATGCTAGCATAGTGATTGTTGTGAAGAAATTGGTAAGATAATGACATATATCATGTACGAAATGTTTCACAAATGTTTTTGTACGAAGTTATGTAGTATGCGAAATATGATGTGTTTGTGCGTGTAGATTAAATCATTAGGAGAATGTATTGAGAATGAAAAGTTTGTTGAAGTTTTTGGCTCACCACGGGTGCCAATGAAAGCGCTGTGCGTGGTGGTGCCAAAAGTAAAAGTTCAAGATAATGGGTATATTGTGCATTGATTGTAGATGTTTAATCGTTCCAATTTTTCAGCCATGTTAGTATTAATGAAGTTAGTTAATATTGTTATGTATAATGACAGAGATGATTGTCGGATGTTTCTAATCAACTGGATGCAACATTGACATAGGAAGCGTATGGAGGATGTGGTACGTCCATGGGTATGAGTTATTTTGTTTGTCAAAAATATTTACATTTGAGTATGGTAATTGAAGGAATCGTTTAATTATTGTACAGAATGTTGGTGAATGGGATAGATTATTTCTGTTATATGATCTGGTCCACAATGATAGAAATTTAAAAAGACGCAAAATTTCAAGTAGTGTAAAGTCGCATGTGTTAGACTTACAAAGACGACCGTTCACCAACCGTGCAAGCATACGACTACCGAAGTGCTAGTGAGTAATTATGTTTGTTTTGTTATTTATAATGTCGCATTATTTAGTGTCTTCGTATTAATGTCACTTCGTGTTAATAACCATATTTTTATGAACGTTGTTAACCGACATATTTGATTTGATTAGGTGTTGCGGTATGACCTTTTGTAGGGCTAATTGGAAGGTGTTAGGCACCCTCCATTTTTTGTATGGCTAGCTTGTAGGTGTGTTATGGACCTTGTATTTTTGAATGGGTCACAAGCACGTCTTTTGGACCCTTTTTTGTTTTGTATAGGTAGGAGAAAGCACATAATACATAAATTATTTTGTATTAAAATGACATCATTAGATACATAGGGAGCTCGTTTTGAACCGATATACAGTAATCGATATGTAGATTACGAAGAGGTCAGATTAGGAGCGACTTGAACATTGGATACATTTGTAATACGGTTAAGAGTACCGATGTGGGCATGTAAAGATCGAAACGTGAAGGCCAAATATGTTCATTTCTATATATGTTGTATAAGCAAATATCGGTACGCATAAACCAGAATCGGTACTATGGTATAATAAATTGGTTGGCATAATGTATAATCCGTACCGGTATGACAATTGAGTACCGGTACCGCCTGGACATTTCATACCTTTATATACTTGTTTCGTTCAGACAATATCGGTGTTACTATAACATAATCAGTAGCGGTAGAATATTATTATTTTATAGAATGGTACGAGGGTACCGATATTCTTTGCTAGTACTGGTACTAGTGCAACAAAATGTATCAATGGCAAAATTTATGTAATAAGTTAATCCTTGTCGAGTAAGAAAATGTTTTGTACCTTGGGGGCCCTAGAAGACTGCTTTAGTGAGAACGCAGCAACAACATCTAACGCATAAACTACAAGAAGTTAAAAATTAGTAGAGGAGAGGGGAGGGCAAAATATGGGGCAAGTCTGAACAAAAGGAATGGCAACAATAAGCATATATTACCGTATAAGGTGTATTTGCGAATATATTGAAAACATGATCGCCTTCATTCCATGGCTGTGATTGATCCTAATTGATGCAGACAAGTTAAGAGAAAGTAGGTAAAATTTATTGTGGATTAGGATGCTAAAGAAGAGTGACTCACATATTCGTCATGTTCGTAACTTGGGTCACAGTATGGCGGCAAATCCATGTCGTCCTGAAAATAAGTTGACATTGGGCCCACTAAAGGTAGTGGAAGTCAGAGCTTCAAACCAGGACATGTATTTTTATTATGTCCCTCGTTTCCACAAAATGAACAATGATGGGGTTTTGCGTTCGGCACTTGTTTTTCTTGCCTTTGCTTTCATTTTGTTTTTTTTTCATGCAGGGTCATAGATGTTGTGCATGCAAAGTGGAACATGTAATCGTACACGATTCCTCCAATTCTGTTGTTAATCTTAGTATGTCATCTTTGGTTTTTCGAAAACTCTCATCGGTTTTAGAAGCTCTATAGCATAATTTTGTAGCACTTGATCGGAGAGCTGCAAATCGAGCCATTTGCTTCATCTCAGGAGGGACATTGAAGTCTACAAAAGATGAGGCAGAAAGTTTTGCTTCTTTGGTCCATCGATGTAGTATCAAATATTTTGTGAGTGATGCAAAATCATGCAGCTTAAGAACATGCAGCTCATGTCGACATGGTAGGCCAAGTGTCTCAAATTTCTAACAGGAACAGGTGACGGTGTCTGTTACCACATGAAGAACGACTTCGTACAGTTTCTTTGGGTCCTTGTACTTGGTTAAACGAAAAGTTCGATAATCCCCTGACTCAACTATTGGATGTACCAGACGGTACAAAGTCTCATGTTTAAGTTTATTCTAGAATATTGCAAACGAATCCCGTGTATAGAGTTCTGTTGCAGTCCCTTCTAGGTCATTCAATTTTGTAACCTGATAAGGCGTAGTGTTTATACTGTAGAAATCTTGCCTTAACTCTGTAACACGCATTGCGGTAATGGCGTTCTCAATTGCACAAACAAAGTCTATATACGTCTTTTTAGACTTGAGAACAGTAGACAACGAAGCATTCATAGACTCACACCTTTGTGTTGACTATATATTTGTGAAGAAGTGGGTCGTAAGATATGCTTGTGCCCACAAATGTGTTGTGTGATTCTTCTATATTATCTATGGACGGTGTTCAAGGTTAAATTGTTGAACAACTGACTTCCACTCTTTTTCAAACTCTTCAACAGTCCACCAAGAGGACATGCATCTTGTAATTTTGTTAGTGAATTTTTGGTCACCTATGTTTGCTTGTGCATTGCGAGCAAGATGCCAGGAACACATGCGATGTCGAGCAAAAGGGAAAACAATTTTTATAGCCCTTTGCATTGCCCTGTCACCATCTTTGACCACTGATATTAGAGACTTATTAAACATTGCTTCTAAAAACTGCCTTAACACCCATTCAAATGTATCGGCAGTCTCGTCAGCTAGAACTGCAACAACATAGACAATTGTTTGATGGTGGTGATTCATACCAAGTATAGGTATAAGAGGTCGACCATACACATTATCCTTATATGTGGTGTCGAATGCAATGACATCACCGAAACATGAGTAGTCGGCCCTGGACATTGAATCACACCAAAATAGATTAAGCAATCCCATCGACTCATCGAAAGAGTAGCTCATGTAGAAGTTGATATCTATCTCTTTCTTACAATCAAAGTAAGCAAGTAGGGCATTTACATCACCATCACTAATTTCAAACCTTGATGCTGCATCAAGGGAGTTGTATAGGTCTTTTGATAAAAATCCAACATTGTGGAAACCACCTAACTGTTACGTGAAATAATTCATTGTTTGGAATGTTCCCACCCCAATAGATTTCAATTCTCTAGCCTCAAAATGATCTGCATCATTAACTTCTCTATTTGACCGAAGAAACGGATGCATCAATTCCTTGCAAAGTGGATGATTATGTTCGATATGGCAAAATGAAATCTCCCACTTACTGGAATCATTCGGCATTACATGTACTCTAGCCATGCACCCAATTCGTGTCAGAGCTCGGGGAGCACGTTTATGTTCACACTCTTTTATAGTTTCAATCCTATACCCTGCTTTTGAGCATTCAAATTGTTGTTTTTTGACAATACCATTTTCATGCACCCTAGTTAAAGCCCATCGTACACTGAAGCCATTATTTCTTGCATATTCCTTATAAAACTCCCATGTGTCATTACAAGCGTAAAAAACCATACCTACTATAAGCTTGAAGTAGGCTGGCCTTGTATTGCAACCGTGTGAAGATGGTTGGCTTTGCATTGCAACCATGTCCTCCATAAGCTTGAAGTAGGAAAAAAGTATAACACAACATCCACCTAGTAAATACGTAAAAAAACAACAGTAAATAAGTTGATGGTGTAAAAAAATCATGGTTTAAACATACAACTAATTATGTTAACACTTAAGGTTAAGTTAAGTGGCAAGAAACCTTACCTTTCACAATCAAAGGTTATGACTTGTTTGTGTTTGATGAATGGAAAATGGAGGACGATCACGTTTGGGAACAATTTGGGGATGTTGTCTTCCTCCTTCTGTACCCATTTTGTGAAGATAATGGCCATCAATGGTCAAAATTAATAGGGTAGTTGTAAAAGTTTATGGTGTAATTAATAGGCTGAAATAGATGTAACTACACAATTTTGTACAGAATAGGTAAGACATTTTGTAACAGTCCGTAGGTAACCATGTGCGCGAAGTAGTACATGTTCTAGTTGGTGACATCAGTACTAACGCGATATAAAAGGGGACAGTGAGTTCATTTGATATCGGTATTCTGATATAATACCGATATGTATAAAATTTAAAATGGGGATAGTGAGTTCATCTAATACCGATATTTTCCACTCGTACCGGTATAATAAGAAAAGTACGGATTCTGTTCATAACCCCCAGGTTTAAATAAGGATCATTATATCGTTACTTTTCTCGAAGTACCCATACTGGTTCGCGGGACTATAAATATCCGGCCACTTTCGCTCCCTCTTTAAAATTTTCAAAACCCCTCTCATCTCCCACGTCTCTTCAACTGCCACCCATAAGTAACAAAATTTGGGGAATATTAAGCGAAGCTTAAGGGTTTCAAAGCATTTTCCGTTCTCATTCCGAGGTGTACACAAACAAATCTAGAGGTAAAACTATTTTGCTTCTTATTCACTTATTTCTTTAGAAACTAAAACCTAAACGACAGAAGGCTTTCATTTTGTTTTCAAAATGGAGTGAGGCTTTGGAAGATGGTTAATTTCATGATGTAATCCCTTCAGAAACACACGAATATAACTTCAATCCAAATCTTTTTTTGTGATAAATTTTCAGTAATCGGCTGCTCCTTTTTTTAAGCTTCAATTTTGAGTTACAATGGCTAGGTGCAACAAACCCTCTTCCTCATCAATTCAGAGAAAGAGAAGCATTAAGGCCTTACGCTTCAACGAACCGGCGAGACAAAATTTGCTCAGCCAGTTTGTTACTCACTTTGAATCTTTTCCCTTGAGAGAGGAACGAATTCCTTGTGTTGCAACCTTGAATGATAAGAATTTAAATTTCAAATATTTGCCCATGCTTAAGTCATGGAAGTTCACCAACACTTTCAAACTCAGTCCTCACGTATTTCATGTTCTAGTTAGGGTCTTCTATTCGAATACTATATACGTCTTAGACAAGGAAGGAGAACATACTACTGTTATTAGGTCATATATGATGGGCAAAACTATCCTGCTTAATGTTGATGTTATGGCTAAGCATCTTAGCTTGGACAATGTAGGTGAGGACAATGAAAAAGCATCGGTTAAGACTCATTTATCTGCGAACACTAGTGTGAACCAATTAGATATACATGATAGGTTGTTGCACTTTATGGTTTCATGGTGGTTTCGACCATCGGCCGGAAAGTACTCATCTTTCATACTCTTGGACATTTGGTGGCTACATTGTTTCCAAAATGCTAAACGAATCAATCTTGCCCAAATAATATTTAGTGAACTTGTTGATGTTGTTAACTACGCAACCACCAGGCATATTGAAACTCTTGTTTACGGTTGCATTCTTAGTAATATTTTTGAAAAATCAGGTATTGATTGCTCACTAGATGCCGGCCTCCCCTTGGGAACCCCGATAAATTTTAAAACTTTAAAGAAATGTCATTTTGAGCTTGTGGGAACTGAGTGGAAGAGAAAGGGGAAAAGACCGGCAAGTGAGGCCTTAGAGGATCTGTTGCGTGATGTTGATGATCCGATTAATGACCCACATAATGATGATGATGGTACATCCGCTGAGGAAGCCCTTTCGCCACACTTTTGTGTCATGATGGAGGCCTTTGATATGCGATTTGTAGCTATGCAATCTCATTTAGATGGGAGACTTACCGAAATTCGCAGTCAACAGATGGCCATGCAAACTAAGTTGGAGGAACTTCATGCTGTTGTTGTTGTTCGGTTGGATACATTGCCTGCACAAGTTGCTGCCCCTCTCCAAACTTCAATAGCTGACCACCGTCGTCCGATGCTTAATTATGTTTGTTATGTTGGTTTTAATGTTAGTTGTTGTGACTTGTGCTGATAATACTTTGGTTAATTTGGTACGTTATATTTTGTTTTGGGTGATGTTTAGGGACTTCGATGAAGTGGAAATATACGGTCGTGTTACTTTTGGTTTATTTCCATATGTTTCAGAACTTCGAATCTTTTTGCTTATTTCCATATGTTTCAGCACATCGTCTAATGTAATTATGGATGCTTTAAACTTGTAACGGTACAACATTTTGCACGATCTGGAATTTTCCCTACTATATTATATTCCAATGGTTTTTCATTTATAGTTTAACAATTTCAGAAATGGTAGACCATTATATTAGTACAAATACTGCATGAACAATATCAATTCTACATGACCAATACCGGTCCAACAAGAACAGTACCGATACAATATGAACAGTACCCATGCAACATTGTTTATTACAAATATTTCAATTATAAGAATAGGTGACATGGGGTACTAAATTAAGTAGTTACATTTTTTACGATAAATTACGTGAAAAATATAGAGTAATCCTTTAAGAGATAAGGTAGCCACAAAATTCCTTACCATAAGTTGGTTTAGTTTACGGTTAGGATATATATGGTAATATATTTCATAGTTACCTAGTTTACTATATATTTTGTAACGAATTACGTAGGTTGTGTTAGATATAATGTAGGTACCGTGTTTCTCATGTGTTATGCAACATTTAGAGTAATCCTTTAAAAGATAAGGTAGCTACAAAATTCTTTAGCATAAGTTAGGTTGGTTTAAGATTGAGAAAAATAGGGTAATATATTCCGTAGTTACCTAGTTTACTATATATTTTATAACGAATTACGTAGGTTGTGTTAGATATTCTGTAGGTATCATATTTCTCATGCGTTCTGTAACATTTAGAGTACTCCTTTAAGAGATAAGGTAGCTAAAAAATTCCTTACCATAAGTTGGTTTGGTTTAAGGTTTGGAGATATGGGGTAATAAAATTCGTAGCTACCTACTTTACTATATTTTTTTGTAACGAACTATGTAGGTTGTGTACGATATGTAGTAGGTATCATATTTCTCATGCTTTCTGTAACATTTAGAGTAACCCTTTAAGAGATAAGATAGCTACAAAATTCCTTACCATAAGTTGGTTTGGTTTAAGGTTTGGAGATATGGGGTAATAAATCCCGTAGTTACCTAGCTTACTATAGGTTTTGTAACGAATTATGTAGGTTGTGTTAGATATGTTGTACGTATTGTATTTCTCATGCGTTTTCTAACATATGGAGTAATCCTTTAAGAGATAAGGTAGCTACAAAATTCCTTACCACAAGTTGGGTTGGTTTAAGATTAGGAGATATGGGGTAATATATTTCATAGTTACATAGTTTACTATATATATTGTAACCAATTACGTAGGTTGTCTTAGATATTCTGTAGATATCGTATTTCTCATGCGTTCTGTAACATTTAGAGTAATCCTTTAAGAGATAAGGTAACTACAAAATTCCTTACCACAAGTTGGGTTGGTTTAAGATTAGGAGATATGGGGTAATATATTCCGTAGTTACCTAGTTTACTATATATTTTGTAACGAGTTACGTGGATTGTGTTAGATATGATGTAGGTACCATATTTCTCATGCATTTTCTAACATATAGAGTAATCCTTTAGGAGATAAGGTAGCTACAACATTCCTTACCATAAGTTGGTTTAGTTTATGGTTTTGAGATATGGGGTAATAAATTCCGTAGTTACTTAGTTTAATTATGCAAATTTGTTACTTAGTTTACTTGTAGGTAGGTTTTGTAATTTTCTAACATATAGAGTAATCTTTTAGGTGATAAGGTAGCTACAAAATTTCTCACCATAGGTTGTTTAGATATGATGTGGGTATCATATTTCTTACTATATATTTTTTGTAACGATTTTCTAACATATAAATGCATTTTGTAACATTTAGAGTAATAAAGAGATAAGGTTTAATAGATAAGGTTAGCTACAAAATTCCTTACCACAAGTTGGTTTTGTTTAAGATTAGGTATTGATATAATCCTTCAAGAGATAGGTAATATAAATATACCACAAGTTGGGATGGTTTAAGATTAGGAGATATTGGGTAATATTAACGAGTAGTTACCTAGTTTTTTTATATTTTGTGGTGTTGGTGCTAGATATGATGTAAGTATCGTATTTCTCATGCGTTTTATAACATTTAGAGTAATCCTTTAAGAGATAAGATAGATACAAATTTCCTTACCATAAGTTGGTTTGGTTTAAGCTTAGAGATATGGGGTAATAAATTCCAGTATCTACTTAGTTTAATATAGGTTTTGTAAAAAATTATGTAGGTTGTGTTAGATATGTTGTAGGTATTGTATTTTACATGCGTTTTCTAACATATAGAGTAATCCTTTAGGTGATAAAGTAGCTACAAAATTTCTTACCATAAGTTGGGTTGGTTTAAGATCAGGATATATCGGGTAATATATTTCGTAGTTACTTAGTTTACTATATATTTTGTAACGAACTATGTAGGTTGTGTTAGATATTTTATAGGTATCATATTTACTATGCATTCTATAACATTTAGAGTAATCCTTTAAGAGATAAGGTAGCTCAAAAATTCCTTACTATAAGTTGGTTTGGTTTTACGTTTGGAGATATAGGGTAATAAATTCTGTAGTTACCTACTTTACTATATTTTTTGTAACGAATTATATAGGTTGTGTTAGATATGTTATAGGTATTGTATTTGTCATGTGTTTTCTAACATATAGAGTAATCGTTTAAGAGATGTGGTAGCTACAAAATTCCTTACCATAAGTTGGGTTAGTTTAAGATTAGGAGATATGTGGTAATATATTTTGTAGTTACCTACTTTACTATATATTTTGTAACGAACTACGTAGGTTGTGTTCGATATGTAGCTGGTATCATATTTCTCATGCTTTCTGTAATATTTAGAGTAATCCTTTAAGAGATAAGGTAGCTACAAAATTCCTTACCATAAGTTGGTTTGGTTTAAGGTTTGGTGATATGGGGTAATAAATCCCGTAGTTACCTAGTTTACTATAGGTTTTGTAACGAATTATGTAGGTTGTGTTAGATATGTTGTAGGTATTGTATTTCTCATGCTTTTTCTAACATATGGAGTAATCCTTTAAGAGACAAGGTAGCTACAAAATTCCTTACCACAAGTTGGATTGGTTTAAGATTAGGAGATATGGGGTAATATATTCTGTAGTTACCTAGTTTACTATATATAATGTAACAAATTACGTAGGTTGTGTTAGATATTCTATTGGTATCCTACTTCTCAAGCGTTCTATAACATTTAGAGTAATTCTTTAAGAGATAAGGTAGCTACAAAATTCCTTACCACATGTTTGGTTGGTTTAAGATTTGGAGATATGGGGTAATATATTACGTAGTTACCTAGTTTACTATATATTTTGTAACGAGTTACGTAGGTTGTGTAAGATATGATGTAGGTATCATATTTCTCATGTGTTTCCTAACGTATAACGTAATCCTTTAAGAGATAAGGTAGCTACAACATTCCTTACCATAAGTTGGTTTGGTTTATGGTTTGGAGATATGGGGTAATAAATTCCGTAGTTACTTAGTTTACTATAGGTTTTGTAATGAATTATGTAGGTTGTGTTAGATATGTTGTAGGTATTGTAATTCCCATGTGTTTTCTAACATATAAAGTAATCCTTTAATAGATAAGGTAGCTACAAAATTCCTTACCATAAGTTGGTTTCGTTTAAGATTAGAAGATATGGGGTATTTATTTTGTAGTTACCTAGTTTGCTATATATTTTGTAACGAATTACGTAGCTTGTGTTAGATATGACGTAGGTATCGTATTTCTCATGCGTTCTGTAACATTTAGAGTAATTCTTTAAGAGATATGGTAGCTACAAAATTCCTTACCACAAGTTTGGTTGGTTTAAGATTAGGAGATATTGGGTAATATATTCAGTAGTTACCTAGTTTTTTTATATTTTGTAACGAATTACGTAGGTGGTGCTAGATATGATGTAAGTATCGTATTTCTCATACGTTCTCTAACAGTTAGAGTAATCCTTTAAGAGATATGATAGATACAAAATTCCTTACCATAATTTGGTTTGGTTTAATCTTTGGAGATATGGGGTAATAAATTCCGTAGTTACCTACTTTACTATATTTTTGTAACAAATTATATAGGTTGTGTTAGATATGTTGTAGTATTCTATTTGTTATGTGTTTTCTAACATATAGAGTAATCCTTTAAGACATATGGTAGCTACAAAGTTCCATACCATAAGTTGGGTTGGTTTAAGATTAGGAGATATGTGGTAATATATTACGTAGTTACCTAGTTTACTATATATTTTGTAAAGAACTATGTAGGTTGTGTTCGATATGTTGTAGGTATCGTATTTCTCGTGCTTTCTTTATCTTTTAGAGTAATCCTTTAAGAGATAAGGTAACTACAAAATTCCTTACCATAAGTTGGTTTGGTTTAAGGTTTGGTGATATGGGGTAATAAATCTCGTACTTACCTAGTTTACTATATGTTTTGTAACGAATTATGTAGGTTTTGTTCGATATGTTGTAGGTATTGTATTTCTCATGCGTTTTCTAACATATGGAGTAATCCTTTAAGAGATAAGGTAGCTACAAAATTCTTTACCACAAGTTGGGTTGGTTTAAGATTAGGAGATATAGGGGTAATATATTCTGTAGTTACCTAGTTTACTATATATATTGTAACGAATAACGTAGGTTGTGTTAGATATTCGGTAGGTATTGTATTTCTCATCCGTTCTATAACATTTAGAGTAGTCCTTTAAGAGTTAAGGTAGCTACAAAGTTCCTTACCACAAGTTGGGTTGGTTTAAGATTAGAAGATATGGGGTAATATATTCCGTAGTGACCTAGTTTACTATATATTTTGTAACGAGTTATGTAGGTTGTGTAAGATATGATGTAGGTGCCATATTTCTCATGCGTTTTCTAACATTTAGAGTAATCCTTTAAGAGATAAGGTAGTTATAGAATTTCTTACCATAAGTTGATTTGGTTTATAGTTTTGAGATTTGGGGTAATAAATTCTGTAGTTACTTAGTTTACTTTAGGTTTTGTAACGAATTATGTAGGTTGTGTTAGATATGTTTTTAGGTATTGTAATTCTCATAAGTTTTCAAACATATAAAGTTATCCTTTAATAGATAATGTAGCTACAAAAAACCTTACAATAAGTTGGTTTCGTTTAAGATTAGGAGATATGGGGTAATATATTATGTAGTTACCTAGTTAGCTATATATTTTGTAACGAATTACGTAGGTTATTTTAGACATGATGTAGTTATCATATTTCTCATGCTTTATGTAACATTTAGAGTAATCCTTTAAGCGATAAGGTAGCTACAAAATTCCTTACCATAAGTTGGTTTGGTTTAAGGTTTGGAGATATGGGGTAATAAATCCCGTAGTTACCTTGTTTACTATAGGTTTTGTAACGAATTATGTAGGTTAAGTTAGATATGTTTTTGGAATCGTATTTCTCATGCATTTTCTAACATATGGAGTAATCCTTTAAGAGATAAGGTAGCTACAAAATTCTTAACCACAAGTTGGGTTGGTTTAATATATGGAGATATGGGGAAATATATTTCGTAGTTTCCTAGTTTACTATATATATTGTAACCAATTACGTATGTTGTGTTAGATATTCTGTAGGTATTGTATTTCTCACGCGTTCTTTAACATTTAGAGTAATCCTTTAAGAGATAAGGTAGATACAAAATTCCTTACCACAAGTTTGTTGGTTTAAGATTATAAGATATGGGATAATATATTCCGTAGTTACATAGTTTACTATATATTTTGAAACGAGTTACGTAGGTTGTGTTAGATATGATGTAGGTACCGTATTTCTCATGCGTTTTCTAACATATAGAGTAATCCTTTAAGAGATAAGGTAGCTACAACATTCCTTAACATAAGTTGGTTTGATTTAAGGTTTGGAGATATGGAGTAATAAATTTCGTAGTTACTTAGTTTACTTTAGGTTTTGTAACGAATTATGTAGGTTGTGTTAGATATGTTGTAGGTATTGTAATTCACATGCGTTTTCTAACATATAGAGTAACCCTTTAATAGATAAGATAGCTACAAAATTTCGTACCATAAGTTGGTTTCGTTTAAGAATATGAGATATAGTTACCTAGTTTGCTATATATTTTATAACAAATTATGTAGGTTGTGGTAGATATGATGTAGGTATCATATTTCTCATGCGTTCTGTAACATTTAGAGTAAACCTTTAAGAGATAAGGTAGCTACAAAATTCCTTACCACTAGTTTGGTTTGTTTAAGATTAGGAGATATTAGGTAATATATTCCATAGTTACCTAGTTTTCTATATATTTTTTAAAGAATTACGTAGGTGGTCTTAGATATGATGTAGGTATTGTATTTCTAATGCGTTTTGTAACATTTAGAGTAATCCTTTAAGAGATATGGTAGCTACAAAATTCCTTACCACAAGTTGGGATGGTTTAAGATTAGGAGATATTGGGTAATATATTTAGTAGTTACCTAGTTTTTTTATATTTTGTAACGAATTACGTAGGTGGTGCTAGATATGATGCAAGTATCATATTTCTCATACGTTCTATAACATTTAGAGTAATCCTTTAAGAGATAAGATAGATACAAAATTCCTTACCATAAGTTGGTTTGGTTTAAGCTTTGGAGATATGGGGTAATAAATTCCGTATCTACTTAGTTTAATATAGGTTTTGTAACAAATTATGTAGGTTGTGTTAGATATGTTGTAGGTATTGTATTTTACATGCGTTTTCTAACATATAGAGTAATCCTTTAGGTGATAAGGTAGCTACAAAATTTCTTACCATAAGTTGGGTTGGTTTAATATCAAGATATATGGGGTAATATATTCCGTAGTTACCTAGGTTACTATATATTTTGTAACGAACTATGTAGGTTGTGTTAAATATGATGTAGGTAGCATATTTCTCATGCGTTCTCTAACATTTAGAGTAATACTTTAAGAGATAAGTAGCTACAAAATTCCTTACCACTAGTTGGATTTGTTTAAGATTAGGAGATAAAGGGTAATATATTTCGTAGTTACCTAGTTTTCTATATATTTTTTAACGAATTTCTTAGGTGGTGTTAGATATGATGTAGGTATAGTATTTCTCATGTGTTTTATAACATTTAGAGTAATCTTTTAAGAGATATGGTAGCTACAAAATTCCTTACCACAAGTTGGGATGGTTTAAGATTAGGAGATATTGGGTAATATATTTAGTAGTTACCTAGTTTTTTTTATATTTTGTAACGAATTACGTAGGTGGTGCTAGATATGATGCAAGTATCGTATTTCTCATGCGTTCTATAACATTTAGAGTAATCCTTTAAGAGATAAGATAGATACAAAATTCCTTACCATAAGTTGGTTTGGTTTAAGCTTTGGAGATATGGGGTAATAAATTCCATATCTACTTAGTTTAATATAGGTTTTGTAACAAATTATGTAGGTTGTGTTAGATATGTTGTAGGTTTTGTATTTTACATGCGTTTTCTAACATATAGAGTAATCTTTTTGGTGATAAGGTAGCTACAAAATTTGTTACCATAAGCTGGGTTGGTTTAAGATCAGGATATATGGGGTAATATATTATGTAGTTACCTAGTTTACTATATATTTTGTAACGAACTATGTAGGTTGTGTTAAATATGATGTAGATAGCATATTTCTCATGCATTTTGTAACATTTAGAGTAATACTTTAAGAGATAAGGTAGCTACAAAATTCCTTACCACTAGTTGGATTTGTTTAAGATTAGGAGATATTGGGTAATATATTCCGTAGTTACCTAGTTTTCTATATATTTTTTAACAAATTCCGTAGGTGGTGTTAGAGATGATGTAGGTATTGTATTTCTCATGCGTTCTGTAACATTTAGAGTAATCCTTTAAGAGATATGGTAGCTAAAAAATTCCTTACCACAAGTTGGGATGGTTTAAGATTAGGAGATATTGGGTAATATATTTAGTAGTTACCTAGTTTTTTTATATTTTGTAACGAATTACGTAGGTGGTGCTAGATATGATGTAAGTATCGTATTTCTCATGCGTTCTATAACATTTAGAGTAATCCTTTAAGAGATAAGATAGATACAAATTTCCTTACCATAAGTTGGTTTGGTTTAAGCTTAGGAGATATGGGGTAATAAATTCCGTATCTACTTAGTTTAATATAGGTTTTGTAAAAAATTATGTAGGTTGTGTTAGATATGTTGTAGGTATTGTATTTTACATGCGTTTTCTAACATATAGAGTAATCCTTTAGGTGATAAGGTAGCTACAAAATTTCTTACCATAAGTTGGATTGGTTTAAGATCAGGATATATCGGGTAATATATTTCGTAGTTACTTAGTTTACTATATATTTTGTAACGAAGTATGTATGTTGTGTTAAATTTGATGTAGGTAGCATATTTCTCATGCGTTCTCTAACATTTAGAGTAATCCTTTAAGAGATAAGGTAGCTCAAAAATTCCTTACTATAAGTTGGTTTGGTTTAACGTTTGGAGATATAGGGTAATAAATTATGTAGTTACCTACTTTACTATATTTTTTGTAAAGAATTATGTAGGTTGTGTTAGATATGTTATAGGTATTGTATTTGTCATGTGTTTTCTAACATATAGAGTAATCCTTTAAGAGATGTGGTAGCTACAAAATTCCTTACCATAAGTTGGGTAAGTTTAAGATTAGGAGATATGTGGTAATATATTCCGTTGTTCCCTACTTTACTATATATTTTGTAACAAACTACGTAGGTTGTGTTCGATATGTAGTTGGTATCGTATTTCTCATGCTTTCTGTAATATTTAGAGTAATCCTTTAAGAGATAAGGTAGCTACAAAATTCTTTACCATAAGTTGGTTTGGTTTAAGGTTTGGTGATATGGGTTAATAAATCCCGTAGTTACCTAGTTTACTATAGGTTTTGTAACAAATTATATAGGTTGTGTTAGATATGTTGTAGGTATTGTATTTCTCATGCGTTTTCTAACATATGGAGTAATCCTTTAAGAGACAAGGTAGCTACAAAATTCCTTACCACAAGTTGGATTGGTTTAAGATTAGGAGATATAGGGTAATATATTCTGTAGTTACCTAGTTTACTATATATATTGTAACAAATTACGTAGGTTGTGTTAGAATTTCTATTGGTATCATACTTCTCAAGCGTTCTATAACATTTAGTGTAATCCTTTAAGAGATAAGGTAGCTACAAAATTCCTTACCACATGTTTGGTTGGTTTAAGATTTGGAGATATGGGGTAATATATTACGTAGTTACCTAGTTTACTATATATTTTGTAACGAGTTATGTAGGTTGTGTAAGATATGATGTAGGTATCACATTTCTCATACGTTTCCTAACATATAGCGTAATCCTTTAAGAGATAAGGTAGCTACAACATTCCTTACCATAACTTGGTTTGGTTTATGGTTTGGAGGTATGGGGTAATAAATTCCGTAGTTACTTAGTTTACTATAGGTTTTGTAATGAATTATTTAGGTTGTGTTAGATATGTTGTAGGTATTGTAATTCCCATGCGTTTTCTAACATATAAAGTAATCCTTTAATAGATAAGCTAGCTACAAAATTCCTTAGCATAAGTTGGTTTCGTTTAAGATTAGAAGATATGGGGTATTATATTCTGTAGTTACCTAGTTTGCTATATATTTTGTAACGAATTACGTAGCTTGTGTTAGATATGACGTAGGTATCGTATTTCTCATGCGTTCTGTAACACTTAGAGTAATCCTTTTAGAGATATGGTAGCTACAAAATTCCTTACCACAAGTTGGGTTGGTTTAAGATTAGGAGATATTGGGTAATATATTCAGTAGTTACCTAGTTTTTTTATATTTTGTAACGAATTACGTAGGTGGTGCTAGATATGATGTAAGTATCGTATTTCTCATACGTTCTCTAACAGTTAGAGTAATCCTTTAAGAGATAAGATAGATACAAAATTCCTTACCATAAGTTGGTTTGGTTTAATCTTTGGATATATGGGGTAATAAATTCCGTATCTACTTAGTTTAATATAGGTTTTGTAACAAATTATGTAGGTTGTGTTAGATATGTTGTAGGTATTGTATTTTACATGTGTTTTCTAACATATAGAGTAATCCTTTAGGTGATAAGGTAGCTACAAAATTTCTTACCATAAGTTGGGTTGGTTTAATATCAAGATATATGGGGTAATATATTCCGTAGTTACCTAGGTTACTATATATTTTGTAACGAACTATGTAGGTTGTGTTAAATATGATGTAGGTAGCATATTTCTCATGTTTTCTCTAACATTTAAAGTAATACTTTAAGAGATAAGTAGCTACAAAATTCCTTACCTCTAGTTGGATTTGTTTAAGATTAGGAGATAATGGGTAATATATTTCGTAGTTACCTAGTTTTCTATATTTGTTTAATGAATTACGTAGGTGGTGTTATATATGATGTAGGTATAGTATTTCTCATGTGTTCTATAACATTTAGAGTAGTCTTTTAAGAGAGATTGTAGCTACAAAATTCCTTACCACAAGTTGGGATGGTTTAAGATTAGGAGATATTGGGTAATATATTTAGTAGTTACCTAGTTTTTTTTTTATTTTGTAAAGAATTACGTAGGTGGTGCTAGATATGATGCAAGTATCGTATTTTTATGCGTTCTATAACATTTGGAGTAATCCTTTAAGAGATAAGATAGATACAAAATTCCTTACCATAAGTTGGTTTGGTTTAAGCTTTGGAGATATGGGGTAATAAATTCCGTATCTACTTAGTTTAATATAAGTTTTGTAACAAATTATGTAGGTTGTGTTAGATATGTTGTAGGTATTGTATTTTACATGCGTTTCTAACATATAGAGTAATCTTTTAGGTGATAAGGTAGCTACAAAATTTGCTACCATAAGCTGGGCTGGTTTAAGATCAGGATATATGGGGTAATATATTCCGTAGTTACCTAGTTTACTATATATTTTGTAACGAGCTATGTAGGTTGTGTTAAATATGATGTAGATAGCATATTTCTCATGCATTTTGTAACATTTAGAGTAATACTTTAAGAGATAAGGTAGCTACAAAATTCCTTACCACTAGTTGGATTTGTTTAAGATTAGGAGATATTAGGTAATATATTCCGTAGTTACCTAGTTTTCTATATATTTTTTAACAAATTCCGTAAGGGGTGTTAGAGATGATGTAGGTATTGTATTTCTCATGCGTTATGTAACATTTAGAGTAATCCTTTAAGAGATATGGTAGCTAAAAAATTCCTTACCACAAGTTGGGTTGGTTTAAGATTAGGAGATATTGGGTAATATATTCAGTAGTTACCTAGTTTTTTTATATTTTGTAACGAATTACGTAGGTGGTGCTAGATATGATGTAAGTATCGTATTTCTCATACGTTCTCTAACAGTTAGAGTAATCCTTTAAGAGATAAGATAGATACAAAATTCCTTACCATAAGTTGGTTTGGTTTAATCTTTGGATATATGGGGTAATAAATTCCGTATCTACTTAGTTTAATATAGGTTTTGTAACAAATTATGTAGGTTGTGTTAGATATGTTGTAGGTATTGTATTTTACATGTGTTTTCTAACATATAGAGTAATCCTTTAGGTGATAAGGTAGCTACAAAATTTCTTACCATAAGTTGGGTTGGTTTAATATCAAGATATATGGGGTAATATATTACGTAGTTACCTAGGTTACTATATATTTTGTAACGAACTATGTAGGTTGTGTTAAATATGATGTAGGTAGCATATTTCTCATGCTTTCTCTAACATTTAAAGTAATACTTTAAGAGATAAGTAGCTACAAAATTCCTTACCTCTAGTTGGATTTGTTTAAGATTAGGAGATAATGGGTAATATATTTCGTAGTTACCTAGTTTTCTATATTTGTTTAATGAATTACGTAGGTGGTGTTATATATGATGTAGGTATAGTATTTCTCATGTATTCTATAACATTTAGAGTAGTCTTTTAAGAGAGATTGTAGCTACAAAATTCCTTACCACAAGTTGGGATGGTTTAAGATTAGGAGATATTGGGTAATATATTTAGTAGTTACCTAGTTTTTTTTATATTTTGTAAAGAATTACGTAGGTGGTGCTAGATATGATGCAAGTATCGTATTTTTCATGCGTTCTATAACATTTGGAGTAATCCTTTAAGAGATAAGATAGATACAAAATTCCTTACCATAAGTTGGTTTGGTTTAAGCTTTGGAGATATGGGGTAATAAATTCCGTATCTTCTTAGTTTAATATAAGTTTTGTAACAAATTATGTAGGTTGTGTTAGATATGTTGTAGGTATTGTATTTTACATGCGTTTCTAACATATAGAGTAATCTTTTAGGTGATAAGGTAGCTACAAAATTTGCTACCATAAGCTGGGCTGGTTTAAGATCAGGATATATGGGGTAATATATTCCGTAGTTACCTAGTTTACTATATATTTTGTAACGAGCTATGTAGGTTGTGTTAAATATGATGTAGATAGCATATTTCTCATGCATTTTGTAACATTTAGAGTAATACTTTAAGAGATAAGGTAGCTACAAAATTCCTTACCACTAGTTGGATTTGTTTAAGATTAGGAGATATTAGGTAATATATTCCGTAGTTACCTAGTTTTCTATATATTTTTTAACAAATTCCGTAAGGGGTGTTAGAGATGATGTAGGTATTGTATTTCTCATGCGTTCTGTAACATTTAGAGTAATCCTTTAAGAGATATGGTCGCTAAAAAATTCCTTATCACAAGTTGGGATGGTTTAAGATTAGGAGATATTGGGTAATATATTTAGTAGTTACCTAGTTTTTTTATATTTTGTAACGAATTACGTAGGTGGTGCTAGATATGATGTAAGTATCGTATTTCTCATGCGTTCTATAACATTTAGAGTAATCCTTTAAGAGATAAGATAGATACAAAATTCCTTACCATAAGTTGGTTTGGTTTAAGCTTTGGAGATATGGGGTAATAAATTCCGTATCTACTTAGTTTAATATAAGTTTTGTAACAAATTATGTAGGTTGTGTTAGATATGTTGTAGGTATTGTATTTTACATGTGTTTTCTAACATATAGAGTAATCCTTTAGGTGATAAGGTAGCTACAAAATTTCTTACCATAAGTTGGGTTGGTTTAAGATTAGGATATACGGGGTAATATATTCCGTAGTTACCTAGTTTACAATATATTTTGTAACGGGCTACGTAGGTTGTGTTAAATATGATGTAGGTAGCATATTTCTCATGCGTTCTGTAACATTTAGAGTAATCCTTTAAGAGATACGGTAGCTACAAAATTCCTTACCAAAAGTTGGCTTGGTTTATGGTTTGGAGATATGAGGTAATAAATTTCGTAGTTACCTACGTTACTATATATTTTGCAACGAATTATGTAGGTTGTGTTAGATATGTTGTAGGTATTGTATTTCTCATGTGTTTTCTAACATATACAGTAATCCTTTAAGAGATAAGGTAGCTACAAAATTCCTTACCACAAGTTGGGTTGGTTTAAGATTAGGAGATATGGGGTAATATATTTCGTCGTTACCTAGTTTACTATATATATTGTAACGAATTACGTAGGTTGTGTTAGATATGCTGTAGGTATAGTATTTCTCTTGCATTTTGTAACTTTTAGAGTAATCCTTTAAAAGATTAGGTAGCTACAAAATTGTTTACCACAAGTTGGGTTGGTTTAAGATTTGGAGATATGGGATAATATATTCCGTAGTTACCTAGTTTACTATATTTTTTAACGAACTACATAGGTTGTGTTAGATATGTTGTAGGTATCGCATTTCTCATGCGTTCTGTAACATTTAGAGTAATCCTTTAAGACATAAGGTAGCTACAAAATTCCTTACCATAAATTGGTTTGGTTTATGGTTTGGAGATATGGGGTAATAAATTCCGTAGTTACTTAGTTTACTATTGATTTTGTAACGAATTATGTAGGTTGTGTTAGATATGTTGTAGGTAATGTATTTCGCATGCGTTTTCTAACATACAGAGTAATCCTTTAGGAGATAAGGTAGCTACAAAATTCATTACCATAGGTTGGGTTGGTTTAAGATCAGGAGATATGGGGTAATATATTCCGTAGTTACCTAGTTTACTATATATTTTGTAATGAACTATGTAAGTTGTGTTAGATATGTTGTAGGTATCGTATTTCTCATGCGTTCTGTAACATTTAGAGTAATCCTTTAAGAGATAAGGTAGCTACAAAATTCCTTATCATAAGTTGGTTTGGTTTAAGGTTTGGAGATATGGGTAATAAATTTCGTATTTACCTAGTTTACTATATGTTTTGTAACGAATCAGGTAGGTTTTCTGAGATATGTTGGAGGTATCGTATTTCTCATGCGTTTTCTAACATATAGAGTAATCCTTTAAGATTTAAGGTAGCTATAAAATTTCTTACCATAAGTTGGGTTGGTTTGAGATTAGGAGATATGAGTTAATAAATTCGGTAGTTATTATTTTTACTATATATGTTGTAATGAATCAGGTAGGTTTTCTGAGATATGTTGGAGGTATCGTATTTCTCATGCGTTTTCTAACATATAGAGTAATCCTTTAAGATTTAAAGTAGCTACAAAATTTCTTACCATAAGTTGAGTTGGTTTGATATTAGGAGATATGGGTTAATAAATTTGGTAGTTACAATTTTTACTATATATTTTGTAAAGAATCAGGTAGGTTGTGTGAGATATGTTGTAGGTATCGTATTTATAATGTGTTTTCTAACATATAGAGTAATCCTTTAAGAAATAAGGTAGCTACAAAATTTACTATCATGATAAGCTTTTCTGTAACTACCACTTTTCTTATCGCTTCATAACAATTTCTATAGTTACAGGCTACCGCTTATACTGGTATACCTAATATTAGCCTATTTCTAACGTGTCTAACGATAGAACTACCCGCTTCATATAGGTCTAATTCTTTAAACTCTAGCTTTAGATCTAGGACTCCCAGAGTACTCTTCAAGTTGTAGGCATTTTGGAAATAATTACATGCTACAGACTTCACTCTTGCTGGGCCAGACATAAAAATGCCATGTTAATCAAATTGGCCCTTCTCCAAGTAGAGGCTGAAAGATGAAAAAACATGTGTTTTTGTCTCATTCCGAAATCCATTTCACCCAAGAATTTTGGAACCAGGCCCTTTCCTCCTTTCTATATTCATTCCAAAGTTGAAAATGCAAGGCTTTTATCTCTTCTAAAATAGCATGATCATTTGGTTTGCTATGTAACTCAATCTCCAGGTCATGGAACTTGGTCTCCAGGCAAGAGATTTCCTTCGAATTCTCCAGATTATGTTGTTTCGACCATGATATAGTTGTCAATTTAAATGATTTAAACACCCCACCAGTGCAGGGAATATGCCTTGATTCTTTAAACTTGTTTATGGCCATTTGGATAACATCATCAAACCATCTTCATGAAACCAATAGTTGAAGCATTAGAAAGGTCTAACACCCCAATTTTTATCCTCCTTATAAAAGATGATCGCATTGTGATCCGATAATGATTTGGGTAGTAGTTTCTGAAACACCAGTGGAAATTTAGAAAAGAAGTCCCCGAACAATATGAATCTCTGGAGCCGAAAAAAGGTCGGCACCTCCCTACTATTTGCCCAAGTAAAGCACCCATCTTGTAGAGGGATATCAATTAAACCACCCCCATCAACAAAATCCATGAATAATTCCATAGTTTTGAGATTAATTCCTACCCCAATCTTCTCTTCGAGAGATAAAACGCGTTAAAGTCCCCTCCTACACACCAAGGGATGGAAAAACTACCAAGGAAATTAGATAACTCAGAGAAGAATGGGCCTTTCTTAGATTCAATGGATGGACCGTACACATTAACAAATTCACACTCGAAATTGATACTAGAAATAACACCCACCACTGCAATATACCTTAGAGTAACGATCTTAGATGTAGATTGGAAGAATCTAATATCCCATATTGTGATCAGTCTACCGATCAAACCAACCAAAGGAGAAACAACCCAATCAAAATCAGAATACCCTAGACTTTCCTTTTAAGACTTTCCAAGGTGACCTCTAATTTAGTTTATTGGAGAAAAACCAGGCGAGCTTTCGACTCTCGAATGACTTTTCTTGCGAATCTTACATTTTTATGTCTGTCAAAACCTATAATTTTTTCAAGTTATAATTGAGAGATTCATAAGAAAAATAAGGAAAAAAATCCCCAAAAATCACACACCCTATCTGACGTCATTAAAGGCTTAGTCGCAACTCCTTCTCCAGATCGCACAATTTAGTAATTATCGCATCTTTACCCCCCCATGAATGAAATTTCTAATATACGGTGTACCTCCCAAGGTACCTCAGCTTCCTTAGTGAAAGGATCATCACCCAGCCGACCCCGAACAAAGAATAAAATATATATTTAGTATGAAGATCTTCCTCGAGCGTATCACGGACTGGTCTTCGTATAGCTCACCTGAGCATCACTCTCTTACATCTCGATGAAGGGAATAGGAAAAATAAAGGACCCAGGGAGTATTTAAATTTTCCAGTAGAGAGTGGTTGGGATAAGAGGCCCCAATTTTCCCTAATTGAACAATCTGACCTAGTCTGGCCTTCTATATTCAAAGAGTCATAAACCACTATGGCTACGGGCCCAAGAGAGACACAAGCACTTGAAGATCCCACACTTTAGTAATTACCACATCTTTACCTCTCATGAATGGAATTTGTAATAGACGGTGTACCTCCCAAACGACCTCAACTTCCCTAGCGAAAGGATCATCACCGCAACCAACTTCGGACAAAGAGGAAAACATAGATTCAATATGGAGATCTTCCTCGAGCGTATCACGTACCTGTCTTCGTATAGCTCGCATGAGCATCGCTCTCTTACATCCTGATAAAAGGAATCAGAAAAACAAAGAACTCGGGGAGTGTTAAAATTTTCTTGTAGAGAGTGGCTGGGATAGGAGACCCCCATCTACCCAATCGAATAATTTGACACAGCCTGGCGTTCTGTACCCAAAGACTCATAAACCACTTCGGCAACGGGACCAAGAGAGACACAAGCAGTTGAGGATCCCTGGCCCACAGATGGGCCAGCTTTTGAGGTAGAGTCAAAGTCCATTTGACCAGCCCGAATGATATTATCATTACAAGGTGAGGACTTCTCGAGACTATCAAGAACACTTTCATTTGAAGTAGGCAAGGAATTAGCTTCAACTGAATCCTCCACGATTATATTTTCACAATTCGAACAGTTAGAAGTACCCGAGCTCAACGGGAGTTGTGTTGGTATTTATTTCTTTAAGTGGCCCAAACCCACTAGAAGTCACTTGAAAAGTAAAATAGGGCCTAATGAGTGTTCAAAAGTACTATTTTTATTACCTTTTTTACTCATATTATTGTTAGACTTAAGCTCATATTAGTTGCATAATTAGTTATTCATGCATTAATTCATGCTTTTTTCCACCGTTGAGCTTGATTACATAACTTGGTGATTTTTGTGGAAAAAGATGCTGCTTTGGTGTATTTTTGTGTGTGTGCAGGATCACTTGCCAAAGCAAGGCTAGTGGTAGTTGGCAGGGCAATGCATGAAGGAGACGCCGAGCTAGTTGCCAGGGCAATGCATGAAGGAGACTCCAAGCCAGTTGCCATGACAATTGTCGACAAGAGCAAAGGTGATATGGTAGTCGAAATTGATGACTAGACAAGCCCAATATGACGTGGAGCAAAGCCCAAACCCAAAGGAATTTGATTTCCATGCAGAGATTAAAGAAGAATTAAATTCCAAGAAGATAGGAGAAGTTCTAGTAGGAATACAATTATAATAAAGAATTATATTCTTTAAAGATAATTTAATTCTAACTTAACTTCCTCCTCAAAGAAGGACTTTGCCCTAGCCCTATAAATAAGAAGGGAATTTCGACAATCATATAGAGCAAGAGGAGAGGATTTTCGACAACTCCAAAGGGCAAGAAGGAAGAGATTTCGACAAGATAGCAAGGTGGGAGAGAGTTTGATTTCTTCTTCTTCTTTGCTTCCATTAGATTCATGGTTTGGGGATTATTCTTTGTATATCTTTTGAACCCAACCATGAACTAACTTGATTGGTTGGGGTTATTGTGTTTTGTTGTTGTGAGAAACAATTGGATTTTGTTTAGGTAATAAGAGTTTGCACTTTTCTATTCAAGGTTTACTCATTCTTGGCTTTTATTCTTGTTTGTGAGTGAATTGGGAGAGGATCTCGTAACTTCATCTATTTATATAATATCAGGAGAGTTAGATTCAAAAAACGAATGAGTATGGTCTTTATTCAATCTATTGATGGTGAAGATTAATCCGGCTTAGGAATAAGTTAAGGATTTCAACGGCTAAGAGGAGCGCAAGATTGGTTGTTGTTCACCCTTGATTCACGCAGGGATGTATTATCAAGGCATGCACAAGTAGCTAGAGTTTCGACTTAGGGATAAGAAGAAACCATTGAAGAACGCTCTGCCGAACCTTGAAGATGCTGCCCAGACACCCAAGTAGTTGCCCAACTAGTTGCCCAGGCAACCATCGATTAGTTGCCAAGGCAACCCGTTGTGCAAGTTGCCACGAAACCGAGTTGCCCGTGCACCCTTTACCAAAACGATCCAATCAGCTATCACACCTCAACTCACGATAACCCGCCTATCTCTCTCTTTTTTTCATCTATTCTTTTAGTTTATTGCTTTTACTTTTCTCGTTAATTAAAACCTCTATTATCAATTGTGTTTTTATTTTCACAAAGTCAAGAACTTAAGCAAAGTGGCCCAAACCAATCCCCTCGTGGAGACGATACTCGATACTCATATCACTTTATTACTTGCGACGTGTATACTTGCACATTTATGTAGCCACTTATCACGCCAAAACAAGTTTTTTGGCGCCGTTGCGGGATTGGCAATTGGTGTTAGTTGTTTTTGTTATTGCATTTTTTTCTATTAGTTTTACTAACTTTTCTTTTTGTTTGTTTTATCAAAAAAAAAATAGGTGCGCTACAAGTTAAGGGACATCAACATGTCGGGAAATAAAAGCCAATCTATTCGAGAGATGATGTTGGAAGATATGAATCAATCGAATCAATAGTTTCTTGCACCCTTTGATGATTACCTATACCAACCGAGAAAAGCCCAAAGAACTTATACCATGGAAAAATCTTGTGCTATGTGTGGAGAACATCATGTGTTTGAAAATTGCCCTCACATTTTCGGTGCATATAACTACATGGTGGACCATAGAGGGAACCAGAAGAAAAACTCTTCATGGTATGGTCAAAAAGCTCAAATTTTTTTTTACCATAACAATTTTGCCGCAGCAACAGATATGCCATGGCAATGTAGTCCTTTTCAAGAGCATTCCAAATCCTTGGAGGAAACGTTACTAGCTTCATTGGCTAGACTTGACGGATCAATTGAAGAGATTCGAGAGCTATCAAAATCTATGGATACGAGGATAGCTCAGTGGGATGCAACCTTAGGGGATTTAGAAGATCAATTGGGGAGATCAACATATGTCATGGATAACATGCACCAACAATTCATTCCTAGGGATACTGACGTCCCAAGGCAAGAGGATAAGAAGCAATGCAAAGAAATCTCTCCGATGTGTGAGGAACAGCTAGAACCTCAAAGTCAAGAGGATGCCAATGAGAAAGACTGCCCAACACATGATGAGCTTGAACAACAAATTGCCTCGGCAATGATTGAGGGCCTGAACAGAGCAATGCCGCGACAACACTCGGTGAAGCTGAGAACAACAATACTACAACAAATTACGGAACCTGATGCCCGTAAAGTTATAACGTTGATGTTGAAGCGAGAATATGTAGATTGCTCTCATCTACAATTGCCACGGCAATTACACGACCACATGCAAGATCAACGAGATGATAATACTTTGCCAATGGAATATGAGCAGGTAATAGTTGAACCTTTTGAATTCTTAAAAAACTCACCTCGTCCATTGCGGTATATGTTGAGGAACCGAGGTTGGAAGATTTGAAGCCATCAAATCTCTACGATGGAGATGTTTGAGAGGCCAAAAGAAAAAGGTGTTTGGATTCATAAAGCCCTTCAGAAAATTGGTTCTTCCCTTGACTTAAAGCAATATTTGACAACTGATTGCCACGACAATTGGCTTGAGCAGCAATTGCCACGACAACAAAGGCTACATCCAACCATGATAGAAGTCGACAAGAATGAGGTAATTGAATCGTTGAGAATGGATATAATTTTTCCTATTAATATATTTGTGCCTTCAGGAATAGTAGCAAGGTGGAGAGTATACATGGACTACAAGCGAACAAAGAAGAAAGACACCTCCACCATGGTAATGCAAAAGGGAGTAGTGGCAAGCACATTGGCCAAACTCTTTTTGGGCAATATTATCACCCGATGGAGGGTGCGGATGAACTATAAGAAGTATCGAAAACGGAAACCTTCAACACCGCAACAACTCCTGATACGCACGCCTCGGCAACCATGGACGCGCACGCCTCGGCAACCCCTGACGCCTCGGCAACCATGGATGTGCATGCCTCGGCAACCCTCGACGTCACGACAACTACTGATACATTTATTTTTATTTTTATTTTTTGAACTATTTTGTTCTATTATTTTTTGTTATTTTTTCTCTTTATTTTTTAGGATATATTTTATTTTTCTTCATTATCTTTAGTTTCCAGGTTTTCTTTTCCACAACAAGACTCACAACCACCATGCTAAGGAAATTCACTGCCGACTACTTGCCACAAGTAACCAATGAAAATCAAGCGATGCCCGTGCAACAACAATGGCTTCGGCAACTCATCGATGCCCATGCAAGTGAACTGCATCGGCAAACATGGATCAAATCAAATCAATGCTATTCACGCGCTTTTGACATTCAACCACCGACTGAAAAATGAATCAAGCAAACGACACAAAAAAACTTATCACTCGAGGTGACGACCTCTTCGACTAACTCATTTCATTTAGTTTCTTTTAAATTTTGTTTCACTCTTACATGCATTGAGGACAATGTTTCTCTCGAGTTTGGGGGGGTGTTGGTTTCTAGTTAGTTTCATGTTTAGTTGCATTCATCTTTAGCAATCACATATAGGTTGCATATGTTACTTGCCATGCCTTTAATTGGATTTAATTGCTTAAGACTTGTTGAATATCCAATGATGAATTTTTGCCACCGCACTTAATTGAAAGAACCTTTAATTTTAGGATTACATGAAAAGAACTTAGAATTTTACTATGATGCTGAATTTTTTTTACACGGTTGTGGTTTGTTGATTGAAAGAAACTTAGTGAACTTAGGTTGCTTAAAATTCGGGTAAATTTAAAATTGAAAATTAAAAGTTAATTTCTTGCTAGAGGTGCCCAAAACTGGCTCTAGTAGTAATTGCACTTTCTTGCTAGAGGTGCCCGAAACTGGCTCTAGTAGTTAATGCACATTAAAGAATCGTTAGAGGTGCTCGAAATTGGCTCTAGTCGACTAAAATAAAATGCGAAATTGCTTACTTTGCTAGAGGTGCCCGAAATTGGCTCTAGTGAAAATAATAAAAAAAATGCCTCGGTACTTAAATTGATAAAAGCCTATTGTTCACATAGAATCTCGAAAATCAACTTGTACACAACTACGCACACACATTGTTACGAGCATTATAGTTTTGTTTCGGGTAATTTTTGTGCTATCCGAAAAATTAAAAGGTGATCATACTTTGTGTCACGGTTCCGAGGTTTGAATTCAAGTTTGAAGCATGTCTTTGATGATTAAAGTCTTGGCAGGTAATTGTTAGTTTGCATTGCTTGAGGACAAGCAATAGTTCGAGTTTGGGGGCGTGATAAGTGTTCAAAAGTACTATTTTTATTACCCTTTTTACTCATATTATTGTTAGACTTAAGCTCATATTAGTTGCATAATTAGTTATTCATGCATTAATTCATGTTTCTTTCCACCGTTGAGCTTGATTACATAACTTGGTGACTTTTGTGGAAAAAAATGCTGCTTTAGTGTATTTTTGTGTGTGTGCAGGATCACTTGCCAAAGCAAGGCTAGTGCTAGTTGCCAGGGCAATGCATGAAGGAGACGCCGAGCTAGTTGCCACGGCAATGCATGAAGGAGACGCCAAGCCAGTTGCCATGGCAATTGTCAACAAGAGCAAAGGTGATATGGTAGTCGAAAATGATGACTAGACAAGCCCAAGATGACGTGGAGCAAAGCCCAAACCCAAAGGAATTTGATTTCCATGCAGAGATTAAAGAAGAATTAAATTCCAAGAAGATAGGAGAAGTTCTAGTAGGAATACAATTATAATAAAGAATTATATTCTTTAAAGATAATTTAATTCCAACTTAACTTCCTCCTCAAAGAAGGACTTTGCCCTAGCCCTATAAATAAGAAGGGAATTTCGACAATCATATAGAGCAAGAGGAGAGGATTTTCGACAACTCCAAAGGGCAAGAAGGAAGAGATTTCGACAAGATAGCAAGGAGAGAGAGAGTTTGATTTCTTCTTCTTCTTTGCTTCCATTAGATTCATGGTTTGGGGATTATTCTTTGTATATCTTTTGAACCCAACCATGAACTAACTTGATTGGTTGGGGTTATTGTGTTTTGTTGTTGTGAGAAACAATTAGATTTTGTTTAGGTAATAAGAGTTTGCACTTTTCTATTCAATGTTTACTCATTCTTGGCTTTTATTCTTGTTTGCGAGTGAATTGGGAGAGGATCTCGTAACTTCATCTATTTATCTAATATCGGGAGAGTTAGATTCAAGAAACGAATGAGTATGGTCTTTATTCAATCTATTGATGGTGAAGATTAATCTGGCTTAGGAATAAGTTAAGGATTTCAACGGCTAAGAGGAGCGCAAGATTGGTTGTTGTTCACCCTTGATTCACGCAGGGATGTATTATCAAGGCATGCACAAGTAGCTAGAGTTTCGACTTAGGGATAAGAAGAAACCATTGAAGAACGCTCTGCCAAACCTTGAAGTTGCTGCCCAGACGCCCAAGTAGTTGCCCAACTAGTTGCCCAGGCAACCATCGATTAGTTGCCAAGGAAACCCCGTTGTGCAAGTTGCCACGGCAACTGAGTTGCACGTGCACTCTTTTACCAAAACGATCCAATCGGCTATCACTCCTCAACTCACGATAACCTGGCCTATCTCTCTCTTTTTTTTCATCTATTCTTTTAGTTTAGTGCTTTTACTTTTCTCATTAATTAAAACCTCTATTATCAATTGTGTTTTTATTTTCACAGTGCAGTAACTTAAGCAAAGTGTCCTAAACCAATCCCTGTGGAGACGATCTCGATACTCATATCACTTTATTACTTGCGACGTGTATACTTGCACATTTGCGTAGCACTTATCACGCGCAACAAGTTTTTGGCGCCGTTGCCGGGGATTGGCAATTGGTGTTAGTTGTTTTTGTTATTGCATTTTTTTCTATTAGTTTTACTAACTTTTCTTTTTGTTTGTTTTATCAAAAAAAAATTAGGTGCGCTACAAGTTAAGGGACATCAACATGTCAGGAAATAAAAGCCAATCTATTCGAGAGATGATGTTGGAAGATATGAATCAATCGAATCAAGAGTTTCTTGCACCCTTTGATGATTACCTATACCAACCGAGAAAAGCCCAAAGAACTTATACCATGGAAAAATCTTGTGCTATGTGTGGAGAACATCATGTGTTTGAAAATTGCCCTCACATTTTCGGTGCATATAACTACATGGAGGACCATAGAGGGAACCAACAGCAAAACTCTTCATGGTATGGTCAAAAAGCTCAATTTTTTTTTACCATAACAATTTTGCCGCAGCAACAGATATGCCATGGCAATGTAGTCCTTTTCAAGAGCATTCCAATTCCTTGGAGGAAACGTTACTAGCTTCATTGGCTAGACTTGACGGATCAATTGAAGAGATTCGATAGCTATCAAAATCTATGGATACGAGGATAGCTCAGTGGGATGCAACCTTAGGGGATTTAGAAGATCAATTGGGGAGATCAACATATGTCATGGATAACATGCACCAACAATTCATTCCTAGGGATACTGACGTCCCAAGGCAAGAGGATAAGAAGCAATGCAAAGAAATCTCTCTGATGTGTGAGGAACAGCTAGAACCTCAAAGTCAAGAGGATGCCAATGAGAAAGACTACCCAACACATGATGAGCTTGAACAACAAATTGCCTCGGCAATGATTGAGGAGCCTGAACGAGCAATGCCGCGACAACACTCGGTGAAGCCGAGAACAACAATACTACAATAAATTACGAGGAACCCGATGCCCGAAAGTTATAACGTTGATGTTGAAGCGGGAATATGTAGATTGCTCTCATCTACAATTACCACGGCAATTACGACCACATGCAAGATCAATGAGATGATAATACCTTGCCAATGGAATATGAGCGGGTAATAGTTGAACCTTTTGAATTCTTAAAAAACTCACCTCGTCCATTGCGGGTATGTCTTGAGGAACCGAGGTTGGAAGATTTGAAGCCATCAAATCTCTACGATGGAGATGTTTGAGAGGACAAAAGAAAAAGGTGTTTGGGTTCATAAAGCCCTTCAAAAAATTGGTTCTTCCCTTGACTTAAAGCAAAATTTGACAACTGATTGCCACGACAATTGGCTTGAGCAAAGCAAATGCCACGACAACAAAGGCTACATCCAACCATGATAGAAGTCGACAAGAATGAGGTAATTGAATGGTTGAGAATGGATATAATTTTTCCTATTAATATATTTGTGCCTTCAGGAATAGTAGCAAGGTGGAGAGTATACATGGACTACAAGCGAACAAAGAAGAAAGACACCTCCACCATGGTAATGCAAAAGGGAGTAGTGGCAAGCACATTGGCCAAACTCTTTTTGGGCAATATTATCACCCGATGGAGGTGCGGATGGACAATAAGAAGTATCAAAACGGAAACCTTCAACACTCAACAACTCCTGATATGCACCTCAACAACCCATGGACGCAGCGCGCGCCTCGGCAACCCTTGACGACTCGGCAACCATGGATTTGCATGCCTCGGCAACCCTCGGCGCCACGACAACTCATCGATACATTTATTTTTATTTTTATTTTTTGAACTATTTTGTTCTATTATTTTTTGTTATTTTTTCTCTTTATTTTTAGGATATATTTTATTTTTCTTCATTATCTTTAGTTTCCAGGTTTTCTTTTCCACAACAAGACTCACAACCACCATGCTAAGGAAATTCAATGCCGACTACTTGCCACAAGAACCACAATGTAAAATCGGCGATGCCCAGCAACAACAATGGCTTCGACACTCATCGATGCCCATGCAAGTGAACCTGCATCGGCAAACATGGATCAAATCAAATCAATGCTATTCACGCAGCACCAGCATTCAACCACCGACTGAAAAATGAATCAAGCAAACGACACAAAAGAAACTTATCACTCGAGGTGACGACCTCTTCGACTAACTCATTTCATTTAGTTTCTTTTAAATTTTGTTTCACTCTTACATGCATTGAGGACAATGTTTCTCTCGAGTTTGGGGGGGTGTTGGTTTCTAGTTAGTTTCATGTTTAGTTGCATTCATCTTTAGCAATCACATATAGGTTGCATATGTTACTTGCCATGCCTTTAATTGGATTTAATTGCTTAAGACTTGTTGAATATCCAATGATGAATTTTTGCCACCGCACTTAATTGAAAGAACCTTTAATTTTAGGATTACATAAAAAGAACTTAGAATTTTACTATGATGCTGAATTTTTTTACACGGTTGTGGTTTGTTGATTGAAAGAAACTTAGTGAACTTAGGTTGCTTAAAATTCGGGTAAATTTAAAATTGAAAATTAAAAGTTAATTTCTTGCTAGAGGTGCCCAAAACTGGCTCTAGTAGTAATTGCACTTTCTTGCTAGAGGTGCCCGAAACTGGCTCTAGTAGTTAATGCACATTAAAGAATCGTTAGAGGTGCTCGAAATTGGCTCTAGTCGACTAAAATAAAATGCGAAATTGCTTACTTTGCTAGAGGTGCCCGAAATTGGCTCTAGTGAAAATAATAAAAAAAATGCCTCGGTACTTAAATTGATAAAAGCCTATTGTTCACATAGAATCTCGAAAATCAACTTGTACACAACTACGCACACACATTGTTCACGAGCATTATAGTTTTGTTTCGGGTAATTTTTGTGCTATCCAAAAAATTAAAAGGTGATCATACTTTGTGTCACGGTTCCGAGGTTTGAATTCAAGTTTGAAGCATGTCTTTGATGATTAAAGTCTTGGCAGGTAATTGTTAGTTTGCATTGCTTGAGGACAAGCAATAGTTCGAGTTTGGGGGCGTGATAAGTGTTCAAAAGTACTATTTTTATTACCCTTTTTACTCATATTATTGTTAGACTTAAGCTCATATTAGTTGCATAATTAGTTATTCATGCATTAATTCATGTTTCTTTCCACCGTTGAGCTTGATTACATAACTTGGTGACTTTTGTGGAAAAAAATGCTGCTTTAGTGTATTTTTGTGTGTGTGCAGGATCACTTGCCAAAGCAAGGCTAGTGCTAGTTGCCGTGGCAATGCATGAAGGAGACGCCGAGCTAGTTGCCACGGGCAATGCATGAAGGAGACGCTGCCCAGTTGCCATGGCAATTGTCAACAAGAGCAAAGGTGATATGGTAGTCGAAAATGATGACTAGACAAGCCCAAGATGACGTGGAGCAAAGCCCAAACCCAAAGGAATTTGATTTCCATGCAGAGATTAAAGAAGAATTAAATTCCAAGAAGATAGGAGAAGTTCTAGTAGGAATACAATTATAATAAAGAATTATATTCTTTAAAGATAATTTAATTCCAACTTAACTTCCTCCTCAAAGAAGGACTTTGCCCTAGCCCTATAAATAAGAAGGGAATTTCGATAATCATATAGAGCAAGATGAGAGGATTTTCGACAACTCCAAAGGGCAAGAAGGAAGAGATTTCGACAAGATAGCAAGGAGGGAGAGAGTTTGATTTCTTCTTCTTCTTTGCTTCCATTAGATTCATGGTTTGGGGATTATTCTTTGTATATCTTTTGAACCCAACCATGAACTAACTTGATTGGTTGGGGTTATTGTGTTTTGTTGTTGTGAGAAACAATTAGATTTTGTTTAGGTAATAAGAGTTTGCACTTTTCTATTCAATGTTTACTCATTCTTGGCTTTTATTCTTGTTTGCGAGTGAATTGGGAGAGGATCTCGTAACTTCATCTATTTATCTAATATCGGGAGAGTTAGATTCAAGAAACGAATGAGTATGGTCTTTATTCAATCTATTGATGGTGAAGATTAATCTGGCTTAGGAATAAGTTAAGGATTTCAACGGCTAAGAGGAGCGCAAGATTGGTTGTTGTTCACCCTTGATTCACGCAGGGATGTATTATCAAGGCATGCACAAGTAGCTAGAGTTTCGACTTAGGGATAAGAAGAAACCATTGAAGAACGCTCTGCCAAACCTTGAAGTTGCTGCCCAGACGCCCAAGTAGTTGCCCAACTAGTTGCCCAGGCAACCATCGATTAGTTGCCAAGGAAACCCCGTTGTGCAAGTTGCCACGGCAACTAAGTTGCCCGTGCACTCTTTTACCAAAACGATCCAATCGGCTATCACACCTCAACTCACGATAATAACCTGGCCTATCTCTCTTTTTTTTTCATCTATTCTTTTAGTTTAGTGCTTTTACTTTTCTCATTAATTAAAACCTCTATTATCAATTGTGTTTTTATTTTCACAGTGCAGTAACTTAAGCAAAGTGTCCTAAACCAATCCCTGTGGAGACGATCTCGATACTCATATCACTTTATTACTACTTGCGGCGTGTATACTTGCACATTTGCGTAGCACTTATCACGCAAGCAACAAGTTTTTTGATGGCGCCGTTGCGGGATTGGCAATTGGTGTTAGTTGTTTTTGTTATTGCATTTTTTTCTATTAGTTTTACTAACTTTTCTTTTTTGTTGTTTTATCAAAAAAATTAGGTGCGCTACAAGTTAAGGGACATCAACATGTCGAAATAAAAGCCAATCTATTCGAGAGATGATGTTGGAAGATATGAATCAATCGAATCAAGAGTTTTTGCACCCTTTGATGATTACCTATACCAACCGAGAAAAGCCCAAAGAACTTATACCATGGAAAAATCTTGTGCTATGTGTGGAGAACATCATGTGTTTGAAAATTGCCCTCACATTTTCGGTGCATATAACTACATGGAGGACCATAGAGGGAACCAAACAGCAAAAAACTCTCATGGTATGGTCAAAAAGCTCAATTTTTTTTTTACCATAACAATTTTGCCAGCAAAGAATGAGATATGCCATGGCAATGTAGTCCTTTTCAAGAGCATTCCAATTCCTTGGAGGAAACGTTACTAGCTTCATTGGCTAGACTTGACGGATCAATTGAAGAGATTCGATAGCTATCAAAATCTATGGATACGAGGATAGCTCAGTGGGATGCAACCTTAGGGGATTTAGAAGATCAATTGGGGAGATCAACATATGTCATGGATAACATGCACCAACAATTCATTCCTAGGGATACTGACGTCCCAAGGCAAGAGGATAAGAAGCAATGCAAAGAAATCTCTCTGATGTGTGAGGAACAGCTAGAACCTCAAAGTCAAGAGGATGCCAATGAGAAAGACTACCCAACACATGATGAGCTTGAACAACAAATTGCCTCGGCAATGATTGAGGAGCCTGAACAGAGCAATGCCGCGACAACACTCGGTGAAGCTGAGAACAACAATACTACAATAAATTCTGAGGAACCTGATGCCCAGAAAGTTATAACGTTGATGTTGAAGCAGGAATATGTAGATTGCTCTCATCTACAATTACCACGGCAATTACACGACCACATGCAAGATCAATGAGATGATAATACCTTGCCAATGGAATATGAGCAGGTAATAGTTGAACCTTTTGAATTCTTAAAAAGCTCACCTCGTCCATTGCAGGTATGTCTTGAGGAACCGAGGTTGGAAGATTTGAAGCCATCGAAATCTCTACTGATGGAGATGTTTGAGAGGACAAAAGAAAAAAGGTGTGTGGGTTCATAAAGCCCTTCAGAAAATTGGTTCTTCCCTTGACTTAAAGCAAAATTTGACAACTGATTGCCACGGCAATTGGCTTGAGCAGCAAATGCCACGACAACAAAGGCTACATCCAACCATGATAGAAGTCGACAAGAATGAGGTAATTGAATGGTTGAGAATGGATATAATTTTTCCTATTAATATATTTGTGCCTTCAGGAATAGTAGCAAGGTGGAGAGTATACATGGACTACAAGCGAACAAAGAAGAAAGACACCTCCACCATGGTAACGCAAAAGGGAGTAGTGGCAAGCACATTGGCCAAACTCTTTTTGGGCAATATTATCACCCGATGGAGGGTGCGGATGGACAATAAGAAGTATCGAAAACGGAAACCTTCAACACTCAACAACTCCTGATATGCACGCCTCGGCAACCATGGACGCGCACGCCTCGGCAACCCTTGACGACTCGGCAACCATGGATTTGCATGCCTCGGCAACCCTCGACGCCACGACAACTACTGATACATTTATTTTTATTTTTATTTTTTGAACTATTTTGTTCGATTATTTTTTGTTATTTTTTCTCTTTATTTTTAGGATATATTTTATTTTTCTTCATTATCTTTAGTTTCCAGGTTTTCTTTTCCACAACAAGACTCACAACCACCATGCTAAGGAAATTCAATGCCGACTACTTGCCACAGTAACCACAACAGAAACTGGCGATGCCCAGGCAACAACAATGGCTTCGACAGCTACTGATGCCCATGCAAGTGAACCTGCATCGGCAAACATGGATCAAATCAAAGCAATGCTATTCACGCAGCACCAGCATTCAACCGCCGACTGAAAAATGAATCAAGCAAACGACACAAAAGAAACTTATCACTCGAGGTGACGACCTCTTCGACTAACTCGTTTCATTTAGTTTCTTTTAAATTTTGTTTCACTCTTACATGCATTGAGGACAATGCTTCTCTCGAGTTTGGGGGGTGTTGGTTTCTAGTTAGTTTCATGTTTAGTTGCATTCATCTTTAGCAATCACATATAGGTTGCATATGTTACTTGCCATGCCTTTAATTGGATTTAATTGCTTAAGACTTGTTGAATATCCAATGATGAATTTTTGCCACCGCACTTAATTGAAAGAACCTTTAATTTTAGGATTACATAAAAAGAACTTAGAATTTTACTATGATGCTGAATTTTTTTACACGGTTGTGGTTTGTTGATTAAAAGAAACTTAGTGAACTTAGGTTGCTTAAAATTCGGGTAAATTTAAAATTGAAAATTAAAAGTTAATTTCTTGCTAGAGGTGCCCAAAACTGGCTCTAGTAGTAATTGCACTTTCTTGCTAGAGGTGCCCGAAACTGGCTCTAGTAGTTAATGCACATTAAAGAATCGTTAGAGGTGCTCGAAATTGGCTCTAGTCGACTAAAATAAAAAGAGAAATTGCTTACTTTGCTAGAGGTGCCCGAAATTGGCTCTAGTGAAAATAATAAAAAAAATGCCTCGGTACTTAAATTGATAAAAGCCTATTGTTCACATAGAATCTCGAAAATCAACTTGTACACAACTACGCACACACATTGTCACGAGCATTATAGTTTTGTTTCGGGTAATTTTTGTGCTATCCAAAAAATTAAAAGGTGATCATACTTTGTGTCACGGTTCCGAGGTTTGAATTCAAGTTTGAAGCATGTCTTTGATGATTAATGTCTTGGCAGGTAATTGCTAGTTTGCATTGCTTGAGGACAAGCAATAGTTCGAGTTTGGGGGCGTGATAAGTGTTCAAAAGTACTATTTTTATTACCCTTTTTACTCATATTATTGTTAGACTTAAGCTCATATTAGTTGCATAATTAGTTATTCATGCATTAATTCATGTTTCTTTCCACCGTTGAGCTTGATTACATAACTTGGTGATTTTTGTGGAAAAAGATACTGCTTTGGTGTATTTTTGTGTGTGTCCAGGATCACTTGCCAAAGCAAGGCTAGTGCTAGTTGCCAGGGCAATGCATGAAGGAGACGCCGAGCTAGTTGCCAGGGCAATGCATGAAGGAGACGCCAAGCCAGTTGCCATGGCAATTGTCGACAAGAGCAAAGGTGATATGGTAGTCGAAAATGATGACTAGACAAGCCCAAGATGACGTGGAGCAAAGCCCAAACCCAAAGGAATTTGATTTCCATGCAGAGATTAAAGAAGAATTAAATTCCAAGAAGATAGGAGAAGTTCTAGTAGGAATACAATTATAATAAAGAATTATATTCTTTAAAGATAATTTAATTCCAACTTAACTTCCTCCTCAAAGAAGGACTTTGCCCTAGCCCTATAAATAAGAAGGGAATTTCGATAATCATATAGAGCAAGATGAGAGGATTTTCGACAACTCCAAAGGGCAAGAAGGAAGAGATTTCGACAAGATAGCAAGGAGGGAGAGAGTTTGATTTCTTCTTCTTCTTTGCTTCCATTAGATTCATGGTTTGGGGATTATTCTTTGTATATCTTTTGAACCCAACCATGAACTAACTTGATTGGTTGGGGTTATTGTGTTTTGTTGTTCTGAGAAACAATTGGATTTTGTTTAGGTAATAAGAGTTTGCACTTTTCTATTCAAAGTTTACTCATTCTTGGCTTTTATTCTTGTTTGCGAGTGAATTGGGAGAGGATCTCGTAACTTCATCTATTTATCTAATATCGGGAGAGTTAGATTCAAGAAACGAATGAGTATGGTCTTTATTCAATCTATTGATGCTGAAGATTAATCTGGCTTAGGAATAAGTTAAGGATTTCAACGGCTAAGAGGAGCGCAAGATTGGTTGTTGTTCACCCTTGATTCACGCAGGGATGTATTATCAAGCCATGCACAAGTAGCTAGAGTTTCGACTTAGGGATAAGAAGAAACCATTGAAGAACGCTCTGCCGAACCTTGAAGTTGCTTCCCAGACGCCCAAGTAGTTGCCCAACTAGTTGCCCAAGCAACCATCGATTAGTTGCCAAGGCAACCCCCTTGTGCAAGTTGCCACGGCAACTAAGTTGCCCGTGCACTCTTTTACCAAAACGATCCAATCGGCTATCACACCTCAACTCACGATAACCTGGCCTATCTCTCTCTTTTTTTTCATCTATTCTTTTAGTTTATTGCTTTTACTTTTCTCGTTAATTAAAACCTCTATTATCAATTGTGTTTTTATTTTCACAGTGCAGTAACTTAAGCAAAGTGGCCCAAACCAATCCCTATGGAGACGATACTCGATACTCATATCACTTTATTACTTGCGACGTGTATACTTGCACATTTGCGTAGCACTTATCACGCGCAACAAGTCTTTGGCGCCGTTGCCGGGGATTGGCAATTGGTGTTAGTTGTTTTTGTTATTGCATTTTTTTCTATTAGTTTTACTAACTTTTCTTTTTGTTTGTTTTATCAAAAAAAAATTAGGTGCGCTACAAGTTAAGGGACATCAACATGTCGAGAAATAAAAGCCAATCTATTCGAGAGATGATGTTGGAAGATATGAATCAATCCAATCAAGAGTTTTTTGCACCCTTTGATGATTACCTATACCAACCGAGAAAAGCCCAAAGAACTTATACCGTGGAAAAATCTTGTGCTATGTGTGGAGAACATCATGTGTTTGAAAATTGCCCTCACATTTTCGGTGCATATAACTACATGGAGGACCATAGAGGGAACCAACAGCAAAACTCTTCATGTTATGGTCAAAAAGCTCAATTTTGTTTTTTACCATAACAACTTTGCCGCAGCAACAGATATGCCATGGCAATGTAGTCCTTTTCAAGAGCATTCCAATTCCTTGGAGGAAACGTTACTAGCTTCATTGGCTAGACTTGACGGATCAATTGAAGAGATTCAAGAGCTATCAAAATCTATGGATACGAGGATAGCTCAGTGGGATGCAACCTTAGGTGATTTAGAAGATCAATTGGGTAGATCAACATATGTCATGGATAACATGCACCAACAATTCATTCCTAGGGATACTGACGTCCCAAGGCAAGAGGATAAGAAGCAATGCAAAGAAATCTCTCCGATGTGTGAGGAACAGCTAGAACCTCAAAGTCAAGAGGATGCCAATGAGAAAGACTGCCCAACACATGATGAGCTTGAACAACAAATTGCCTCGGCAATGATTGAGGAGCCTGAACAGAGCAATGCCGCGACAACACTCGGTGAAGCTGAGAACAACAATACTACAACAAATTCGAGGAACCCGATGCCCGAGAAAGTTATAACGTTGATGTTGAAGCGAGAATCAGAGATTGCTCTCATCTACAATTGCCACGGCAATTACAAGACCACATGCAAGATCAACGAGATGATAATACTTTGCCAATGGAATATGAGCAGGTAATAGTTGAACCTTTTGAATTCTTAAAAAACTCACCCCGTCCATTGCAGGTATGTCTTGAGGAACCGAGGTTGGAAGATTTGAAGCCATCGAAATCTCTACTGATGGAGATGTTTGAGAGGCCAAAAGAAAAAGGTGTTTGGATTCATAAAGCCCTTCAGAAAATTGGTTCTTCCCTTGACTTAAAGCAAAATTTGACAACTGATTGCCACGGCAATTGGCTTGAGCAGCAATTGCCACGACAACAAAGGCTACATCCAACCATGATAGAAGTCGACAAGAATGAGGTAATTGAGTGGTTGAGAATGGATATAATTTTTCCTATTAATATATTTGTGCCTTCAGGAATAGTAGCAAGGTGGAGAGTATACATGGACTACAAGCGAACAAAGAAGAAAGACACCTCCACCATGGTAACGCAAAAGGGATTAGTGGCAATCACATTGGCCAAACTCTTTTTGGGCAATATTATCACCCGATGGAGGGTGCGGATGGACTATAAGAAGTATCGAAAACGGAAACCTTCAACACCGCAACAACTCCTGATACGCACGCCTCGGCAACCATGGACGCGCACGCCTCGGCAACCATGGATGTGCATGCCTCGGCAACCCTCGACGCCACGACAACTACTGATACATTTATTTTTATTTTTTGAACTATTTTGTTCTATTATTTTTTGTTATTTTTTCTCTTTATTTTTTAGGATATATTTTATTTTTCTTCATTATCTTTAGTTTCCAGGTTTTCTTTTCCACAACAAGACTCACAACCACCATGCTAAGGAAATTCACTACCGACTACTTGCCACAGTAACCACAACAGAAACTGGCGATGCCCAGGCAACAACAATGGCTTCGGCAACTACTGATGCCCATGCAAGTGAACCTGCATCGGCAAACATGGATCAAATCAAAGCAATGCTATTCACGCAGCACCAGCATTCAACCACCGACTGAAAAATGAATCAAGCAAATGACACAAAAGAAACTTATCACTCGAGGTGACGACCTCTTCGACTAACTCATTTCATTTAGTTTCTTTTAAATTTTGTTTCACTCTTACATGCATTGAGGACAATGCTTCTCTCGAGTTTGGGAGGGTGTTGGTTTCTAGTTAGTTTCATGTTTAGTTGCATTCATCTTTAGCAATCACATATAGGTTGCATATGTTACTTGCCATGCCTTTAATTGGATTTAATTGCTTAAGACTTGTTGAATATCCAATGATGAATTTTTGCCACCGCACTTAATTGAAAGAACCTTTAATTTTAGGATTACATGAAAAGAACTTAGAATTTTACTATGATGCTGATTTTTTTTTACACGGTTATGGTTTGTTGATTGAAAGAAACTTAGTGAACTTAGGTTGCTTAAAATTCGGGTAAATTTAAAATTGAAAATTAAAAGTTAATTTCTTGCTAGAGGTGCCCAAAACTGGCTCTAGTAGTAATTGCACTTTCTTGCTAGAGGTGCCCGAAACTGGCTCTAGTAGTTAATGCACATTAAAGAATCGTTAGAGGTGCTCGAAATTGGCTCTAGTCGACTAAAATAAAATAAGAAATTGCTTACTTTGCTAGAGGTGCCCGAAATTGGCTCTAGTGAAAATAATAAAAAAAATGCCTCGGTACTTAAATTGATAAAAGCCTATTGTTGACATAGAATCTCGAAAATCAACTTGTACACAACTACGCACACACATTGTCACGAGCATTATAGTTTTGTTTCGGGTAATTTTTGTGCTATCCGAAAAATTAAAAGGTGATCATACTTTGTGTCACGGTTCCAAGGTTTGAATTCAAGTTTGAAGCATGTCCTTGATGATTAAAGTCTTGGCAGGTAATTGTTAGTTTGCATTGCTTGAGGACAAGCAATAGTTCGAGTTTGGGGGCGTGATAAGTGTTCGGAAGTACTATTTTTATTACCCTTTTTACTCATATTATTGTTAGACTTAAGCTCATATTAGTTGCATAATTAGTTATTCATGCATTAATTCATGTTTCTTTCCACCGTTGAGCTTGATTACATAACTTGGTGATTTTTGTGGAAAATATGCTGCTTTGGTGTATTTTTGTGTGTGTGCAGGATCACTTGCCAAAGCAAGGCTAGTGCTAGTTGCCAGGGCAATGCATGAAGGAGACGCCGAGCTAGTTGCCAGGGCAATGCATGAAAGAGACGCCAAGCCAATTGCCATGGCAATTGTCGACAAGAGCAAAGGTGATATGGTAGTCGAAAATGATGACTAGACAAGCCCAAGATGACGTGGAGCGAAGCCCAAACCCAAAGGAATTTGATTTCCATGCTGAGATTAAAGAAGAATTAAATTCCAAGAAGATAGGAGAAGTTCTAGTAGGAATACAATTATAATAAAGAATTATATTCTTTAAAGATAATTTAATTCCAACTTAACTTCCTCCTCAAAGAAGGACTTTGCCCTAGCCCTATAAATAAGAAGGGAATTTCGACAATCATATAGAGCAAGAGGAGAGGATTTTTGACAACTCCAAAGGGCAAGAAGGAAGTGATTTCGACAAGATAGCAAGGAGGGAGAGAGTTTGATTTCTTCTTCTTCTTTGCTTCCATTAGATTCATGGTTTGGGGATTATTCTTTGTATATCTTTTGAACCCAACCATGAACTAACTTGATTGGTTGGGGTTATTGTGTTTTGTTGTTGTGAGAAACAATTGGATTTTGTTTAGGTAATAAGAGTTTGCACTTTTCTATTCAAGGTTTACTCATTCTTGGCTTTTATTCTTGTTTGCGAATGAATTGGGAGAGGATCTCGTAACTTCATCTATTTATCTAATATCGGGAGAGTTAGATTCAAGAAACGAATGAGTATGGTCTTTATTCAATCTATTGATGGTGAAGATTAATCCGGCTTAGGAATAAGTTAAGGATTTCAATGGCTAAGAGGAGCGCAAGATTGGTTGTTGTTCACCCTTGATTCACGCAGGGATGTATTATCAAGGCATGCACAAGTAGCTAGAGTTTCGACTTAGGGATAAGAAGAAACCATTGAAGAATGCTCTGCCGAACCTTGAAGTTGCTGCCCAGACGCCCAAGTAGTTGCCCAGGCAACCATCGATTAGTTGCCAAGGCAACCCCGTTGTGCAAGTTGCCACGGAAACTGAGTTGCCCGTGCACTCTTTTACCAAAACGATCCAATCAGCTATCACACCTCAACTCACGATAACCTGGCCTATCTCTCTCTTTTTCTTTCATCTATTATTTTAGTTTATTGCTTTTACTTTTCTCGTTAATTAAAACCTCTATTATCAATTGTGTTTTTGTTTTCACAGTGCCGTAACTTAAGCAAAGTGGCCCAAACCAATCCATGTGGAGACGATACTCGATACTCATATCACTTTATTACTTGCGACATGTATACTTGCACATTTGCGTAGCACTTATCACGCGCAACTGGGCCTAATCGTGTTACACCCAAGAGAAGAGGATGTGGTGGCTATGAAGCCGTCTAAGATTCTAGAAGGAACATTTGCATTAATAGTAGGACCCACCAAACTGTCGACCTCCGAGATATTCTCATGCATGAGCCATTTGGGAAGTGAGGATTTTAATGCCATGTCGGGAGTAATGTCCTTGGGAGTCCCTAAAGTTTTACGAATATGAACCGACATAATAGGAGACCCCGCCGGCAGGGAAGAACTCTGGTGGTTTAGACCTACAACGCCAGGACCTTTTCAGAAACCATTCTCATCGGATAAAGAATCATCTGAGTACTAAATATTAGCATTATTTTTCCCCCTCTAAGATAATCATCCCTAAGATCATCATTACTAGCTAGGAGCACATCATCCCTAGACTTGATGCCAATAAAGAAAAATCTCTCATTAGGCATAATTGAGATTGATTTCAGAATATCGAACAGGATTGCAACTTTGACGATCATCTTAGAAATAGCTAGGTTATTCATGGATGAGGTAGAGTCATCGAGGCAAACAAAAGAAGCCATCTGTTAGTCAATTCTGAAAAAAACTTTGGTGTGAACAATGTACGGTACACCAATAAGGAAAATGAAACAATAAGACGTAGGCAATCCATCATTCCTTAATATAGGAGCTAAGTGATCAAACCAATATTAAAGAGCTTCATTCTTATTAGACCAGGCATCTTCTTTTTCCAAAAAAGAATAAAAAATGATGGCACGAGAGTTTTGGGTTATGCCCCATTTCGAATCTTTAGCCTTAACCTTATCATTTGCTAAAACTCTTTGGATAAAGTCTCTATCGAAGTGTTACTTTAGAATGCCAGTTAGAGAGTTTTGAATCTGATGCTTTTCGAATAGTGATGCACTTTAGAGTAAGTATACTCGTCGAATCAAGTAATAAAGTGATAAAGTAGAGTGTCGAACCCATGAGAATTGGATCAATAACTACAAAGTTATCGAGCTTCAGAATGTTTGAGAAAGTATTGGTGGTTGTTGATTTTATCAAAACTAAAAACAATTAAAGTAAAGGTGGCTATGATTAAGACAAACAAATGATGCGGCAAATAATAGATAATTATGGAGATTGGGTTTATTGCTAAGGATATATGCTTGATTACTTATTTCAATTCTATATCGATTGGCAATACACGTCTGCATAAACAAATAAGATCTTTATCTACTCGACAAGATTTTCTAATAAACTTTTGACTCTCTCGATGCATAGAAGTTAAAAACAATGAAGCTAAGGTAATTCATCTCTGGTTGAACCCTAACAACTCTATTATTTATTTAAGAACTCTCTTTTAGTCGTTGAAACCCTAAATTATGTCTAAACTAGATTAAGACTAAGTTAACAGCTTCGCCCCACTGTTCACGTTTGTTTAACCTAACTCTCTCGATATTAAGCAACCAATATATAGTTAAAAGGCCTCTCTCGATAGATCTTACAATAACTACACATGAAGAACGATAAAGAGAATAGATAAATGGAAAAGAACTGTACCATTAAAATAAAGTATTCAAAAGATAAAAATCATGTAAAGCAATAAACCCAACTAAAGTATTTAGCTCATGTCTTAGCCTAAAACATCCATAACAAAATAATAAAAGTATGACAGTTTATCAAGCAAAAGATAGAAAAGGGTCAAGCATCCTCGACGATCTTTCTCTGTGTTGTCCAACTGTTGCTGCATGCCACCCAGGCCTTCTGCCTCTCTCGATGGCGTCTGTTGTGAGGAGATTTCTCTAGCAATTCGACTATGGTGGTTCTCCGAGAGTCGAAGACTAGGACTGTCATTTATAATTGCTCTCTCCTTTGAATTATCATCCAAGTCTCCTTTTAATTGGCGGTGAAGCTAGGGTTTCATAACCCTAAAGTGTGCAACCTCATTTAATAGGGTTATAACTTTCCCGTTATCTTTTAATGTTCCATATCTAGGAGAAAGTCCACATGGGTCAAAGGTAGACTTATGTCCAACTCTTTTTGCCTAACCAGCTCCAGCCAAGAGATCTACTGCTTTTTCGCTCCAGCATTCCTCCAGTATCCACTAGGTTCCTGTGCATGCACCATAAAACACTGTATTTCCCATGAAAAGCACCAATATATATAACAATTAAGCAAAAGCAGTGTAACTCCCTAACTATATGCAATCTACTCCTAAAAAGCAACTAAATGAGCTTGAAAACAAGCAAAAGCTAAGTAAAGAGGGTGTGCAGTATAGGTCATTTACACACTCGTCAAATACCCTCAAACTTGAACTGTTGCTTTTCCTCAAGCAATGTTATCTAAACATGAAAAGAAAAACAAAAAAATAGTAAACAATCACTAGTTCTCAAGACATGATGCAGTAGGAATTCGTTCCTCAACTATTTTAATGAGATGCAATACATTAGAGCTTACAGTTTTGTTCCAAGGATCATTTCTACTGTAGGTGTTGTGGGTGCCATGTCACATGGATTCATCACTTAATGGCCTTAGAATTTTTTTTAAGGAATGCTCTCTATTATTGCCTCTGCATTTTCTTTTTAAGCACAATATTGTACTCCCTTCATAAAAGTTTAAAAATTGTATCATTGGGGCTTCAACTTATCACAACTACTCTTCAGACCTAAAGATGGAATGGAGCAAATAGCCCATCCCCGAGCCCTACGAGTAAAGTCATCCTAGAATTTTAATTGGAGCAAACACAGCTCACCTAGTGTATTAAGATAGCAAGATGCATAGAAGAGTGTCCCTCAACAATTTTTCTAATGTTATCGAGTTTTAATTCATTTTCATTATTTTCTCGATTTATTTAGAGTTTTTAAGCCTTTAATTGGCTACATTGAGCACTCAGTTCATTCACATTAATTCATGCATTGGCATTAGAAAGTCGACCTAGAATTTCCCTATGGTTTCTTAAGCTTTTAGAAAGCATGCAATGTGATTTATGGTTACAATAGATTCAACACTTTCAAAACACGAAAGCTCTTACCACATTGCAAAACATTAAGCATAGATTAATTATAGGAAATCATGATCAACACAACAACAATTTTAGGATCAACGGAATCATAGCAAAGGGAACCATCAAAAACATATTAGACTATTTATGCTAATTTTTAAAATTTTACTTAAATTTAACCTAATATATACAAGGGATAATACTCCTCCAAACATGAGAAGAGCATTGTCCCCAATGCAAAAAGGAAACAAGAAAAACAAAAGAAAAACATGCATACGCAATATGAAAAAGTAAACTAAAAAAAAACTAAAAATAAAAATGAAAAGAAAAACTATCCCATAGAGTTACTAGGGAGAAGGTTCCCGAATGAAGATGCCCTTGCTTTTGTCCCGAAAGGACTTGGTCATTTTGGAAGGGCGGGAGGAGGCACCTGCTTTAGTATATGATCGCATTTTTCGGTGGGTGGTGGTGGGTGTAGGTGGAGCAGCATGGTATTTGATTGCACACACCTCAGATGGTAGCCATCAAAAAGGTGCCTTAAGAATATTATCCCCTTCCTATTTTGGCACGCCAGCCTCCAGGCATAATGTTGTGATGAGTCTAGGAAAGGTAACTCTCAGGTCTTCCTCTGCAAAGCTGCTCTTTCAAAAATGTCTCCGTAATTGAGCTTGTAAGGTTCAATCTCTCGCCCATTGATAGAGTGGAGGAGCAACAACCACCGGGGGAGAGAATGTAGTTTGATTTCTGGTTGGTAAGAGCCTTGTATTGTGGAGCCTCACCCATAATTTGGAAGTTAGGGTGAGGTTTTTCCATTGCACTGCCCGAGCGTTGGAAAAAATTATTTTCCATATGGTTCTTGAAAGAAAAAAGTAAACCATAGTATTTGTTTCTATAGTAACATTGGCGATGAACACGGAGTGGTCCCTTCTGACACCTTGAGATGGTAATGGCGAGCAATCATAGAGGCCGTAAACTCCACCTTCATGCCTCTAACAAACACCCATCCATCTCCATGGTGGCCAAAGTGAGTGTAAAACTCTATCACCAAATCAACATTTATTTGCCCTAGCTATCGAACAAATACATTCTAATCATGTAAGGCCATGATGGTGATCCCGTCACCGTCAAAGTTGGGAGTGAAAGTGGAAGATAGCGCCAACCCTTCTTCTGAGAGAAGATTCTGGTACAGTAATGACTCGTACCTACATCGGAGTTTAGTAGAATATAGACAGTTTTTAAGAGGGCCAGGCAGTTTACTAGAGGAATTAGTGTCAAATGAGGAATCAGATGATGTCTGATGAAAAGAAGGAGATGACGGTAGAATAATGCTTTTTCTTACTTGTGTCATTGTGACAGAGAGTAGGTTGATGAGAAAAAGCTTTTAGGGTTTCTTCTAGAAGTGAATAGTTTCTAGGATAGACAAAGGGTTTGGTCTTCTAAATATGAGAAAACTAGGGGATGAAGAATATGGAAGGTTTCGGAGGAAAAGAGTCTTTAGAGTGATTGAGGGAAAACAACATTTATTGTTGATAGTTTCGTTTAGCAGGAAAGCGAAAGTGGGCGGCGTATGGAATGGTGAAGCGACATGTGGTGATTGTTTGGGCGTGTAGAAGGTAAAGTCTGAAAACCATATTAAATATGGAATTCCCTCACAATTGATAACCAAACTCCCCATTCTAGTCGACTTCCAAAAGTTTCATTTCCTATATTCTAGGAAAGCATTCAACCCTTTGTCTTATTCTTATGATAACTGCCAATAACAAAATAAATTAAATAAAACCTAATGCAAACAAACTGATTATTAAATGCTTAAAAATAAAATTTGTGGAATCAAATTGCGGTAAATTAAGAATATAGAAAACTAAAAGGGATAGAACTATATGTTTAAACATCCAATAATGTGATCAAAGATTTGTCACGATGAACCGGTACTCCTTTGTAGGCCTTCAAATGTTGTCCATTAACTTTGTAGATTGGGCCATCTTTGAGATCCTTGATGTCCAGAACACCATGTGGATACACCTTGACAACTTGGAATGGACCAAACCAACGAGACTTCAACTTGCCCGGGAAAAGATTCAAACAAGAGTTGTAGATGAGGACTTTTTGACCTTCAACGAAGTGTTGGGGCATCAGTTTAGCATCATTCCATTTTTTAGTCTTTTCCTTGAAGATCTTTGCATTCGAATAAACATCTAGATGATGCTCCTCTAACTTGTACAAATCTAGCAATATTCTTTCTCCAGCTAGTTGGCAGTCCATGTTGATCTTCTTAATGGCCCAAAAGGCTTTGTGTTCAAGCTCAACCGGTAAGTGACATACTTTGCCATAGACAAGTCTATAGGGTGACATGCCCAACTACGTTTTGAACGCGGTTCGATAGGCCTATAAGGCTTCATCCAATTTCAAGTACTAGTCTTTGTGGTTTGGCTTGACCACTTTCTCAAGGATCTGCTTTATTTCTCGGTTGGACACTTCAGCTTGTCCATTGGTTTACGGATGATATGTTGTGGCGATCTTATGGTGGACTCCATATCGACGCAACGCCTTAGCAATCAACTTGTTTTCGAAGTGTTTTCTTTCATCACTAATAATGGCTCGAGGTACTCCAAACCAAGTGAAAATGTTCTTGTGCAAAAACAGTAGGACAATGTTTGCATCATTCTTGGTTGTAGCAATGGCATTCACCCACTTGGACACATAATCAACCTTGGGTAAAATGTACAATTATCCTTTGGAGGATGGGAATGGTCCCATGAAGTCAATGCCCCAAACATCAAAGAGTTCAACTTCAAGGATGACTTGCATGGGTAGTTTATTACGTCGAGAGATGCTCCCCGTTCTTTGAAATCTATCGCACGCCTTGTAGTATGCATGTGCACCTCGAAACAAGGTTGGTCAATAGAATCCAAACTATAGGACCTTTGTACCAGTCCTTTGTCCTCCAAAGTGTCATCCACACGAAGAGTGGCAATGGAAGAGTATGAATCTTTAGATCATCTAATCAGCGTATTGCTTGAAAGGGTAGGGTTCGTTCTATTAATGGTAGCGTGCATCATGTTAGAATTTCTTCCTTCCCTGGATACTAAGTTCATAAGGGAAAATACCACTAACAAGAAAGTTAACAATGCCAACATACCATAACAAAGCCGTAGCCGACAAAAGTTTCTCATTAGGGAATTATTTCTTAATATGACATGCAATGTTAGTATCACATGCATTCTCAATCCTAGAGATATGGCCAGCTCTTGATTTTTAGTACCTTTTCTATCAACTACCTCAATATCAAATTCTTGCAACAATAATATCCACCTAATAAGTATAGGTTTAGCCTCTTTATTAGTCACTAGATATTTAATTGCATAATGATAAGTATGCATAATAACCGTGGCTTTGTCTACTTTAATGACTTTGTCTGAAATCTGGTGACCTAGGATAATGCCCTCGGACACAATAAAGTGGCATTTTCTCAATTGAGTACAAGGTCAGTTTCCTCACATCTTTTCAACACCTTGGAAAGGTTGCGTAAACATTGATAAAAAGAATCTCTATAGACATAAAAATCATCCATGAAGATCTCCATAAAATCATCCACCATGTTTGAAAAGATGGCCATCATACAATGCTGGAATGTTGCTGGGGTATTGCAAAGGCCAAAAGGGCATTCTCTGAAAGGCATAATTTCCATATAGACATGTGAATGTTGTTTTCTCTTGGTCCTATGGTGCAATAGAGATCTGGTTGTATCTGGAGTAACCATCTAGGAAGTAGTAGGGAAGTGGCCAAAGGTTTTTTCCGCAAGCTTATCAAGCATTTGGTCAATAAATGGCAAAGGGAAGTGGTTCTTTTCCATGGCTTTGTTCAGCTTCCAGTAGTCAATACAGATACTCCATCTAGTAGCGGATGATTCCAGAGTCAAGCCATTTGATGATCTCCTTCATAACAATAGTCTTCATGATTGGATTGAGTCTCCGCTATGGTTCTATCAAGTTGTTGTGATCATCTGGCTTGGTAAGCATAACATTGGATTGTTCAATCTCGACCTTACCTTGTTCTTCAGATTTATGCATGTCCTCATCAAAGTCAGATTGCTCTATAGCAGTAAGCACATTGTTGTAGCATATCTTGTGCAAACTTTCTTCGATTAGATTTCTTCACTTTGCACAAGCTGGCATTCTTCATAGTCATCCACGTACTTGAGAGTGCTGAAGACATTAAGTGTGATCTTTTGGTCATTCATCTTAATAATAAATTCACATTTCTAACAATCAATCACAATAAACCCAGTGGCAAAGAATGGTATCCTGAGTATGATGAGAGCATTCTCATATGCTTTGCAATCAAAGATGATAAAATCTACTAGAAATATAAACATATCCACCTTGTCTAACACATCTTTAATTCTGCATTCGAGTCAGATTTGAGAACGATTGGGTAATTGAAGGATCACCGATGTAGGCTTAGCTCTTCCCATCCCTAGTCGTGTAAACACATATTTCGGCACCAAGTTGACACTTGCACCAAGATCACATAGGTTACGGCTATAGTAGTTATAGCCTATGGAGCATGGAATGGTAAAACTATTAGGGTCCTTTATCTTGGGTGGTAAATCACTTAGTACAACCACACATTTACTCACCGTAGCAACAGTTTCAACTTCACCCACCATCTTTTTCTTAGCCACGATCTTCTTCACAAACTTTGCATATATTGGCATTTGATCAATGGCCTACGGGAATAGGACATTGACGTGCAACTGTTTGAGCATATCCAAAACTTCTAGAACTGGGCATCTTGTCTTAGAGCTTTCAATCGATGTAGGAATGAAGGTGGTGGTCTAGGCTCTTTGTGTAATTTACTGGATGTAGTAGCATCCTTAGCTTTGTCATCCTTGCCATTAGTAATAAGGTTTCTCACTGTATCAGACACATGAGTTGTATCTTTCAGTGGATGAGCATTAGTGGATGGTTTGCTTGGGGTGGAATCAACAAGGGAACCTCCCCTAAACTTGTCACCTTGCTTTAGTTAGTTACCACTACGCAGTGTGATGGCATTGCATTGTTCCACATTAAAGGCTTTAGTGACTTAAGTATTAAGACTTGGGCAATCTGCCCTACTTGGGTTTCCAAGGAACGTAAGGAAATGGTGTTGGTTTGCATGATCGTTTGCTAATTTTGCAACATATCGGCTTGCGTCGTGAGCATGTCACTATAGTTCTTTAAGTGTGTCTCTTGATCTTGCATAATAACTTATGCGGTTTCCATGAAATTATGATAAGTAGAGTTAAAAAATTAGAGTTGGAGTTAGTGAGTGAGGAATTAATGAGTGGGCAGTTCCAACATATGTTTGACTCATGTAAATTTTGAGGACGAAATTTCTTGTAGGGGAGAGTTGTAACACCTCTAATAAAAAAAGAAAGCAAATAAAACAAAAGGGGAAGTGATGCAAAAGTAATGCTTGAGTCTTAACCATATGAGCTAAAGCTTTCCTTGGACTTAGTCTATTTTGGTTTAAATTTAAAACACGTATATTGGTTTGGACCAATAATAAGTAAGTCTGAACCAACCCTCACCCACCATAATTAATGTTATACTTTTAATCTTGAAATATCAGATCCAATTCCTAAAACCCTTTCGCCTTCCCCTTTCCCTTTTTTTGTTCAAGCTCCGATGAGCCTTCTCCAAATGTCTTTGGTTATTACTACCCCCACCACCATCACCATCTCACCCATGCCGTTAAGACCCAACGACCCAGCCACCATTCACGTCTGTCATTTGCCTCAAAACGGTGAAAACTGTTTGATTACCTTGGCAATGATCTCTTCTGTCATCAATTCGTAACCAACACCACTACCATCTTTGTGTTCATCCTGTGATTGAGATCCAGCCTTCCACTCATTGAACTGCCATGCCGTTCACCATGAAGAGCACTGAGAAACTTCATCAAATATAGGTTGTTATCCTTTGTGTAGATTTGAAGCATTTATAGCTATTTTCCATGCCTCAAGCCTTGGTAAACCTTTGAAATCCATGTATTTAAGCTTTTCGCTCAATTTTCACCATTTTAGAGTGTTTTCATGTTGTTAGGGTTGCTTGTGGCATACACGCACCATCAGGGGGCAATTACTAGCCACCACGACGGCACCTCTCATTGCTAAATTGGTCTAGCCTCTCAAGTCGAGCTAGTTAGTCCCTAAACTGATCATACCAAAATGGGCCTGGAAGATAAACCAAGAATTGGGCATGCATTATTATGGGGCCGGCTTGTTTAAGGTCCAATAGCCTTTAGCACAACAAAACTTGTCTGACCCGACCCGAGTCAACCCGGTTGACTGTTGATCGTTGCCTTTAACCAAAAGTCAATTTTTTGAAAACTCTTATTTCAGGTTTTACGACATCCTGAGTCTAATTTTAAAGTATGTTTCATGAAATTCTAAACCGTAAGCCTTTGAACCTGACCTTGAACTCAAGCATGCATTTGTATTTAAATATTTCATTTAAGGGAATTTATATTGAGTTATGGTATGACCTAAAGTGTGCTTATTTAAAGGTACCTGAGACTCCCCTAACAGTGTGAAACACCCCAAAAAAAGGGTTAGAATGATTAGAGGTTTGATCGGGTTGAGTTCAAATCAGTCAAACTGCATTAAATGGTTAAATAAGTTTCAGGAAAAATAAATACTTTAAAAATCAAATTTTGATAAAACAGTGATGGTTTGGACTTATATAAGTGTTAAAATATTATACTAAACATTTTGGTAATTAAATTAAAGGTTAATTAAACTGATTAAATTGACATTTTAGTTTTAGTGACTAAAATGTAAGATTTGGAAAACTATTTTTATAGTGACTAAGTTGGAAAAGGGTCAATACTAAGAATCCTTAGAGACCTATAATTCCTAAATGTTTTAATTGAGTTTACCAACTTAATTAACTAAAGTTTTTTACGGTTAATTGTTTTTTGAAGATCATTTTCCTATTTTCCTAATTTCTAAGATTTTTCCTCACACTTTGTTTCTCATAATTTCCAACTTTCTAATTCATTTTCAATGAAAATTACTTCATTTGATTCATCTTTTGGTTCTTAACAAAACCTAATAAATATTTTCCAAAATCTCTTCAAATTATCATTTTTTTCTCAAGGAAAAGTTACGTCAATTTTGGTGGAAAGCTTCAAAAAGTATTTTTCTTCTTCTCCCTTATAACTAAGATTCTTTATTGATATTCTCTAGTAACTGGCTCATGTTTATTGTTTTATAACTTGATTTTGCAATTTAATTCAAGAAATTAATGTTTAATGGTGATTTTGTTGTTTACCTAAATTTTTAATTAAGAAGATGAATATTGGTGATTTCTATTGGGTTAATCCATATTTTAGTTGTATAAACATAATGTGAAATGGGGTTTTTTTATTTAAATCCCTAAACTATTTAATTGCTTAATTTTTAAGGTGTTATATGGTTGGTTTTGGGGCTGTTATTGATGATAAATGTTTGTTGGAGGTATAAGGATGATTTAATTATGTTTTGGATGATATTTGATGAGGTTTAGATGATATAATCGTAGGGATGTGGCTGATTGTTGATTGGATGAAGTTGGAGGTTCTTTTTGGTGTTTTCGAATAGGTTTCAGCTGTATTTTCATTGAGGTTGCAGGGGAAGGTTTAAGGCTGGTGTTTGGATGCATTTTGATGCATTATTCATCTGGTTTTATTTTGTAGAAACAGGGGAAGAACATGGTGATGTTTCCTTGTAGTTATCGGATCATTTCGGAAGCTTGAGACGTATGCGAGTGGAGCGTGTGGGTATCGGTGAGTGAAAATGGTTTTAAGAGGATTTACAAAGCTTACGGCTTTGTTTTGGGGACTTAGGGAAAGTGTGAAAAACTTTCCTTAATCCAAGAGTAAGCTGAAACGGTTATTCTCGATTGTCTTGCAAAGTTTGATATTATGCTGCATACAAATGGTTTGACATCGATTTGAATAAATGCATGAGGATGAAACTTGTTGTTACAATACATCTTAATCATGATTTTCCATGTTTGTAAATATGATATTTGTTTTAAATGAGTAAGCATGATATGTTACCATTGATTTAAATGCTATGATCATAGTTTTGAATAAAGAAATGAAACGAGTATATGTAGCATTGAAAAACAGTAAGTTCTCACGTATGTATGATCTATATTGGCTATGTGACACACTAAAAAAGTATCATATATAGTTGACATGTCATAGGACTAAAAGTGCACTATAAATTGTAAAGGGCTAAAAGCCTAATCGATCGATTGTTCTGCGGCTTTGAGATAATTGAAAGACATTATTTGGGCTGATGGTATTTGCAACTTTTAGATAATTGAAAGATAATATTCGGGCTGGAGGCATGAAAAGGTAATTGAAAGACTATTACCACCGCTAAAAAGACAATTGAAAGACTATTTCCACCATTAAAAGGTGATTTAATATTGAATATAATCTTCAAATGTTGAAATAGACTATGTATTAGTAAATAAATCTTCCAAATTAATGCTCGAAAGAATTCGTTGAATACTATTCCTCTGAGGATCATGAGGGATGAAAGTCTAGAGAAATATATTTTGTTTTGCAACATTTGATGTATCCACCTTTAGATTGAGATATAAATTTTTGCATTGTCTCCGCACAGGATAGCTTGCATCTTATCTTGTGAAAGCAATTCACATATCTTCTAGATATTGATGACTGTATGGATAACCTATTTTGCATACCCATTTTACTTAGCTTTTGCATGTGTTTAGGCCCATATAGTTGAATTTAGGAGTAGTTTGCATATAGTTTGCATGTAGTTAGGGAGTTATCAGAGAACCACTAGAGTCGAAGTTCTAGAGGAGTCTTCATACGACAAAAGCTATCGAGAGAGGTTGGAGGAGTGTTGGACTTACAACACAGTTAGAAAGCTTGAAGGTGATCATCGAGGATGCTTGATTCTTTCTTTTTCCTTGCTTATAAACTTCCATGTATTTAAACACTATTATGGATGTTTTAGGCTAAGACATGAGCTAAATACTTTTGCTTAGGTTTATTATTTTTAGGATATTATGTTTTGATTATTTTGTTTAATGCTATATATGTTTTGATTATTTTTTCATCATAAGTTCTAATTCGTCTTAGATATAAGTTTATGATTTAAAAACTAATAAGGGAAACTTGAATAGATAATGGAGTTGTTAGGGTTCACGCAGAAATGTATTAACTTAGCTTCATTGTTATCAACTTCTTGGCATCGAGAGAGTCAGAAGTTAATTAGAAAACCTTGTTGAGTAGATAAAGATTTTAATTGGTTTACGAAGATATTTATTGCCATCCGCTATAGCATTCAAATAATTAATCAAGCATAATTCCTAGGCAATAAACCTAGCTTCCATAATCATCTGAATATATGTTGCAACATTTGTTTGTCTTAATCATTGCTAGCTTACTTTTATTTGAATTTAGTTTTGATAATCACTATCAAACCAATACTTTCTCACCAACTCTTAAGCACAATCACTTCAAATTTATTGATCCAATCCTCGTGGATTCGACACTCTACTCTATCACTTTATTACTTGATCGGCGAGTATACTTGCTCCAAAGTGCATATCTATTTTGCAAGCAACAAGTTTTTGGCGCCGTTGCTTGGGATTGACAATTGATAATTACATAGTAATTGCGTTTAAGATTTTCTTTAGTTTATTTTTATTTTTTGTTTGTTTTTCCTTTTTTAGGCATGTTACATTGCATGACCGGACGTACAAATCAAAAGGAACCCATTATCCCTTGTAACCCATAAATCAAAAGATACTTGAGAAACCTTCATAGAGAACAAAGAATAATGGATCATCCTCATCACGTTAACAATACTAACAGCTAGAATAACAAATGCAATGGCAATGATCCACCAATAGAATGACGAGTAATTGTTAATGATACATCCAACAATGGAGGTTGGGGAAGGCAACTGGTTGTTCCACCACTAGCCCAACCTAGATGACCCATTCACGATAATTTTGCACATGTCATCATTGACATCAACCCATCGATCATTGTGCCAGACCTAAGGGCAGCCAGCTTTGAGCTAAAGCCTATAATTTTCAACATGTTCAACTCTATTGGACAATTCAGTGGATCGGTAAGAGAGGATGCTCGAGAGTACATTCAAGCTTTCTTAGAAGTCTGTGACTATTTTAAACAACAGGAGTCCCTGATGATGTTTTGAGAGTTAAGCTATTTCCTTACTTCTTGCGTGATCGAGCCCAAGCATGGTTGAAAATTATATCCTCGGGATCTATTACATCCTAGGATGAAATATGCAAAAGCTTTTTGCACCAATATGATCCACTAAACGTGTACAATTAGAAGCGAAGCGAGATTATAGCATTCGGGCAACGACATGATGAATCTATGTATGAATGTTGGGACGTATATAAAGATATGCTACGCAAGTTCTCAATTCATAGATTTCATGATTGGCTACAAATAACGATATTCTATAATGGCGTCAACATTCCAAAAAGAATGATGATTGACTCTTTAGCCAATGGAATTTCTCTCAATAATAATCCTAAAGAGGCTTTTGAAATTCTTAGTCAAATAGCCAATAATGACTACTAGTTTCCTACGGGGAGATTGAATCCTGACCCTAAATCTTTTGGAACACTCTAATTGGATGAATCCCAAAGTGTGGCAGCTCAACTCTCCACCATCGCAAATCTGCTCAAGAACATGCAGTCGATATCCAACACTCGGGAGGCTAAGGTGATTCAATACACATGTGAGCATTGTGATAGGGAATACCAGTCGAATGAATGCCCCCAACGATAAGAATCTGGATGCTACATAGGGAATGTCAACAACAACAATAATCCCTACTCGAACACCTACAACCCATGGTGGCGACAACATCCAAATTTTGGTTAGGGAGACAACCTAGGAAATTCAGGAGCCAGGCAGAATGCTACTACAAAGCCTCATGGATTCCAGTAGAAAACTCAGAGGCAGAACCAGGGAGTTTCAAACTCTAATTCTAGTTCTCTTAATTCAACTTATCAAAGCATTAAGGAAACTACTCGAGTTATTATACATGATCATTCAGCACACCTCAAGAACCATAGTGACATGATCACAATGCAAGTCGCTATGCTGCAAAACCAACAATCTATCCTATAGAACAACATGGCTTCATTTCGGTCCTTGGAAACACAAATTGGGCAAATTGCCCAAGTATTGAAAATGAGACCTCAAGGCGGTTTACCAAGTGATACTGAATTCACTAAGACCTTTAGTGTGGAGCAATGCAATGCCATCACGTTGCGCAGTGGCACACAATTGACCAAATATGACAAGTTTGGGGGAGGTCCCCTAGTTGATTCCACTCCGAGCAAGCCATCCACCAGTGCTCCAGCACCCAAGGATACAACTCTCGTGTCTGATATTGTGATGGACCTTGTTACTGCTGGTAAGGATAACAATACTCAGAATGCTACAACATCTAGTAGACCACGCGACGAGCCCAAACCACCACATCTATTTCTACAACGATTGAAGGCTTAGAAACAAGATGCTCAGTTACTGAAGTTTTTGGAGATGCTTAAACAGTTGCACATTAATGTCTCATTTCTAGAGGCCACCGATCAAAGGTCGATCTATGTCAAGTTTCTAAAGGAAATCGTGCCCAAGAAAAGGATGGTGAGTGAAGTTGAAATTGTTGTTACAGTAGGTGAGTGCGTGGCAATGCTAAGTGATTTACCACCCAAGATGAAGGACCCTCATAGTTTCACCATTTCAAGCTCCATAGGTTGGAACTATTCTGGCCATGCTTTATGCAATCTCTATAACCCCCTTAACCTGGCCTAGACACTAGACCAAACTAAGGGAGCTACATTGGGTTTGCTAAAACAAACTCAAAACATTTTACTCAAAATTAGGTCCTTTTTTTTCTTTTTATCTTGTCTAGATGCTTATTTAATTCCTAGGTGTACATGCTAGCAGCGGATAAATTCTCGATTGAATCTGGCATCGAATTGACATCCAATTGAGCGTAATTGCAATTTAGGGACCAAATTGCAAATCTGAAAAACTAAGAGGACATAGTTAAATCCAAAGTTACCATACCGTAATTAATCAGATTACATTCACGCTGGTTAAATTTCAGCTTAAAACAGTCATCTAATCTCATTTAATTAGCAACCATACAAAAGAGGGACCAAATTGAAAGAATCACAACACTATAGGGATTTATACAAAAATAAAAGCACCATTCTGAAATTAAAAAACATTTAGACCCACATGAAAAATTTTAGCTCAAAAGAACATTTAGAACTCATTGAATTGATAAACTTGTGCTATATGACCAAAATATAATATTACAAACTATTTTCAACTTTGCAAAACCATCGCGAAAGGTTTCGAAACTTTTATTCCAGTAACCAAAGTTGGCCTCCTGGTTTCGAAACTTTGAGGCTGGTTTCGATACTAGCTTTAACAGGTTTCGAAACCTGTTCATCTGGTTTTGAAACCTTCCTGGAAATTTGTAGAAAATGCATATTCGAGACACTTTAGAACCTTCCTAAACAAAACCAAATTAGCCCAAACACTCTAACTCACAAAACAACGTGCTTGAAACATCATACCAACTAAGGACTATCCAAAGACCACTAAGATATGGAAGCATAGACATTATGGCAACATAGGTAATCAATAAGGTAAACATATAGGCATGATAACCCAACATGCTTAATCATCCCTAAAGCCCTCAAACAAGCCATAAACCAACATACAAGTCCAAAATACCAAATAGAACATGTCCAAACAAGGAGTAACCAAAACAACCCTCCAATTACATCTTGGTCACATTGCCATTTATTACTACTAAGTATTTATAAAACCATACTTAAAATAGCTCAACCCTTGGATTCCTTCTTACTTGCTAGTTGTCTGAATGTTTACTTTTCTGCACTAATGAGAAAGGAGGGCGTAAGCACGTAAAGCTTAGTGAGGGATACTCAAAAACACTCATCAATGTATTTAGAACCATTTGCTTTAAAATGTGTATTGAATATCATGCCAAAACATCTCATGGTTCTTTTATCTTTCCAAGATATGCACATTAAACCATATGCCACGCATGTATCAGGGATCTCTAGCATAACCTTATGCAAACCTCAATTTAAGCCTTCACATGATAATTCATTCAATAGCAAAGCTTAAAGAGCACAACATGCATAAATCACATTATACAAAACATAATCCGTTATTCAGGATACATTAATTCATATATTGGCATTAAAGTGGCTGAAAACCAAACCTTTCCATTTGTAAAATGACATCGGATACACGGATTTCACAAGTGGTTCCCTAGACCACTTCACATACATCCCTAATCGGAGCAATTAGCACAATTAACCCATCAACTGTTATGATGTAAATAATATCCACTAGCAGGAGTATACGACACAATTAACCCCTCGACCGTTATGGTTCCCGTGGTGGACAAATGGTACACTCACAACCCCTCGAAACACATGAGGTAACTTATTATAGTGCACTTTTAAACCCTATGGCATGCCAACTATATTTGATAACATTTAAACATTGTCACTTGCCAATATATTCCATTAAAACATGCAACCTCACTGTTTTACATATGCATCAAATAAACCAATTTTCAACACAATAAACCATGTATTTTAGCATTTTCAAAATCCTTTCACAAACCATTTTTCATACTCATATATCATCAACATATGATCATTTGCAACATCTTTCATTGCTAAAACATGCATATAATAGTAGGTAACAAAATCTTAAACATGTGTATGAGAATGTGTTTTTGCTAAACCGAAAATGAGAGGGAGAACGTCCAATACTTACTTCTGAGCTTACTGATAAGTAGTTAATTTGGGTACTATTTTATCTTTAATTATGTCCTTAATAATTAGTTCATGTTGCTGATTTGGACGTTTTTTGTGTGTTTTCTGTGCAGGACTACAATTCTGGAAATTGCACTAAAAGACAGAGTTCTATAGTTTTTTGTTCTCGAATCAAGGCTAGGCTAGTGGGCATGAGTCTGGGCATGAAGTCTGACGTGGCATCCAGTCAGCGACTTCTAGAAGATCCAATTAGTGGCTTTTAGAAGGTCTAGTCAGTAAGGGCGGATAAGCAGATCAATTGTGTTTTGAATTTCAAACTTGGAAATTATCTTTTTAGGATTTAAATATTTTTTAGGTTTTATCTTTTATCATTTGTTTAGGTTATTTTTAGGGTTTTAGAATACTATAAATACCCCATTTGGGGTAAGCTCAAATAATCTCTCATTCTTAGTTTGTTCTTGTTTTTGAAGTTTTATAAAATTCTCTTTATGTTCTTGTTCTTTTAGTTTTTTATTTATTTTCTTTTAAAATGCTAAGTGTGATTTTTACCATAATCATGCTTAGCTAAATTTTCCTATTAGCCAAAGGCTTAGAGTGAAGCTGCAATTCACCTTATGAGAATTAAAAAGAACTCAACACCTTCGTAGTACATTCTCAATTTTCTGGAAACTTAGATCGGCAATCGGCATTTCTATAAAAAATCTTTACGCTTTCATTTCAAAAAGCTAACATTGACTTGAATGTTGTTCAGATTTATAGCTGGGAGAAAGGACCAACTTGTAGCAAATTCGACTTCCTATGAACACACTTGGCAACAGATTCGCTAAGGGAAATTGAGATCAGATTCGATTCTCATCGAGACAACATAGTCCGAGTCAGGTTTTTCCAAATTTTAAAACTGTTTTATTCTAACAGCGATAGTCGTAGTTAGTCTAGCCAGAAAACTGAAATTCAAAAATTGATTTTGGATTATCGGTTTACCGGAGAGAAAAACAAGTTACAAGGATTGGGCCTTATAGACTTTAACCGACATATAACTGGGGTAAAAATCCTTTTCGATGATCAGTTTGAATTGAAGCTAAGCAAAGCTTGAGGCTAATTAATTTAATCAACTTTTATAAAAAATATTTACTTCCGTCATTTTCTCCAAATTCATTTTTATTATTTTACCTTTAGTTCCTACTCAATCAAATCCCCCATTATTTTTATTTTCGCGTAAAAGTCAAAATCAAAACCTCTCTACATCAGAAGCTCCATAGTCCATGTGGATCGACCCTTCTTCTCTCTATACTAATTTATTTTTATATTCATTTGAGATTAAGGAATATTCATTTGACAATATACGACGCTTGTCAAATTGGCATCGTTTTCAGGAACTTCGGCAAAGTTACTGATATATTTTGTTTTGATTTATGACCAGGAAGAATTTGGGCAAACTACCAGATTTTAACCCAGAGATCGAAGCACTAGCCCGAAGATTACACGCACAGACACTTCGGGAAAGGAAACGAAGATTGCGACAATAAAAATTTGAACGTGATCTAGAAATATCCTCCGAAGTTGAAACACACTTCTTGTACACCAAAGATGAGCAGATTTGAATGACGAACGACGACCAAACCATTCGCCAACTTGTCGCAGCACTTGATGATCAACAACCGTTGTACATTACATTCCCGGATGGAGAGACACCATTCGCAATCAAGACGGGCCTGATACACCTCCTACCGGCCTATCATGGTTTACCCAATGAAAATCCACACAAACACCTCAAAGAATTCCACATGGTTTGTTTAAGTACAAAACCACAGGGAGTATTCAAAGACCAAATCAAACTTCGTGCTTTCCCTTTTTCCTTAGCCAATATGGCTAAACATTGGTTGTTTGATTTACCTTCCAATTCAGTTACTACCTGGACTGACATGGTTCGACTTTTTCTTGACAGGTTCTTCCTTGCAGCCAAGGCGACTGAACTAAAGTATCCGACAAAAAGACATAGAATCATTATATGACTACTAGGAGAGATTTAAGAAATTAAGCGCAAATTGTCCACAGCATGGACTGTCAGAACAAACGCTTCTTCAGTACTTCTACGAAGGCCTAACCCTGATGGAGATAAAGATGATCGATACAGCAAGTGGAGGGGCACTTGTGAACATGACTCAAACAGTGGCAAGAACTTTAATTTCTTCTATGGCTGCTAACTCCCAACAATTTTGCCCTTCAAGTGAACCCTCTCGATGGGTTCACGAGGTATGTACAGTTTATTTGGAAAATAAATTTGACAAATTGGCTGACATTGTTTAATCCCTTGTTGTAGATAAAAGCATAACTACACTTTGTGGAATATGTACGATTCCAGACCATCCCACAGATTGCTGTCCAATATTGTAGGAGGATATTGCTGCTCAAGCAAATACAGTAGGTAATTTCCCAAGACCTCCTCAAAGACCTTACAATCCTAACGGCAACACATACAATCTGGGATGGAGGGACCATTCAAACTTTAGTTATGCACAAAACCAGAGGCCAAATCAAGCGTATTAGCCGAGATTGCCTCCACAGCAGTCGTATCAACAACCGAAGTCATCATTAGAATCTATCGTTGAACATTTGGCACTGTCTCAAGAAAAATTTCAGAATCGCACCGAGGCTTGTTTACAAGAGTTAGACAAGCAAATAAGCCAACTCGCTCAAGAAGTAGGACAAATTGAGTCTCAAGGTAAATTACCTTCTCAAACAGAACCTGATACGAGAGAGAATATCAACGCCATCAATCTCTAAAGTGGTACCGTTGTTACGCCAAAAACCACAGAGGAATGTACCCAAAAGAAAGACGAAGGAAGAGTACCATCTCCCACCATACAAGGTACGTCCGATTCACCTTTCACTCCCTCTCCCTACGCCATTCCACCTCCTTTTCCATAAAGATTGATCAAGAAAGATAAACAAGTTGAAGAGAAGGAGATCTTAGATGTATTTCGGAAAGTGGAAATTAATATTCCACTTCTTGATGTAATTTGAAAAGTGCTGAGATATGCCAAGTTCTTAAAAGATCTATGCATAAATAAAAGGTGGCTTACCAAAATTGAGAAGGTGAATTTGGGGAACACGTCTCAGACGTTTTCCAACAAAAGCTTCCACCAAAGTTGAAGGATCAAGGTATGTTCTCTATTCTTTGTAAAATTGGTAAGATTGGGATTAAACGTGCAATGTGTGATTTAGGCGAGTCTATTAATGTTATGCCTCTTTCTTTGTACAACTTACTTTATGTTGAGCCTTTGAAGGATACGAAAGTAACAATACAACTGGCTGACTGGTCCGTGATATACCAAGAAGGACTCCTTGAGAACGTCTTAGTGAAGGTAAACGAAGTTATTTTTCCAGTGGATTTCTATGTCATTGATATGGAGAATGACCGATCAAACACTTCTTCAGAAATCCTTCTCGGCCATCCCTTCCTTAGTACGGCGAATACAAAAATTGATGTAAGAAGTGAAATTCTTACAATAAAGTTCGACGGTGAGGTTGTTAAGTTTGACGTTTACAAAGCAATGAGATATCCAGATAATGTCGCTAGTATTAATTTTATTGATGTTATTGAGCCTGTCATTGAAGAGTTTTTCGAATTTAACTTTATTGATGATCTGTGCAGGGAATTGGAAGACTTTGAAGAGGAAATCAGGGAGTTTGAGAAAAAAAATTCAGTTATTTCTAATTCATGTTTTACTTCGTCTAAATCTAAACTCTTACCTTCAATTTTGTAGGCACCACAAGTCAAACATAAATAGTTGTCAGATCACCTAAAATACGTGTTTTTGGGAGAAAATGATACTTTGTCGGTAATTATCTCGAATAAGCTATCAGAAGAAAAAGAAGATAACTTAGTGGCGGTGTTACGCGCACATAAAGGAGAAATCGGATGGACTATCAAATATATTAAGGGACTTAGTCCCTCGGCCTATATGCACAAGATAAAAATTGAAGAGGGAGCGAAAGCATCACGGAAAGTCAATGCCGGTTAAACCCACCGATGATGGAAGTCACGAAAAAAGAGATACAAAAACATCTTGATGCCAACGTCATCTATCCAATATTAGATAGTAATTGGGTAAGTCCAGTCTATGTGGTCCCAAAGAAAACCAGAGTTGCGATAATCAAAAACTCGAAAAGTGAGTTGGTTCCGACACAAGTGCAAAATGGATGGAGAGCCTGCATTGACTACAGGAAGTTGAATTCGTTAACTCGAAAAGATCATTTCCCCCTTTCCTTTATAGATCAAATGATAGAAAGATTAGCCGGTAAATCTTATTATTGTTGCCTCGATGGATTTTCAGGTTTCTCCCAGATTCCAGTGGCACCAGAAGACCAAGAAAAAACGACATTTACATGTCCCTTTGGCACTTTTGCCTATCGACGAATGCCCTTCAGCCTTTGTAATGTGCTCGCCACATTTTAGAGATACATGGTCAGCATCGTTTTAGACTACGTCGAGAAGGGAATCAAGGTCTTCATGGATGACTTCACCGTATATTGTAGTTCATTTAACGAATGCCTTTTAAATCTTACTAATGTTCTTAGACGATGTCTAGAATTTAACCTCGTGCTAGATTATGAAAATGCCATTTTATGGTTGATAAGGAATTAATTCTAGGCTATATTGTTTCTTCTAATGGAATTGCGGTTGACAAAGCAAAAATAGATATTATACGCTCACTTCTTTACCCCACAACTGTGAGGGAAATCCGTTCTTTTCTTGGTCATGCAGGATTTTACTGCAGTTTCATTAAGGATTTCTCAAAAGCAGCTTAACCTTTGTGCAATTTGCTTCAGAAGGATCAAGTCTTCGATTTCAATAAAAAAATGCAAGGATTCATTCAATGTACTAAAGGAAAAGCTTGTATCAGCTCCAATTGTTCAATCGCCAAACTGTGAATACCCATTCGAGCTCATGTGTGACGCATCAGATACAAGTGTTAGAGCCGTCCTTGGTCAGAAAATTAGCAAAGAGCCCCATGCCATAGCCTACACGTCTCGTACACTAGATTCAGCTTAAAAAATTATTCTACGACGAAAAAAGAATTGTTTGCCATAATTTTTGCCTTAGAAAAATTTAGATCATATTTGCTTGGCACTAAAATTACTATATTTTCTGATCATGCAGCCTTACAATATTTAATGAGTAAAAAGGAGGTGAAACCGAGACTTGTCCCATGGATCCTGCTTCTTCAAGATTTCAACATAGAAATTAAAGATAAAAAGGGATACAAAAATCTCGTAGCATATCACTTGAGTCGTATTCCCCTTTCCATATCTGAACCACCAGTTAAAGACGAATTCCCGGAGGAAAACTAGATGGTGGCGCAGAAAGTTACCCCATGGTTCGCGGATATGGTAAATTATTTGGTCATAGGTAAGTTACCATTAGATCTGCCGAGAGTTGCAGTTAATCGAATTAAGCGAGAATATTGATTTTATATTTGGGATAATCTCTACCTTTGGAAGCACTGCTCGAATCAAGTAATTCGGTGATGCATCGCCGAAGACGAGGTAAACTCAATCTTAACTTTTTGTCATTCTTACTCTTGTGGCGGCCATTTTGGACCAAAGCGAACTGCACATACAATTCTTGAATGTGGTTTCTTTTGGCCTAACATCTTTTATGATTCTTATTTATTTGTAAAACTTGTGAAAGATGTCAACGCATGGGGAATCTCAGTCGAAGGAACGAAATGCCACTCAATCCAATATATATGTGCGAAATATTTGATTTTTGGGGAATTGATTATATGGGTCCCTTTACTTCCTCATTTGGAAATTTTACATAATTCTTGTTGTAGATTATGTATCTAAGTGGGTGGAAGCTAAGGCTACCCGGAATAACGATGCTAAAACCACGGTTATATTTGTAAAAGAATTTATATTTTCCAGTTTTGGCATACCTCAAGCAATAATAAGCGATAGAGGGACTCACTTTGTCAATCGAATCATTGAAGCCCTTATGAGGAAATTTGGAATAACTCAAAGGATTGCAACGTCTTACCACCCGCAAACCAATGGGCAAGCGGGAGTATCAAATCACAAAATTAAAGCAATACTTGAGAAGATCGTCAAACCATACTATAAAGATTGGATTATCAAGTTAACCGATGCATTATGGGCATACTGAACTGCGTATAAAGGACCCATCGGAATGTCTCCGTACTGCCTTGTATTCGGTAAATCGTGTCATTTACCGGTTGAATTGGAACATCGCGCGTACTGAGCAGTCAAGTAATGTAACATGGTGATGGATGCAATCGGTGAAGCGTGAAAATTACATATTCAAGAACTTGAGGAGATCCGTAGAAATGCTTACGATAGTGCTCGAATATTTAAAGAAAAAATAAAAGAATTCCATGATCATAACATTTCTTTTAAATCTTTTTATATCGGTCAAAAGGTTCTATTATTTCATTTCAAGCTTAAACTTTTTGCAGAAAAACTTAGGTCGAAGTGGCTCGGACCCTTTATAGTAACTCAAGTTTTTCCTCATGGTGCGATCGAAGTCAAAGATGACTCAGGAGCGCAGTTTAATGTAAACGGTCAACGGTTGAAGGCGTATTACGAAAACGATCCAGTTGGTTTAATCAAAGAATTTGATTTAGAGCTAAACGACGTTAAGAAAAGCGCTAAATATGAGGCAACCCATTTTATGTTATTTTATTTAGTTTAATTTATATTCATTTTTATTTATTTTATTTATGTTTTATATATTTTTTTAATTTTTAGGTACTTCGTTCTAACCTAATCAGCTCGGATACATCATTTTTAATCAAATATGGCAAAAGATTCAACCCGTGAGACAACGATGACATCATTCGATACAAACCCAACACCCTATCTTATCACCAGAATTACAATCCTTTTCTTTCTTTTTATTCCATTACCCACGTCACCTTTATATATATTCAATCCCACCTTTTATTTTCCCAGGGCCCCACACATTTATGATAAATCAAACCCATTCTTTTCATGTGTGCACTACATTTGTTTCAAGCATATTGAAACAAACCAAAGACCACTTTGACCAGCCACTTCAAACCCTCACATTTATCTGTAATATTTAACAAAAAACCCATCACTTTTCAAATTTTAAATCCCCTAAAACCCTCACGTAACCTATTCTAAACCTTTCTTTTCTTTTTGTTTGTTCCCCAGTCGCACTCATTCTTTCACCTCTTCTTCATCTTCTTCGACTTTTGAAATATACCAACCATGGTGTGCACCTGAGATCAAGCATACCGGTTTCCACAAGAGCCGATTGTTAACGTCAGACGTCACCGCCTTGCGCCGCCTCAGTTCATTCAAGTTTCAAGCAACTCCGACTCCGTGCCTCCTCCTCTTCGCCGTGGTGGGCGACTGCAACAACCAACTGCGACTCTTTTGGTCGAACCTGCGTCTTCACCCGCCCGTGACGCCTCACCGACTGTTCTACCGCCATCTATCGGTCATTCCAGCCACTCCACCCACCATCTGTCGGCCATTCTAACCTTATCGTTTCAATCGATGCCCACTGCTAATTCATCTTGCTCAATGTCAGATGTTGTCCCCTCTTATTCCATGCACTCATCCATCCCAGACCAAGCCGAAGAGGTAAATTCTGATCTGATTTCTATTCGACCTTCGCTAATGTACCATCCCATTTTTGGTTATACAGAGAATTGCGGTTCTAGATTTCCTATGGGTGTTCCGTCGACGGAGCAACCAGATTTTGGCTATGAACATCCCGCATCATCTTATTTTGGCAGTGAATAGCCTACTTCGCCTTCTTTTGTGGCTAGCTCGAGCGACAACACCATATCGACTGATATACCAGATCAACATGAACGCTCCGAGCGTAATCATCGTGGCTGAACCTATTTTGTCATGATTGAGGAAGTTCTGCAGGGATACTTGCATTTCGACGACGACGACGCTTTGCGATTCAATAACGTCCGGCATCGTAAGTTTCAGGTTTACAAATATATTCCTTCCCAAACTTTGACACTTTACATTTGCGTGAATCTGTCATGCAATTTTTCGATGCTATTGGCTGGACATTATACTCTGAGATTAGATGTAGCACATACTATGAGTTTGTTTTTGAATTTTACGACACATTTTCATTTATGAAAGATCAAGTTGTTACTGTCAATTCGCCCGATGTTATATCTTTTCGGTTGATGGGTCAGTATTTTAAAATGTCTTTTACGAACTTTATTTTTTCTATGGGATTCGTGGCGGACGTCGCGGACCATGGGTATCTAATTGCTTTACTTGAGATTTCGCAAGATTTTAATACTGACCTAGCTTATGAAGGACTTACTGGCTTGGTGAGTTCGACGTTCGATGCCCGCTCAACGAAAAGATGGCACATACACAACCTCGTGCTTTGCTACATTCACCGGTTCCTAGCATACAGCTACTCCGGACATAATGATACTACGTCCACTTTAAGTAAGGTTGAACTGTTCTTTTTATGGTGTATGCATGCTGGTACCAAGGTAAACTTGGGCTTTTGGTTCGCCCGCACTTTCGAGCGAGTTGTGTGATCCAATCACCTACTCATTCTCAGACTTTATATTACTTACCTTGCATCTCGCCTTTTTCCATTGACTTTTGACACTGCACAATTTACTTACGCCTTTGTAATGGATGCTTTAGATGCATGATGTTTGGACACAATAGGACTTCTAGCTGCCATGCTCGATGCACCCTATATCGTTCCTCCGGGCACCATTATGCCTCGTAATGTGCGTGTCTTCCTTCGGAAGATCGCACCGTAGCCGGCACAAGAAGAAAACCCATAGTCAAATGTACACAATGAGATCCATGAAGTACAAGGTGGACTCAACTCCATCGAAACCAACATTGCCGAGATTCTATCTTACCTTTGCCCAGGCACATCCAGACGTGGTTGTGGCCGCGGCCATCGTTAGATCGGAGAATATATCTATTCCCTCTCTTATACTTTCATTTACATATTGGGACAATATGCTTGAGTGAGAGGGGTAGAAAATGCTTGCATCAAATTTCCTATCTTTTGTTTATATGCCTGAAATTAAGTTGCCTTGGTTGAATTGTTGAAACCTCTTGTTATTAATCTTGAAGTTTTCTTTGTTTCATTAAATACTATATGAGTTTATGATCACTCTTTTATAGGATTTAGGGTGCATGATAGTTAAAAGGCAAGACTGGTATTTTTCTATTAAATTTTGCTTGACATTCCATGAATTTATTGACTGATATGTTTCTTGATTCAATGCACAATACACTTTCTTGTGAGATTTGAACCTAATCGAGCATACCTTTTTATTCTTACATGTTGAACTGGATGTTTTAAAAAAGATTAGGGCACTTAGGAATACACCACTTCTCTACCTAAAAATCCATACCCATTAATATCCATTAGTCAACCAATTTTGTGCCTTTACCCTTTTTCTTTGTTTTTCCTTATTACTAAACCGGACCTTTTTTTATTTTACCCTCTCTTGATACCCATGTCAAGAAAAAAATCATATTGATCCACTAAGAAGTTCGAAAAATAGAAAAAAAGAAAAAAGGGGCAAGAAGCATTCAAAAAAATAAAAAAATTCTACTGCTATAGGTGTTTGAACAAAACACAAAAAAAGGCAGTGAATAAGTGTTCGGAAAAAAGGAAAAAGAGAGAGGGAGAGAGAGAGAGAAAAAACAAAAGGAATAAGTTAATTGCTTATTCAAATTTGTTTAATTCATGGAATTTCTTGGCTTGAACTTCATTTAGCATCTCTTATCTTGACATTTTAGCCCAATTTTTGGCCTTATCCCTACCCCAACCTAAGCCTCATTACAACCTTATTTAAGACCCTTTGATTAATACATCAAGTTCATTCTAAGTAGTGAAGACTTGATTTACGTACAAGCCTATGGTAATATCTTTCTTAATCTTGTCTTTGAGCATTTCCTTTACCCAAATACATTGAGCGTTAATGAGCGAACTCTTGTGAGGTGTTGAATCTTGATACATTGAAGATAATCGATAGTTGGAATGTCTTGACCTTTTCTTAAACTTGTTACTAGTTGAGCCTATATACTTGATTGTCACCTTGTTTCTGATAATTGATGTAATCATTGATTCACTTAGTGTTCCTTGACATATAGTGGGATGATGGATTGGTAACTTGAGATTTCTTCCATTAACAATTATGGAAATTGCACTAAAAGGTAGAGTTCTGTAGTTTTTTTGTTCTGGAATCAAGGTTGGGCTAGTGGGCATGAGTCTGGGCATGAAGTCTGACGTGGCATCCAGTCAGCGGCTTCCAGAAGGTCTAGTCAGCAAGGGTGGATAAGCATATAAGCTGCATTTTGAATTTCAAACTTGGAAATATCTTTTTAGGATTTAAATATTTTTTAGGTTTTATATTTTATCTTTTTTAGGTTATTTTTAGGTTTTAGAATACTATAAATACACCATTTGGGGTAAGCTCAAATCATCTCTCATTCTTAGTTTGTTCTTGTTTTTGAAGTTTTATAAAATTCTTTTACGATCTTGTTCTTTTAATTTTTTTACTTATTTTCTTTTAAAATGCTAAGTATGATTTTTACCATAATCATGCTTAGCTAAATTTTCCTATTAGCCAAAGGCTTAGAGTGAAGCTTCAATTCACCTTGCGAGAATTAAAAAGCACTCGACATCTTCATATTACATTCTCGATTTTCTAGAAACTTAGATCAACAATCGGCCTTTCTATTAAAAATCTTTACACTTTCATTTTAAAAAGCTAGCATTGACTTGAATATTGTTCAGATTTATAGTTGGGAGGAAGGATCGGCTTGTAGCAAATTCGACTTCCTATGAACACACTTAGCGACGGATTCGCTAAGGGAAAGTAAGATCCGATTCGATTTTCATCAAGACAACATAGTCTGAGTCGGGTTTTTCTAGATTTTAAAATGGTTTTATTCTAACGACGATAGTCGTGGTTAGTCTAGACAGAAAACTAAAATTCATAAATTGATTTTGGATTATCGGTTTATTGGAGAGAAAAATAAGTTACAAGGGTTGGGCCTTGTAGACTGTAATCGGGGTAAAAATCCTTTTTCGATGATCAGTTTAAATTGAAGCTAAGCAAATCTTGAGGCTAATTAATTTAATCAACTTTTCTCAAAAATATTTACTTCCGTCATTTTCTCCAAATTCGTTTTTATTATTTTACCTTTACTTCTTATTCTATCAAACCCCCCATTATTTTTATTTTCGCGTAAAGTCAGAATCAAAACCTCTCTACATCAGAAGCTCCATAGTCCCTCTGGATCGACCCTTCTTCTCTCTATACTACATTATTTTTATATTCATTTGAGATTAAGGAATATTTATTTGACAATATACGACGCGTGTCACTTACACAAGCATTTCAAGCTTAATTCAAACTCCCAAAATCTCATTTCCACTCACTAACAACACAAAGCTCTACTTGCCGATGTGAAATCAAGCATCCGAAACTTTGCCAATTGTTGTAGGATCAATCTCTCATATTTTATCCAAATAATAATAGATGATTAGTAAAAAACCTACAAAATTTCTTATTAAAACTCACTTCAAACCTTTTAATCTTAATTTAATTATCAACACACATCAAAAATCGATTGTAAAGAGTCAGGAACTTGCGAATTTCAGTAAAGAACCTTTGATTAGATGAGAGAAACGAAAATATTCTCTAATTGTTGACTTCTCCCTTAATTGGCATGACTTGAGTGAAATCTCTAAGAAAACAAGTAAGGTCTGATGTAGAAATCAAAGGAATCAAAATGAAATCGAAAAGAGTTGATTCCTTGTCATTTTATAGTAAGATAAGTAGTTTGGCTGCTAGGAAAGTTAAGAGAAAAGTTGAAAGCAAAAATGGTTACGTAAGAAAAGTGAATTAGCTATTAAAACCAATTTAATTAAATATATTTTATTTTTATTTAATAACCATTTAAAATAGCCTAAATTAAGGGAAAATTCTAATTAAAAACATTGGTAAATTAGCTCCTTAAAGATTCTATGTTTTGACCCTTTTATGATTTAGTCACAAAAACAGTTTCGAAAACTTTAAATTTTAGTCACCAAACTAAATGCCATTTAATCCAAATTTATTTTTATCAAATTGAGTTTACTAAAACCCTCAATATATTGATTAAATATTTTATACCATTTTTGCATATTTTATTTTGGCCAAAAATAATTTCTTATTAATTATTTCATGAAACTAGTTTGAACCATCTAATCTGGTTCACCCGAACCGTCTAATCTATCTAGCTAACTTCTAGGCCCAAATTTCAGGTGTTACAATCTCGGTGCAAATGTTAACTTTATGTCAAAATCAGTGTTTATGAGATTGGGCATAGGAAGAGCCAAACCTACATTGGTGATCCTTCAATTGGCCGATCATTCTCAAATCCGACTCGAAGGAATGATTGAAGATGTCTTGGTTAAGGTAGATAGATTTGTCTTCCCGATAGATTTTATCATCCTTGACTGTGAAGCTAATGAGAATGCTCTCATCATCCTCGAGAGACCATTCCTTTCTACTAGGTGTATGGTAATCTATTGTGAAAATGGTGAATTTACTATGAAGATGAATGACCAAAGGATCACACTCAATGTTTTCAGCACTCTCAAGTATGTTGATGATTATGAAGAATGACAGCTCATAGCATAGTGAGGAATGATTAAAGATGTCTTGGTTAAGGTAGATAGATTTTTCTTCCCGACATATTTTATCATCATTGACTGTGAAGCAGATGAGAATGCTCCCATCATCCTCGAGAGACCATTCCTTGCTACTAGGCGTATGGTAATCTATTGTGAAAAGGATGAATTTACTGTGAAAATGAATGACCAAAAGATCACACTCAATGTCTTCAGCACTCTCAAGTATGTGGATGATTATGAAGAATGTCAGCTTAGGCATAGTGAGGAAACCCTAGTCGAAGACTTCCTTCAAGAAATATGCTACAACAATATGCTTAACGCTGGGTGGTAATTTGCCTTCGACGAGGCAATGCACAAAGTTGAAGAAGAAGGTAATGGATAAAGTGAACAATCCAATGTTGTGCTTACCAAACCAGGTATGTCCTTTAAGCCTTTGGAGCATTCGTTAGTACTTGACTTAAAATCTCTTCCCCCACAATTAAAATATGCATATCTAGGGGAAAATAATATGATGCATGTAATCATATCTACTAGCTTAACACTCGACCAAGAAAATAAATTGTTGAATGTCTTATCTCAGCAAAAGAAGGCTATTGGTTAGACTATTGCTGACTTGAAGGGTATAAGCCCTACTTTGTGTATGCATAAGATTTTTCTTGTAGATGATCACATCAGCTCGATTGAACCACAACAGAGACTCAAACCAATCATGAGGATTGTGGTTATAAAGGAGATCATCAAATGGCTCAATGTTAGAATCAGCTATATTATTTCGGATAGTTCTTGGGTGAGTCATGCCCAATGTGTGCCAAAGAAAGTAGGCATGACTATGATAAAGAATGATGTCGATGAACTCCTTTCAACCAGAACCATTACTGGATGGCAGATCTGTATTGACTATTGAAAGCTGAACAAGGCCACGAAAAGGACCACTTCCCATTGCCATTCATCGACTAGATGCTCGTCAAGCTTGTAGGGAAACCTTATTGTTGCTTCCTGAATGGTTACTCCGAGTAAAACTAGATTGCTATAGCACCAGAGGACCGAGAGAAAATGAATTTCACATGTTCATATGGCATTTATGCTTTTCACCAAATGCTTTTTGGTCTATGCAATGCTCCAACAACATTTTGGCGTTTCATGATGGCCATCTTTTCGGACATGGTGGATGACTTTCTAGAGATCTTCATGGATGTCTTTTCTGTCTTTGGAGACTCATTTGAGCAATGCCTCGGCAACCTTACCAAGGTATTGAAACGATGTGAGGAATCCAACCTAGTGCTTAACTGGGAAAAGTGCAACTTCATGGTCATCGAGGGCATTGTCCTAGGCCATCGTATTTATGAGAAAGTTATCAAAGTGGAAAAAGCCAACATAGAAGTCATAGAGAAGCTTCCACCATCATCTAATGTCAAAGCCATTAAAAGTTTCCTTGGCTACGCCGGTTTCTACAAGAGATTAATCAAGGATTTCTCCAAAATCTCAAAACCTTTGTGCTCATTGCTAAAGTAGAATAGAGTATTCGAGTTTGATGGCCAAATGTCATGCAACGTTTGAAACCTTAAGGAAGAAACTTATTTCTGCACTGGTTATAGTGCCCCTCGATTGGTCAAAACCCTTTGCGCTTATGTGTGATGCTAGCGATTATGTTGTCAGTGCCGTTCTTGGTTAGCGTCGAAGTAAGATTTTCCATGTTATATATTATGCTATCCGAACCTTAAATGAGGCACAACATAATTACACTACCACTGAAAAAGAACTGGTTATCGTAGTTTTTGCATTTGATAATTTTAGGGCATACCTTATAAGAACTAAAGTCATTGTGCACATTAATCATTTAGCCATTAAGTACTTAGTGACTAAAAATGATGTTAAACCTAAACTTATTATGTGGATTTTACTATTGCAAGAAATTGACATTGAGGTAGTGGATAGAAAAGGTACTATGAATCAAGTAGCCGACCATCTCTCTAGGCTTGAAAATGAATGCGATAAAGATATTCCATGTGATATTAAAGAAGAATTTCATGATGAGAAATTAATTGAAGAGTACATAATTGATCTATTTTATATGCCCTTATTACTTGTCTTTTGAATGTTTTTAAGCTCATATAGTTTGCATTTAGGTTAGATTGTATATAGTTTCATGTAGATAGGGGGTTACACAGCCTGTGCTTTAAATGCCATATATATTGGTACTTTCACAGGAAATGTGGTGTTTTGTGGTTCATATGCATTTAGGTTAGATTGTATATAGTTTGCATTTAGGTTAGATCGCATGATTGGAGCTGACGAGGCATAAAGAGTTGGAGATGAATATGCTTTTGTCCACGTAGACTTTCTCTAGATAGGCAACATTAAATGAAGAGGGAAACCAATGGCTTTTCTTTAATGAAGTTGTCTGCACTTTAGGGTATTAAAACCTTAGTTTCACTTCCTATATAAGAAAGACTTGTACGCTACTTCAAGGGAGAATGCGATTATAGATGGTAGTTCTAGTCTGAAGCTTGTGGAGAACCACCGGGGTAGAAGCTAGAAGATTCTCCTCATGGAAGACACCATTGAGAGAGGCTGGCGAAGAAGAGACCTACAACACAGTTGGACAACACGGAAGAAGTTTTGTTGAGGACATCTGGCTCTTTTCTGTCCCTTTCTTGACATATTATATACTTTTAATTATAGATGTTTTAAGATCAGACATGAGCTAAATACATTAATTGGGATTATTGTGTCCCAAGACTTTATGTTTTGATTACTTTATTTTAATGCTTTAGTTGTTTTCTCTTTATCTATTTTGTCCATCGTTCTTCATGCGTAGTTATCATAAGAACTATCGAGAGAGGCCTTTTACCTATTGATCTATGGCTTAATATCAAGAGAGTTAGGTTATACAAACGTGAACAGTAGGGATAAGTTGTTAACTTTGTTCTAATCTGGCTTAGATATAAGTTTAGGGTTTCAATGGCTAAAAAGGAGTTCTTAAACAAATAATAGAGTCGTTAGGGTTAGCGCAGACATGTATCACCTTAGCTGCAATATTATTAACTTCTAGGCATTGAGAGAGTCAGAGGTTTATTGGAAAATCCTATCGAGTAGATAAAGAATCTAATGGTTTACGCAGACATGTATTGCCAGTCATTATAACATTGATATAGGTAATCAAGCATATATCCCTAGCAATAATCCCAACCTCCATAATTATCTATTAGTAGCTGTAGCTATTTTTTCTTAATCATAACTATCTTTAGATTAGTTAATTTAGTTTTAATTACATTTTCAAACACCAATACGTGTAAACACATTCTTAAGTTTGATAACTTCGTAGTTAATGATCCAATCCTCGTGGGTTCGACACTCTATTCATCACTTCATTGCTCGATACGACGAGTATACTTGCTCTAAAGTGCATCACTGTTCGACAAGCATCAAGTTTTTGGCGTCGCTACCGGGGATTGGTAACTGATAATTACATTATTAAATTTTTGTTTTTGTTTTTTGTTTTTATTCTCAGGTGCATTCTAGTGCATGACCAAAAGGTCCACAATAGAGCCTATTCTTCCATATAATATAAAGATCAAAAGAACTTTTCTAAAACTACTACTAGAGAAAAAGAATATGGATCCACCTGAGCACAACCGTGAGAACATATGTGACCCAACCATACCCCTAGTCGATGGACAAGGAGGAGTTGGAGCAGGAAATAATGGACAGGAGGATCCACCACCTGCCAGGCCCAGAAGGCATATACGAGACATCATTGAGCCCGTTATCAACAACCTCAACCCACCAATTGTTGTGCCTGATCAAGGGATAACCCACTTTGAGCTAAAGCCCGTTATGTTCAACATGTTAAATAACATTAGACAATTTGGAGGATTAGCAAGAGAGGATGCTCAAGAGCACATCCAAGCTTTCTTGGAAGTCTGTGACTGCTTCAAACAACCAGATATTCCTATCAAATCCTTGAGACTCGAGTTATTCCCCTTCTCTCTACGAGATCTAGCCAGAGCATAGTTGAAGACTTGTTTCGCATAATCTATTATATCTTGGGATGACTTGTGTAGTGAATTCCTATACCGATTTGATCCACCGAATGTGCACAACCAAAAGATAAGTGACGTCATCTCTTTTCAACAATACGATGATAAATCCATGTGTGAAGCTTGTGATAGATACAATGATCTGCTTCAAGAGTGCTCGATCCTTGGATTCACGAATTGGCTACAAGTCATGATGTTTTATAATGGCGTCAATGCACCAACAAGGATGATGATCGACTCGTCGGCTAATGGCACTTTGCTCGATAGAGAACCTGGCGAGGCTTTCAAATTACTTGACCAAATAGCCAACACCGACTACTAGTTCCTACGAGGGAGATTGAAGCTTAAACCTAAAATAGCTAGAACACTCCAATTGGATGATTCTCATACTATAGCATCTCAACTCTCTACCATCACTAACCTGCTCAAGAACATGCAAGGGTCATCCAATGTCTGAGAGGCTAAGGGGTGCAATATACTTGTAAGCACTGTGATGGGGAACATCAGTCGAGTGAATGCCCTCAACAACAAGAATTTGGATGCTATGTAGGAAACACCAACTACAACAAAAATCATTACTCCAACACCTACAACCTAGGGTGGAGGCAACATCAAAATTTTGGTTAGGGGTAACAAGGGAATTTAGAAGCACAACAAACTGCATCAATTGAACCTCCTAGATTTCAACAAAAGACTTAGAGGCAGAACCAGGGAGCTTCAAACTCCAATTCTAGTTCTTTTGATAATTCTTATCAATCTTTTATAGAATATGTCCGTGTCATTATGCGGAATTAAACAACCCACTTGAAGAATCATAGCGTTATGCTCACAACGCAGGCTGCCATGTTGCAAAACCAACAATCGATCATGCAAAAGAACACTACCTCGATAAGGTGCCTAGAGACTCAAGTTGGGCATATTGCCCAGATGTTAAAGACGAGACCACTCGGTGGATTACCTAGTGATAGTAAAGTCACTAAGGCCTTTAATGCAGAGCAATGCAACGCCATCTCTCTACATAGTGGCACACAACTGAGAACATAAGCCAAGTTTGGTGGAAGCTCTTCAGTAGACCCTTGTCTAAGCAAGCCATCCATAGATGCTCTTGTACCAAAAGAACCAACTCATGTGTCTGATACAGTGAGTGACCCTGCTACTGATGGTAAGGAAGATAAAGCTAAGGATACGCCTGCATCCAATAAGCCACAAGATGAGCTCAAGCCACCACCTCTATTCCCACGGTGATTGAAACCTCAAAAATAAGATGTTCAATACTAGAAATTCCTAGAGATGCTCAAACAGTTGCACATCAATGTCCCACTTCTGGAAGCCATTTATCAGATGCCTATCTACTCAAAGTTTCTAAAGCAGATTATCACAAAGAAGAAGAAGGTGAATGAAATGAAACTATTACTACTACGGACGAGTATATAGCTGTGTTGAGTGATTTGCCACCTAAGATGAAGGACCCTGGTAGCTTCACCATTCCATGCTCGATAGGCCACAACTACTTTGGTCGTGCCTTATGCAATCTCGGAGCAAGTGTGAACTTGATGTCAAAATCTGTGTTTAAAATATTAGGGATGGGTAAAGTAATGCCTACATCTGTGATCCTTCAATTAGCCAATTGCTCTAAAATTTGACCCGATGGCAAAATGTGTTATTTAAGGTAGATAAGTTTGTCTTCTCGACGAACTTTATCACCCATGATTACGAAGTTGATGTGAATGCTCCCATCATCCTAGGGAGACCATTCCTAGCCAATGGGCGTATTGTGGTCGATTGTGAAAAAGGTGAATTCACCATGAAGATGAACGACCAAAAGATCATATTCAACATCTTCAGCACACTCAAGTACATAGATGACTATGAAGAATGCTAGCTTGTGGACACTAAAGCAACCCTAGTAAAAGAGAGTTTGCCCGAGATATGTTGTAGCAACATACTCAAAGTTGAGGAGCAAGCTAACTTTGTTGAGGCTATGCATGAGGCTGAGAAAGGAGGTAACGATGAGATTGAACAATCCAATGTTGTGCTCACTCGACCAGGTAACAATTTTGAGCATTTGGATCATACTGATTTCAAATCTCCCAAATCTTCGCTTGAGCATCCACCGGTACTTGAACTTAAACTTTTTTCCCCGCAATTAAAGTATGTTTATCTAGGGGAGAATCATACATTGTCTATTGTCATATCTGCTTGCTTAAAACCTAACCAAGAAGCTAAACTATTAAATGTTTTGTCACAACATAAGAAAGCTATTGGGTAGACTATTGCGGACATAAAAGGTATAAGCCCCACTTTGTGTATGCGTAAGATCTTGCTTGAAGATGACCAGGGCAGCTTGATAGCACCACAACAAAGACTCAAACCCATCATGAAAACTTTGGTTATGAAAGAAATCATCAAATGGCTCGATGCTGGTATCATTTATCCTATTTTAGATAGGTAAAGTTTAGGTAAATTTTAAAAATATTAAAAAAATAGAATTGTAATTAGCCTAATATGTCTGATAGGTTTTCTTTGCTATGATTCCTTTGATTCTAAATCTGCTGCTGCGTTGATTATGACTTCCTATGATGAATCTATATTGATTCTTTACAAGGTGTTAAGAGCGTTAGGTTTTGATCTTAATGATGACTATGTTGTAGCCCTTAAAACCACAATTTGCATGCAATCTAAACACTTAAGAAACCTTAGGAATGCTTTAGGTTGACTTTCTGGTGCCAAAGCATGAATCAAAGTGAATGAACTCAATGCTCAATGTAGAAAAACAAAGGCTTAAAAACTCCTTGAAAAATTAAGAAAATAATTAAGACTTGATAATTTAAACAAAACTGTTGATGGATACTCTTCTATGCATATTGCTATCTTAGTAAACTAGGTGAGTTGTGTTTCCTTCATTTAACTTTCCCTGGTAGGAATGATAGTACTGGCAAAAAGTGAATGAAATTCTTCACCGAATGATACAGCTCGTAGGGCTCGGGGATAAGTTGTTTCCTCCACTCCATCTTCAGGTACTAAAGGGTTAGTGTGATAGGCTGAAGCCTCGAGGATACATATTTCAAACTCAAAAGAACAGAGAGTATTAAAAGAATGTACTGAAAAAGGAAAACAACATGCCGAGGCAGAAAAAGAAAGAAACTCTTAAGCTTCTCTAAGGCTATTAAGTGATGAATGCATGTAACTTAGCACACACTGCACCTACATTTTGTATGATCTTTTGAACAAAACTGTAAGCTGTAATATATTTTCTTATCATCAACATAGATGAGGAATGAATTATTGTTGTAGCATAACTTGAAATCACTGCAATCATAGCTTAGTGGAACCTTAGGACTTAGGGGCTATTTACTGTTCATCTTTTTCTATTTTTATTTTTCTTACTTCCATTTTACATCACTTGAGGACAAGAAACATTTCAAATTTGGGGGTATTTGACAAGTTCATAATTGATATATTTTATATGTCCTTATTCCTTGTCTTTTGCATGTTTTAAACTCATATAGTTTCCATTCAGGTCATATTGTATATATTTGCATGTATATAGGGAGTTACATCGCCTATGCTTTAAATGTCATATATATTAGTGCTTTTCACAAGAAAGGTGTTGTTTTGCAGTGCATGTGCAGGATGTTGGTAGATGCTGAAGGATTGCTGGAGCGAAAGAGGAGCAGATCACATGGCTGGAGCTGAAGAGGCATAAAGAGTTGGAGATGAATATGCTTTTGCCCACGTGGACTATTTCCCAAATACGCAACATTAAATGAGGCAAGAAACCAATGACTTTTCTTTAATGAAGCCGCCTGAACTTTAGGGTACTAAAACTCTAGTTTCACTTCCTATATAAGAAAGACTTGGACACTAATTCAAGGGAGAGCACGATTATAAATGACAGTCCTAGTCCGAAGCTTGCGAAGAACCACTGAGGAAGAAGCTAGAAGATTCTTCTCATGAAAGACACCGTCAAGAGAGGTTGACAGAGAGGGGACCTACATTACAGTTGCACGGCACGGATGGAGTTTTTTCGAGGATGCTCGACTCTTTTCTTTCCCCTTCTTGATAAACTACCATACTATATACTTTTAATTATGGATGTTTTAGGCTCAAACATGAGCTAAATACTTTATTTGAGATTATTGCATCCCAGGATTTTATGTTTAATTACTTTATTTCATTGCTTTAGTTGTTTCCTCTTTATCTATTCTATTCATCATTCTTTATGCTTAGTTATTGTAAGAGCTATCAAGAGAGGCCTTTTAACTATTGATTTGTGGCTTAATATCGAGAGAGTTAGATTATACAAACTTAAACAGTGGGGCTAAGTTGTTAACTTAGTTCTAATCCAGCTTAGACATAAGTTTAGGGTTTCAATCGCTAAAAAGGAGTTCTTAAACAAATAATACAGTTGTTAGGGTTAACGCAGACATGTATCACCTTAGCTGTAATATTATTAACTTCTAGGCATCGAGAGAGTCAAAAGTATATTAGAAAATCCTGTCGAGTAGATAAAGAATCTAATGGTTTACGCAGACATGTATTGCTAGTCGTTATATCATTGACATATGTAATCAAGCATATATCCTTAGCAAGAATCCCAACCGCCATAATTATTTGTTAGTTGTTGCAAATGCTTTTCTTAATCATAGCTATCTTTATATCAGTTAATTTAGTTTTAATTACATCTTCAAACACCAATAATTGCACACACATTCTTAAGTTCGATAGCTTCGTAGTTATTGATCCAATCCTCATGGGTTCGACACTCTATTTATCATTTTATTACTTGATACGATGAGTATACTTGCTCTAAAGTACATCACTATTCGACAAGCATAATTAATGAATGGCACGACATTACCACAGTACGTTGATATTGTTAATTTTCTTGTTAGTGGTACTTTTCCTTGTGACCTTAGCAGCCAGGGAAGGAAGAAATTTCAACATGATGCATGCTAGTATTATTGGGATGAGCCTTGCCTTTTCAAGCAATGTGTCAATCAAATGATCCGGAGATGCATACCCAAGAAAGAACAAGAAGATATCCTCTACCATTGTTATTCCACTCCATGCAGAGGGCATTTTGGAGGACAAAGGACTGCTGCAAAGTTACTACAATATGGATTCTATTGGCCAACCTTGTTTCGAGATGCCCAAGTGTACTACAAGGCTTGCGATAGGTTTCAAAGAAAGAGGAACATTTCTCGACAAAATGAAATGCCCATGGAAGTCATCCTTGAAGTTGAACTTTTTGATGTTTGGGGCATGGACTGCATGGGACCATTTTCATCCTCTAATGGAAACATGTACATTCTACTAATGGTTGATTATGTGTCCAATTGGGTGGAGGCCATTTCTATGACCAAGAATGATACAAATATCGTTATGAGGTTTTTTGCACAAGAATATCTTCACTCGGTTTGGAGTACCTTGAGCTATCATCAGTTATGAGAGAAGCCACTTCAACAATAAGTTGATTGCTAAGGCGTTGCATAGATTCGAAATCACCATAAGATTGGCACAATGTATCATCCACTGACAAATAGACTGTTAGCTATAGCGCCCTAGGGCCTATTATATGGACATGGTATTTTGATTATTGAATTTATTATTATAATAAATTTGCATTATTTTGTATCCTTGAATATTATTATTCAAAATATCCCTAATCAGTTACTATTATAGGTGTAATAATAAGATAAGATTAGTATCAAGTTTGATAGATATTCATTAGATGAATATGTGAATGAGATTCAAATCAAATTCATATATGTATTTGTTGAGAACAAATATTAGGATCGACTCATCTTAAGATTAATACATGGATTAAAGTTATATATTAATCTTCAAATAGTTGCGACATGAAATCCTTAGACCTGAAATTATTATGGTTCTCAACATGATGATTATTATGTTTTGACATAGTCAAACATCATTTTTGAACGGACGATTATAAAGGTTATGCTTGAACATAATAAGAAATCAAGTAGTGAGATGTGAGTAATTAAGATAGAATTTATCCCTCTTAACATAAGAGAGATATCTTTGGGCCCCTCGATGATTGAGACTGAGAAATGCATGGCCATGCTCAAATGAGTTGATAGAGATCAATGTCATTTGTTTATTCAGTTCAATTGGGCATCGTGAAACTAAAGATAGAATGATATAAGGTTAACATTTTCCATGCCTTATATTCTATCAAGATCTCGTGAGATAAAAGGATTATGACATAAAATGAATTGAGGTTGTCTCGGATTACAAGCTTTTTATTTAACTTGGGTAGTTATAATGTCTTGCTAGAGGCCACTTATGACTTGTAGGCTAAAAGGTGATTTTATCTACTGCCAACGTTAATTGAACCTATAGGGCTGCACACTAAGAATGGATAAGAATGGTTGTGGTTATTACTCTCAATAATAAATTTAAGATAATAAGATAATTTTAAATTATATTGTTAAAGATTATTTATTAAAATTTAAATAAATTAAATTTGTATTCTTGTGATAGAATATTTTATTTATTTTATTATTTTTTAAAAAATAATATTAAATAAATTACATCATCAAGATTTTGGTTGAATTTAAATTCCTTATCAGATAAAGGAATTTGCTTTAAATTATAATTTATTTAAAAAGTTTTAATTAAATTACAATGGTGAACTCAATCTAACCCTAATCATATATATATATATATATATATATGTATGTCAAGAGTTTTATGTACTTGATTTTTTCGTCTAGCCACCAAAAACTACAAAAATTTCTATTTTTTGAAATTAGAGGAACTAGCATTCTAATAGCCGTTCTTCATCCATTTGTGTGTGGATACTTGTAGATGGCAGTCGTCTTTCAAAAAGGTAGTGCCTCAGCACAACAAGATTACAAAATCTTATATCGAGGTAATCTTATAATTATCTCTGTCATTCGTTAATATGATTGCATGAGATCTTGGAAATTTTCGTAGGATAATTTTTCCGCCGCATTTATTGACATGATTAGATCAGTTTTATCTCCTATGAATTCTATCCATGGTATCAGAGCTATCTTGCATGTTCATATCAATTGTATGATCATTATAATATGCATTGTTAGATGCATGTTTTAGGGCTTGCGCGAATGGCATAATTAATCAGGCTTCTTGAGGTGTTTGAAAGGTTAAATCTGTTTCTTGAATAGATTCGTTAATATGATTAAGAATTTTAATGTTGTTTTGCAATTAAAGAGTTTAATTGCTTGATTAGATCATGACAGTTCAGATTTACCAATTATGACGGGCAGTGATTTGTGTATAAGCCTCATGTGTAATTTGATTACATTGTTTAATGCGATTAAATTGGATTTTGGCTTTTTCACGAGTTTACTGATAAGAACAGTAAAATTGAAATTTTGGGGTGAAATCGTAAGGTTTCTTTATAGGAAAAATTTGTTTTCCCGGGGAACTGCCCCCGACCCCCGCGAGGGTGGCCCTCCTCGACCCTGTTCGTTAATCGGCTAGCGGAATCGCCGAAAAAGTCTGCGTAGGGTCTAAGTTTGCGAAGCACCTTATAAGATTAAAATACTTAAGTAACACATCTTAGTAACAATGTACGCTTTATCCAATATACATGAGATGTGTGTTTCTTGATTATTTTGCTTGATGAATGGCATGGTGCATAGTATGGCCTTTTAAATTTTACAAAGGTTGTAAAATTTTAAAAATACGACCTGCGTGTCATTTTGTTCATTGTAATATGGCTTGCGTGTCATTTGAGTTTTGGTAACAAAATGAGAAGACCACTTTCATTCCACCATGGTGATGATGATCCAAGGCAATGATGATGATGAACCAAGGAGGTGGTGATGATGATCCAAAATGATGAAGATGTTTGTCATATAGGTTTACTTTTTTAGGATAAGGCCATACTATGTCACGTTTATTGCCACACCCCAAAACTCGGTCTAGTCAGAATTAAATTCCAGTGATCAGAAATCTTGTACCGGTTATGCTGGCTGGTGTAATTGCTCAAATCCATATACCTCATTTTGAAGTAATGAAAGTTATTTGGGCTTAATTGAAATTGTTGGACCCTTTTGTAAGGATTGGAAGTTAGGGGTTTCATTGAAAATGCTGAATTTGGGCAAGGCGTATCAATACGGTAGGACCTGTATCGATACAACCTAATTGTTTTTAACTAACTTACCCAACTTAGCCTAGTTGTATCGAAACGGCCATAAGGTGTATCGATACGGGTCTCTGTTCAAATCGATTTAGTGGCCAACTTGTAAAGTTTAGGAATTGGGGATGACTCACCTACTTGCTTACCACCTTTTCACGTGAGATGGCTCATAAATGAAGTAAAAAGGGGGGTCATCAACTGCCTTAAAATTATGAAAAGGCATGAATTAATGGATGTTAATAAATTAAGCTTTCCCTTTGCCGAGGGAAACCTTTCTATTGGTTCCTAATTAGGTGGGGAAATGATTATGGCCTTGGCTTCCTTAAAATGAATAGGAGAGGCCACCTTCTTTGTTTTTGAATCTCCCAAAACCAAATCCCACATTTGCCTTGAAAAGCAAGCACACACTTCCATTGTCATCTTCCTCCTCAAGCTCAAGCAATCACCTCAATCCAATCCTTGACCTTTGTGTAATTTCAATTGACCAATTAAAAGCTTGTAATTGGGTAAGTAAAAACCCTATGTCGATTTGACGATTCCATCAATCCTTAGAGTTTAATTTCAAGATTTGAGTCTTGAATGTTCAAGCTAAGCCTATGTGTTAGATGGTTGATTTCCTTATTTTGATGTTGCCTACAAGCTTTGGTAAGCTTGAAAAATGTTTATGAATCATTAGTTTTCGATTTTAATGTAATTCTCTAATTTTGGACTAGCTCAAGTGGTGGAAGGCAAGTCATCTTCACCATCAGCTATTTCAAACTCTTCCACGGGCAAAAGGATTGTAATCTGGAAACCTTGAAGCCTTCTATTGCTAGGTGAGTGTAGTTGTGTAATGGGATTGGCTAGGTTCCATCCCGATTGCATTTGTTTTGTGCTTAGTAACTTGCATCTTGGTAAAGGCCCAAGTAGAGCAAATGTATGTGGATTCTATGGTAAGTGTGGTAAGTCCTTCACATTTGAATATGTTATATGTGAACTTATGTATGATATTTGAATATGTTATGTATGGAATTTGATATGAACATGTTATGATATGCTATTTGGAGCCAAGGCTCAATTTGCAATCCAATTTGGCCTAAGGGCACAAAGGTGAGTTTTATGATGATATGTGTAACGTTGGACACTTGTGAACATTGGATACAATTGGCATGCCATATGGTTATTGAGCTCACTAAGTAACGGATTAGACTACAGTCTGGGCTACAACCTATATATAGGGAGAAAATGTTGGATTGTGTAAGGGACTTCGGAGCTATGGCTCAAGGCTAAGGCCTATTTCCGATATGTATGGTGTACAAGGGAATCTGTGTATCCATTGGTTGCTATGTCCAAGGAGATGGTATGTGTTTATGGTTTCCGTCTGATATATGAAGATATGACATTTGGCCTTGAGTATGATACATATATGATTAATGATATGTGTACATGTCATACAAGCATGTTACATGTCATTCATGCCATTGATGAATTTATGTTGCACTTGTTATAACTACCTCACTAGGCTATGTAAGCCTAACATCTGTGTGTCTCATGCATTTCAGGACCTTGAAGCAATCCGAGCCTTGGTCGTGTTGTTGAAGTTGCAAGTCACTCCCACCAATCTCCCTGTATGCTTACATTTTGTTTTGAACTCCTAGTAAGGTGGTATAGGGCATAAGTTACAATAGTCTATTTTGATATGTGTATAAAGGCCCTAAAGTGTCTAAGTGTTAAATATGGTATATGAAGTGGTTGCAAATAGTAAAACTAGTTAAATTGAGCCTAAGAATACTAAACGAAAAACTTAGTAAATGGGTTCAAAATGCTCTAAAATTTGGTATGCTATTAGAATTAAGGATCAATAACTTGTTGGTAAAATTTTATGGTATTCGGACATCGTTCAATCGGATAATTCAAATAAAAACTAGATAAAATCTGTCATTACAAGACAGGCGTATCGATACGGGTCAAGTTGTATCGATACAGCCTTGCATATTTAAACTTGGTAAAATAGAGCGTATCGATACGGATCTTGGCAATAAGGTCTGGAAAATAAATTTTATCGATATGGGTTTAAGGCGTATCGAAAAGGGTCAACCTTGGTCAACCTATACCGACACGGGTGATGGCGTATCGATACAGGATTTGGGTAGAGTCAAATGAAGATATGATTTATGTGTGTCCGTATCGATACGGTCCCAAAGTGTATCGATACGGAGGTAATTAATTCTGTTAAAAGACTTTGGACACAGTTTTGAATAATTTACAAGATGGTCACTAAATTTTGTATGGTCTAATTGGATAGGTAAATGACCTTCGTTAATAATGAAATTTCATAGACGAATAATTAGAAAGTTAAACTTCAGATAACCTGAGATTCAGTTAAGGATCCTTAACTTGTAAAATTTACAGTTCAATCCCTAAGTTCGGAAAAGTTTAAAATTGGCCCCAAATTTAATAAACTATTAATAAGTTAGTTCGATAGGTCCCAAAAGAGATTAATAAGACATTCCGAATAAGATTCCAAACTTTGATTAAGCTTCCAATCTCTAAATCTATTTCTGGTAACATTTTCCAACCCAGTTTCCTACTAGGCCAGGAAGGGGTGTTACATTTGTGGTATTAGAGCTAGAGTTTAGTCAATTCTAGGACTTAAATGAGGCTTATCATGAGTCTGCTTATGCATATGCCACCTAGGAGTTTATTTGTATATGTTATCCGTGACTTGCAACTAATACAATCTAACCTTTTCTGTTTGACTAGATTTAAGAATGTCTGCACCCAACGATAGACGGGTCAAAATGAAACCACATCTCTGCTCCTCCTCGACACATGGGGACAATCTCAGGGTTGAAGTTCGACTTGAACAGGTGGGACAGAGTGACCCACCTAATCCCCCATGATACTTTTCGCTCAGCATGAGTAATTGATGTCCAAGGCGGAGATAATCAAGCAGGTGATTATGTCCCTTAGGCAAGAGCAGCCACCTCAGCCTGCTGAAGCACCTCCATCTGTCTCGATAGCCCCTATTGATAAGCTCAGACAGTATTCGGTTTATACCATCATCGGCCAAGAGCAAGATAATCCTGAAGTAGCCGAGTATTGGTTGGAAAATACTCTCAAAGTTTTAAATAAGCAAATGAAGTGTCCTGGTGAACATAAGCTGGAGTGCGCCCTAGCGTTGATCTCTGAAGAGGCTCAAAGCTGGTGGGACACCATGACACTTACGGTACCCGAGCATAAGGTTATGTGGGACTTCTTTCTTCAGGAGTTCCACAAGAAGTACATCAGTGAATACTATATCACTGAAAGGTGTAAGAAGTTCCTCCATCAGAGACAAGGAGGACGTCCCGTGGAGCAGTATATCCACGACTTCTGCAAATACTTAAGGTATGGTGTAGAGATCATACGCACGGAGAAAGAGAAGTGTAGAATGTTTATCGATGGCCTTTGTGATGAATTGCGTCCTCTATTCACTGCCTTGGAGTTAGAGGACTTTTAGAATCTGGTCAACCGGGTAATTGCTACTGAAGCCTCCTAGAAGGCTTATGAGACAAGAAATGGGAACCAAGCCAGATCCGACAAGAGATTCTGAGATGATTCCAAACCACACATGCCTCAGAAGAAGAATAGATAGTTGGACCAGAAGTCTGCCACCTTTCAGTAGTTGCCAAAGATGGGATATGTGCCACAATCTCAATCTCCGAGAACATCTGTCACTCGTATAGCTTCGATTGATAGTACGATTAGTTCTGGGAGAGGTTCTCAGATTCCTCTATGTAACTTTTGTCATAAAAGGCATCCCAGGCAATGTCGTTGATGAGTGTTAAAAAATTACTATTTTTATGACCCTTTTTACTCATATTATTGTTAGACTTAGGCTAATTTTAGTTGCATTATTAGGCATTCATGCATGTTTTAATGATTTCCTTCACCGTCATGCTTGATTTCATAATTTGGTTAATTTTTGTGGAAAAAGGTACTCCTGGTATGTGTTTTTGTGTGTACGATCTAATTGCCCAAGCAAGTATGAAATTGCCGAGGCAATTGACGACAAGAAGAAGGGAGCTGCCGATTTTGTTGGATAAATCTAATTAATTCGAGTTAATTACAAGAATGAATCCTAGAAGAATTGGAGATCAAAAGGAAATTAAATTCCAAGAGTTTTAGGAGGAGTTTTTGGAGGAATAAAAATATAATAATAAAAAGAATTTAATTCTTTTATTGTATTTAATTCCAACTTAACTTCCTCCTCAAGAAAGACTTTGACCTAGGCATCTCCGATAAATAAAAGCCCTAGCTGCCAACTTCAAGGCATGTTCGAATAGAGAGAATTCAACTAGGGTCTGTCGACATCTTCTTCCTCTTTGTTTGATTAGATTCATGCTAGGGAATTTTTATCTTATGTTTATTTTGCACCCGACCATGAACTAATTTTATTTGGCTTGGATTATTGTGTTTTTGTGGTTGTGAGAACGATTTGATTTGTTTAGGTATTTGAGTTTGTAATTTTAATTCAAAGTTTGTTCATTCTTGGTTTTTAAATTCTTCGAGTGAATTGGGAGAGGATCTCGTGAATTCATCAATTTATCTAATATTGGGAGAGTTAGATTCAAGAAACGAATGAGAATGGTCTTTATTCAATCAATCGATGGTGAAGACTAATTCGCCTTAGGGATAAGTTGTGAATTTCAACGGCTAAAAGGAGCGCAATATAGGTTGTTGTCCACCCTTGGTTCACGTAGGGATGCATTATCAAGGCATGCACAATTAACAGTGTTTCGAGTTAGGGATAATGAGAAACCATTGAAGATCGTTTCGCTGAACTTTGAAGGTTATCACCCAATTGCCCATGCAATCGCTCCATTCTCAATTGCCCAGGCAATCACATAATTGCCCAGACAATCTGACTGGATTCAATTGATGAGCGATTGAGCTACTCTAGCACTCAATTACCACGACGATCCATTCAATTATCACGCCACAACTCACGATAACCTGGCGTACTCTCTCTTGTTCAATTACATCTTTCTTTTATTTAATTGCGCTTCTATTTTCTTGTTAATTAGAACTTCTACTATCACCTACTTGTGTTTTTACTTTCAATGTGAGAAGTTAGATTCTTGAAGAAGCACCAATCCCTATGGAGACGATATCTATTATATACTATAACTTGCGATGTGTACACTTGCACCAATTACGAAGCACTTAATAAGCGCAACAAGTTTTTGGCGTCGTTTCTGGGGATTGACAATAGCAACTTTGTTTTTATTTTCTTGCAACTTTATTTATTTTTATTTTTGTTTTATTTATAATCAGTTTCAAGGGACTTATAACTTTGGTTTTGCATATGTGTGACCAGGGTGAGACCAATAACACAAAACTACCCATTCGAACCCGAGATCGAATGAGTTCTTCATAGAAGAAGACGAGAACAACGAGCAGCAATGGCAGAACAACAAGGTAACCCAGTCGATAATCTGAATGCCAATGGTAACTAGAACATCTTAGTAAGAAGAGAAGGAGATCAAGTCATACAACCTGTTCGTAACAGACCAATTCGAGACTACTTAGAGGAAGATCTCAATGGTCTCAATCCAAGGGTTGTCCCACAAGAGATAGAGGCGGCCCACTTTGAATTAAAACCTGTGATGTTCAACATGATCAACACAATTGGTCAATTTGGCAGCTCGACAACTGAAGATGCCAGACAACATCTCAAATCATTCCTAGAGATTTGCAATTCGTTCAAGCTACAAGGAGTCCATGAAGATATCCTAAGGCTGAAATTATTTCCCTATTCACTAAGGGATAGGGCAAAAACGTGGCTGAATAGCATTCCATCAGGATCTATAGGATCTTAGACGGATTTGTGTCGTGATTTTATTGCTAGATTTAGTTTTACAAATATGACGGATAAGTTGCGTAATGATATTACTTCTTTTCGATAGGCAGATGATGAATCTATGTACGAGGCTTGGGAGCGATACAGAGAACTTTTACACAAATATCCCATGCACGGATTCCCGCTGTGGACGCAAGTGATGATGTTCTACAACTCAGTGAACACACCGACAAGGATGATGCTAGATGCCTCGGCAAATAGCATACTCCTTGACAAGTCACCTGAGGAAGAAATAGAGATTCTGAACCATCTTTCCAAGAACGATTATCAATTCCCAACCACATGAAGGGGAATAGTCAGACGCAACGCCACAATAAAAGAGCTTGATTCATCAGGCTCTATTTTTGTCTAATTGGACGATTTAACTAATATGGTTAAGAACATGTAACGACCAAGCAACACACAGGAGGTCAAGCTAGTTGGTTCATTTTTGTAAATTATGTAACGGTAACCATGATTCTTCTAAGTGTCCGCAGAATCTGAAATCTAGCTTCTACATTGGAAACTATAATCGAAAAAACAATGTGATATCCAATACTTACAATCCAGCCTGGAGGAAGCACCCCAACTTCTCATGGAGTAATCCCAATAATACCCTCAACCAGAGCAGTCAGAATGCACAAGCAACAGGATTCCAGCAGAACTTGCCACGGCAACAGATGCCGCAGCAACAATCAACACCATCCAATTCTTTGGAAAATTCTCTCAATGCTTTCATGCTAAAAATTGAATCTCATATGGTAGAAAATAGTAATTTCATGAAAAAGACTGATGCTTTTATGAATAGGATGGAGATGAGATTACAAAATCAAGAGGCAGCCTTGAAATCTTTGGAGACACAAGTCGGGCAATTCACTCAAAACTTGAATATGAGACCACCAGGCGGTTTACCTAGTGATACTGAAGTTGCAAAAGGAGCAAACCACGAGCAGTGCAAAGCAATCGCCACTCAGAGTGGTCGTCAACTTAAGGAAACCTAAGCTCACTCAACAGAGAACACTCAATCAAAGGAGCAGCCCCTTATCCAGACAGATGAATCCAGCAACAAAACCTTAATAAAAATAATGAGTCAGAAATTGCCAAGGCAATTCCACATGCTCATGCTTCGGCAAGTCCTGATGCCTAGGTAACTCCTTCCATCAAGTTCCAAACCACTAAAAGAATTGAAGACATCTGACTTCCACCACCATTCCCACAAAGGTTGAAACGGAAAAAGTAAGAATACCAGTTCAAGAAGTTCCTTGAATCTTGAAGCAAGTCCACATCAACTTGCCACTGGTTGAAACAATAGAACAAATGCCGAACTATGCCAGGTTTCTAAAAGACATAGTCTCCAAGAAAACTAGGCTAGGAGAATTTGAAACAATTACTGTGACGGAAGGATGTATGGCCATGCTACATAATCGCATGCCACCCAAGCTTAAAGATCCCGGCAGTTTCACAATACCATGTTCAATCAGAAAGCGCTATGTCAGAAAAGCATTGTGTGATCTTGGAGCAAGCATAAATTTGATGCCCAAATCAGTTTTCCAAAAAATTAGGAATCGGGAAGGCAAAACCTACAATAGTTATGTTACAGCTTGCTGACAGATCCTACGTGCATCCAGAGGGAAAAATCGAGGATATACAGGTAAGAGTTGATAAAATTATTTTTCCCACTAATTTTATTGTTCTAGATTTGAAGCAGATGAGTTCGCACCCATTATTCTTGGGAGACCATTTTTAGCAACGGGAAGGAACTTGATAGATGTCGAGAAAAGAGAACTCACCATGAGGGTAAACGACCAGCAAGTGAAGCTTAATGTTTTCCAAACCCATAAGCATTCCGATGATCCAGAAGAGTGCCAAGTCATCCAAGCCACAACTGAATTCAATTTCGACATGGAGGAAGATTGCCTTAATAGTTGCCTCGGCAATTGTATTGCCAAACTTGAGGAATTTGAAAATTCAGACGATAAAGAGCAGGATGAAGCCAATTGGATAACAAGTTGTCCATGTAAGTATTTTGAACCATTGGACTACTCAGGTAAGACCGAAAAACCTTCTATTGAGCAACTTCCTATTCTTGAATTGAAACCATTGCTAGGGCAATTGAAATATGCTTACTTGGGGAAGGATAACACTTTACCTGTAATAATTTCTTCTAAGTTACATCCTGAACAGAAAAAGAGGTTGATCAACATGTTGGCATTGCACAAGAAAGCAATAGGATGGACAATTGCCGACTTGAAGGGAATTAGTCCGGCAGTGTGTATGCACAGAATCCTATTAGAAGATGATCATAAACCAATAATTGAGGCACAAAGGAGGCTTAACCCTGCTATGAAGGAAGTCGTGAGGAAGGAAATCATCAAATGGCTTGATGTTAGTGTCATATATCCTATTTCCGATAGTACGTGGGTAAGCCCGGTACAATGTGTACCGAAAAAGAGAGGTATAACCGTGGTAAGAAACGAAAGCAATCAATTAATCCCAACTAGGATTGTGACTGGTTGGTGGGTTTGTATGGATTACCATAAGTTAAATAAAGCTACTAGGAAAGATCACTTTCCTTTTCCATTTATTGACCAAATGCTTGACCGACTTGCAGGTAAATCTTTTTATTATTTTCTTGATGGTTACTCAAGTTATAACCAAACTGCCATAGCACTGGATGATCAGGCAAATACCACTTTCACATGCTCGTATGGTGCCTATGCTTTTAGAAGGATGTCGTTTGGATTATGCAATGCTCTAGCAACTTTCCATAGATGTATGATGGTAATTTTTTTGATATGGTGGAAGATTTCTTGGAAATCTTCATGGACAATTTTTCGGTATTCGGAAACAACTTCAACAATTGCCTCGGCAATTTGGAGAAAGTGCAAACAAGATGCGAAGAATCCGAACTAGCGCTCAATTGGGAGAAGTGCCAATTTATGGTAGATAAAGGAATAGAGCTAGGTTACAAGATTTCCTCTAAAGGAATTGAAGTCGACAGAACTAAGGTAGAAGTGATCGAAAAATTGCCACCACCAAATTCAATCAAGGGGATTCGAAGCTTTCTCGGTCATGCAGGTTTTTATAAAAGATTTATTTATAATTTTTCTAAAATTTCTAAACCTTTGTGTAACTTGCTTGAACAAGATAAGGTTTTTCACTTTGATGATTCGTGTGTCCAAGCATTCGAAACCTTGAAGAAGCAACTTGCCTCGGCACCTATTGTCGCTCCACCCGACTGGACCTTACCTTTTGAACTCATGTATGAAGCAAGTGATTTTGCGGTAAGAGTCGTTTTAGGGCAGCGCACAAGTAAGACTTTTCATGTGATTTACTATGCTAGTAAAACTATAAATGGTGCACAATCAAATTACACCACGACGGAGAAAGAATTACTAGCGGTAATTTTTGCATTTGATAAGTTTCGTTCCTACTTGATTGGTACTAAGGTAATCGTTTATACTGATCACTCAGCAATTAAGTACCTATTTACTAAGAAAGATGCAAAACCTCGTTTAATTCATTGGATTTTACTTTTACAAAAGTTTGACATTGAAATTAAGTACAGGAAAGGAACAGAGAATCAAGTTGCCAATCACTTATCAAGGTTGGAAAAAGTGATGAAGATCCAGACTTTTTGGAGATCCACAAAGCATTCCCGGATGAGCAGTTGTTAGTTACCTCATCAACTCCCTAGTATGCTAATTTGGTTAATTTCTTGGTTAGTGGTATTTTACCTTATAACCTTACTCACCAAGGAAAGAAGCAGTTCTGACATAATGCTAAGCATTATTATTGGGATGTGCCTTTTTTGTTTAAACAATGTGCAGATCAGGTGATAAATTGATGTGTTTCCGAGGAGGAGGGGGACAATGTGCTTCGACAATGCCATTCTTTGCCCTATGGAGGCCATTTTGGAGGAACTCACACCACGGCCAAAGTCCTACAATCCGGCTTGTATTGGCCCACTCTTTACAAAGATGCTCAAAAATTCTACAAGAGGTGTTTTCGATGTCAGCGAACGGGGAATATTTCACGCTGACACGAGATGCCACTACAGAATATCCTTGAGGTTGAGTTGTTTAACGTGTAGGGGATACATTTCATAGGACCCATCACATCCTCATTCGGCAATGTATACATCCTACTTATCGTGGACTATGTGTCTAAATGGGTAGAGTCAGCCGTAATTCCCAACAATGATTCGAAGACCGTGTAGAAATTCTTGCAGAAAAACATATTCACACGATTCGGGATACCAAGGGCAATTATCAGCGATGGAGGCATCCACTTCGATAATAGGCTGATTGCCAAGATGTTAAAGCAATTTGGAGTGACATACAAAATTGCCATGGCATATCATCCACAAACAAACGGGCAAGCTGAAATTTCCAATCGTGAATTGAATGTTATCCTTGAAAAAGTTGTCAATCCTTCTCGAAAGGATTAGTCTGAAAGAATTGATAAAGCACTATGGGCCTATCGAACAGCATTCAAGACGCCTTTAGGCATATTGCCTTATAGACTTGTCTACGGCAAGACTTGCCACCTTTCGATGGAGATCGAACATAAGGCTTATTGGGCGATCAAAATCGTCAACATGGATTGGGAGAGTGTTGGACAAAAACGTCTACTAGACCTTAATGAGATAGAGGAATTTCGTGCCTTAGCTTACGAAAACTCAAGAATCTACAAGGAGAAAACGAAGCATTCGCATGACAAGAAGCTATTGCCAAGGCAATACTTGCCCGAGAAATTAGTACTCATTTTCAACTCTCGACTGAAACTTTTCTCGGGAAAATTGAGATAGAGATGGTCTGGGCCATTTGAAGTCGTAAAACCTTTCTCCCATGGTGTTGTGATAATCAAGTCCACTATTGACGGACATGAATTCAAAGTTAATGGGCAAAGATTAAAGCACTATGCCGGCAACCATGTTGATCGCGACAAGGAAGTGTTTACTTTAGGATATGCATGATCATGCTCTCCTTTAGTATTTCTTATTTATTTTCAGTTTTATTTTTAATTTTGAACTTATTTTATTTTTGGATTTATTTTTTTCAATTTTAGGATTATTTTATTTTTGTTTTTGTTTCCAACCACAACCACAAGATCATCCATCGCCAAAAAAATCAAACAATTCACTACACCCGACATCATTGTGCCTTCCCCGATGTTTCCTACTGACATACATACCTCGGCAACCGAAGATGCCTTGGTAACTACCGCACATGCTAAAGGTAAAGCATGCGATGAAGGATCAAGCTGCACCAGTAGCCACCCGCAACCAACCACCGTGAACCGGACAAAAAATCAAGCAACCGACCTGAAAGAAACTCATCCTTCAAGGTGACAACCTTTTTTACTAACTCATTTACATTCAATTTTGTTTTTAATTTTTAATTGCATGCATTGAGGATAATGTTTCTCTCGAGTTTGGGGGGTGTTTGTTTCTAGTTAATTTCATTCTTAGTTGCAGTCATCTTTAGTAATAGCGTATAGGTTGCATATGTTACTTGTCAGCCTTTGATTGGATTTAATTACTTGAACTTGTTGAATATCCAATTATAATTTTTTTCCACTGCACTTAATTGAAAGAACCTTTAAATTTTTAGGATTGCATGAAAAGAACTTAGAATTTTACTATGATGCTAAATATTATGAACACGATTGTGGCTTGTTGATTGAAAGAAACTTAGTGAACTTAGGTTACTTAAAATTTGGGTAAATTTTAATTAAAAATTGAAAGTTAATTTCTTGCTAGAGGTGCCCGATACCGGCTCTAGTAGTTGCACATTAAAGATATTGCTAGAGGTGCCCAAAATTGGCTCTAGTCGACAAAAATTAAAATAAAAATTTGCTTGCTTTACTAGAGGTGCTCGAAATTGGCTCTAGTAAAAAGAAAAATAAATACCCCGGTAATTAAATTGATAAAAGCCTATTGTTCACATAGAATCTTGAAAATCAACTTGTACACAACTACGCACACACATTGTCACAAACATTATAGTTTGTTTCAGGGAAATTTTTGTGCTATTCGAAAAATTAAAAGGTGATCATACTTTGTGCCACGGTTCTAAGGTTTGAATTCAAGTTTGAAGCATATCTTTGATGATTAAAGTCTTGGCAGGTAATTGTTAGTTTGCATTGCTTGAGGACAAGCAATAGTTCGAGTTTGAGGTGTGATGAGTGTTCAAAAGTACTATTTTTATGACCATTTTTACTCATATTATTGTTAGACTTAGGCTCATTTTAGTTGCATTTTTAGGCATTCATGCATGTTTTAATGATTTCCTTCACTGTCATACTTGATTTCATAATTTGGTTGATTTTTGTGGAAAAATGTACTGCTGGTATGTGCTTTTGTGTGCAGGATCTAATTGCCCAAGCAAATAGGAAATTGCCGAGGCAATTGACGACAAGAAGAAGGGAGCTGTCGATTTTGTTGGATAGATCTAATTAATTTGAGTTAATTACAAGGATAAATCCTAGAAGAATTGGAGATCAAAAGGAGATTAAATTCCAAGAGTTTTAGGAGGAGTTTTTAGATGAATAAAAATATAATAATAAAAGGAATTTAATTATTTTATTATATTTAATTCCATCTTAACTTTCTCCTCAAGAGAGACTTTGACCTAGCCATCTCCTATAAATATAGGCCCTAGTCGCCAACTTCAAGGCATGTTCGAATAGATAGAATTCAACTAAGGGCTGTCGACATCTTCTTCCTCTTTGTTCGATTAGATTCATGCTAGAGAATTTTTATCTTGTGTTTATTTTGCACCCGGCCATAAACTAATTTTATCTGGTTTGGGTTATTGTGGTTGTGAGAACGATTGTATTTGTTTAGGTATTTGAGTTTGTAATTTTAATTCAAAGTTTGTTCATTCTTGGTTTTTAAATTCTTCGAGTGAATTGGGAGAGGATCTCGTGAATTCATCCATTTATCTAATATCGAGAGAGTTAGATTCAAGAAACGAATAAGCATGGTCTTTATTCAATCAATCAATGGTGAAAACTAATTTGACTTAGGGATAAGTTGCGAATTTCAACGGCTAAAAGGAGCGCAAGATAGGTTGTTGTCCACCCTTAGTTCACGCAGGGATGTATTATCAAGGAATGCATAATTAACAGTGTTTCAAGTTAGGGATAACGAGAAACCATTGAAGAACGCTTCACCGAACTTTGAAGGTTATCGCCCAATTGCCCAAGCAATCGCTCTATTCTCAATTGGTTTGGCAATCGCAGAATTGCCCAGGCAATACGACTTGATTCAATTGATGAGTGATTGAGCTACTCTAACACTCAATTACCACGACGGTCCATTCAATTATCATGCCACAACTCACGATAACCCGACCTACTCTCTCTTGTTCAATTACAACTTTCTTTTATTTAATTGTTCTTTTATTTTCTTGTTCATTAGAACTCCTACAATCGCCTACTTGTGTTTTTACTTTCAGTACGAGAAGTTAGATTCCCGAAGTAGCATCAATCCCTGTGGAGACGATATCTATTCTATACTATAACTTGCGACGTGTACACTTGCACCAATTGTGAAGCACTTAATACGCTCAACAGTCGCAGACAGGCCAGATCTTGCTACCTCTATGGTGAAGCTGGTCACTTTATCAGGCAACGTCCGTAGAATCTGAATGCTCCTACCTCTGTGGCTTCTCAAAAGAATTATACTAAAGGAAAATGAGCGAAACAAGTACAGTTTGGATCAGCAGGGAAACCTCGCAACTCAAATCCTCCTTTAGTTGGACGTGGCCCTCAGACCTCAGCTTAGATGTACCATGTTTGAGGTCGAGAGCAAGAATATGATCCTGATGCAATTATAGGTATGGTGGAACTAGGTTCTGATCTTGTTTATGCTTTGGTAGATCTCGATTCTACACATTTCTTTATTAGTGAACTATTGACCAAGAAGTACGCCTTAGAACCTGAATCAGTCACTTCTGAGATAGTCGTCTCTAACCCACTAGGAGATAATGTGGTTATACGGATTATCTGTAAATCTTGCTATCTGAGGATCCAAGGGATCCCATTTCCGGTCAATTTAATGATCTTGCCCTTCCATCAGTTCGATCTTATTCTAGGCCTTGATTGGTTAGCTGAACATCAAGCCTTGGTATACTATTCAAAGAAGAAGTTATACCTCCGTGGGCTCGGCAAGGAAAGTATAACTTTGATGAAAACCAAACCTGAGCCTAATAAGGCTATCATGTGTGCTATAAAGTTTAAGGAGGATATTAAGCTCAAAAATGTACCAGTAGTGAAAGAATTCCCTGATATGTTTCCTGATGAACTTCTAAGACTCATTTTGACCTGAGAAGTAGAATTCGGAATTGATGTGCAACCGGGGACTACACCAGTCTCCATTGCTCCGTATAGGATGGCTCCAGTTGAATTAAATGAGTTGAAGGCCCAAATCCAAGATCTTTTGGACAAGGGATTTATCCGACCGAGTTCCTCACCCTGGGGAGCACCGGTTTTGTTTGTCAAGAAGAAAGATGGGTCGATTTGACTATGTATTGACTATCGTCAGCTAAATAGGGTAACAATCAAGAATAAGTATCTGTTACCAAGGATCGATGACCTCTTCGATCAGTTGAAGGGTGCTTCTGTCTTTTCTAAGATAGACCTACAATATGGGTACTATCAAATGTTAGTAAAGGAGTCCGACGTTCCAAAGACTTCATTCTGAACCAAATATGGCCACTACGAGTTCCTAGTAATGCCTTTTAGGCTTACGAATGCACCTGCAACCTTTATGGACTTAATGAATCGTGTGTTCTGACCCTATTTAGATAGATTCGTGGTTGTGTTTATAAATGACATCTTGATCTATTCCAAGGACACTGCCACTCATGAAGAACAACTCCGGATTGTGCTTTAGACTCTCCGAGAGAAATAACTATATGCTAAGTTCAATAAATGAGAATTCTGCCTATCTGAAGTATCCTTTTTGGGACATGTGATTTCTTCTACGGGAATCTAAGTGGTCCCAAAGAAGATTTAAGTAGTTCTTAGTTGGGTTCCTCATCGGAATGTTAGAGAGGTTCGTAGCTTTCTGGGCCTTGCAGGCTACTATCGTAGATTCGTAAAAGGGTTCTCGATGATTGTTTCACCCTTGACGAAGCTTCTCCATAAAGAAACTCCCTTTGTATGGACAGTGGAGCAACAAAGGAGTTTTGATCAACTAAAGCAAGTATTGACAGATGCCCCTATTTTGGTGCAACCCGAGTCAGGCAAGGACTTCACCGTGTATAGTGATGTATCCCACTTGGGATTAGGTTGTGTACTTATGCAAGAAGGAAAGGTCATTGCCTATGCCTCACGTCAGCTTAAACCGCGTGAGCTAAACTATCCGACTCATGATCTGGAGCTAGCTGCTGTTGTGTTTGCCTTAAAGATTTGGAGGCATTATCTTTACGGTGAAAAGTGCTACTTGTACACTGATCACAAGAGCTTGAAATATCTTTTAACTCAAAAAGAGTTGAATCTCTGTTAACGTTAGTGGATGAAACTTTTGAAGAACTATGATTTGGTCATTGATTACCATCCCGGTAAGGCCAATGTTGTGGCTGATACTCTCAGTCGAAAGCTCACTCCCTCCCCGAGATGTTTGAATGCTCATTTTCAGCTTAAGAAGCATGGCAAGTTATTGGGAAAAAACCCTTTTTATTGCAAAAAAAGAGTAAAAACGGGTTAACACCCAGGACAAAATTAGTGATTACAAAGTTGTCAAGGTGTATCCACATGGTGTTATAGATATCAATGATCTCAAAGATTACCCAATCTTCAAATTCAATGGACAACGTTTGAAGGCCTACCACAGAGCACTGGTTCATTGTGACAAATTCTTCGCCACGCTACTGGATGTTTAAACATCCAAAACTATCCCCTTTACTTTTATGCACTTTTATTTTTCAACAATTTTTTTATTTTTGAACTTCGTTTAATTTCCACAATTTTATTTTTTTAGGTTAAGGTTTTATGTGATGTGTTTTCTTTATTCTTGGCAGTTATTATAGCAAGAAACGAGTTAGTAAGCCCTCCGAAGATTTGGGAAACACGACTTTTAGGGCTGACTAAGTTGACTTGGATTAGGGATTTTGGTGGCCATATGTGATAAAAGAAGAGAATATAGTGCAATTTATTACAATTTATTCTTTTGTTCCTTAAATTATAATCGTACCTTGTCTATTGCTATACCCTTCCGCCACTTCCCCATGATAGCCATACATTATTCCCCTATTCTTCACGTCGCCTAAACCCCATTTTCTCACTTCGTGAGATTGTTAGAATTAATTGATAATATCTCCCTTAATGATAATCCAACCTTTTGTCTTTCCATCTTTTCATCCCCGTCTACTCTTTACACCCCACATAAAAATCTGAGGAAATAATAGAGAGCAATCCTTAATTTTTCTAAGGCCATTAAGTGATGATTGTATGCAACACAACACCTACTGCACCTACATTAGAATTGATCATTGGAGCAAATCTGTGAGCTATTATGCTTATGTTCTTGTATAGTCTAGGCTAGTTTGCATCAGTTGAGGACAAGCAATAGTTCAAGTTTGGGGGTATTTAATGACTGTGTAGATAACCTATCATGCATACCTTTTTTTACTTAGCTTTTGCATATGTTTAGGCCCATATAGTTGCATTTATGAGTAGTTTGCATGTAGTTAGGGAGTTACACTACATGTGCTTAATTGTGATATATTTTAGTGCTTTTAATGGGGAAGGTAGTGTTTTATAATGTTTGTGTAGGAACTGTTGGAGCTGGAGGAACACTAGAACAATAAGAAAAGCATCCCTCTCGTATAGAGTTGACAAGACAAAAAAGTTTGAGATGAATCAGACTTGGCTTAAGTGGATTCTCATCTGATACGAAACTCCTTTAATGAAGCAGGAAAGCAAGATCCTCTTAAAGAAGTATTGTGCACTTTAGGGTTTCCAAACCTTAGCTTTTCTGCCTATATAAAGAACACTTGGGCCATAAATAAAGAGAGCTCGATCATAGATGGCAGCCATTTGTCTTCAGCTATTGGAGAACCATCGGAGTTGAAGTTCTATATGAGTCTCCACAAAAAATCCATTGAGAGAGGTTAGAGGAGTACGAGACTTGCAACACAGTTACAGAGCTTGAAGGAGATCGTCGAGGACGCTTGATTCTTTCTTTTCCCTTGCTTGATAAATTGCCATGTTTTTAAACATTATTATGGATGTTTTAGGCTCAGACATGAGCTAAATACTTTTGCTTGGGTTTATTGTTTTCAGGATATTATTTTTGTTTAATGTTATATTTTGTCTTCCTTTATCTATTTTGTTCGTCATTTCTCATGCATAGTTAATGTAAGAGCTATTGGGAGAGGCATTTTAACTATTGATCTATGGCTTAATATCGAGAGAGTTAGGTTAAACAAACGTGAACAGTGGAGCTAAGCTGTTAACTTAGTTCTAATACGGCTTAGACATAAGTTTAGGATTTCAATGACTAATAAGGGAAACTTGAATGGATAATAGAATTATTAGGGTTCATGCAGACATGTATTACCTTAGCTTCATTGCTATCAACTTCAAGGCATGGAGAGAGTTAGAAGTTAATTAGAAAAACCTATCGAGTAGATAAAGATTTTAATTGGTTTACGTTGACATGTATTGCTATCCGCTATAGCATTCAAATAAGTAATCAAGCATAATTCCTAGGCAATAAACTCAGCTTCCATAATCATCTGAATATCTGCTGCAACATTTGTTTGTCTTGATCATTGCTACCTTACTTTTATTTGCATTTAGTTTTGATAATCACCATCAAACCAATATTTGGTCACCAACTCTTAACTACGATCACTTTGTATTTATTGATCTAATCCTCGTGGGTTCGACACTCTACTCTATCACTTTATTACTTTATCGATGAGTATACTTGCTCCAAAGTGTATATCTATTTCGCAAGCATCAAATATGTTTAGCCAAACAAATTTTCTGGCTATGTCATGTGCATAACAATTATTTCTACATAATTTGAAGAGACATCGAGTTTTTAAAGATCTAAAGGTAATGATCTTTGTAACATTTAGATGATACTTCTTGACCAACTAAGATACGATTCTTCTTTACCAAGAAAATATAAAATCATATTTATTCTCATCCAACAATCTTAGAATTATTGGGGTACTCAATAGATATGCTTTATCCAAATTGAATCTTTTAAGATTGTCGGCATGTGTGCGTTCATGGATTAAAATTCATATTTACGTGCTTGATCTCCAGGTCGAGAAGCGACTCTATTTCTCTCGTTAAATAATCAAATGCTTTTTAACTATTTAAGAGTTTCCAATTCGAAGCTCTTCAAGAGTTCAAATTATCGATATATATCATAACAAATCTTGATTCAATCATTATAAAATGTATAGGGAAATATGATCATTCTTATAATATTTCCTTAATAAGTACTCGATAAGGGGATTATACCTAATGCGCCAAAAATATAAATATTCAGGCGGACATATTTGAATAAATTTCATCAGAAATTTCCAAATGCTTATGGCACTTTAAATCCTGGAAGATAGCTTTCTTTTTATAGAGATCCACAAAATGATTAGACGCATATAAAGTATTTCATAACTGCCAAAGGTAATTGCATCCACCATGAAGTAATTAAAATTCTCCATAAATCACAACTCAAGTCGTATTTACGACTACTTATTTGTGCCTCACTTGCATTACACCTTTAGGTGTTTAGACTACTTGTCCAATAACTTCTCTTTTGGAAAAGCATCTTTTCACTTAGCCAATCATCTATACTTCTAGAGAGATTTCTATATAAGATCCTCATTTTCTTTCTTTACTTCTATAGAAATATTCTATGTAAAATTGTTGTCGACAACCTTTATTTTCTAGTTTCATTATTTTCTCGTATTGCCATAATTTGTTGAGGTCTCTTTTCAATCTTTAGTTTATGTACCTAAAACTCTTCTAAAGTTTTATTATTAGTTATGTTTTTGGTCTCATGACCATCTCATACTACTTTCTATTTATGAGAATTTTGATCATTTGAACTAATTTCAACTATCATGCTCCAGACATGATTTACATCCATTCTCTCTAACATGTAATTCAAATTTAGAACATTTTTAACTAGTATATGAGACCTGATTACTCTCATTAGGTCAGTAAATATGTCTAACAGTTGATAAGTAATAATATGAATTATCTTATGAACTTTTGGGTTCATATATGAGGAATAGATAATGATAATTTATTTTTCTTTATTCATATGATTATTATCTCCCTTGATGTTGAGAAAAATCATGTCATAAGTGATTCTCCAATTAATTTTTAATAATTTAAACATAAAATGTGACTCATACTCAATATATATTCTCAACCCTTTTATATACTCATTTTGTGCGTTGTGGTGGAGCAATTCAACTATATATCGCATATCTAAAAATTCTAAAATAGGAAATATATAGTTTCTGACCAAAAGTCAATCATAATGGGAAGTTTATTATAACTTATTGACTTGATGCGTATAAGTGTTGCTATATGTGAAATACCATATAAATGTTTAGTTCTTAAAGTTTAGCTATTAAAAGGAGGCATCCAATTAAAATTTTGCTAAACTATTTTGTTCATAATCAATAGACTTTGTAATAATTATTTCAACTGATATAGCTGCCTTTAGCAAGAAGAATACTTTTAATTGCATAATCTGAAGAAAAAAATCTTTTCCAATCAATCTTACAAGCTTCTAGCTATAAGTTGATAATACATTGAGAATATAATACAAGTCTCTTATCTTTCTCTTGTTCATGTTCTTCTTTACTTTATTTACAACATATTATCAGCACGACTCACACAATTACCATGATTTTTGTTGGTGATTCTCCAAAAGAATTTCAATTTGATATTGTATAATTGCTTCATATGGCTGCTTCAGTCACCGTTGCGGCAATCATGGAAATTTCGGTAAATAGCTTGTGACCACAATGACGAGAGTTGCCCTAGTAATCTTGAAGTCGTATTATTTTTTAAGAAAAAGGTGATATATTATGTTCGATCATCTTCTGTTTTAATGTTTTTAGTCTATAACTAAATATCAATATTTGATTATTTTATTCTATTAATGAGAATTGATATTTTAATCATGTTTTGAGTTTTACATAATATGTTTAAACGTATTGGAAAAAGTCATGACTTGACTCAAGATAAAATTTAAAGAGGTATTTTTCTCCAAATTATGTTTATTCGATTAAATTTGTTCGGTTATATTTGTTATGTTTCTTCTAGTAAATGGGAGCATGGTTAATTTAATAGTATGATTGTTATAAAGTCTATATTTTCTCGAAAGCAATAATTCTCATGCGTCGAAAAACTCGACTATAAACATCTCACAAGTTCAAGTTACGAAAATTCGTTTTGATCCAAGAATTTTTATGGGAGGCATTCCTTGAAGTGAGTGCAAGCATGATGTTTATTTCATGAGATTATTGGATTTGTTTCATTCCCTAAAATGAATTGAAACATGATAAATCGCTATTTAGTTAGTAAATATACTTAGATATGATTCAAGTTACTATCAATTGAAATTATGTGGTCAGAGTATCATTGATGATGATATGTTAGAAAAACATACTCCACTTTTCATGCAAATAAAGTTGTCATGCAAATAAAATATCGTGAAAATATTTTAAAGGCCCACTGGCTCCACTGCATTCCTGATGTGAATGTGAGATTATATAACAGAAAGAATAAAGGCAACGTTAGTAGTTGTGGTCACGACGATGCCATGGACATAGACATGAGCAAAATGATCATTCTAAGAATGCTTATACCCACCAGAAGTGAGATTATAAGGATGCCAAGAGTGATAAAGATCATTATAAGAAAGTAAATTTTTTTATTACTAATGTAATGTTATAAACAATTGGTCTTGTATTTAGCGTACAATGAAGTATCAACAATCATTGAATTATTAAGGAAAGAAAACATAAGTAAATTTTATTTGCGAAAATGACGAAGGTGATACTGGTCCAATTCATTTGGACGTTGTTGATTTCCTTATAACATCTAAAGAAAATAAATCGTCATTTAATTATTCTCATAACCCTAAAGAGAATTATTAATCTTTTTAATTTTTTTGCTTTATGTTTATTTACTTTACGGAATAATTATTTACACAAAGTACCATTTTATTTAGATTTAAGCTTTGTTTGGTAAACAACAGTTTGAGCCAAAATTAAAGGTTTGAGCTAAAATCAGAGGTTTAACCGGTCAAATTCGCTAATGTAGATGTTTGGTAAATAGCGGATTAGAAAAACGGATTGGGGCGAAACCTCTAATTTTAAAAAACTGTTAATATGGGTTTTTTAAAATTAGAGGTTTTGGTATTGGAGTTATAAAGACCCTTTTACCTTTAACAATTATAAAAAATCTCCAAATAACCTAAATTTAATATTTTCTATTTTAATTCTTTATTCTCACATATTTACATTATGACATTTGTAAACTAATATTTTTCCTTTTTATTTTCACTTATTTATATATGTATTTGAATTTAATAATTAATTAAATTCTATTAAAAATAATTATATAAATAATAAATTAATACATAGATCGTTCAAATATGCCTAATAATGTTATATTAAAAATATTTTTTTATAATCTAATTAATATTAATAGATACAAAATATTGATAACTAATAAATTATTTAAACAAGTATCGAATATAATCATGTTCTTATATGCCATTTCGCTTGTTTAAATAATCAAACAACTATTAGTTAATTTTACCAAACTTTCTCATACAATCTGCTAGTCAAATCAGCTAATGTAATTATGTATCAACTAATATAATCTGCTACCAGCTATCCGTTAATTGCCAAACAGGGCCTTAATATACATTTTATATTATAAATAAAATTTATAAACTTTCACAAATTTAATAATGTTCTTATTATCTTTCAAAAAAATAATGTTCATATTACACATTTTTATAAAAAGTATATATATTAATTTGATATTCCTATTCTTTTATAAGTGCTTCCAGTAATGTGAAAATTTAATAACTTATTTTTCTTTTAAAAATATTTAAATAAATAAAGTTTTTATATTAAATTAACTTATTGTTGAAAATTTTTTAACTTTTTTTAAATAAACTAATCATTATTGTATTTTTAGTGGTGGTTTAAAAAATATAAAATAAAATATTACTAGTAAGAAAAACACGTCTCTTTTTCCCTCTCTAGGTTTTGTTTTATAGTCTGTAAAAACACAAGAGAAACATTGCTCGATATTATCTGATTTCTGGGTGGGGATCTAATCTCAACGACGAAGGGAAAGGTGATCGAGGTACATTGTAGCCAAGCTGGAGCAATTAAAGACGATCGGCAGGGAGCTCGCTATGGGCTCTCAAGGCGGATTCTACCAATCCAAAGAATTTCTGGATCTGGTCAAGTCCATCGGCGAGGCTCGATCCAAGGCCGAAGAAGACCGAATTGTTCTCGGCGAGATCGAGACTCTCAAACGCCGCATCTCCGACCCCGACATACCCAAACGCAAGATGAAAGAATACATCATCAGATTGGTTTACGTCGAGATGCTCGGTCACGATGCCTCCTTCGGTTACATTCACGCCGTTAAGATGACTCACGACGATAGCCTTCTCGTCAAACGGACCGGTTACTTGGCCGTCACGCTCTTCTTAAACGAAGATCATGATTTGATCATTTTGATTGTCAATACCATTCAGAAGGATTTGAAGTCTGACAATTACTTGGTAGTCTGCGCCGCCTTGAATGCCGTTTGCAAGTTGATCAACGAGGAGACGTTTCCTGCCGTGTTGCCGCAGGTTGTTGAGTTGCTCGCACACCCTAAGGAGGCTGTACGGAAGAAGGCCATCATGGCTCTCCATCGCTTCTCTCAGAAATCCCCCTCTTCTGTTTCGCATCTCGTCTCCAATTTTCGCAAGGCAGGTCTTCCAATTTAGCTTATTCTATTTCTTGGTTTTCTTAATCTAATTTTTGTACCATTACCATTCCAAATGATTGTGTTGATGCATTTCAATTTTAACCAGCATACAACTATGTCTATGTGTTTGTACCTTTAGGGAATCGGGAATGCATCTTATTTCTGTGCCTGCATGTGAGTGATATGCTAAATGAATGCTGCTATTCTAAAAATTGAGCCATTTCATCTTCATTTCTGGATTACTTTTTTGAATTGAACTTACTTGAAGATGTTTCACAACTAGAACCATAAATTTCAAATATATCCTTGAATGACCTCCATTAAGGAAAGAACTAGCAGCATAATGGAGAGACCATGGATTTCATTTTAATAGAAATGCCTTGAGAAGTAGAAATACTCATTCTAAAATGACGTATTTAATCTTGATATATTAGATATTTTGTTGTTTCTCCGCATATATTTTTCTCAGCAGCCATACACTATCTTATTTATCTATTTATACAGTGTGGTTTCCTTTGTTTCAGAGACTTTGTGATAATGATCCTGGAGTTATGGGTGCAACCCTTTGCCCACTTTTTGAGCTTATAACGATTGATGTTAATTCTTACAAAGATTTGGTCATGAGCTTTGTAAGCATTCTTAAACAAGTAGCTGAACGCAGGTTGCCAAAGGCTTACGATTACCATCATATGCCGGCTCCGTTTATTCAGGTAATGCCTTTTTTTAAGGTTTCAACTTTATTGGCTTGAATTTTCAATTAAAATTATAGGTCATCTAAAAATCATAGTTGCATTCTGCAGATCAAATTGCTGAAAATTCTGGCTCCGCTTGGAAGTGGTGACAAGCAAGCAAGTGAAAACATGTATACTGTGGTGGGAGACATATTCAGGAAATGTGATTCATCAAGTAATATAGGAAATGCTGTACTGTATCAGTGCATATGCTGTGTTTCCTCTATATATCCCAATCCTAAGTTATTAGAGTCCGCTGCAGAAGCTATATCCAGATTTTTAAAGGTATATCACTTGTAGCTAGTGTCTGCCTTTTGGAAGTGGCCATGGCCATTGTAAAGAGGATTTTGAGCTATTTTTTCTACTTCAGTGAATCAAACCAATTCTTGTTTCTTGTTGGCAGAGTGACTGTCATAACCTAAAATACATGGGCATTGATGCTCTTGGCCGATTAATAAAGATAAGTCCAGAGATTGCTGAGCAACATCAATTGGCTGTGATTGATTGCTTAGAGGTTAGAAGTTTCTATGCTTATTTCACTTTTTTACTTGGTATTTTTATTTACAGACTAACCTCAGGGTAGATTAACATGATATATCCTGTAGACGCTAGGTGTTATGTATCTGTTTTCATATAGATTTCCATATCTGGTATAGTTTAATGCTTACACGGTTCTTTAAATGGGGTAAAGGGAAGAAGCTGGAGCGCGCTGAATATTGATGGAAGAGCTTTAGAGCAAAATAGGGAGAATGCTATTAAAAAAATTTAATATATTTTTCTTTCAGTGCCATATTATACAAGGATTTATTCCTGGGGAAGCAAATGAGAAAAGCTATTTAAATCAATATGATCAGCGATTGTTTTTTCCTGAATATCCTTTAATAATTTGATAGTGGGTTTACAAGACACCCAGTGGTTTAGGTTCAATCAGCCTCGGTTATATATTTTCGCTTAACATGTTTGGCAGTTCTATTGTGGTTTCATCTTACATAAATGAGGATATTTGGGCGATTTTATTTGGTCAAAGGCCAGTTTGCCAGACATGAGGAGCCTATGATTGATTAGCTGGACCATCTAACTCTACCAAGCACCTTTTTTTTGCTTTAATACTGTCCTTTCTATGCATGCTTAATTGCGTTGATCCACTTATGCATGTTACAGCAGAATAATTTTGATCACTGTAAATTCCTTGTGCCTCTATATGTGTTTACAGTTTGGTTTGGCTTCAGATTTCTTAGTGAATGATTATCCCTCTTCGTTACGCTATCTTCCATTCAACTGCCATTTTTCATTACATTTATTAACCCGAAGGCACCACACAGGATCCAGATGATACTCTGAAGAGAAAGACCTTCGAACTACTGTACAGAATGACAAAGTCTACAAATGTGGAGGTTATTGTTGATCGCATGATTGATTACATGATTAGCATTAATGATAACCATTATAAAACTGAAATAGCATCTCGATGTGTTGAACTTGCGGAGCAATTTGCACCGAGCAATCAATGGTTCATTCTGGTAATATTTTACCTTTCACTGGTGAATGAGTTTCTTAGTTCAGAATGTAGCCATTCCTGATGATTTTACTTGGCAGACCATGAATAAAGTGTTTGCGCATGCGGGAGATCTGGTCAATACTAAGGTAGCACACAATTTGATGCGGTTGATTGCTGAGGGCTTTGGAGAGGATGATGATTCTGCAGACAGTCAACTGAGATCATCTGCTGTAAGTTATTTACTTATTTTGATTTATGCCTTTTGTATGCATGCTTACAGCCTATTATGTGTTGCTGTGTGTCAAATTTAGTCATCATAATGAATTTACTACATATTTACATCTTGCATCTTGTTCAATATTCTTTATCTATGTTTTAATTAATGGTATGTCAACTTGAGTCATAGGAAAAAGGAAAAAGAAATCTCTCCTGAAAGCTAGAAACCTTGGATTTTGTGATACCTTGTGCTTTGTCTATTTTGTTAATGACATGAATTGAGTTTCTTATTGATACATATAGAGGTCAGTAAAACTTGATTCAACTAAAATATAACCCATTTTTTTTCAATTTTTGGCTTAATCGAATCGAGTTATTGAAGTTATTCAGTTTTTCGAATCAATTCTAATTAGTAATTTGGTTTTGAAGTTCAAGTCGAGTTGAATTTTTACAACTAGAATATTGAAAATTTCATTAACAAATTCTAAAAAATAACCAAGTTATGTAATCATTAATTCTGGAATTAATTGAAGTTTCAGTAACATTAAACAAGTAAATTACCAAATCAAGTTTATTATACTAAAGCTTCCTTTTTTTCCTCTTATTTTGCTTTGAAAGATGTTTTCAAGTATGCTCTCAAATTTGTGCTCTAGCTTGAAATTTAGTCAAATTGTCAACAAGGTATTAATTGGACCTGATTAAATTCTTTTAATTTAATTTGAATAAATTTATTTAGCTCAAATTGATTCAAATTTCAAACTTCGGAATGTTTTTAAATTAAGTTTGGTTGATAAAATATGACTCGTCAATTCAACCCAACTCAATTTTTTTTCATTCGATTTGATTGACTCAATCAAACATTTACCCCTAGAAACATGCTGTCTTTTTTTGACAAATTAAAATTTATTTAGCACTTCAATTAATTTGGAAGTCGAGCTATAGCCCTAGAAAATCTGTTAATTTTATACAAGCAACTGACAGAATATGACTACCTTAAATGAAACCTATAAGACTTAGCATTGGTATAACAGTTATTTTTCTAATGGGATATACCATGTCAACTAATTCTATGACTATGAACCTATAAGCATACGGGATTTCACAATGAGTTCAACATTACTCTGGAAATATCTTTGCCACCTAAGGAACTAATAATTTTTTTGAAAAAGTCTGGAGCTTAAGGTCTATTTTTTGGTGCATTGTTACCCTTCTGAATTCATCTGTATTCTAGTTTTAATCTTTTGTTATTTTGGTCCTTCTATTTTTTGCCACAGGTGGAGTCATACTTGCACATTCTTGGTGAACCAAAGCTGCCATCTGTTTTTCTTCAAGTATGATTTTGTTGTATTGACTAACCTTTGTATTTTTGTTTTCGATGAATGCGAGCAGTACTAAAATTTCGATTATCATCTTAATTGTGACTTGTGAGTTCTGATTGCAGGTAATTTGCTGGGTCTTAGGGGAATATGGAACTGTTGATGGAAAGTACTCAGCTTCCTATGTAACTGGGAAGTTGTGTGATGTGGCAGAGGCATATTCTAATGATGAGGCTGTTAAGGTATCAACTAATATGGTTTAACGTTTCTTAAACCAGTTATTACCACATCTTATTGCAGTTGAACATGATGTTCGTATGTTGGTGTAGAAAGTAGTAAAAACAGAAGAGAAAGTTTGTGAAAACAGAAGAGAAAGTTTCTGTTTCTTTTCGAATGAATAATAGGTTACAACATAGAACTCTTTTATAGAGTCCTTGAGGATTTAACTCTAACTAGGACTCCTTACAATAGAAGACTTCTTAGATAACTCTTAATCCTTATCCTACTAATAGATAACTCTTGATCTTTTACATAACTTACAAGACTTTTACATTACATACAACTCTATACATATCGTGTTATCCTACAGTTGGCGATTGATCTCATAGTTACCTGATAATTAATGTATGGTTCTTAATATTATATTGTACATTCAAAGTCTGAAAATGTGACAATCCTTCACATATTTTTGAAGGCAAGTGCAGTTACAGCTCTCATGAAAATATATGCGTTTGAAATAGAAGCTGGGAGAAAAGTAGATATGCTGCCTGAGGTTGGCTCCCATACACTTGATTACAATTTTCTTTTACGCAAATGCATGCTTATTTCTGTTTTTGGTGTTGTTGACTATCTGCATCCCTTGGTAATATTGTGCTAGATTGCATGTCCTTAGTGCAGAATTGTGAAAATTAAACTAGTATTGATAGCTTTTCATGCATCTGATTGATGCCCAACAATGTGCTTTCAAAATAATTCTTCGGGATTTGCATTATTTAAATGTACTCAAGTTGGGGTTTTGTATTTTGTAAGTTTGGTAATAAGCTTGTGGTTTTAATTTTGGAAAATGTTTGGTTTTGGGGTTTCGTTGGTTGCCTATAACAGAAAATTTTAGTACTATAATTCTCTCAACAGCAGCTAGCAAAGATTTTTAAAGAACTTGAGAGTCTGATTGTTTTGAGGTATTAGGGACTTGAAATTAGTGATGTAAAAGTTTTACAAGGCTAATCATTTCATAGATCTTGGCTTGAAGCAAAATGATTAAATGTAGGAAACCTGAAATTTTAGACCTCTTAGCTATGGTTCGTAAGAAGTTGCATATATGAAACTGGCTAGAGTGAGCTAAAGTCCTAGCGTGTTGAAGTTTTCCAATAAAGTTGAGTAGTAATTATCCAAAAAGAAAAGGTTAAAATAGAATGCATCATATTCATGTATAGGCTCAGTGTTACCTAATTCGCCCCCACCCCCCATGAATCTCGTTTGGATTCGTTCATTCCAATTTGGAATTCGTTTTCGTTCCAATTCATTAAGGAACGCGTGCTGGAACGATAAAATTGAGTACATTTTAGTTTAATTGAAATGCTATCTTTTGCTTAGCAATAGCTGTAATTTTAAAACTAGTTTCTGTTGTTTAAATCTTCTATTCTCTCTCTCTCTGAGATATATTTTACCTGAAAGGGTAGAGCTTATAATTAAGCTACCGTTAAAAGTTTTCATTTTATAGAAAATATACAAATAAGACGCATTGTAGGTTGTTCAAGTGATTAAAATTAAGGATAATAGGAATGTTGGCATCAGGTTGGACAAGGGAATGAAAGCAATTTGTGCAGCAACAAGCTTTCTATTCGGGAATAAGAATTACAAGTTGGAGATCAGCTGTTAACGAAGCCAATTATGTAGTGTTCTGGTAGGATGGAGACCACTGCAGCTTTCTTGTGACCAGATAGTGATGACACTGCTGTTGATATGATTAATATTTGGGATGGAAATTTCTTTTTAACACTTTCTAACTTCAGTAAAAGCTAGATTTGGTTTGATTTTAGGCTCTGTAGATGCCAGCATCTCTAATACTTTCATGCATAAATTTTCAGCGCATTGCAATTGAACAAAATTTGTGGACTGATTGATCTTTCCTCTGTTGATGCAGTGTCAGTCTTTAATGGAGGAATTTTCGGCTTCTCACTCGACAGATTTGCAGCAACGTGCCTATGAACTGCAAGCAGTGATTGGCCTTGATGCTGGTGCTATTGAGATTATTATGCCATCAGATGCAAGTTGTGAAGATATTGAGGTAATTTGTAATTTGGATTATATGTACATATTCTCATTTTATTAGCTTTAAAACTTGTGTGACCTGTTTTTTAACGTCTATATCTTTTTAGTTTGAGCTCCAAACACACTGAAAGTCTTGTGTCCATATTGAAGCTTCCATGGCCTAAGTTTCAGTTTATGAAGTGTCTAGGACTTAAACTTGTGATTGATGTTTTTATAAATGCTCTGACATCATCTTAGTTTACTAAGCATCATCTCTCCTTGCTTTCTCAAATATAAGGTGCTACTTTTAATTTTAAAGAGGAAAGAGTCATGCCATTGCTTCATGAGTTCCTGTATTTGTCTACTGCTTCTGCATTGAATTGAATTGACCTACAAGCATGCTTGATATTTCTTTTCAAACATGCCCATTGCTGGAGCTCCACAAGATCGTGAATGTATCTGTGCTAGATTAATTTATCGATGTTTAAACCCTACATTTCTACAAAAGCTGTGGCTCATTACATTACAGGTTATGACTATCGCATATGTACTAGAGCTATTTGTCATTTTAGTTCCTTTTTTTTCTGTCAACTGCATCTTGGTGGAATACTGTTTGCTAAATTTATACATCTTTTCATGCAAGAGTACATCACTGCTGATCATTCCTTCCAGGTTGATAAGGCCCTTTCATTCCTTGATGGTTATATCCAAGATTCAATAGAAAAAGGTGCTCAACCCTATATTCCTGAGAGTGAACGCACCGGAATGTTAAAAATTAGCAACTTTAGGAACCAAGATCACCATGAAGCTTCATCACATAGCCTCAGGTTTGAGGCATATGAACTTCCAAAGCAGACAGTGCAATCGAGGATTCCTCCAGCCTCACTTGCTTCAAATGAACTTGTTCCAGTGCCTGAGCCAATGTATGTTAGGGAGATCTACCAAACTACTACTGTGCCATCTGCATCATCAGATGCGGGATCGACAGATCTCAAACTACGACTAGATGGAGTCCAAAAGAAGTGGGGTAGGCAAACACACTCTCCTGAAACATCTACCTCAAGTTTCACATCCCAGAAAACAGTTAATGGTATCACACAAGTTGATGAATCAAATACTTCAAATTCAAGAACGCATGAAACCTATGATTCTAGGAAACAACAGGTTGAAATTACTCCAGAAAAGCAGAAACTTGCTGCTTCACTCTTTGGAGATTCATCGAAATCAGAAAAGAAGCCAGCTACAGGTCATAAGATATCAAAGCCAAGCAGCCACATGGTGGAGAAGTCCCATGTGCGAAAGTCTAGTATGGAAATTGCATCCGAAAAGAAAGCTTCCATTCAACAACCTCCGGACTTACTTGATTTTGGAGAACCAACTGTCAAAAGTGCTGCACCTTCAGTAGATCCATTTAAAGAACTGGAGGGTCTTCTGGAGCCAACAACTCGAGTTGCTTCAGCCGAGAATCATGGTTCGACTGCCGCTGCTACGAAATCACCTGATTTAATGGGATTGTATACAGCAACACCTGCTGGCATATACAATAAAGATGACAGTGACATTTTATCTGGCTTATCAAATCAGCCAGTGACAAATGTGCTTGGCGGTACTACAAGCACACAAGTAGCACAAAGTAGTAAGGGCCCCAACCTTAAAAACTCATTGGAAAAGGATGCACTGGTTAGGCAGATGGGTGTGATGCGATCGAGTCCGAATCCAAACTTGTTTAAAGATCTACTCGGGTGAAGTATATTGGGATGGATTGACTTCAGTTTACAGCAATGGTGTTTCAGTATATCTTCCTTCCATACAGCAGCTGGGCAGTCCATAGGTGAACCATACGAGAAATGAGATATTAAAAGCTGATATGCAGAGATGGTGGTCTTAATTTTGTTCAGCCACCTCGAATGAGGTTTAAGTGTTAGGTACGGGTCTGTAGTTGGAGAGTAAGCTTTTTTTCCCCTTTTCTTTCTATAATTATTGTTTCTTTCTTTCTTTCTTTTCTCAATTTGATTTGGGTCGTTGGCAAATAGCACAGCACATCGATCTTTCTTCGTAGTGAATGTGAAATTGTGTGGCTGTTCCAACTGTGAGGCTTTTTATACGGCTGGCTCAATCCGAGAAACGGGGTTTTGCATTGTATGATTGTTGAGTCTTTGTTGTGATAACAAATAAACATGCTTCTGTATGAATAAGAAGTGGTACATTAAGTTTTGTTGGTGCGTTTGTTGAGCATATATCCGTTAAATATGGATGATTTATCCCCGTGACCTAGTTGCAAACATTGTTTGCAGGAAATGAGAAAGAGGCTAGAGATACAAGGTAAGCGTTGAACTTTTAAAAAAATATGGATATAGTTTTTGACGTATATATAAAATTAAACATATTTAAATTTAAACTATGATAGTATTTAAATATATAACTTTTATTAATTTATTTAAATATAGATATAGATAATACATTATGCATTTGCTTGTGCTTCGTTTGGTTTGCTTGGTGTTTTAGGAAAACATAATTACTCTAAGTTCGATTCACAGTCAATAATAGACAACTTGATTATGTTTAACAACAGTAATAAATGTTTAACAACAACAATAATAAAAACAGTCTAATGAATTTCATTTTTCTATTGTACATCTTCTGTGAAAATGATTAGTTAATTTCGTATTTTATAAAATTTGAAAAAATAATTTAATTAGTAATATTATTTTTTTTAATTAGAGAGTGATCTAAACCATGAGACATGATTTAAGTTTACAATAAGGAGTATATACCTGATCAACTAGACATTAGTTTTAAGAGTTTTTAGAATTTTTGAAAGGGTAAAATTAAATTATTTAAAATTTTAACGGGTTAAAGGAAAAATTTCCAAAATTTTTTTTGGAGGGTCAGGCCCAGTAACCCAATGGTTTTAAAAGTCTAATTTTCTTTGTTGAAAAAACCAAGTTCAAGCTCTTCCCAATCTTTATATAAAATAGATTTTAATAATAAATTTTAAATTTTATTTTCTTTAGTTGTTTCTTTTACTAAAGTTTCAAAAAAAATAATTTAAGAGCTTTTTTAAAAGTTTATTTTTTGACTAGTGATATGGTTTTTCCACAACTCATTAACTAAATTATATAATTTTAGATCTAAACCATGGTTATAAAATTTTTTGATTTCTTGAAATTGTTTTGGTTTCTACAATTCTTCATCTTTTTTTATAATTTCAACATAACTGGCTTGATATGTTAAATTTAAATTTGAGACCATTGAGACCTTTGAGAACACTACAGTGTGTTTATTGCTTGAGTTGTTGATATTTGTGGCATATGTCCAATTAGTTATCTTACTATTTGACAAAGAGCATAATATCATGAATTAGAATAATACATTACCGAAGTTTGTACTAACACAAATCCTTGGTTAGGATGTTATAGTCTTTGAATCTCTTTGTTAGTCTTCTTTTGGACAGTTCATTCTCAGCTGATTCTAGAGGGGTTTTACCTCTATCTATCAGGCATGCTAAAATAATCAGCAATAACATTATCAATGTCTTTGATATATAAAACATCAAAATTAAAAGTACATAATTCATTATGGGTAAAATTTTGATACATGGTCTGTGTAAAATTTATTTTACAGATCAATAAAAAAGTTGATCTGACGATCCAAACGCAACTGATAGGCACCTTTTAAGATCATGCACGCGCCCACGTGTGGCCCTCTATCTTACTTAATCGCGCGTAGAGCCCACCACCCAATCCTCCGTCTTCCAGTGTTGTCTCCTTGTTTCCACACTGGCAAGGATAACCAGTGGTCAGATGCCACCTCACTGCCACTCATCCACATCAACAACCATGATGATGGGCTGCCTTCTCCCCCTGCTCCCCTCCATTACTCGCTCGGCCATGTCACACAAACAGATACAAAGAACGGATGTTAGGGCGGTTAACAAAATACAAGGAATTAACCAAAAAATGAGAAATCCCAACATTTTAGAAATGCACACGAATACTTCCAAATTAGAGGGAAGCCAATAGCATTTTAGGGTTATTTTATGTTTTTTATTATCATGTAATATTCGGTGATTATAAAATCGAAAAAGAAATCAGTTGTAACCCTAGACGAGAATCATTTTGGAGCAATAGAGAAATGAAAGAAAAGAAAAGCCTTGAGGTATACTTTCCTCTTTGTTTTCATTTTTCAGTGCATACATGCATAGAGTTAGGGTTTAGGGTTCGTTACCTTCGTCGTTCGCCCTTCCTCCGTGTCCGTTCATCTTTCTTCACCGGCGATAAGCTTTTCAGTCATCTCAAGACTGTGAATGGTGAGTCGGAAGGAAGAGTAACCAAAAAAGGGGCTTGGTTTTGGTTTTCAATCTAAAAGAGGGTTTTTTTCAAACCTGTTTTTGGGGTTTCAAACAAGAGTTGTTGAGTTTTTTTTAAAGAATAAAGGGTGGATCTGGGTCTAAATAAAAAAATAGGTTAAAAATGTTTTTTTAGGTTTTCAACGTCGGTTAGCGACGGCCGGAGCAGTGGCTCGCGGCGGCTGGTCACCGATTTTTGGAAAGAAAAGGTGGTTTTTGGGTTTGGGGATGAACACTACGGCAATGTTCATCCCTGTTTCAATGATTGGGGGGAGTTTGAGAGCATGGAGATCGACATTAGCCAAAAGAGGCAAATTTAGGCTGAAACACGCCTTTTATTAATTAAAAGTTTTAAATTGGTATAATCACGTCTTTACTCCCTCCGCCTGGCGATAATCACATCTGAAGGGTTTTCGTCTTATTAAATCACAATATTGGTCCCTCCACATGGTATAATTACGCCCTTAGGGGCTTCCATGTTTTTAATCCCTTCCCAGGTTCCCGTTTGTTTCATTTTGTTTTAATGTCGTCCCTGTTTTTTTAAATTAAAAATTGCTTGTTGTTGGATTTGGTCCCAAAATTGTGTTTCCTGTCAATTTGGTCCATTTTCGAGCGTCTTGAGTCCCCTGTATCATGCATTTTATTTTCCAGTTTTTATTTTGTTGTTCTTATTTTAGTTTGTTAGATTTGTTAGAATTGTGGTTGATGAAAATATATTACATGTGGTGATTTTTGTTTAGATGGTGTATAATACATATTACATATATAATGTTTACATAACTCATGTCTTTATGATATAATATATACTTTATATCTATAATATAGTTTTTATATATAAAGTATAATGTAAAGTTTTCATTTTAATATGTAATATACATCTTTATAATACATATAGCTTAAAAGTTTTTATAAATATATAATATAAAGTTTTTATAATAGATATAGTATAAAGTATTCTATAATATATATAATATAGGTTTTTTCAAAGTTTCTATAATATATATTATATAAGGATTTTATGATGTATATATAATAAAGTCTTTATATATGATAAAGTCTTTTTACAATGTACATAATACATGGTTTTTTTCTCTTAATATATATAATATATGTTTTTCTTATATTATATAATATAAAGTTTTTTAATGCATATAATATATATTCCTTTTTTTTCTATACAATATATGTTTATATATATAATATATGATGGTTTTTTTACTTACATGCTTAATTTAGGTTGCTTAGGGCTTGTTTAGTTTAGGTGGGCTTTGAGCTTGTAGATTAATCTTAGGTTAGAATTAGGCATATTAATTTAATTGGTTTAAAATCGCGTGCCCGTCTCATAGGGGCGTGATCTTTAAATTAATTAGATTAATTTAGGATTAATTTTTTAGAGACATAGTTATACCTAGGGTTTGAATTAATTTAGTGCATTTAAATTTACCCTTGGCTTATTGGGATAAATGTTAAATTCATTAAACAAATCGAACACTTCTTAATTGCCTTTAAAATAAAATTAATAGGGAGATTAGATTGACATGTAAATCAAAACCATGGTTAATCAACTTGATTTGTTTTAAATAGTATCCTTGGCTTATTGGAATACTAGTTTAAAACCGATCAAATTAATTATCATGTTATAAGAGAATTCATTATTTGTTAGGTTTTTAGTCTTTTAGGGTTAATCAATTTAGGGTTAAATAGTTAGACTCACCTAGTTAATAATTAGATCACTAATTGGTTTTCCATAATTTGGGCCTTTTAGGTTAGGGTTTTGGCGAGCCTTTTGTGTGTTTAGTTTTCAAGCCCTTTTTGGCATACATCTTTAATTTTCATTCACGAGACCCATTTATTTTAAATTAATTAACTTAAACCGTAAAAAAGAAGGTATTTATTAATTTTGATATTTGTGTCGTATATAGTCCTGGCTTAATGGATGTTGACCAAATATTTGAATTAATCCTTACTGTCCCAAGGTAAGTGATAATTAAAAATCAACAAATCATAACATCATATCATAAATGCTTGCACCATGTATAAAGGTGACGTACGAAATTTGAACCAAAAATTAACATGACAGTCAGGCTTATTTGATGTCGGTTTAATCTATGGTCTGATGTATCGCCAACCTTATTAATTAAATGTCCAATTAATTTGAAACCACCAATTTGATAAAGCCTATTTCATTAAGGTCAATTTTCAATTAAGAACACTTAATTAAAATCAATTTAAGTTTCAACATTTTCCATCCATTCAAAAGCAACAAATATTTTGGTACCGATTTCCTGGCGTGATGGGGTACTAATCCTTCCCCACACGTAACCAACTCCCAAACCCTATCAAAATAAATCTCTGGTTTTTATGTGTCCGGCCTACCTTATCCAAGTGGCCGGTGGCGACTCCAATTTTTCATTATTTTCAAAAACAAGAACTTTTAAAAGAAATTCCCCTTAAACCAAATTTCAGAAAATATGGGGATACCCCCGTAGCTACAATTTTTCTAAAGGAAAAAATGTCGCTACATGCATGTTAAGAACTAACATTTTGTGGACTGTATAGTGAATGCATAATTGGTTGTACATATAGTGTTATTGAAGGTTGATCTATTAAATAGTTAAAAACTTTTGAATTTGCCATGATTCTGATGGCATGTTTAGATCAAAAGTGTTATGTTAACTTATGTTTGCTTGAATGTTTGTTTGGTAACACATCCTAAATCAGTTTAATTCCTAGATCGGGTAGGGGATGTTATATTTATTGGTACTAGAGCTAGAGTTAGTCGATTCTTAGACTAAACCAGAGTTGTTTGCATCATCTTTGTAATACTAAATGCATTTGCCACCTAGGAATTTAAATGTTATTGAAGAATGTGACTTGTAGGCCTGACACGATCATCTTCTATTCCTAATAACAATATGTCTATTAAAGACATAAGTAGTGTTGATGAAGAATACTCTATAAATCCTTTGAATATGAGAAATAAGGTAAGAATTCGACAAGATTCCATTAGACTCTTGCATGTAAATCTTTATAATGATTGAGAGTTTTGTATTGTTCCAATACAGAACATGTAGGGAAAATTTGAGGATAAATTTTTCTTAAAGGGGAGAATTGTAATACCCCTAAAATTGGGCTAGGAGTTTGACAAGGCAAACGCATGCTTGGAGAAGTTACCTTTAGACTATTTAAGACTCAAATTGAGTCAATTGAATAAGTAAGTCAATGGAATTGAAAATGAAAGAGCTAATTAAGCTAAAGATCAATTAGAAAATGAGTAAATTAATTATATTTCAAGGATTATGAAGGAGCACATATGAGCATTAAGAGGTTAATTTAGTATTTTGATCAAGACATTAAGGATTAAATTATAAGGAAGAATACATGAGCTACTGACTAAATTGTAAAGTGGAGTGTGTAGCTTGTAGGACTAAAATGAAATAAGAAAGAAACTTGCTTCTTGCATGTGTAATTCCACTACTTTGGATGAGTGGAATCCAAATGGCCATGCAAGAGAACTAGCCGGCCATGTGGTGAGGGGGAAGAGAGCCATTTGCTCATTCCACCATCTTTCTCTTGGGGTTTGTTCTTCCATGGCAGAAATTAACAATAAAGAAGAGTAAGGGAAGTTTAATTTGGAGCTGAATTTGAATTTTTGGAGCTGGAAATGCAAGGGAGATTAAAACACAAGGTGAGTTGATTATGAATGCAATAGTGTTTTAATTATTTTCGTAATGGACTAATGTTGTTTAAAGTATGAAATATTGCTATTGATTATCATAAATAGCGTTAAATGATGCTGGAAATTTAAATTTAGTATGACTCCTACAATTATTTGAAGTCGCATGTTGTTTTGAAGTACTTAGAATCATTGAAACAAAGGTCAAATGCAATCTGCCCAGAAAAGCTCTATTCTAGCAGTAAGGTTAGAAATTCATAGAAAATTGAATATTTTGAGTTTGAAAATGAATTCTATATGTGTAGAACCATGTGCGAGTCTAGTTTAATCTCCAACAAATGGTGATTGATTTTGAGTTTAGATTCAAAAGTTATGAATTTTTAAGTGAAAGTTGTGCTAAAAATCTGGAGGCAGATTCTGCTCTGGACAGTTTCTGTTTTGAAACTTCTAAAATTTCTCCTAATTACTATAGAACTTGTTAAATTATAAGGCTTATACTGTTAAAACCGTGGTTGAATCTAGTTTATAAAGGTGTAAAGATATTTCAATTCCAGTGTATACTCTGTTCTGGAAAGACAATTTTTTGATGATAGCTCAAGTTACCAAATGTTAGAAATAAGGATCCAACTTGGAAATGGAATTAATGAATGACTAGTATATGCATGGTTAATGCTTGAGTGACGATATTGGTTATATATATTAAGTTAATGCGTGTTAAAAGATATTCATATTAATGGATGTATTGTGATAATTTAAATTAAAGATTGCTGGAGGAAGCAAGGTTCAAGTAGGGACAATTCAAAAATCAAAGGAATTGGGTGAATCAAGTATTGAATGGAGGAAGCTCGAATGTAATTAGTGGATTGGGATATCCCTTAACTTCGGGATATAAGGTGAGCATAACTACGCCTTTGTGTGATAGTGTTTTTTTAAGATCGAAATACAATTTCGGTTTAAAATCTAGGATAGATAAAGGATAAATTATTATAGAAAGAAAGTAAATAACCAAAATATAAAAGAAATATGACGAAATGTGATGGAAGATATGGAAAGTAATTGGGAACTCAGTTTGAGAATTGAGTTAAGATAATAGTTACTTGATAAGCTTTGAGTACTTAGCTGATGCTATGAAATGAAATAAAAATGGATATTGAATGTACTAATAGTTTGTACAAAGTAAGTATTTATGGAAATTAATGAGTATATATCTTAGTAAGCTTTGTGAAATAATACACCCATGGTAAAAATAGGTAAGCTCAAGGTAAGCCCTTGTATGAATTATAGATTGATGATATGGTAAAGTGTAGCATAAATTCTTGTTAAATGAGTGTTGGTATTTCTTTGATTGAATGTTTGATGATAATTTATTTGAGTAAGTTATGCAAATTTTGGTTTGAAAGATACTAATGAATTAGAAGATAAGATTTGTGAATCATAAATGCTTATATTTGATTGTGATGAGTATGAATCTATGACTTGTGTTATGAATTGATAAACTTTGGAAACATGTGAGATCACATGATACAAGTAAATGAAATAATGGAGTTATGCTCCTTTTGATCATTTGAATATGGAGTTATGCTCACTTTTGAAATGTGTTATGATATGAATTATAAAGCCTTGGTTTCGAGTCAGTCATAGGTATAGTCGGCACGTCATAGAGTCTAGTTAAGCCTGTATTTGGGGAGGACTACGGTCCATGGACTATGGTCCTTATGTGGCGACCGTAAGGGGATGTGGTTTGGTCATTTGATAACAGTATGAGGGATTGACCTGTACCTTGGTTACATTATGTTTGGTGACAGTTTGGTTTGGGATTCGAGTACCCAGACTACTTGATTATCAAGGTTATAAAATTTAAATAAGATTGAAACACTATCCAAATTACTAATCTAAATGATTGCTTGCATGACAAGTAAGACTAAATTAAGCACCATTTCGACTCATTCTTTTAAGATATGATAATGTGCTTCAATCTTGCTAGAAGTTAGTTTTATTATTGACATATTGATAACAATTGATGTATGATTTTAATTGTTTTTCGTGATTCTTATAATGTATATGCAGGATTGTTATAATATGCTTTATAAAGAAACATGATATGGTATTGATTGTTATGCTTGATCCTTGAAAAATATATGAAAGACATCTATGTCCTTATGAGTAAGGGACAAATTAGGATAGTGATTGCTTGTTGTATAATCTTTGACATGCTAATTGTGTATGCAAAGAAAATAAGACATTAATGTCAAGTAATTGAATCATTCGAATAGTACATGTGATAAATTACCATTCTTATTTGTGAAATTGTAATATGGTTTAATATGTTAAATTGCTTAACCATGAGTTCTATTATTTTTGTGTTAGATAGAATTGATAAGTTGACACAATTAGTTTTGCCATGACATTTGTCTTGTTTTATGGTTCATTAAACAAGCTTGAATTATTGAGATATATTGATTATTTGAATGAACCATTGATGATTGTGTAGTTTGTGCTTGAAATTTGAATTTCGGTTACATTGCTTGATATAAACAATTTGTGGACTGATTTGCAAGCTAAAAAGTGTAACGTTTTGCAAGCTAAGATGTGGACTGTTTTGTAAGCTAAAATGTTGACTGATTTGTAATACAAGTTGACTGTTTTGCAAGTTAAAATGTTGACTGATTTGCAAGCTAAAAAGTGGACTGTTTTACAAGCTAAAATGTGGACTGTTTTGTAAGCTAAAATATGGACTGATTGGTAATACAAGTGGACTATTTTGCAAGCTAAAATGTGGACTGTTTTGTAAGCTAAAATGTGGAATGGTTTGTAATACAAGTGGATTGTTTAGCAAGCTAAAATGTGGACTGTTTTGTAAGCTAAAATGTGGAATGGTTTGTAATACAAGTGGATGTTTTGCAAGCTAAAATGTGGACTATTTTGTAATATAAGTGGTCTGTTTTGCAAGCTAAAAAATGAACTATTTTGCAAGCTAAAATGTGTACTGGTTTGTAATACAAGTGGACTGTTTTGCAAGCTAAAATGTGGATTGTTTTGCAAGCTAAAATGTAGATTGTTTTGCAAGCTAAAATGTGGACTGTTTTGTAATATAAGTGGACTGTTTTTGCAAGATAAAAATGTGAACTGTTAGGTGAAGCATGTAAGACATGAGTTGAAAACTTAAGCTATATAGTTCTTGGTAAATTAAATATGAAATGATATAAAGAAAGTGTAAGTAGAGTGAACTTTGACTAAATGAAAGGAATTGATCAAAACTAAATCATAAGGATCTTGTAATGCAAATACCTCTCCTTGTATCATTGTATGTTGGATTGGTTTAGTTAACTCTCTAAGTTCTTCTGAACTTACTTGTGTTTGAATGATTGATCTTTCAGGTAGCTACTCAGTGAATCGAGGATCATGTCAATTTTCGGCAGCAAGTCACACAAGACCTAAGATTAGAGTATGTGATTAGTAGTAATTATTTTAAATTCCTAGGGTGGCAATACATGATTAAGGTTTATGTTAACTATTTGGTTAGTTAACATATTTGTGTACTCAAGTCATGTTTATAGTACCTTATGAAGAAGGTACAAAGATTTCAATATTTTGATGCCTATGTGTGTAACACCCTCAACCTGATTTAGAAGAAAATCGAAATCAAAGATGTCACCGCAAAAACAAAACATAGAAATCAAAAGCAACACTCACAATATCAAGGGCAAAACTTCCATCAGATCGAAAGGCTTACAAATTTTTTCTCAAACAACTTAAGACTTTATCCCTAATTCATAAAGATTACAATTCGTTTTCACCTTTCAAAGCCAAACAATTCAAGTTTAAACAATTATTGATAGTGTTCGAATTTGTCAATATTTTCTTTTAAGATTAAACAAGTCAGTTCCATATTGACAATCAAGAAATACCATAGCATATTTATCGCTATCATATGGTAGAATCAAATGGGTTTATAATCAAGCTTATTATTCATATCGTATAATATATCATATATCACATCATACAAATAAACATACTAAGTACCTAATTACCATGATAGGAAACTGTCTAATTCACTACATGTTGAATTGAGTAATCACTTTGCTTTTATTAATCATTAAAATAGTTATTTACTTTATTCTATAAGCAAATAACCCAGTTATGGCATAAACTATCATATCGCCATTGTTTATAATCTATTTATTCAATTCATGTTATCAGATCAGGAATACATTCACTAAGATGCAATCAAATCTTTGTTAATTCATTGCATACATACAATTAATAACACCTAGCCATTGCTAGATTTAGTCATCCATTTATGCATATCTTTCCTTTTTGATAACTAGTGTCAAGAGTTTTAATCTGATCAATTAAACATATGGCCTTACAAAGGTATTCTCACATATATTTATTTCATCTGTAATTCAGGTAGAATATACCATTTAAAGACCTTAAAGTAAAAGCATTTTGAGACTTAAAAGGCTTACAATCGAGCATAACATTACTCATAGTCATCTAACTTTTTAATTTAAGTTAAACTTTAAAACATGTCACTAACTTGTCCGCATGAGAAATCGAATTTAGACTAAGCACAATCCATCTTAGGAGATAAACCGAACTACGGAACCTTATCATGCACAAAGATCAATCAACAATCTAACATGGCCACCACCTCAAGCATTCGAATAGGACTCTAGATTTCTAATCAATTTGAGACATGTGTTCAATGTGATTTATGTTATGCTTTGTTTTTATCTCAAAACACCTCATAGCATTAGGACCATTCGATCCATTTAAATCTGTTAATAGCATTCTTAAGTTTACAAGCATCAAACCACCATACCTCAAACATATCAACCATACAATTTACCAAATTTACATACCCTCATTTTGAGACACTATGGTTAAATTAACAGGCATATAACAAATTTCACTCATACTTCCATCATACTTATTAAGCTTAGATCTCAAGCAACATTACACACTATAGTGCTACTTTGGAGGGTTTTGGTTGGTGTGGTGATGTGCAGGGAAACGAGGAGCGACGCAGGGAGAAATGCCATAGCATTTTGGAAAGCATTCTTGGGTGCATTAGAGGACAATAGACTGAAGATATTTATTGTGGCCCTACACGTGTACCTGCCAGCATGCTTTATTCCCATATGTGAAGGGAATATTCCCTTGGAATTAAGGGCACAAAACCCTAGGAGCCTTCACTATATAAAGAAAAGGACACCCACATTAAAGGAGGGTTGGAAAAAGTTATGAGTGAGCTAAGAAAGAGAAGGAAAAGGCGGTTGTCTTCCATCTTCTTCTTTCTCCATCAAAGCATCATCCATTGTTGAAGCTCCAAAGGGTGCTCTCACTGGACTTTGAGAGAAGTAGTGGGCTTAGATCAGTGCACGAAAATCCAACACAGCTTAGGAGTTTCTCCCTCTCTTAGTTGCTTTGCTGTTTCATTTCATTTCTTTGAATGGGTTGTGTTAAACAAATGATTATGGATGATATTTGCCTAGCCACAAACTGATTTTAAGTGGCTTGGGCCTGTTATGGTTGTTATGCTTGATGCTTTAATGGATGTTTGGCTATTTTCTTGTTCATTTCATGCTTTGTCCATTGTTCGTTATTGCCCTAAACTTGTAAGAGCTTCTAAGAGTTAGCCTTTGTTTAGGTTTTGGTTAGCTTAATATTTGAGAGAGTTTGGTTAAGACTAAAGTGGAAAATGGGGTTTGATGCTGAGAGGCAAAATCCTAATTCACCTTAGAGACAAGGATAGAGTTTCAATGACTAAAAGGAGTAGAGCTTTAATCGGTAGTTGCGTGTTAAGGGTTTACGCCGAGAGGTATTGCTTTAATATTCCCTTCTACCAGGTTTCTTGATAGAGATAGTTTTAGAAGCAATCTTGTGAACTCTGTCGAGCATGAGAAATGCAAGTTAGTTATAGACATTCATTAGGCTTACGTATAAGGGTCCATAGCAGGTCTATCCAGTCATTCCCATATAGAGTTTCATATACGTGAGTGAAAGTTTGAAGTGACCTTATTTCATCTCAATTTGCATTAGAGTTTTTTGCCACAACATTTATAAACTTGTTTCTTTTGCCATAACATTTCTGCAATTGTTTCTTATTGCTACAACATTCGTTTACTGCCTTATTTGTGTGTTTTGACTAAACTAGTTTGGCCTCCAATCCTTGTGGAGACGATACTCACTCATCACTTTACTACTTGTTCGATGTGTATACTTGCACTATCTGTGTATCATTTGTAGTACACCTATATGTGCAACAAGTTTTTGGCGTTGTTTCCGGGGATTAGCAATTTGTTATTTAGAGCTTAGTCTTTGCACCAATTTATTTCTTTTTCTATATAGTTTTATTTGTTGTTTTTGTTTATTATTTTTTAGGTGTTCTGATGTGCATGACCCAAGGAAGACCCGAAAAACCCTTAACACCTATAGTACCTGAAACTGAGCACTTGTTTCGCCACCAAAGAAGACGCATACAAGAAGCCTTAAGAACCATGTATAGAGGTGGTAATCAAGGGAATCAAGTGGATGAAAATCTGGATAACATTAATGTTGCAGCAAATCTTGGAGCGATAGTTCAACCTCGAGCTATTAGAGACCACTTGAATCATATATTGGATGATCTCAATCCTGGAATTGTAGCTCCAGAGATTCAAGCAGCTCATTTTGAACTCAAGCCTGTAATGTTCAATATGTTGAATTCTATTAGACAGTTTGGTGGTGCGCCTCACGAAGATGCAAGACAACACATTCAAGCATTTTTGGAAGTATGTGATTCTTTTCGACAACAGGGTATGTATGGAGATGTATTGAAGCTGAAGCTATTTCCATATTCTTTACGTGACCGAGCAAGAGCTTGGTTGAGTTGAGTACCAGTCGGTTCAATAGAATCATGGTCAGATTTGTGCAAAAGATTTTTGCTACAGTATAATCCATCTAACATGAACACTCAGTTGCAGAATGACATAGCCTCATTTCGTCAAGCTGATGGCAAGTCAATGTACGAATGTTGGGATAGATGTAAGGGACTGTTCTACAAGTGTACAAATCATGGATTTCAAGACTGGAGGCAAGTTGTCATGTTCTACAATGGTGTCAATGCTCCCACAAGGATGATGTTGGATGCTTCAGCAAACGACACTTTGCTGGACAAGTCACCTCAAGAAGCATTTGATATCATTGATAGGATCGCAAACAATGACTACCAATTTCCTACTTCGAGACTTAGTACGGGAATGAGAAGTCATGGGACGCATGAGCTCGACAACAACGAATCGGTTTTAGCCCAACTGTCAGCCATCACTACCATGTTAAAGAATCTCCAACGTCCGAGCAAGGTGGAAGAAGCAAAAGTGGTCACTGCTTGTGTTCGGTGCGATGGAAACCATCATGTGAGCGAGTACCCTGGAAATCATGATTCTACCAATTATGTAGGGAGCTTTAATAGAAGCAACCACAACCCTACTCAAACACTTATAACCTAGGGTGGCGTCAATATCCAAATCTTTCTTGGGGGAATTAAGGAAACCACAATGCTGACAGCTTGAGTAGGCACCACAATCAGACTGAATCCCAAGGTTTTCAGCAGAATATGCCATGGCAAAATGACAAGGGTTCAACCTCTTCATCGAACAAAAGTTCCTTGGAAGCTACTATCCAAGATTTTATGACAACCACAAAGGTTTTATTCCAAGACCATGCAGCGTTTATAAAGATTCAAGGTGCATTGCTTCAAAGCCATAGCTCTTCCTTGAAGGCTTTGGAGACCCAAATGGGCCAGATTGCACAAGCTTTGCATGCTCTGCCTCAAGGTAGTCTGCTTAGAGATACTGAAGTCACTAAAAATCATGGCAATGAGCAGTGTAGTGCACTCATTTTGAGGAGTGGCACCCAACTTAACAAAGAAGATAAGTTTGGAGGAAAGAAAACATAAGACTCTAACCTTAATTCTATGGCTAAGGAATTAGCTTTGCAAGAAGAGTCAGCTCAAGAAGGGAAAAAGAATGATGGGTCTACAAAAGAACCTACTGATGGATAACAGAACATTTCTATAGCAAAAGAAAGATCCCCACCAGTAGAGGAAGAAGTTAGGCCCCCACCACCCTTCCCTTAACGGTTGAAGAAGCAAAAAGATGACCTTTAATTCAAAAAATTTGTGGATATTCTTGACCAGCTGCATATCAGTATCCCTCAAGGACATTGTCACCAAGAACAGGAAGATAGAGAAGTACGAGACTATTTCTACAACAAAATAGTGTTACTGTGTATTGAGCAACTTGCCACCCAAAAGGAGTGATCCGAGAAGCTTTATTATTCCATGTTCTATAGGCGATAATTACGTGAGAAAAACTCTATGTGACCTTGGGTCTAGTGTCAACCTAATGCCCAAGTCAATCTTTATGAAGCTTGGGTGGTTAAGGTGGGAAAATTTGTTGTAGATAGATCTCATGTCCGATCAGAAGGAAAGATAGAAGACGTTGTGGTTAAGGTGGGCAAATTTGTTTTCCCAACTGACTTTGTTACGCGTAATAAGTGCTACGCAGTTGTGCAAGTATACACGTTTCAAGTTATAGTATAAAAGATATCGTCTCCACAGGGATTGGTGCCACTTCAAGAATCTATTCTCTTGCACTGTAAAAAGTAAAAGAAAACACAAGTAGAGGATTATAGGAGTTTTAACTAATAACTAATCTACAAAGCAAATAAGTAAAGGCGATGTAATTAAATGAGAGAGATAGGCCAGGTTATCGTGATTTGAGGTGTGATAGCCGATTGGATCGTCTTGGTAAAAGAGTGCACGGGCAACTCAGTTGCCGTGGCAACTTGCACAATGGGGTTGCCTTGGCAACTAATCGATGGTTGCCTGGGCGACTAGTTGGGCAACTACTTGGGCGTCTGGGTAGCAACCTTCAAGGTTTGACAGAGCATTCTTCAATGGTTTCTTCTTATCCCTAAGTCAAAACTCTAGCTACTTCTGCATGCCTTGATAATACATCCCTGCGTGAATCAAGGGTGAACAACAACCAATCTTGCGCTCCTCTTAGCCGTTGAAATCCTTAACTTATTCCTAAGCCGGATTAATCTTCACCATCAATAGATTGAATAAAGATCATATTCATTCGTTTCTTGAATCTAACTCTCCCGATATTAGATAAATAGATGAAGTTACGAGATCCTCTCCCAATTCACTCACAAACAAGAATAAGAACCAAGAATAAGTAAACCTTGAATAGAAAAGTGCAAACTCTTATTACCTAAACAAAATCCAATAGTTTCTCACAACCACAAGACACAATAACCATAGCCAAATAGATTTAGTTCATGGCTAGGTTCCAAAGAAACACAAGATAAATAATCCCTAGCATGAACCTAATTGAACAAGAAAGAAAAAGATGAAGGATGAAGCTTGTCAAAATCCTCCTTGCCCTAGATGCTTGTCGAAAATTCTCTCTTCTTGCCCCCCTTAGAGTTGACGGCATGGCCTCTAATTTATAGGGCAAGGTCAAATTCCTTCTTTGAGGAGGAAGTTAAGTTGGAATTAAATTATCTTTAAAGAATTAAATTTTTTATTATAATTTTATTCCTTCTAGAACTTCTCCTATCTTATTGGAATTTAATTCTTCTTTAATCTCTTCATGGAAATCAAACTCCTTTGGGATTTAGCTTTGCTCCACGTCATCTTGGGCTTGTCTAGTCATCAATTTCGACTACCATATCACCTTATTCTTTGTCAACAATTGCCCTGGAAACTGGCTCGACGTCTCCTTCATGCATTGCCCTGGCAACTAGCTTGGCATCTCCTTCATGCATTGCCCTGGCAACTAGCTCTAGCCTTGCTTTGGCAAGTGATCCTGCACATACACACAAAACACACCAAAGCAACATCTTTTCCCTCAAAAACTACCAAGTTATGTAATCAAGCTCAACGATGGAAGAAAACATGGATTAATGCATGAATGGCTAATTATGCAACTAATATGAGCCTAAGTCTAACAATAATATGAGTAAAAAGGGCAAGAAAATATTACTTTTGAACACTTATCACACCCCCAAACTCGAACTATTGCTTGTCCTCAAGCAATGCAAACTAATAATTACCTGCCAAGACTTCAATTTTCACAAACTTAGCTTTGAACTTGATTTCAATTCTCAGAACCGGGGCACAAAGTATGATTGGCTTTTCATTTTTCAAAAAACTTAGGAGTTACTCGGAATCAAACTATAATGCTTGTGAGTGTGTGCGGAGTTGTGTGCAAGTTGATTTTTCAGATTCTATGCAAAAAAGAGGTTTTCAAGTTACTTCATTGGGTTCTTTTTAGCATGTTTTAACTAGAGCCAGTTTTGGGCACCTCTAGTGTTTTGTTTTTAGTTTTCTTAAGTTAATTTAGTTGACTAGAGCCGGTTTCGGGCACCTCTAGCGATCAATTTTTTTAGCACATACTAGAGCCAGTTTCGGGCACCTCTAGCAATCAATTTTTTTAGCACATGCTAGAGCCAATTTCGAGCACCTCTAGCATTCATCCAATTTTTATTCTAATCCCCCAATTTCTTTAATTATCAACCTAAGTTCACTAGAATTCCTTAAATCAACCACAACAGTGTTTCATCAAATTTAGCATCATAGTAAAATTCTAAGTTTTTCCATGGTTATCCTAGAATAAAAATTCTATCAATTAAGTGCATTGGCAAAGTCATCATCGGATATTTATCAAATCTAAGCAATTCTTGTTCCAACTAAAGGCATGGCAAGCAATTTATGTATCCTAAATGTAATACTTAAGATGAATGTAACTAAACATGGTAACTACTAATAACAATCCCCCCCAAACTCGAGCGAGGTATTGTCCTCAATGCATGTATTAAGTAAAATTAACGAAAAATAAAATGCAAACGAGGACTTACTCTGAGAGTTCGTCATCATGGATGATTAGTTTCCTTTTGGTCGGTGTCTTGATTCTCTTGCTTGAACGCGATGGTTGTTTTCTTGTTACCGGTGGTGGAATCGATCCTCGTACGGGGTTGTCCTTATCGTCCTCTTCATCAATGTCATTGGCTTTTCGCTTGGAGGATTCAATTGGTGCGGTCTTTGTTGGTGCAATGGAGGACTCGTCCGAATCTGAAAAACCAGACAATGATTCCGTAGGAGTTGATTCGGGCATAGGTGCTTTACCTTTGGCTTTTGCAGTGGTTGCCGGGATGTCTTTAGCTTTGGTTGCCGTGGCATCTGCTTGTGCAGGCATGATGTAGGTTGCCACAACATCATTTGTTGCGGTTGCCGTGGCGACTGCTTCATTGGGTGTCGAGGCAAGAATCTCGGCAGGAAAGATTGGGAACGGCACGCGATTGTCCGGGTACTTTTCTAGGATGACTTGGGTGATGGCATTGTTGTGCTCCTTCATGTACCGCATGAACATTATTTTCCGGTCTTCAATTTGCCTTAGGTGGCTCACCAACGGTTGCAAGAGTGCTTCAAAGTGTCCCGGGGTTGATGGCCGAGTTACCCGGGCGTTAGGTGCTTGGACATTAGGGATTGTCGGGGCGGCAGGAGTTGCCGCGTCAATTGGAGGCCTTGAAGATTTACCCGGTGCCTCTCCCATTAGCTTTCGGATTTGTGCTTGATTCCAAACGGACTTTGGTAGGGCCTTTTCATCGGTGGACTAACTTAGGACATGCATCTCCTTGCAAAGATTAGAAATTAAGCAAGGGAAGAAAAGAGAACCTTATCTTTTGAGCTACATACAAAAATCTCATCACAAATAATTTTTCCAATGTTAATGATGCGATTATGCAAAATAGAATGTATGAGCAAAAGACGTGGTATATCAACGGTAGTATTGTGTGTGGTGGGCATTAAAGAAGTTTTAACAAACTTATTCCATAGTTTTGCCTTGGGTTTAAGTCGAAGGCGATTTACCGTGCCCTTGTATTTACCGTCGTTCCAATGAGTTCCCGGTTGAGTGAGTTCTTGAAGCACCTTGTCGAGTTGCTTGGGCGTGATTTGATCAACGAAGGCTTGATGCTCGTCCTTCTCAATGTAAAGCCGTAAAAGGTGTTGACGTTTTCGGGGCTTATGAGTATGGCCTTGTCACGAACAAAAACATAAGGATTATCCGGGTTAGGTGAGTGAGCATAGAATTCTCTTACCCATGAGATGTTGCCGGGTTCCGATTGATGGCAAAAGATTTGCCACTTTTGATGTGCAATCCTCTTGAAGATGAATGGTTCAAGGCCGAAATCTTGATGAGAGTTGGAGTATTCAAAGCCTTGTTCTTCACAAATCTTCTGGCTTTCAAACTTGGAGTGAAATCTTTCTTGAACCACCGGTGTAGCAAACTTCTTGTATCTTGGTTATTTGGAGGAACTTGGATGAACCAAAAATTTAATTTTGGATGCCATGGATGATCTTGGTTGTGAGTTTTGTAAAAACAAATAAAAGAAAATAAAAGAAACTAAAGAGTTGCAAGATAAAAAGTAGGAATAGGTTAAGGGTGATGGGTTTTATAGAAAAGATAGGTGGTAAATATGGTGGGTGGGATTAGGGGAAGACGAAAAAAGGGTTTTTGGTTTAGGGGAAGGGCGACGGCAAGGGGGTTTAATTAGGGTAAGTCGGAGGCTTTATATAAGCCTTAGATTCAGCCCATTAATTTCCTTGTTGAAGATGTTTTCCTTCTTGGATCAAAATTCCTCTTTATCTTGAACTCTTTTCCTACAATTCAACGACAAATCAAATAATGATTAAAATTAAAGATAGACTAATAAAAGAAAATAAATAAAGATGTGTAAAGGGATTCTTAAACTCAAAGAAAGATAAAATAAAAGAAAATAAATATATCCTAAAAAAACAAATAATCAAAAGTAATAAAAGAAATAAAAATAAAAATAAAAATTAAATAGTTCGAAAAAATTAAAAATAAAATATCGAAAGGAGAGCATGCTCATGCATATGCTAAGGTGACCACTTCTTTGTTATGTTCCACATGGACACCATTGTAGTGTTTCAATCTTTGTCCATTAACTTTGAATTCATGTTTGTTAGTGATGAACTTGATTATCACGACACCATGGGAGAATGGTCCCGATCATCTTGATTTTAGCTTTCCCGAGAAAAGTTTTAGCCGAAAATTGAATAGGAGAACTAGTTGCCCTGGCATGAATTGCCGTGGCAATAGTTTCTTGTCATGCCATTGCTTTGTTTTCTCCTTGTAGATTCGTGCATTGTTATAGGCGAGTGCACGTAATTCTTCTATCTCGTTGAGGTCCAACAAATGCTTTTGTCCGGCACTTTCCCAATCCATATTCATGGTCTTGATTGCCCAGTATGCCTTGTGTTCGATTTCCACCGGTAGATGGCATGTTTTGCCATAGACAAGTCGGAAGGGGGACACACCTAAGGGTGTTTTGAATGCAGTGCGATATGCCCAAAGTGCGTCATCTAGTCTTAATGACCAATTCTTCCTAGAGGGATTTACAACTTTCTCGAGTATACCCTTCAATTCCCGGTTGGAAATTTCTGCTTGCCCGTTGGTTTGTGGGTGATATGCCATGGCAATCTTGTGTGATAAGCCGAAGCATTGCAACATCTTGGCAATAAGTCTGTTGTCAAAATGCTTGCCTTCGTCACTGATAATTGCTCTCGGCATCCCAAACCGTGTAAATATGTTTTTCTGCAAGAATCGTTGCATGGTCTTGGAATCGTTGTTGGGAACTGGAGCTGCCTTAACCCATTTAGACACGTAGTCGACGGCAAGTAGAATGTAGAGGTTGCCGAATGAAGATGGGAAAGGTCCCATAAAATCGATCCCCCATACATCGAACAATTCCACCTCGATGATGTTCTAGAGCGGCATCTCATGTCTTCTAGAGATATTGCCCGTCCTCTGGCAAGGATCACATTGCTTGTAAAAGTCTTGGGCATATTTGTACAATGTTGGCCAATACAAACCGGATTGCAAAACTTTGGCCGCGGTACGAGTTCCTCCAAAATGTCCTCCATAGGGTGAAGAATAGCATTGCCGGAGTACATTATGTTGCTCTTCTTCAGGGACACATCGGCGTATAACCTGATCTGCACATTGTTTAAACAAAAGAGGCTCCTCCCAAAAGTAATGCTTAGTATCATGACGAAACCGCTTCTTCCCTTGGTGAGTAAGGCCATAAGGTAAAATACCACAAACAAGGAAATTAACTAAATTCGTGTACCAGGGTATTGCCGTGGCGACTGCTCCCAAAATTGCCGAGGCGTGCGCGTCAAGGGCTACTGCGGCATCGAGAGTTGCCGAGGCATGCGCGTCCATGGTTTCCGATGCAACTAAAAGTTGTTCATCCGAGAATGCATCGCATATCACTAGATCCGCGTCTTCCTCCCTATTATGTTCTAAACGTGATAAGTGATCGGCCACTTGATTTTCTGTTCCTTTCCTGTCCTTAATTTCTATATCAAATTCTTGTAAAGTAATATCCAATGAATCAAATGAGGTTTGGCATCCTTTTTAGCAAATAGATATTTGATTGCCGAATGGTCCGTATGAACAATTACCTTTGTACCAATCAAATAGGATCAGAACTTGTCAAATCGAAAACTACAACTAGTAACTCTTTCTTCGTTGTTGTGTAATTCACTTGAGCACTATTAAGAGTTTTACTAGCGTAGTATATCACATGGAAGGTCTTACCTGTGCGTTGGCCTAGGACTGCTCCTACCGCGAAATCACTTGCATCACACATGAGCTCAAAAGGTAGCGTCCAATCTGGTGGAACGACAATGGGTGCCGAGGCAAGCTTTTCCCTTAGGGTTTCGAATGCTTGGGTGCAAGAATCATCAAAATCGAAGACTTTATCCTGTTCAAGCAAATTACACAAGGGTTTAGTGATTTTAGAAAAATTATGAATGAACCTCCTGTAAAAACCTGCATGTCCAAGAAATCTTCGAATTCCTTTAACTGAACTTGGTGGGGGTAATCTCTCGATCACATCCACCTTGGCTTTGTCTACTTCAATTCCCTTGGATGAAATCTTGTGGTTGAGCACTATTCATTCATCTACCATAAAATGGCACTTCTCCCAATTGAGGACTAAATCAGTTTCTTCACATCTTGCCAACACCCTCTCTAAATTGCCGAGACAGCTGTCGAAGTCATTACCAAAAACAAAAAAATAATCCATGAAGATCTCAAGGAAGTCTTCGACCATGCCTGAAAAGAGTGCCACCATGCATCTTTGGAAGGTTGCCAGGGCGTTACACAATCCGAACGGCATCCTTCGGAAAGCATAACTACCGTATGGGCATGTGAAGGTTGTCTTTTCTTGATCTTCTGGTGCTATGGCAATTTGATTGTAACCTGAATAACCATCAAGAAAACAATAAAAGGGTTTACCTGCAAGGCGGTCAAGCATTTGATCAATAAAGGGTAATGGGAAGTGATATTTCCTAGTGGCTTTGTTTAGCTTTCGATAATCCATATAAACCCTCCAACCGGTCATAGTCCTGGTTGGAATGAGTTCATTGTTTTCATTACTTACCACCGTTATACCTCCCATTTTCGGTACACATTGTACCGGACTTACCCATGTACTATCAGAGATAGGGTATATAATGCCAGCGTCAAGCCACTTGATGATTTCTTTCATTACAACCCCTTTCATGGCATGATTCAGTCTCCTCTGGGCCTCAATTGAAGGTTTGTGATCATCTTCTAACAAAATCTTGTGCATGTACACTGCCGGGCTAATTCCCTTCAAGTCGACAATTGTCCACCCTATTGCCTTTTTGTGTAGCTTCAACATTTTGATCAGCTTCTTTTCCTGCTCAGGCTGTAACTTAGAAGAAATAATTACAGGCAATGTATTATCGGTTCCTAAGTATGGATATTTTAGTTGCTCTGGCAATTGTTTCAACTCAAGAATCGGTGGTTGTTCAATAGAGGGTTTTTCGAGCTTACCTTCCTTACCTGAGTAATCCAGTGGTTCAAAGTATGTACCTGGTCGATTGACTAGCCAATTTGCCTCTTCTTGTTGTTCCTCATTGACCGGTTTTTCATACTCCTCAGGTTCCTCTTGATCGGCAATGTAGTTGCCGAGGTAACTAAATTCCTCGTCGAAGTTAAACTCTGCAATGGCATGAAGAAGTTGGCATTCTTCTGGATCATCGGCATGCCTTAGTGTTTGGAACACATTTAGTTTAACTTGCTGGTCATTCACCCTCATTGTGAGTTCTCCCTTTTCAACATTGATCAAGGTTCTCCCTGTTGCTAGGAATGGTCTCCCGAGAATGATGGGTGCATGCTCATCATTTAGTTTAACATTGCCATGCATCCCTCTGTTGCGGCAACTGTTTCAAACTCTCCTAGCCTTGTTCTCTTGGACACAATGTCTTTAAGAAACTTGGCATAGGTTGGCATTTGTTCAATTGCTTCCACCAAGGGCAAGTTGATGTGGACTTGCTTTAGGATATCAAGAAACTTCTTGAATTGATATTCTTGCTTTTGTCGCTTCAAACTTTTTGGGAATGGTGGTGGAAGTCGGATATCTTCGATCCTTTCATTGGTTTGGAACCTAATTGACTGCATTTCTGGGACAACTGGAGTTGCCGAGGTATTATCAATTGGGGTTGCCGAGGCATGCTTATCACAAGTTGCCGAAGCATCCTTATCGTCGGTTGCCGAGGCATGCTTATTGCCGGTTGCCGCGACAATTCCTGGTTCAGCATCTGAGGCTTTGCCGCTAGGTTCGTTTTGATCTTTTTGTGGAGTTTTGTTTGTTGAGCGGGCTGAAGCCTCTTTAAGTTGTTGGCCACTTCTAGTGGTGATCGCCTTACATTGCTCATGGCCAGTTCCTCTTGCGACTTCAGTATTGTTAGGTAAACCTCCTTGCGGTCTAGTATTCAGGTTTTGAGCAAACTGTCCGACTTGATTTTCTAATGATTTGATTGCCGCCTCTTGGTTTTGCAATCTCATTTCGGTCATGTTAATAAAAGCATCAGTTCTTTTTATGAAGTTACTATTCTCAGCCATATAAGATTCAGTTTTCATCATAAAAGCATTTAGATAATTTTCAAAAAACTAGATGTTGTCGGTTGTTGCTGCGGCAACTGTTGCTGTGGCATATTCTGCTGGAATCCCGATGCTTGTGCATTCTGATTGTTCTGGTTTAGAGCATTGTTGGGATTACTCCACAAAAAATTAGGGTGCTTTTTCCAAGCTGGATTGTATGTATTAGACAACACATTGTTGTTTCGGTTGTAATCCCCACATAGAAGCTGGATTCCGGATTCTGCATACATTCAGAAGAATCATGGTTACCACCACATAACTCACAAAAAGAATCCATTACCTTGACCTCATGTGTGTTGTTTGGTTTTTGCATGTTCTGGACCATTTTGGTTAAAGTGGCCAATTGTACCGAAATTGAATCTGATGATCCTAGTTCATGTATTGTGGCTTGGCGTCTAACTCCTCCTCTTCTAGTAGAGGGGAATTGATAATCATTCTTGGCCAGCCTGTTTAGAATTTGCATTGCTTCCTTCGGCGACTTATCTAGAAGTATGCCGTTTGTCGAGGCATCTAGCATCATCCTTGTTGGTGTATTCACGGCGTTGTAAAACATTGTTACTTGAGTCCACACCGAGAATCCTTGTAGGGGTAATTTGTGTAGAAGTTCTCTATATCGCTCCCAAGCCTCGTACATGGATTCATCATTTGCCTGCCAAAAAGAAGTAATGTCGTTACGAAGCTTATCAGTTAAATTTGTAGGATTAAACCAAGCAAGGAAATCACGACAAAGACCAGTCCAAGATGCTATTGATACGGTAGGAATGCTATTCAACCATGCTTTCGCCCTATCCCTCAGTGAATAGGGGAATAATCTTAATCGTAAAACATCGAGGGTGACTCCCTGCATTTTGAACGAGTTGCAAATCTCGAGGAAAGATTTAAGATGTTGTCATGCATCTTCAGTTGCTGAGCTGCCAAATTGACCAATTGTGTTGATCATATTAAACATTACCGGTTTCAACTCAAAGTGGTCGACTTCAATTTCAGGTGCGACAACTCCTGGATTAAGCCCATCAAGATCTTCTTCAAGATAGTCTCGAATAGTTCTGTTTCGTGCAAGAATCACTCCTCCTCCTGCTGGAACATCTTGATTCATATTGTCGTCTTGATTAGCCATTGCTACTCTTATCCTTCGTCTAAGTCTTTGTAAGGTTTGTTCGATTTCTGGATCAAAGGGATATTCTGGTGTAATCGGTCTCGCCCTGGTCATATACCAATGCAAAACCAAAGTTTGTTAGCCCTTTGAATCTTAAACAAGAAAAGTAAAAAGAAAGTGCAAGAAAATAAAAACAAAGTCGCTATTGCCAATCCCCAGCAACGACGCCAAAAACTTGTAGTGCGTAATAAGTGCTACGCAATTGTGCAAGTATACACGTTGCAAGTTATAGTATAAAAGATATCGTCTCCACAGGGATTGGTGCCACTTCAAGAATCTAGTCTCTTGCACTGTAAAAAGTAAAAGAAAACACAAGTAGATGATTATAGGAGTTTTAACTAATAACTAATCTAGAAAGCAAATAAGTAAAGGCGATGTAATTAAATGAGAGAGATAGGCCAGGTTATCGTGAGTTGAGGTGTGATAGCTGATTGGATCGTCTTGGTAAAAGAGTGCACGGGCAACTCAGTTGCCGTGGCAACTTGCACAACGGGGTTGCCTTGGCAACTAATCGATGGTTGCCTGGGCGACTAGTTGGGCAACTACTTGGGCGTCTGGGCATCAACCTTCAAGGTTCGGCAAAGCATTCTTTAATGGTTTCTTCTTATCCCTAAGTCGAAACTATAGCTACTTGTGCATGCCTTGATACTACATCCCTGCGTGAATCAAGGGTGAACAACAACCAATCTTGCGCTCCTCTTAGCCATTGAAATCCTTAACTTATTCCTAAGCAGGATTAATCTTCACCATCAATAGATTGAATAAAGATCATATTCATTCATTTCTTGAATCTAACTCTCCCTATATTAGATAAATAGATGAAGTTACGAGATCCTCTCCCAATTCACTCGCAAACAAGAATAAGAACCAAGAATGAATAAACCTTGCATAGAAAAGTGCAAACTCTTATTACCTAAACAAAATCCAATAGTTTCTCACAACCACAAGACACAATAACCATAGCCAAATAGATTTAGTTCATGGCTAGGTTCCAAAGAAACACAAGATAAATAATCCCTACCATGAACCTAATTGAACAAGAAAGAAAAAGATGAAGGATGAAGCTTGTCGAAATCCTCCTTGCCCTAGATGCTTGTCGAAAATTCTCTCTTCTTGCCCCCTTGGAGTTGACGGCATGGCCTCTAATTTATAGGGCTAGGTCAAAGTCCTTCTTTAAGGAGGAAGTTAAGTTGGAATTAAATTATCTTTAAAGAATATAATTCTTTATTATAATTTTATTCTTTCTATAACTTCTCCTATCTTCTTGGAATTTAATTCTTCTTTAATCTCTTCATGGAAATCAAACTCCTTTGGGATTTAGCTTTGCTCCACGTCATCTTGGGCTTGTCTAGTCATCAATTTTGACTACCATATCACTTTATTCTTTGTCGACAATTGCCCTGGCAACTGGCTCGGCGTCTCCTTCACGTATTGCCCTGGCAACTAGCTCGGCATCTCCTTCATGCATTGCCCTGGCAACTAGCTCTAGCCTTGTTTTGGCAAGTAATCCTGCACATACACACAAAACACACCAAAGCAACATCTTTTCCCACAAAAACTACCAAGTTATGCAATCAAGCTCAACGATGGAAGGAAACATGGATTAATGCATGAATGGATAATTATGCAACTAATATGAGCCTAAGTCTATCAATAATATGAGTCAAAAGGGTAAGAAAAATAGTACTTTTGAACACTTATCAGACTTCTTTATCCTTGATTGCGAAGTAGATGACAAAGTACCCATTATCTTAGGACGACCATTCCTAGCGATATGTCAAATCTTAATTGACTGTGAAAAGGGTGAGTTCATCATGAGGGTGGCTGATCAAAAGGTGACCATAAATGTCTTCAACACCCTCAAATATGTGGATGAATATGAGGAGTGTCAACACATAGATGCTATGATAGAAGAGGAAGCTGCAAAATTATGCTGCATCAGGTTTGTGGAAATTAAGGACTATGTGAAACTCAATGAAGATGACAATGAAAAGATTGAGGAGTTCCCACTAGAGGTGCAACAGTCCAGCTTGATCATCGCTAAACCAGGTACGCACTTCGAACCTTTAGACTTTGCCAAATTTGTCCCTCCTAAACCCTCACTTGATCATGCACCCACATTAGAATTAAGGCCATTACCTTCACATCTTAAATATGTTTATTTGGGTAGTAATGAGACTTTGCCTGTGATAATCTCTTATAGTCTAACCCCTAAGCAAGAATGTAGTTTAATAAATATGCTAGCTCAACATAAGAAAGCTCTAGGGTGGACTATGGATGATTTGAAGGGTATAAGCCCTACTGTTTGTATGCACAAAATTTTGCTTGATGCGTGTCACAAAAATTCTGTTGAACCCCAAAGAAGGCTCAATCCAGTCATGAAGAAGGTGGTAATGAAGGACATAATCAAATGGCTTAATGCGAGAGTTATATATCCAATATCTAATAGTTCATGGGTCAACCCAGTACAATGTGTACCAAAGAAGGAAGGCATGGTCGTGGTGAGCAATGCAGCCAATGATTTCTTATCGACAAGGACTATTACGGGGTGGATAATTTGTATGGACTATCGGAAGCTCAACAAAGCAACCAAGAAGGATTACTTTCCTCTCCCATTCATTGATTAAATGCAAGATCGATTGGCGGGCAATTCTTTCTACTATTTCCTTGACGGATACATAAGGTACAACTAGATTGCTATAGCACCAAAAGATCAAGAGAAGACAACCTTCACTTGCCCATACGGTACTTACGCATTTCGGCGAATGCCCTTTGGGCTTTACAATGCTCTAGCTACTTTTCAAAGGTGCATGTTGGCCATCTTTTCTAATATGGTTGAAGAATTTTTGGAGATCTTCATGGATGATTTTTCAGTCTCTGGAGATACTCTCGAATCGTGTTTAGGCAACTTGGGCAAGGTACTTAAGAGATGCGAAGAAGCAGACTTAGTGCTCAATTGGGAGAAATGTCATTTTATGGTGACTGAAGGAACTGTTCTAGGCCAAAAAGTCTCTCAATAAGGGATAGAAGTGTATAAGGCCAATGTTGAAGTAATTGAGAAGCTGCCACCACCCACAATAGTGAAGGGGAGTCGAAGTTTCATGGGGCATGCTGGCTTTTATAGGAGGTTCATTAAGGACTTCTCCAAAATTTCCAAGCCATTGTGTAATTTGCTTCAACAAAACCAACCCTTCATCTTCGATGAAGAATGCTGCAGCGCATTTAAGGAACTCAAAGAGAAGCTCATCTCATCACCCATAGTTGTTCCCCCAAATTGGACCTCACCATTCGAGTTGATGTGCGACGCAAGTGACTACGCAGTAGGTGCAACACTCGCCGCACCTTGAATGATGCACAAATAAATTACACAACCACTGAGAAAGAAACGCTAGCCATCATGTTTGCCTTTGATAAGTTTAGAGAATACTTGTTAGGCACTAAGTTCATTGTACACACTGATCATTCTGCTATAAAGTACTTAGTGACTAAAAAAGATGTTAAACCTAGACTTATTAGGTGGATACTTCTTTTGCAAGAGTTTGATTTGGAAGTTAAGGATAGAAAGGGTTGTGAGAATCAAGTGCTGGCCATCTTTCTTGAATAGAAAACAAGGCTAAGAATGAGGAGAACTTAGAGATTAAGGAGGAATTCCCTGATGAGAAAATATTATATACTACAACAATTCTATGGTATGCTGATATTTTAACTTTCTTGTTAGTGGTATTTTTCTGCCTGATTTGAATAGCCAGGGAAAAAAAGAAGTTCAAACATGATGTGAGACTCTACTTTTGGGGCAAGCCTTATTTGTTCAAGCAATGTGTAGACCAAATAATTCAGAGATGTGTCCTCGAAGAAGAGCAAAAGGAGATTTTATTTCATTGCCATTTGTCTTCATGTGGAGGCCATTTTGGAGGAACTAGAACTGCTGCAAAGGTCATACAATATGGATTCTATTGGCCCACACTTTTCAAAGATGCACATGAATTCGGCAAGGCATGTGATAGATGCCAAAGGACGGGGAATATATCTCAAAGACATGAAATGCCATTGCAATGCATTATGGAGGTAGAACTCTTTGATGTATGGGGAATAGATTTCATCTTTTGGAGACCTCTACATGCTATTAGCTGTTGACTATGTGTCAAAATGGGTTGAAGCGATAGCTACACCAAAGAATGATTCCAAGATGGTTTTGAAGCTCATTTCACAAGAACATCTTCACAAGATTTGCAACCCCAAGAGCCATCATTAGTGATAAAGGAACCCACTTTGACAATAGGCTTATTGCTAAAGTATTACAGTGGTATGGAGTGCGCCATAAAATTTCTACAGCATACCACCCTCAGACCAATGAGCAAGCTGAAATCTCAAATTGAGAAATCAAGTAAATATTGGAAAAGGTGGTTAACACCAAGAGGAATGATTGGTCTCCCAGACTCGATGAAGCATTATGGGCTTATCGTACTACCTTCAAGACACCCTTAGGGATTTCTCCATTAAAATTTTCGATGGCAAAGCATGCCACCTACCCGTGGAACTTGAACACAAAGCTTATTGGGCGATCAAGAAGCTCAATATGGATGCCTAGTTAGCGGGTGAAAAAAGGCTTTTGGAGCTTAATGAAATGGAGGAATTTAGGGCCCAAGCTTATGAAAATGCACGCTTGTACAAAAATAAGACTAAGAAGTGGCATGATCAACATATTCTGCCACGACATATTTTTGAAGGCCAACAAGTCCTCCTTTACAACTTTCAACTCAAGCTCTTCCTAGGCAAGCTGAAATCACGATGGTCAGGCCATTTGTTGTGCACAAGGTCCATCCGCATGGTGCTATTGAAATCAAAAAGCTGAATGATGACAATGCTTTCAAAGTAAATGGACAGAGGCTGAAATCTACAACGGAGTTCCCATCATGCAAGACAAGTCGACCAAGCTTTTCCACGATCTATAAGAATTCCACAATCTCCCTTTTTTTCTTTATTTTGCTATAGCATTTCAAGTTTTTGATGTTTATAAATAATGATATTTTCTTTCTTTCTTTTATTTAGCTTTGCCTTTTGTCCCTTGATAATTTATTTAATTTTGAATCTCTGTCTTTTCTCAGCTTTGTTTTGGCAGACTTAAGCCCAAGGACACATGTGGTAAGTTAGGGTTGCTTACAAGGATAGTGCAGCTTTTGCATTGAGGGATGATTTTGTCTTTTCCCACTTTAAGGAAGATACAAAATATATTTTTCATGACTTTTTGGGGCGGTATTAAAAAGGAAAAAAGGGAGGGATGCTATTTTCCTTTTAAAATATTAAAAATGAAAAACCCTAGTTCATGATTACTCTCTCTATTCTCTCTCCTAATTTTCATTAAAAACCTAATCTCTCTCTTCTCTTCCCCATGCATCAAAACCGTCATCAACACTTTCTTTCTCCCATAATTTGTACCAGTTACACTTCAACTCCCCATCCTTTCATCTTCTCCACCTTTAATCACTTGACCCTCCATCTTTTTCATCTTCCTTACCACAAATCTTCATCATCATCCCAAAAATAAACCCTAAGCTCTCTGGCAAACCTCCCCCAATTTCAAAGACATGTCCCGCATGAAGAATTTCATCAGAGCAAGTAGCGACACCTGAGCCCAACCAGTTGTGGAAATCAAGCGATTCTTTGATGATGGTGCTAAGGAGCGGTTCCAACTAATGAAAGACCGAAAGGTTTACCCAAAGCAAGGATTTAAAACTCCATTAGAAGGGGAGTGAGGCTTTGACAAAGATATTCTAGATGTCATTGCCAAGCACGGATGGAAGAATTTTGTCTAACACCCTAGCGACAACATCTCCATCTCCCTGTCTGAGTGTTCTATGCTCATCTGACAAGCCCTACACAATCTGCAATTTATGTTCGTGGGACTAGGTCAAGTTCATCGCCAGTGCCATCAACAAGTTTTACAGGCTGCAGAACACCATGGACCACCATTCCCCCTTTGATGAATCTGCAGATGCCCAAACCCACAAGGAAGTGTTGGAGGACCTCTGTTTTGCCGAGACAAAGTTGGACCCAGAAAGTAGGGCCATCGAGCGAGGACACCTCAAACCAAAGGCTAAGGTTTGGAATCACTATCTCAGGACTTGTTTGATGCCAAACTCCCATACTGCCACGATGATCATCACAAGGTTGATACTGTTACACTTGATCCTTAACAGCTGATAAATCGATGTAGGGAAACTTATCGTTAAGGAAGTCTACGCTTGTGCAAAGAGGAAGTCAAGCCCTCTTATTTTTCCCAACCTGATCACGGATCTATGCCGTAAGAAGGAAGTCTTTCAAGACCTAGAGGAGGACGAGATAATAAAGAGCAAGAATACCCTTACACCAGACCAAATTCCTGGGTCAAGGGGATTTGACGAGGATGCTCCAGTAAAAATGCTGGAGGGGCAGCACGCACTATTGCTGCAGCAAGGATAGTTGCCCTTGTAGCCTCCACTAAGCACTTGCAAGTGGACATGGCTGACATGAAGGCCAACCTGACCACTTACTTCAAGTATGTTCAGGAAAGGGACACAACCATCAGTTCTTACTTCAAGGAAATGCTCCCCCATATGGAGATTGACTTCTCGCCTCTCCCCAATGATCTGATTACGCCCAAGACAGCTCAACCTACGATGCAAGCTCTGCTGGCTCAGAAACCATATGCACCAAAGTGCCCACCACCTGTTCCAACAAGAGAGCCATCTCCAACCACCACTCTAGCTCCAAAGAAGTCTACCACTGCTAATGTCAGACAAAGCCCTCGAACAGCGAGGCAATCAAAAGAAAAAGCTCCGCAAGGTACCCCGCCACCACCAGAACCGATCATTGAAGAGCCTATCCCTATCAACCATTAAGAAGAAGAAGAACCAGCTAAAAAAGTTCCTGCACCGCCATCTGAGCCAGCCCTAGATGCTTCAACAAAAGCAAGAACTCGCCTTAGACGCACCACTGGACGTGCATAGAACACATAATCTGACGTTGATGATGATGAAGTTCTCGATGACCACCTTACCCAAGAGGACCCGAAAAACCAGCATACCCAACCTGATGAGGCCGAGGAGCCCATCGCAGCACTGCAAAAGAAACGGAAAATCAAGCCCAATACCACCAAGACGATAACAATAAAGTAGATATTTAGGAGGTAACCTGGATTTGCATTTTCATTATAGTTTAGTTCATTTAATTTTTCATGCATTGTGGACATTGTATCTTTTAAGTTTGGGGGTGTTAGTGTTCATAGTTAATCATTTGCATTAGCATGTAGTGATAAGCAGAACTTTGCTATAGCATTTTGATTGGTTTAAAGATTGTTGTATGAATAATTTGATGATGTCTGATGATGAGAAATTGATTATTATGGCTAGGAATTGATTGAATGGTTTTGACTTGTGAGATTGGAAGAACTGCCTGTAGGACCTGATTTTTTTGTGATGCTTTGCTACTTGATTGCATGCTCCGTATGCTTATAACTGTTAGATTATTTTTGGTGAAAAGAACTCTTGGATGCCTTAGTTTGAATATAGGTTGATCATGTAAGAAAAATGAAAGCTTAAAGGCTTAATTAGCTCCCTTGTTGTTTGTGTTAAAATATGAATAAATGCAAAAGCATCGCTAAAGAGGGACACTCCTCTATGTGTTGTAATGTCTGGTTACTATGCTTAAAATAAACTGCAGCAACATTATATGAGTGAATGAAAGTTGTCACAGGATGACTCTACTTACCAACTCGAGGGTGAGATGTTTGTTCCATGTTCATCTAGAGTTAGAGACGGTAGTTGTGATGAGCTGACACCCCTTAAGTAAAAAAAAGAATATGGGAGTAGTCTGTGCTTATTTTGATTAAGAAAAAAAATTAGGGCAAACTCGAGAACTTAGTTAAAATTTTTCTAACTTTGTTAAGCATAAGGAGGAAGTAGTCACATGCACGAACATTTGAAGAATCTTGGTCTAAAGGAAAAAGTTCTTAAAATCTCATTTTTGTCTGAGGACTAAAATTTTGCCATAGCACTGTCTTGAACTAATTTTATGCTGTAGCATTTTCTGCTTAATTCTATTCGTTGCTTGAGGACAAGCAATGGCTTAAGTTTGGGGGTGTGTTAACCTTGCAAAAGGTTAACATTTCATGCCCTTTTACTTGAGTTATTGTATGAAATCAAGCCCAATTCATCACATCTCATGGCATATAGATGCATTTAGCTCATGTAGTTGCATATGGTGTTTCCCGTTTTGTGGTCTTTGATTATTTGCAAGAATAGTGCTGCTTGGGAGGGTTTTGTTTGGTATGGTGATGTGCACGGAAATGAGGAGTGACATAGGGAGAAATGCCATAGCATTTTGGATAGCATTCTTGGGCTCACTAGAGGACAATAGACTGAAGATATTTATTGTGGCCCTACACGTGTACCTCCCAGCTTGCTTTATTCCCACATGTGAAGGGAATATTTCCTTAGAATTAATGGCACAAAACCCTAGAAGCCTCCACTATATAAAGAAAAGGACACCCATATTAAAGGAGGGCTGGAAAAAGTTATTAGTGAGCTAAGAAAAAGAAGGAAGAGGCAGCTGCCTTCCATCTTCTTCTTCCTCCATCAAAGAGCCCTCCATTGTTGAAGCTCCAAAGGGTGTTCTCGTTGGACTTTGGGAGAAGCACCAAGATTAGATCAGTGCATGGCAATCCAACACAGCTCATGAGTTTCTCCCTCTCTTAGTTGCTTTGTTGTTTCATTTCATTTCTTTGAATGGGTTGTGTTAAACGAATGATTATGGATGATATTTGCCCAGCCATGAACTGATTTTAAGTGGCTTGGGCCTGCTATAGTTGTTATGCTTGATGCTTTAATGGATGTTTGGTTGTTTTCTTGTTCATTTCATGCTTTGTCCATTGTTCGTTATTGCCCTAAACTTGTAAAAGTTTCTAAGAGTTAGCCTTTGTTTAGGTTTTGATTAGCTTAATATTTGAGAGAGTTAGGCTAATACTAAAGTGGACAATGGGGTTTGATGCTGAGAGGCAAAATCCTAACTCACCTTAGAGATAAGGATAGAGTTTCAACGACTAAAAGGAGTAGAGCTTTAATCAGTAGTTGCATGTTAAGGGTTTACACCGAGAGGTATTACTTTAATATTACCTTCTACCAGGTTTCTTGCTAGAGATAGCTTTAGAAGCAATTTTGTGAACTCTGTAGAGCATGAGAAAGGCAAGTTAGTTTTAGACATTCATTAGGCTTAGGTATAAGGGTCCATAGCAGGTCCAGCCAGTCATTCCCATATAGAGTTTCATATACATGAGTGGACGTTTGAAGTGACCTTATTTCATCTCAGTTTGCATTATAGTTGTTTGCCACAACATTTATAAACCTGTTTCTTTTTTCCAGAGCATTTCTGCAGTTGTTTCTTATTGCTATAGCATTCGTTTACTATCTTATTTGTGTGTTTTGAATAAACTAGTTTGGCCTCCAATCCATGTGGAGACGATACCCACTCATCACTTGACTACTTGTTCGATGTGTATACTTGCACTATTTGCGTATCATTTATAGTACACCTACACGCGCAACACTATCATATATATATACAAGACCCCATACTCATCAAACGAGCTCCCAAGGGACATAATAGGTTGATTACAACAACATAGATTACTTAATGTCCTAATACATTTATAGAACAAAAACGGGGTATTCAGGAATGCCTCATGCAAGTATCCAGACCATTGTAACTCAAGGCCATTTACGTGCTTCCTTTGTCAATCGAAATAACCACCAAAATCCATTAAGATCTTAATTACATATAACATGGGGGCCTTATAAGTTATACGTGCCACATAGATTACTTTACACAAAACTAAGATAGAATGATATGCCACCAATCTAGGAGTTATGCAATAAGATTTAAACAATCTATGGGTCTTTATGGTGACTTGCAACCTTTGACACGATCATTTCAAGGATAATCCTAAAACCTGCATATGTATGAAATGAATGCATTAGGCTTATATAGCCTAAATGAGGTAGTAATGTAAAATAACAAAACATAATATCCATGATATTAACTGGAATAAATCAAGAATACAAACATAAGTTAGTATTTGGTCTTTATGCTTTAATCTTAACTTTTACAAGTTTTATTGAGGATCATATTCCTTCAAATCCTAACAGAGTTTTCTTTGAATTTCTTATCAATCTTTTCATAGACCGTACTTTATCTTATTGAAGTCTTTTCAAGATTTATTAGAGTACTTATTAAAGCTTTCGGATTTCTTGTTAATTCTCCTTAGAATGCTTATCAAAGTTTCGTTTCAAAGCTTATTGCCTCATATAGGCACATATTCACCTTATGTGAATTTCTTATCATAGGTGAGCATTGCTCCATATCTTTATTAACATTGCCACCAAGGCATTTTTCATAGTCTTTCACAAATTTAAATTTATTCAAATCTTTTAAATCATTTGCCTTGGATCACATTTGGACATGAGTAGCACTGGCCCATGTTACACATAGCTCAAAGCACAAAGTAATGGCTTGTGTCTGATCATAACAATCCTATCTTCTCTTTTCTATCCAACCAAACTGTCACCAGTCTCCTCCTCATCTCCCCTGTTACCTCTTACTATCACCAACATATCACATATATATAAAGGGTTGTCCCCTAAGCCTTAGCTCATAGACCGTAGTCCCGAAATATACCACATACTATGCCAAAGTGTCCAAGGGCTTCCATTGAATAGGCAACTTAGATATCTTATGGATTGAGATTAGGAGGGTATCTTGTAGCACAAGTAATCTCACTTGTTACTTTACTTAGTGGCTTATAACGTGCTTTGAACTTTAACTCTTTAGACTTAGGAATTCATGCGTTTATAAGGTTAAGATTAATTATCTTATTTAAAATCTTATGGCATCATTTGGTCAGTAGTTAGCTTCAAGGCTTTATTACAAGTATACATAGACTTTCGTTACAAACATAACATAGCAAGGCACAAAGTACTTATATAATGTATAACTAAATGTTATCGAAGATGCCATGCTATGAATGAATGCCCTTCCCCAACTTGCTCTATTTAAGCCTTATGCACAATGTATATGATTAAAGTAATCCATCCATAAACATTCAATACCTTAATCATAATGAAATAATAAAATCAGGATGACACTGTGTCACCCGAGACACAAAAAACTACACTCACATGTTACCCTGAAGTTACGGGATACTTGAGTCCACAATTTCCTTAGCTTCCACTAACTCTTATCTTTTACTCTTCCCTTTTTTATGACATGTACCTCAAACCAAATTAACAAATCATTAAGATCTATTCAATTTATTTACCAACAATCCAACTTTTCATGTGTACTTATATATATATATATATATATATATATATATATATATATATATATATATATAAATACTCATAGATCAGTCCAACACCTACGCACATGTGTACATGCTCAAACAACCCTTATATACTTGTATATACACATCAAAACAATCTCAATTACATGTATACACAATTACATGGTCAAGACAGTCTAGTAGTTTCTCATTTTACTCATAACAGTCCAGCTTATAATTATATATCCAAGCACAATACTCAAAACAGTTCACTACTCAAAATTTCATAGAATTTACACCAAAAATAGTCCATGAATCATAACATACATATAGCTCCAAGACAGCCCTCATACTTTTTCTAACATAGCAAAACAGTCCAAACTTCATATATGTGTATACATAAAATTCAAGGCAACTTACATGCTTTTCTAACATAGCAAAATAGTCCAGAAATTTCACTATATCAGTGTAAAACAGTCCCATGTTTTAAAGAAATGGTCTCCCATGTTTTTCACTTACCAAAATCTACCCTCAAACTTTTATAATTTAATCCCTGATTTAGAGGATAAAACTGTCCATTAATCCTTGTTAAAATCAGCCCCTTAATTTCTTTACAAACACATAGTCATATACAAACAACCCTTCCCTACTTATAACAGTCCAATTCAGCCCTTAATTAATTACAAAAATAATTCTTCTATTTTAATTTAGAGCAAAACAGTCCCTAAATTGCTGCTATCATACAATGCAATCACAAATCATTTAAACATGATTCACTTATTTAATCAAAACATTAACCGAAAGCTTCAATCACTAGGAATTCATTTACAATCAAGGTATCACTTTAGCTATTTTTTGCAAGATTACAAGTGCATGTCGATTTGTTAATGTATCAATTGAAATATTCGAATGTCTTTATTACCTTATAAGTGTGCACATAAATATATATGTATTTTCAAAATTTATAAGATTAAAAAACACATTAGCAAATTACTCATACCACTCAATCTAGATACATGAATCATTCAAAAGTTCAAGGGAAAGTTCCTAATCGTAAATTTATCTCTCTCTAACTAAATACTAGCATTTAAGATACATAAGAGATTTATACAAGCCAAATTCTCAAGTTAGGTTCGATAACAAGAGGAAGGACGAGAATAATTACTCATTTCTCTTAGAATGATCGATCAAGGCTCAAAGGTTGGGGCTAACTAAGCTCAATTTTTTTCCAATTCCATTGCCGCAACCTCATTCTCCACCTCCCTTTTTGCTCTCGGTTTTATTCAATGAAGAATAAGGTGCTCCTCTTGGGATTATCATCCCTTAACCGAGAATTAACATATGTTTTTCCCCTCATGGGACAAGTGTGCAAGTCCATAATTTCAAAAAGTTTTAGCATGCAATCATCAAGTCTAAGACATTAGACGGTTTATTTATTAGCACAACGAGCATCCATTCATTCATTTCTTTCTTTTTGGTCCTAATCTCATAAATTAGTGACCTTAATTCTCAATAGATGAAATGACTTGGGAATCAAAAGTAATAACATCTTCTAAGCCTTGTTTTGGGATATTACAATGTGTGATATGGTTGCTTGATATGATAAGTGATTATGTACTAATGACCTGGAATATGTGTATATGAACTTTAATCTCAAAGTAAAGAGAAAAGGGTGAATAAACTATAGAGATCATAAGTGAGACCATTATGCTTAATGCTATTATTGTTAAAATAATGCTAAGAAAAAAGATGCATAATTGGTCATCTATGTTGAATGAGTTAGGGAACCTTATGTATATGAATGCATATGGTTTAAGTTATTGTAATTGGATGATTATATATGAGATATGGATTAATAAGTGGAAGATGATGTCATGTTCTAAATGAATGAATGTAAATATATGATTGAGTTATGGATGTACACCTATGCCTCGTATATTTGAAAAATGATGTTTATTATGTGAATGTAACCTAGTATTGAGACGAGGCCTTAAACATGTGAAACCCTTATGATTTTTGATGTGAATACAAAATCTATAGCAAGGAACCTTAGGTTTCAACAAATATTGGTTAAAACATAAATACACTTATTGCCTTAAGAGGAATAATTGAGATAAGGAAAGAAAGTTGTCCTATAATGCTTTAAAAAGAATATGAACTCTTAGTGCATGACTATTCAATCTTGATAATAATAATTAAAGCTATATGATATGAATATTAAGACTTATGAACTTTTAGATTTTGGTACCTTGTTAGCTTAATAGACCCCTAAACTATTTTGATAAGGATGTTTTATTAAATTGTAACTTTAAATACAAGAAACTCTTACCAAGAGTGAAGTAATGATCTATGGGCCTTAAATGGTTAAGAAGATCATAAAGTTGATAATCTGTTTAAGAACATTGAAGTTTATGATTAAAGATAAATTCTAAGGGATTGAGTAATAGATATAGAAAGTTTTGATAACTGAAGTATTAATAAGATGCATGTTAAGAGCTAATATTTTGTGGACTGTATAGTGAATGCATAATTGGTTGTACATGTACTGTTATTGAAGGTTGATCTATGAAATAATTAAAAAGTTTTAAATTTGCCATGATTCTGATGGCATGTTTAGATCAAAAGTGTTATGTTAACTTATGTTTGCTTGAAGGTTTGTTTGGTAACACATCCTAAATCGGTTTGCTTCCTAGTCCGGGTAGGGAGTGTTACATTTATTGGTACCAGAGCTAGAGTTAGTCAATTCTCAGACTAAACCGAAGTTGTTTGCATCATCTTTGTAATACTAAATGCATTTGACACCTAGGAATTTAAATGTTATTAAAGAATGTGACTTGCAAGCCTGACACGATCTTCTTTTATTCCTAATAACAATATGTCTATTAAAGACATAAGTAGTGTTGACGAAGAACACTCTATGAATCCTTTGAATATGAGAAATAAGGTAAGAATTCGACAAGATTCCATTAGACTCCTACATGTAAATCTTTATGAGAGTTTTGTATTTTTCACTATAGAACATGTAGGGAAAATTCGAGGACGATTTTTTCTTAAGGGGGAGAATTGTAATACCCTAAAATTGTGATAGGAGTTTTACAAGGCAAACACATAGTTGGAGAAGTTACCTTTAGACTATTTAAGACTCAAATTGAGTAAATTGAATAATTAAGTCAATGGAATCAAAAATGAAAGAGATAATTAAGATAAATATCAATTAGCAAATGAGTAAAGTAATTATATTTCAAGGATTATGAAGGAGCACATATGAGCATTAAGAGGTTAATTTAGTATTTTGATCAAGACATTAAGGATTGAATTATAAGGAAGAATATATGAGCTAGTGACTAAATTGTAAAATAGAGTGTGTAGCTTGTAGGACTAAAATGAAGTAAGAAAGAAACTTGCTCCATGCATGTGTAATTCCACCACTTTGGACGAGTGGAATCCAAATGGCCATGCAAGAGAACTAGCCGACCATGTGGTGGGGGGGGGGGAAGAGAACCATTTTCTCATTCCACCATCTTTCCCTTGGGATTTGCTCTCCCTTGGCTGAAATTAACAATGGAGAAGAGTAAGGGAAGTTTAATTTGGAGCTGATTTTGAAGTTTTGGAGCTGGAAATGCAAGGGAGATTAAAGCGCAAGTTGAGTTGATTATGAATGCAATGGTGTTGTAATGATTTTCTTAATGGACTAACGTTGTTTAAAGTATGCAATCTTGCTGTTGATTATGAGAAATAGTGTTAAATGATGCTGGAAATTTAACTTTAGGAAGGTATTTGTATGTCCCCTACAATTATTTGAAGTCACATGTTGTTTTGAAGTACTTAGAATCATTGAAACAAAGGTCAAATGCAATCTACCTAGAAAAGCTCTATTTTGGCAGTAAGGTTAGAAATTCATAGAAAATTCAATATGATGAGTTTGAGGATGAATTCTATATGTGTAGAACCATGTGTGAGTCTAGTTTAATCTCCAACAAACGGTGATTGATTTTGAGTTCAGAATCAAATGTTATGAATTTTTAAGTGAAAGTAGTGCTGAAAATCTGGAGACAGATTCTGCTCTGGACAATTTCTGTTTTGAAACTTCTAAAAATTCTCCTAATTGGTATAGAACTTGTTAAATTATGAGTCTTATACCTTTAAAAACGTGGTTGAATCTAGTTTGTAAAGATGTAAAGAGCTTTAAATTCCATTGTATACCATGTTCTGGAAAGACAGTTATTTGATGATAGCTCAAGTTACCAAATGTTAGAAATAAGGATCCAACTTGGAAACGGAATTAAGGAATGACTAGTATATGCATGGTTAATGCTTGAGTGATGATATTGGTTATATATATATATATATGTTAAGTTAATGTGTGTTACAAGATATGCATATTAATGGATGTATTGTGATAATTTAAATTAAAGATTGCTAGAGGAATCAAGGTTCAAGTAGGGACAGTTCAAAAATCAAACGAATTGGGTGAATAAAGTATTGAATAGAGGAAGCTCAAATGTAATTAGTGGATTGGGATATCCCTTAACTTCGGGATATAAGGTGAGTTTAACTAAGCCTTTGTGTGATAGTGTTTATTTATGACCGAAATATAATTTCGGTTTAAAACCTAGGATAGATAAAGGATAAATTATGATTGAAAGAATGTAAATAACCAAAATATACAAGAAATATGACGAAATGTGATGAAAGATATGGAAAGTAATTGGGAACTCAATTTGAGAATTGAGTTATGATAATAGTTACTTGATAAGCTTTAAGTACTTAGCTGATGCTATGAAATGAAATAAAAATGGATATTGAATATACTAATAGTTTGTACAAAGTAAGTCTTAATGGAAATTAATGAGTATGTATCTTAGTAAGCTTTGTCAAATGATACACCTATGGTAAAAACAAGTAAGCTCAAGCTAATCCCTTGTATAAATTATAGATTGATGATATGGTAAAGTATTGCATAAATTCTTGTTATGTGAGTGATAGTATTTCTTTGATTAAATGTTTGATGATAATTTGTTTGAGTAAGTTATGCAAATTTTGGTTTGAAATATACTAATGAATTAGAAGATAAGATTTGCGAATCATGAATGCTTATATTTGATTATGATGAGTATGAATCTATGACTTGTGGTCTGAATTGATAAACTTTGGAAACATGTGAGATTATATGATACAAGTAAATGAAATAATGGAGTTATACTTCTTTTGATCATTTGAACTTGGAGTTAAGCTCACTTTTGAAATGTGATATGATATGAATTACAAAGCTTTGAGTTCGAGTCAGTCATAGGTATAGTTGGAATACCATAGAGTCTAGTTAAGCTCGTATTTGGGGAGGACTACGGTCCTTATGTGGCGAAAGTAGGGGGATGTGGTTTGGTCATTTGGCGATAGTATGAGGGATTGACCAGTACCTTATGTTTGGCGACAGTTTGGTTTGAGATTCGAGTACCTAGACTACTTGATTACAAAGGTTATAAAATTTAAATAAGATTGAAACACTATCCAAATTACTTAGCTAAATGATTACTTGCATGATAAGTAAGACTAAATTAAGAACCATTTCAACTCATTCTTTTATGATACGATAATGTGCTTCAATCTTGCTAGAAGTCAATTGTATTATAGATGTATTGATAACAATTGATATATGATTTTAATTGTTTTCTATGATTCTTATAAAGTATATGAAGGATTGTTATAATATGTTTTATAAAGAAACATGATATGGCATTGATTGTTATGCTTGATCCTTGAAAAATATATGAAAGACACCGATGTGCTTATGAGTAAGGGACAAATTAGGATAGTGATTGCTTGTTGTATAATCTTTGACATGCTAATTGTGTATGCAAAGAAAATAAGACATTAATGTTAAGTAACTGAATCAATTGAATAGTACTTGTGATAAATTACCATGCTTTTGTGTGAAATTGTAATATGGTTTCAAATGCTAAGTTGCTTAACCATAAGTTCTATTACTTTTGTGTTAGATAGAATTGATAAGTTGACACAATTAGTTTTGCTATGATAATTAGTTTTTCCATGACAATTAGCTTAGCCATGTCAATTCGTTTTGCCATGACATTTGTCATGGTTTATGGATCATTAAACAAGTTTGAATTATTGAGATATATTGAGTTTTTGAATGAACCAATGATGATTGTGTAGTTTGTGCTTGAAATTTGAATTTTGGTTACATTGCTTGATATAAACAATTTGTAGACTGATTTGCAAGCTAAAATGTGGGATGTTTTGTAATATAAGTGGTTTGTTTTGCAAGCTAAAAGTGGAATGTTTTGCAAGCTAAGATGTGGACTTTTTTGTAAGCTAAAATGTGTTATGATTTGTAATACAACTGGAATGTTTTGCAAGTTAAAATGTTGACTGATTTGCAAGCTAAAAAGTGGATTGTTTTGCAAGCTAAAATGTGGACTGTTTTGTAAGCTAAAATTTGGATTGGTTGGTAATACAAGTGGACTGTTTTGCAAGCTAAAATTTGGACTGTTTTGTACGCTAAAATATGGATTGTTTTGTAAGCTAAAATATGGACTGGTTTGTAATAGAAGTGGACTCTTTTGCAAGCTAAAATGTGGACTATTTTGCAAGCTAAAATGTGGATTGTTTTGTGATATAAGTGGACTATTTTTGCAAGATAAAAATGTAACTGTTAGGTGAAGCATGAAAGACATGAGTTGAAAACTTAAGCTATATAATTCTTGGTAAATTAAATATGAAATGATCTAAAGAAAGTGTAAGTAGAGTGAACTTGGACTAAATGAAAGAAATTGATCAAAACTAAATCATAAGGACCTTGTAATGCAAATACATCTCCTTTTATCACTGTATGATGGATTGGTTTAGTTACTTCACTAAGTTCTTCTGAACTTACTTGTGTTTGAATGATTGATATTTCAAGTAGCTGCTCAGTGAATCGAGGAGCGTGTCAATTTTCGGCAGCAAGTCACATAAGACCTAATATTAGAGTATGTGATTAGTATTAATTGTTTTAAATTCCTAGGGTGGAAATACATGATTAAGATTTATGTTAACTATTTGGTTAGTTAACATATTTGTTCATTCAAGTCATGTTTATAGTACCTTATGAAGAAGGTACAAAGATTTTAATATTTTAATGCCTATGTGTGATATGGTTGCTTGATATGATAATTGATTGTGTACTAATGACCTGGAATATGTGTGTATGAACTTTAATCTCATAAAGTAAAGAGAAAAGGGTGAATAAACTATAGAGATCATAATTGATCCCATTATGCTTAATGCTATTATTGTTAAAATAATGCTAAGAAAAGAGATGCATATTTGGTCATCTATGTTGAATGAGTTAGGGAACCTTGTGTGTTTGAATGCTTATTGTTTAAGTTATTGTAATTTGATGATTATATATGAGATATTGATTAATAAGTGAAAGATGATGCCATGTTCTAAACGAATGAATGAATGTATGTATGTAACACCACCTTCTCGTTCTGGTAGAGATCTGGGTCAGATAGTGTTATTAGAAGACTAATCGAAAGTTCAGAAAAGGTTTCAGAGTTCAAAATCTAATCTAAGTATCATTTTGATTATCCTTAAGACTTATCCACTTTGTTGGTTACTAAACTTAATCGGAGTTGGGGTCAATTTTAAACTTTTCTTAATCTTAGGGATTAATTTGTAAATTTTTACCAGTTATTGATTTTAATCCAATTTCGTATTACCAATTGAAATTAAACTCTCCAATCATTGATCTAAGGTTTTCATTATTAGAACCTATCGAATTACTACGCCAATTAAACCAATTTGAGAGTTTTTACAAAAAATCAGTTTTGTGACTTAACTAAATTTACTAAATTTTACCAGTACACTTATAAACCATGCTACTATTGGTACGTCAATTTTTAGGGCATTCGGAATCCATTTACCAAGTTTCCACCTCAGGCTCATTTTAGGCACTTTTTAACCTATTCAAATTTAGTTATTATAAGCATACAACAAAACTACGTTACCAAGTCATCATACAACCATATAAAGGCTTATACAAAACTAGTTGGACCATATGCCACTTCACTAGGAGTTTATAGCAAGAGATAACATACATATATTGACTTGCAACCGCAAGAACACGATCAAGGCTCGAAATTGTTCAAGGTCCTGAAAATGCATGTGACACACATGTTAGGCTTACATAGCCTAGTGAGGTAGTTATAACAATTACAATGAATGATTAATATTATGAAATGCATGATAATCAAATACACAAGTAGTCATATTATACTATGCTCAATTCATGCTTATTACACATATTCTCATGCTTTCATATTCACATATTACATGTCACATAGTCATATCATAATCATATTGTCATAGCATAATTCATAGGCACATATCATATTAGGTACCATTGTATACACAGATTCCCCTGTACACCAACACATATAACAGAGAGTGGGCCGTAGCTCCGGAGATATATCCCTTACACAGCCGACACCACATATAGGCTGAAGCCTTTGACCGTAGTCATCCCTTACTTAACTGAGCTCAATAATCCTATGGCATGCCAATTGTATCCAATGTCCATAATTACACAAATTCACATAGTCCATATTTTTTTCAAGTCATATCATATCAAATATCAAAATGAGCCCTATCTCTATATCATGTGACATTTCATATCATTTTCATATATCACATACGTGTAGCATATCATAGTCATGTTTTCATATGTCAAAGCAATGCATGGCACTTACCAAATTTGCCGATCGAATTCGACATAGTTGCTCTACGTGATCCCTTAAACAAATACAAACATAATCACAGAATAATGCAACGGGATGGCACTGAGCATATCCCTTGACACAACTATACTCACCTCGACAACCTGATGTTTTTAAGACTCTCGGATAACAACGCCTTTATCCTTGGCTTTCGAAAGAGATGACGGTTGTTCTTTATCAACCTTTTGAGCTAGGTTAACCAATAGGAATTGGTTAGAATCGACAAAATGACATCGAATCAATACGAAAATATTAACCAAGGATTCTAGCTTACCTAATCGATAGCAAGGACTAATTTATTAAACCAAAAACTTAAGCTTACCACCTTATCACTGAATCAATTTATTTGTTTTTTCCTTACTTTCCTATCTTCTTTGTGCATACCCCCCTTTTATACTCAATTTGGCCAGGCTCAATGGCTTTCCCCATATTCAATGAACATGGGAGCCGTGGCATGTTGGGGCATAATGCCCTTTTTGGCTTGCCCACGTGGTGGGCAATTTGTGCCACAAGGGGCATTATCTTTCCCTAACGTGGGGAGCTCATGGCTGATTCCTTCAATTGAAGGAATTAGCTATGGCCCCCCCACTCATGGCATTTATTTATTTATTTATTTTAATAATAATAAAATGATACAGTTAGCCCGAATAACCTTTATTGCTTCAAATTAGGTACAAGATCGAGCTAATTATATAATCGGTTCAAAATATTCGATCACTGGAACTTAACCTCGACTAGACCAGTTTTCAGGGTGTGACAACTTTCCCCCTTAAGAAAATTCGTCCTCAAATTTTCATTTTAGGCGAACAGATGAGTATATTATTTCTGCATAGTCTCCTCAGGTTCCCATGTTGCCTCTTCAACGGAATGTCTTCGCCACAAAACTTTCACTAAGGGCACAATCTTGTTACGAAGCCTCTTGGTCTCTTATCTAAACAGGTTCTTCCTTGTATATTGATTAGATAGGATTTCCACAAACTTTGGCTCGATCACATGGGAATGGTCTGATTGGTACTTCCGTAGCATAGATACATGGAAGACGTTGTGAATCCAACTTAACTCCTCAGGGAGAGCTAATCGCAGGCAACATGTCCAACCTTTTTAATCACCTCGAATAGACCAATGAAGCGAGGACTTAGCTTTCTTTTCTTTCCGAAACGAAGAATCTTCTTTCACGGAGATACTTTGAGGAATGCCTTTTCACCAACCTCGTACTGAATATCTCTCCTACCCAGGTCAGCATAGGACTTATATCGGTCAAAGACAACTTTAAGCTGGTCACTAATATGGTAGTCTTTTCTTCGGTTTCTCGAAGTAAGTCAGGGCCTAGCATCTTGCCTTCATCGAGTTCAGTCTAACAAAGAGGAGTTCTACACCTTCTTCCATTGAGAGCTTCATACAGAGCCATTTGAATTGAAGCCTGGAAATTGTTGTTGTAAGCAAACTCGACAAGGGTAGGGATTTCTCCCACGTATTCCCAAAGTTAATGACACAGGCTCGGAGCATATCTTCCAGGACCTACAAGGAAGAATCATGATTGGTACAAACACTTATTCACACAACTTAGAGAAGGGTTTAGAGTTACCTGAATAACCCATTCAGATTGGCCGTCAGTTTGAGGATGGAAGGTGGTGCTAAGATGCACTCGCGTTCCCAAGGCCTTGTGTAAGGTCCTCCAAAACCGAGACATAAATCGTGGGTCATGATCGGAGATGATAGATACCAGAATTCTGTGTAAGTGAATAACTTCACGGATGTACAACTCTACGAGCTTAGGCAAGCTGAAATCCATTCTTACTGGAAGGAAGTGAGCAGACTTAGTGAATCGGTCCACAATGACCCATATTATAACACCCCTACCCCGGGTTAGTAGCAAACCGGCTCGGGAGCGTTACCAAGCAAGAACAAGGCATTACAAGCAAGAATAAGGCAAGAATAGATTAACTCTTCCTTATTCGATGAGTTACATAACTAGCAAGCAACCAAGCATTCATAACATAACATGCAAGCCATCTCACATTTTGATTACAAGTCATTATAGGTTACAACTTTAACCATTCAATTAACTTCATTTTACCACTATCATTCGAATAGCCTAAGTGTGCAAACATACTTCCATTTCATTTGATTGTTCCTTAGATTGATACATATAACATATCATACCTAAACTTACTAAACATGATTATTTGATCATACTATTGCATGTAACTTGTTTCCAAACAACTGTACCATTCGACAATCACCATACAAACACAAAACAACACCTACATCATGGTATATTCATACAAGACTATATCATTCCAAAAGACATTCGAATGGTAAGACAAACAAGCATGATTCATCTCGTTACTTTTAATTCAAGCAAGACATGAAACATTTAATGTAACTTCAATTAGACATGATCATTAAGGCACCCAATGGTACATACCTTGAGTCCAAGCAAGCTAGCATTGCCATTTCTTGCTATTGGCAACCATAAGATTAAGTATATATAAACATTCATGCTATTCATTCAATCATACACATGTTCATTAAATAAGGCATTCGATTATCACAAGTAAATTAGATTGTGAACATTTGCAATCAATTTATTACATATATGAGCTGCAAAATACTTATATTCACAAAGAAATTTAGTTCATCACATGTCTCAAACTTAACAACTAAGTTCATAACATAGAAGGCCCATACAAGGACAATATATACAAGTACTCAACTTCCAAAATGCATGGTCAAGATAAACTATATACAATCTAGTGCCACCAATCTAGGAGCATTCAAAATAAGTATGAAATCATACTTTAACTTTGCTTGTGTGTTGGTTCGAGCTTAAGGAAACAGGCTTCAGAATCAAGCAACAATCGAATCCTTTATCTTGTTGGTTGGGAAGAATGAAAACAAGAGTGATAAGTACAAGAATATACTTAGTGAGGTAGTAACTAGTTCTAACCAATTGTTATTTCAAGTTAGGTATCAATTAGACAAGAATGATCCTAGCTAAGGATTTTAAGCATTCAGCTAGCATAAGAGACAAGAGACAATGAATCATAATTCATGCTTTCATATCAAGAATCAAGCAAATCATGCTTACATGACAAGTAATCAAGCAAATCATGCTTACATAACAAGAAATCAAGCTAATCATGCTTACATGACAAATAACATACAATTCATGGCTTTCATGTCAAGTAACATTCATTATATAACTTTCAAGACAAGTAACATGTATTATAGGATTGTTATTTCATTTGCTATCATTTAAACAACCCCCTTGGTACTTAGTTTGTATAGGTAATCGAGTCTCCAACCAACTGCCGCCACAAGATGCACTGTAGTGCTGGTCAACCCTCCTACTGTCACCAAAGACCACATACGTACCATCCATATGTCGCCAAATATATAATTATCAAGACAAGTAACATGTATTATAGGATTGTTATTTCATTTGCTATCATTTAAACAACCCCCTTGGTACTTAGTTTGCATAGGTAATCGAGTCTCCAACCAAATGTCGCCACAAGATGCACCGTAGTGTTGGTCAACCCTCATACTGTCGCCAAAGACCACATACGTACCCTCCGTCTATTGCCAAATAAGGGCCTTAGCCCTGGACTGTAGTCCACCCTGACATAATGAGCTCTAGACTCTAAGGCATGCCCTTCTACCTAATCCAACTAGCTACCAAGGTTGTTCGATTTTAGCCATTTATACAAGTATTTCAAGTTCAAGATCATATCAATTATTCAGCAAGTTCATTATATACTAGGCCCTTAGACCAATTGAGCCATAGCTCACATATCATGTAATTCTCATGTGTTCTTTTCATTAATTTGGGATAACATTTCAAGCAATATCTTTAAGCATTCGATCACATGCCATATCACACATACAAGCACCAGTGTTACCACTTAAACATGCTTAGCAATCGAATTATACATGAATTCAAGGATGTGGTCAAGTTTCATGCATTACTTTAATCATACTTCCCTTATTATATCAAGATCATATTAAGTCAATTAACAATTCAAGAATTTAGACATGCTTGCTTTAGTTAGGACCTAGTCCTAACTCTCAAGTAAACTACACTCACAATACTCCAAGCTTAGCTAGTCCTGGATCCACACTCCATTGTTCTTAGCTTTAGGATGTTCCACTCTTTCCTCTTCCACCAAGTTCACTCATGGTTCTAACACATTACGCAAGTAAATACATATTAAAACAAGTTAACATAATCATTGAACCAAGGCAATATTACCAATACACAACATATACAAATCCGGCAGTATGTTCATATATATTATTTACTATATATAACTACACTTGTCTATACTCTAATTCTTGTAAAGCAGGGCAGTAAACACTGTCCCAAAACTGTTTACAAAATAGTTTTCAAAACTGCCACAAAACAGTGTACAATTACCTAAACTGTTGTTACTAGGCAGCATGTACTCTGCTCGCTTAAACATGCATAACTTTCATTATGTACGTCAGAATTTCAATTGGTTTACACCGTTGGAAAGATAACTTAATTTTATTTCTAGCCATATAGGCCTTGAATTTTAGTTCTTTGCCAATTAATACAGTGTTTAGCTTAAAGACATGGCAATTTATAACACTGGACAGTTTTGCACTGTCCTTACTGTTTCTTCTCTACAATTCATTCTACAATCTATAATCCAGTTCTGTTTTCTACTAATGATTTTAGACATGTTAAGGCACTATCCATATAAAATTCCGCCTTAAAATCCATTTATGCAATTTATGGTGATTTCTCAAAGTTACTACCCAGAATAGAGTATTCTGTGCAGATTACAGTAGGTTGAGTTTCTAGCTTCATAACTGATCTAAAGAAGATTCTAACATTGCAATTCAACTTATTTTCATGTTCTTACATGTCTAGGTCAGTTTAATTCACTTAGCACTGTGCTTAAAATGGGGAATTATATACAATTTGCGTATTTACACATTTCAACCAGTAAAACAGTCCCTAATCAAAACTAGTTTCACCCATGATCCCTATTTTCGATTCATAGGCAATTAAACTACATTCAAGCAACAACTCAATGTAAATTTCAAGCATAACAATCATCCTATTCAATTATATGAATCCAAATTCAATCTCTATCATCAATCATTCATTCAATAAAGTTGCTAGGGAGAAAGGATTTAGAAACCACTTACAATCTTCCTAGCTATTCAATTACATGCAAATATGATCACATTCAAGCTTCCTTCATCTGCAATGGTGGCTTTCTTTTCCTAGATGATTGAGTAGGGTTCGGCCAAGGTAAGAGAAAGGTGGAGTGGAGAAGAGGATAGGAAGATGGACACCTAGCCATGTTGTTATCACTTGGCTTGGCTATTTCCCTCCACTTGGCAAATTATGGTCTAATTGCTTCATAAATCCTTAATTACAAATCCTAGTTGCATGCAATTCTACATTTACAAATTATTACTATTTGATCCTTCATGATTCGGCTACTTATTTATCAATCCATCTGATTTAGTCACTAGGTTTAATCAATTCTTCTAATTTATAGATTGTTTGAACAATTAAGTTCTAATTAGTTTGTGAAATGTACTTGGCCATGATTCGGGGTATTACAATTCTCCTCCCGTTAAAATAAATTCGTCCTCGAATTTAACTGAATCGAATAGGTGAGGATATTGCTTCCTCATGATTTCTTCAGATTCCCAAGTTGCTTCTTCTACCTTGTGGTTTCTCCACAAGACTTTGACAAGAGGAACGATTTTGTTCCTGAGCTTTCTAACTTCATGATCAAGAATTCGAACTGGTTCTTCTTCGTAAGACAAGTCAGGATTCAATTCTACTTCTTTAGGCTCAAGGACATGGGGTGGATCAGATCTATATCTTCTAAGCATAGAAACATGGAAGACATTATGGATCTTATCGGATTCACTAGGGAGTGCCAATCGATAAGCCACTAGACCAATCCTTTCAAGGATTTTGAATGGTCAAATAAACCGAGGGCTGAGCTTTCCCTTTTTTTCCAAATCGAAAGACTTTCATCTAGGGTGACACCTTAAGGAAGACCTTGTCTCCAACATTGTGTTGAATGTCTCTTCTTTTCATGTCAGCATAAGCTTTTTGCCTATCAAAGGCTGCTTTTAATCGATCATGAATAATCTTCACTTGTTTTTCAGTTTCTCTAAGCAACTGAATTCCCAAAGCTTTGTTTTCTCCCAATTCAGACCAGCACGAGGGAGTTCTACATTTCCTTCCGTATAGAGCTTCGAAGGGAGCCATCTGAATAGATGTCTGGTAGCTATTGTTGTAAGCAAACTCTACTAGGAGTAGAGATTTCTCCTAGTTCTTTCTGAAGTCTATAACACAAGCACGTAGCATGTCTTCAAGCACTTGGATGCTTCTTTCAGATTGTCCATCTGATTGAGGATGAAAGGTTGTACTAAGGTGAACTTTAGCTCCTAGAGCCTTCTGTAAGGAATTCCAGAATCGGGAAGCAAATTTGGGGTCTCGATCGGAGATTATAGTTGTTGGTACACCGTGTAATCGAATCACTTCATGAATGTATAGCTCGACTAAGGTTTCCAAGATCATGTTCATTCGAACAGGGATGAAATGAGTAGACTTTGTGAATCTATCAACAATCACCCATACAACATCATTCTTTCTTGGAGTGGAAGGGAGATCAGTAACGAAATCCATTGTAATCCGATCCCATTTCCACTAAGGGAATTCGATTGGTTGGAGCAATCCAGTAGGGACTTGATGCTCGGCTTTAACTCTCTGACAAGTTAATCACTTTAACTCTCGCCTTCATGCCTGGCCACCAGTATAGTGGCTTTAGATCCTTGCACATCTTAACCGATCCCAGGTGAATCGAGAAAGAGCTTTGATGAGCTTCTTGCAACATCTCTTGTTTTAGTTCCTCATTGTTAGAAACACATACTCTATCTTTGAAATAGAGGAGCCCATTCGACTTAAGGGAGAAGTCAGAATTAGACTCGAAGTCTACCTTGGACATGATCTTCTGAAGGTCTTGATCAATTTGTTGGAGTTCTTTGATTCTCGAGATTAGACTAGATTGAACTTGAAGTTCAGACAAGAATTTTTGTCTTTTTGATAAACGGAAATGGGCATTGATAGCCAAGGAAGCTACAAACGAATGGATAAGATCATTAAGAGAGATTTTCGAATGGTTACTTGTAAGACAAGAAAGGTTTAATTCGTATGGATTATTCTAGGATTTAGATTTAAGGGTTTACCCGAGTATGGTCTGTGACTAAGGGCATCAACAACCACATTTGCTTTCCCCGGATGGTAGTCGATAACCAAATCGTAGTCTTTAAGTAACTCTAGCCATCTCCTTTGTCTCAAATTCAAGTCTTTCTAGGTCAAATTCAAGCCATATTTTGAGAGCAAATACGATGTCTACCAATTCTAGATCGTGTGTAGGGAAGTTTGTCTCGTGTCGTTTTAGTTGCCTTGAAGTGTATGCTACCACTTTTCCATCTTGCATTAGGACACATCCTAGTCCCAAATGAGATGCATAATTGTAAACAATGTACTCATTGCCCGATACTGGTTGGATGAGAACCAGAGCATGAGTCAGGGCTTGTTTAAGCTGATTGAAGCTTCGTTGTTGATTCTCCGACCATACAAAGGGTGTATTGATAAGTGTTCAAAAGTACTATTTTTCTTACCCTTTTTACTCATATTATTGTTAGACTTAGGCTCATATTAGTTGCATAATTAGCCATTCATGCATTAATCCATGTTTCCTTCCAACGTTGAGCTTGATTACACAACTTGGTAGTTTTTGTGGGAAAAGATGCTACTTTGGTGTGTTTTGTGTGTATGTGCAAGATCATTTGCCAAAGCGAGGCATGAAGGAGACGCCGAGCTAGTTGCCAGGGCAATGCATGAAGGAGACGCCGAGCCAGTTGCCAGGGCAATGCATGAAGGAGACGCCGAGCCAGTTGCCAGGGCAATTCTCGACAAGAGCAAAGGTGATATGGTAGTCGAAATTGATGACTAGACAAGCCCAAGATGACGTGGAGCAAAGCCCAATCCCAAAGGAATTTGATTTCCATGAAGAGATTAAAGAAGAATTAAATTCCAAGAAGATAGGAGAAGTTCTAGTAGGAATATAATTATAATAAAGAATTATATTCTTTAAAGATAATTTAATTCCAACTTAACTTCCTCCTCAAAGAAGGAGTTTGACCTAGCCCTATAAATAAGAGGGAGATTTCGACAATCCATAGAGAGGAAGAGAGGGGAATTTTGACAACACCAAGGAGGGCAAGAGGAGAGAATTTTCGACAAGCATCTAGGGCAAGGAGGATTTTGACAAGCCTCCTTCTTCATCTTTTCTTTCTTGTTCGATTGGGTTCATGCTAGGGATTAATTATCTTGTGTTTCTTTGGAACCTAGCCATGAACTAAATCTATTTGGCTATGGTTATTGTGTTTTGTGGTTGTGAGAAACTATTGGTTTTTGTTTAGGTAATAAGAGTTTGCACTTTTCTATTCAAGGTTTATTCATTCTTGGTTCTTATTCTTGTTTGCGAGTGAATTGGGAAATGATCTCGTGATTTCATCATTTATCTAATATCGGGAGAGTTAGATTCAAGAAATGAATGAATATGATTTTTATTCAATCTATTGATGGTGAAGATTAATCCGGCTTAGGAATAAGTCAAGGATTTCAACGGCTAAGAGGAGCGCAAGATTGGTTGTTGTTCACCCTTGATTCACGCAGGGATGTATTATCAAGGCATGCACAAGTAGCTAGAGTTTCGACTTAGGGATAAGAAGAAACCATTGAAGAACGTTCTGCCGAACCTTGAAGGTTGCTGCCCAGACGCCCAAGTAGTTGCCCAACTAATTGCCCAGGCAACCATCGATTAGCTACCAAGGCAACCCCGTTGTGCAAGTTGCCACGGCAACTGAGTTGCCCGTGCACTCTTTTACCAAGATGATCCAATCGGCTATCACACCTCAACTCACGATAACCTCGCCTATCTCTCTCTCATTTGATCTCATTTATTCTTTTACTTTATTGCTTTCTATATTAGTTATTAGCTAAAACTCCAATAATCCTTTATTTGTGTTTTTACTTTTTACAGTGCAAGAGACTAGATTCTTGAAGTGGCACCAATCCCTGTGGAGACGATATCTTTTATACTATAACTTGCAACGTGTATACTTGCACAATTGCGTAGCACTTATTACGCGCAACAAGTTTTTGGCGCCGTTGCCGGGGATTGGCAATAGCAACTTTGTTTTTATTTTCTTGCACTTTCTTTTTACTTTTTTTGTTTAAAATTCAAAGGGCTAACAAACTTTGGTTTTGCATTGGTATATGACCAGGGCGAGACCAACTACACCAGAATATCCCTTTGATCCAGAAATCGAACGAACCTTACAAAGACTTAGACGAAGGATAAGAGTAGCAATGGCAAATCAAGACGGCAATATGAATCAAGATGTTCTAGCAAGAGGAGTGATTCTTGCACGAAACAGGACTATTCGAGACTATCTTGAAGAAGATCTTGATTGACTTAATCCAGGAGTTGTCGCACCTGAAATTGAAGCCGACCACTTTGATTTAAAACCGATAATGTTTAATATGAACAACACAATTGGTCAATTTGGCGGCTCAGCAACTGAAGATGCACGGCAACATATGAAATCTTTCCTCGAGATTTGCAACTCGTTCAAAATACACAGAGTCACCCCTGATGTCTTACGATTAAGATTATTCCCCCATTCACTGAGGGATAGGGCGAAAGCATGGTTGAATAGCATTCCTGCTGGGTCAATAGCATCTTGGATCGATCTTTATCGTGATTTCCTTGCTCAGTTTAATCCTACAAATTTGACTGATAAGCTTCGTAATGACATTACTTCTTTTCGGCAGGCAGGTGATGAATCCATGTACGAGGCTTGGGAGCGATATAGAGAACTTCTACACAAATTCCCCCTACACCGATTCTCGGTGTGGACTCAAGTAACAATGTTTTGCAATGCCGTGAATACACCAACATGGATGATGCTAGATGCCTCGGCAAACGGCATACTCCTAGATAAGTCGCCGGAGGAAGAAAAGCAAATTTTAAACAGGCTGGCCAAGAATGATTATCAATTCCCATCTACTAGAAGAGGAGGAGTTAGACGCCAAGCCACAATACATGAACTAGGATCATCAGATTCATTTTCCGCACAATTGGCCACTTTATCCAATATGGTCCAGAACATGCAAAAACCAAACAACACACATGAGGTCAAGGTAATGGATTATTTTTGTGAGTTATGTGGTGATAACCATAATTCTTCTGAATGTATGCAGAATCCGGAATCCAGCTTCTATGTGGGGAATTACAATCGGAACAACAATGTGATGTCCAATACATACAATCCAGCTTGGAAGAAGCACCCAAATTTTTCATGGAGTAATCCCAACAATGCTCTAAACCAGAACAATCAGAATGCACAAGCATCGGGATTCCAGCAGAATGTGCCACGGCAACAGTTGCCGCAGCAACAACCGACAACATCTAGTTCTTTGGAAAATTCTCTAAATGCTTTTATGATGAAAACCGAATCTTATATGGCTGAGAATAGTAACTTCATAAAAAGAACTGATGCTTTTATTAATAGGACCTAGATGAGATTGCAAAACTAAGAGGCGGTAATCAAATCATTGGAAAATCAAGTCGGACAGTTTGCTCAAAATCTGAATACTAGACCGTAAGGATGTTTACCTAGCGATACTGAAGTCGCAAGAGGAACTGGCCCTGAGCAATGTAAGGCAATCACCACTAGAAGTGGCCAACAACTTAGAGAGGCTCAAACCCGCTCATCAAACAAAACTCCACAAAAAGATCAAGATGAACCTAGCGGCAAAGCCTCAGATGCTGAACCAGGAATTGCCGCGGCAACCGGCAATAATCATGCCTCGACAACCGACGATAATGACGCTTCGGCAACTTGTGATAAGCATGCCTCGGCAACCCCAGTTGATAATGCCTAGGCAACTCCAGTTGTCCCGGAAATGCCGTTAATCAGGTTTCAAACCAATGAAAGGATCGAAGATATCCGACTTCCACCACCATTCCCACAAAGGTTGAAGCGACAAAAGCAAGAATACCAATTCAAGAAGTTTCTTGATATCCTAAAGCATGTCCACATCAACTTGCCATTGGTGGAAGCAATTGAACAAATGCAAAACTATGCCAAGTTTCTTAAAGACATTGTGTCCAAGAGAACAAGGCTAGGAGAGTTTGAAACAGTTACCGCAACAGAGGGATGCATGGCAGTGTTGCACAATCGTATGCCACCCAAGTTGAAGGATCCCGGAAGTTTCACAATACCCTGTTCTATTGGAAATCACTATGTCGGGAAAGCATTATGCGACCTTGGGGCTAGCATAAACTTGATGCCTAAATCGATTTCTAGAAACTAGGAATCGGGAAGGCAAGACCTACAACAGATATGCTACAGCTAGCCGACAGATCCTATGTGCATCCAGAGGGAAAAATTGAGGACATACTGGTAAAAGTTGATAAATTTATTTTTCCCGCTAACTTTATTGTTTTGGATTGTGAAGCAGATGAGCATGCACCTATCATTCTCGGGAGACCATTCCTAGCAACAGGGAGAACCTTGATCGATATTGAAAAGGGAGGACTCACAATGAGGGTGAATGACCAGCAAGTTAAACTAAATGTGTTCCAAACACTAAGGCATGCCGATGATCCAGAAGAATACCAACTTCTTCATGCCACGACAGAGTTTAACTTCGACGAGGAATTTAGTTGCCTCGGCAACTACATTACCGATCAAGAGGAACCTGAGGAGTATGAAAAACCGGTCGATGAGGAACAACAAGAAGAGGCAAATTGGCTAGTCAATCGACCAGGTACATACTTTGAACCACTGGATTACTCAGGTAAGGAAGGTAAGCTCGAAAAACCCTCTATTGAACAACCGCCGATTCTTGAGTTGAAACAATTGCCAGAGCAACTAAAATATGCATACCTAGGAACCGATAATACATTGCCTGTAATTATTTCTTCTAAGTTACAGCCTGAGTAGGAAAAGAAGCTGATCAAGATGTTGAAGCTACACAAAAAGGCAATAGGGTGGACAATTGCTGACTTGAAGGGAATTAGCCCGGCAATGTGCATGCACAAGATTTTGTTGGAAGATGATCACAAACCTTCAATTGAGGCCCAGAGGAGACTGAATCATGCCATGAAAGGGGTTGTACTGAAAGAAATCATCAAGTGGCTTGACGCCGACATTATATACCCTATCTCTGATAGTACATGGGTAAGTCTGGTACAATGCGTACCAAAAAAGGGAGGTATAACGGTGGTAAGTAACGAAAACAATGAACTCATTCCAACCAGGACTGTGACCGGTTGGAGGGTTTGTATGGATTATCGAAAGCTAAACAAAGCCACTAGGAAAGATCACTTCTCATTACCCTTTATTGATCAAATGCTTGACCGTCTTGCAGGTAAACCGTTTTATTGTTTTCTTGATGGTTATTCAGGTTACAATCAAATTGCCATTGCACCAGAAGATCAAGAAAAGACAACCTTCACATGCCCATACGATACTTATGCCTTCCGAAGGATGCCGTTTGGATTGTGTAACGTCCTGGCAACCTTCCAAAGATGCATGATGGCGCTCTTTTTAGACATGGTCAAAGACTTCCTTGAGATCTTCATGGATGATTTTTCTGTTTTTGGTAATGACTTCGACAGTTGTCTCGGCAATTTAGAGAGGGTGTTGGCAAGATGTGAAGAAACTGATTTAGTCCTCAATTGGGAGAAATGCCATTTTATGGTAGATGAAGGAATAGTGCTCGGCCACAATATTTCATCCAAGGGAATTGAAGTAGACAAAGCCAAGGTGGACGTGATCGAGAGATTACCCCCACCAAGTTCAGTTTAAGGAATTAAAAGTTTTCTTGGACATGCAGGTTTTTACAGGAGGTTCATTCATAATTTTTCTAAAATCACTAAACCCTTGTGCAATTTTCTTGAACAGGATAAATTCTTAGATTTTGATGATTCTTGCACCCAAGCATTCGAAACCCTAAAGAAAAAGCTTGCCTCGGTAGCCATTGTCGTTCCACCAGATTGGACGCTACCTTTTGAGCTCATGTGTGATGCAAGTGATTTCGCGGTAGGAGCAGTCCTAGGCCAACGCACAGGTAAGACCTTCCATGTGATATACTACGCTAGAAAACTCTTAATAGTGCTCAAGTGAATTACACAACAATGGAGAAAGAGTTACTAGCTGTAGTTTTCGCATTTGACAAGTTTCGATCCTATTTGATTGGTACAAAGGTAATTGTTCATACGGACCATTCGGCAATCAAATATCTATTTGCTAAAAAGGATGCCAAACCTCGTTTGATTCGTTGGATATTACTTTTACAAGAATTTGATATTGAAATTAATCACGTTTGGAACGCAATAGGGAGGAGGATGCGAATCAGAGATATGCGATGCATTCCCGGATGAACAACTTTTAGTAGCCTCGGCAACCATGGATGCACACGCCTCGGCAACCCTCGACGCCGCAGCAGCCTTTGACGCTAACGCCTTGGCAATTTTAGGAGCAGTCACCATGACAGCACATGCCTCGGCAATACCCTGGTACGTGGATTTAGTTAATTTCATTGTTTGTGGTATTTTACCTTATGGCATTACTCACCAAGGGAAGAAGCGGTTTCGCCATGATGCTAAGCATTACTTTTGGGACAAGCCTCTTTTGTTTAAAAAATGTGCAGATCAAGTTATACGCCGATGTGTCCCTGAAGAAGAGAAACAGAATGTACTCCGGCAATGCCATTCTTCACCCTATGGAGGACATTTTGGAGGAACTCGTACCGCGGCCAAAGTTTTGCAATCCGGTTTGTATTGGCCAACATTGTACAAAGATGCCCAAGACTTTTACAAGTAATGTGATCGTTGCAGAGGACGGGCAATATCTCTAGATGACATGAGATGCCGCTCCAAAACATCATCGAGGTGGAATTGTTCGATGTATGGGGGATCGATTTTATGGGACCTTTCCCATCTTCATTCGGCAACCTCCACATTCTACTTGATGTCGCCTACGTGTCTAAATGGGCGGAGGCAGTTGCAGTTCCCAACAACGATTCCAAGACCGTGCAACGATTCTTGCAGAAAAACATATTTACACGGTTTGGGATGCCGAGAGCAATTATCAGTGACGAAGGCAAGCATTTTGACAACAAACTAATTATCAAGATGTTGCAACGCTTTGGCATATCACACAAGATCGCCACGGCATATCACCCACAAACCAACGGGCAAGCAGAAATTTCCAACCGGGAATTGAAGGGTATACTCGAGAAAGTTGTAAATCCCTCTAGGAAGGATTGGTCATTAAGACTAGATGATGCACTTTGGGCATATCGCACTGCATTCAAAACACCCTTAGGTATGTCCCCCTTTCGACTTGTCTATGGCAAAACATGCCATCTACCGGTGGAAATCGAACACAAGGCATACTGGGCAATCAAGACCGTGAATATGGATTGGGAAAGTTCCGGACAAAAGCGTTTGTTGGACCTCAATGAGATAGAAGAATTTCGTTCACTCGCCTATAACAATGCACGAATCTACAAGGAGAAAACAAAGCGATGGCATGACAAGAAACTATTGCCACGGCAATTCACGCCAGGGCAACTAGTTCTCTTATTCAATTCTCGGCTAAAACTTTTCCCGTGAAAGCTGAAATCAAGATGGTCGGGACCATTCAAAGTCATCAAACCATTCTCCCATGGTGCTGTGATAATCAAGTCCATCTCTGACAACCATGAATTCAAAGTTAATGGACAAAGATTGAAGCACTACAATGGTGCCCATGTGGAACGTAACAAGGAAGTGGTCAACTTAGGAGATGCATGAGCATGCTCTCCCTTTTGATATTTTTATTTTTATTTATTTATTTTTATTTTCGATTAATTATTTATTTTATTTTATTTTTACGAATTTTTATTATTATTTCTGATTATTATTAATTTTCTTTAGGATAGTTTTTTTTTATCTTTTTAAGTCTAAGAATCCCATTACACATCTTTATTTATTTTCTTTATTATTTTATCTTTAATTTTAATCCTTATTTGATTTGTCTTTGAATTGTAGGAAAAAAAGTTCAAGATAAAGAGGAATTTTAATCCAAGTAGGAAAACATCTTCAACAAGGAAACTAATGGGCTGAGTCTAAGGCTTATATAAAGCCTCCAATTTACCCTAATCACAACCCCTTTGCCGTCACCCTCTCCCTAAACCAAACCCTTTTTCGTTTTCCCCTAATCCCACCCACCTATCTTTTCTATAAAACCCATCACCCTTAACCTATTCCTACTTTCTATCTTGCAACTTTTTAGTTTCTTTTCTTTTCTTTTCTTTTCTTTGTTTTTACAAAACTCACAACCAAGATCATCCATGGCATCCAAGATTAAATTTTTAGTTCATCCAAGTTCCTCCAATGAACCAAGATACAAGAAGTTTGCTACACCGGTGGTTCAAGAAAGATTTCACTCCAAGTTTGAAAGCCGGAAGATTCATGAAGAACAAGGCTTTGAATACTCCAACTCTCATCAAGATTTCGGCCTTGAACCATTCATCTTCGAGAGGATTGCACATCAAAAGTGGCAAATCTTTTGCCATCAACCGAAACCGGGTAACATCTCATGGGTAAGAGAATTCTATGCTCACTCACCTAACCTGGATAATCCTTATGTTTTTGTTCGTGACAAGGCCATACTCATAAGTCCCGAAAACGTCAACACCTTTTACGGGCTTTACATTGAGAAGGACGAGCATCAAGCCTTCATTGATCAAATCACTCCCAAGCAACTCGACAAGGTGCTTCAAGAACTCACTCAACTGGGAACTCATTGGAACGACGGTAAATACAAGGGCACGGTAAATCGCCTTCAGCTTAAACCCGAGGCAAAACTATGGAATAAGTTTGTTAAAACTTCTTTAATGATCACCACACACAATACTACCGTTGATATACCACGTCTTTTGCTCATACATTCTATTTTGCATAATCGCATCATTAACATTGGAAAAATTATTTGTGATGAGATTTTTGTATGTAGCTCAAAAGATAAGGGTTCTCTTTTCTTCCCTTGCTGAATTTCTAATCTTTGCAAGGAGATGCATGTCCGAAGTGAGTCCACCGATGAAAAGGCCCTACCCAAGTCCAGTTGGAATTAAGCACTAATCCGAAAGCTAATGGGAGAGGCATCGGGAAATTCTTCAAGGCCTCCAATTGCCACGGCAACTCCTGCCGCCCCAGTAATCCATAATATCCAAGCACCTAACCCCCGGGCAACTCGGCCATCAACCCTGGGACACTTTGAAGCACTCTTGCAACCATTGGTGAGCCACCTAAGGCAAATTGAAGACCGGCAACTAATGTTCATGCGGTACATGAAGGAGCACAACAATGCCATCACCCAAGTCATCTGAGAAAGGTACTCGGACAGTCGCGTGTCGTTCCCAATCTTTCCTGCCGAGATCCTTGCCCCAGCAACCAATGAAGCAGTCGCCACGGCAACCGCAACAGATGATGCCGCGGCAACCTACATCGTGCCTGCACAAGCTGACGCCATGGCAACCAACCCTGAAGATGCCACGGCAACCAAAGCTAAAGACATCCCGGCAACCACTGCAAAAGCGAAAGGTAAAGCACCTATGCCCGAATCAACTCCTACGGAATCATTTTTTGATTTTTTCAGATTCGGACGAATCCTCCATTGCACCAACAAAGACCGCACCAATTGAATCCTCCAAGCGAAAAGCCAATAACATTGATAAAGAGGACGATGAGGACAACCCCGTACGAGGATCGATTCCACCACCTGCAACAAGAAAACAACCATCGCATTCAAACAAGAGAATCAAGACACCGACCAAAAGGAAACTAATCATCTACGATGACGAACTCTCGAAGTAAGTCCTCATATGCATTTTATTTTTCGTTAATTTTATTTAATGCATGCATTGAGGACAATGCCTCACTCGAGTTTGGGGGGGATTGTTATTAGTAGTTACCATGTTTTGTTACATTCATCTTAAGTATTACATTTAGGATACATAAATTGCTTGCCATGCCTTTGGTTGGAACAAGAATTGCTTAGATTTGATGAATATCCGATGATGACTTTGCCAATGCACTTAATTGATAGAATTTTTATTCTAGGATAACCATGGAAAAACTTAGAATTTTACTATGATGCTAAATTTGATGAAACACTGTTGTGATTTGATTGATTTAAGGAATTCTAGTGAACTTTGGTTGGTAATTAACAAATTGGGGGATTAGAATAAAAATTGGATGAATGCTAGAGGTGCCCGAAATTGGCTCTAGCATGTGCTAAAAAAATTGATCACTAGAGGTGCCCGAAACTGGCTCTAGTATGTGCTAAAAAAATTGATCGCTAGAGGTGCCCGAAACTGGCTCTAGTCGAATAAATTAACTTAAGAAAAATAAAAACAAAACACTAGAGGTGCCCAAAACTGGCTCTAGTTTGGGGGTGTGATAAGTGTTCAAAAGTACTATTTTTCTTACCCTTTTTACTCATATTATTGTTAGACTTAGGCTCATATTAGTTGCATAATTAGCCATTCATGCATTAATCCATGTTTCCTTCCAACGTTGAGTTTGATTACACAACTTGGTAGTTTTTGTGGGAAAAGATGCTGCTTTGGTGTGTTTTGTGTGTATGTGCAGTTTCATTTGCCAAAGCGAGGCTAGTTGCCAGGGCAATGCATGAAGGAGACGCCGAGCTAGTTGTCAGGGCAATGCATGAAGGAGACGCCGAGCGAGTTTCTAGGGCAATTGTCGACAAGAGCAAAGGTGATATGGTAGTCGAAATTGATGACTAGACAAGCCCAAGATGACGTGGAGCAAAGCCTAATCCCAAAGGAATTTGATTTCCATGAAGAGATTAAAGAAGAATTAAATTCCAATAAGATAGGAGAAGTTCTAGTAGGAATATAATTATAATAAAGAATTATATTCTTTAAAGATAATTTAATTCCAACTTAACTTTCTCCTCAAAGAAGGACTTTGACCTAGCCCTATAAATAAGAGGGAGATTTTGACAATCCATAGAGAGGAAGAGAGGGGAATTTCTACAACACCAAGGAGGGCAAGAGGAGAGAATTTTCGACAAGCATCTAGGGCAAGGAGGATTTCGACAAGCCTCCTTCTTCATCGTTTCTTTCTTGTTCGATTGGGTTCATGCTAGGGATTAATTATCTTGTGTTTCTTTGGAACCTAGCCATGAACTAAATCTATTTTGCTATGGTTATTGTGTTTTGTGGTTGTGAGAAACTATTGGTTTTTGTTTAGTTAATAAGAGTTTGCACTTTTCTATTCAAGGTTTATTCATTCTTGATTCTTATTCTTGTTTGTGAGTGAATTAGGAGAGGATCTCGTGATTTCATCTATTTATCTAATATCGGGAGAGTTAGATTCAAGAAATGAATGAATATGATCTTTATTCAATCTATTGATGGTGAAGATTAATCTGGCTTAGTAATAAGTCAAGGATTTCAACGGCTAAGAGGAGCGCAAGATTGGTTGTTGTTCACCCTTGATTCACGCAGGGATGTATTATCAAGGCATGCACAAGTAGCTAGAGTTTCGACTTAGGGATAAGAAGAAACCATTGAAGAATGCTCTGCCGAACCTTGAAGGTTGCTGCCCAGACGCCCAAGTAGTTGCCCAGGCAACCATCGATTAGTTGCCAAGGCAACCCCGTTGTGCAAGTTGCCACGACAACTGAGTTGCCCGTGCACTCTTTTACCAAGATGATCCAATCGGCTATCACACCTCAACTCACGATAACCTGGCCTATCTCTCTCTCATTTGATCTCATCTATTCTTTTACTTTATTGCTTTCTAGATTAGTTATTAGTTAAAAATCCTATAATCCTTTATTTGTGTTTTTACTTTTTACAATGCAAGAGACTAGATTCTTGAAGTGGCACCAATCCCTGTGGAGACGATATCTTTTATACTATAACTTGCAACGTGTATACTTGCACAATTGTGTAGCACTTATTACGCGCAACATGTATCTTTGCGAGTTAGCTTAGTTAAGCTTGCGGCAATGGATGAGAATCCCTTGACAAAACGACGATAATACCTGGCTAAATCGAGAAAGCTTCTAACCTCACCAACATTCCTCGGAGGTCTCCAATCCAGGATGGATTGAATTTTGCTCGGGTCTACTTTAATCCCTTCTACCGAGATAACATGGCCAAGGAACAAGATTTCTGATAGCCAAAATTCACAGTTAGAGAACTTTGCGAACAATTGATGTTCTCAAAGAGTTTGCAATAAAATTCGAATTTGTTCAGAATATTCTTCCTTATTCCGAGAATACACCATAATTTCATCAATGAAGACGACCACATACTTGTCAAGATAGGGCTTGAATACATGGTTCATAAGGTCCATGAAAGAAACCGGGGCATTCGTTAACCCGAATGGCATTACAAGGAATTCAAAATGGCCATATCGAGTATGAAGGGTTGTCCTGGGTACATCTTCTTCTTTTACCCTCATTTGGTAGTATCCTGATCAAAGATCGATCTTTGAGAACATTGAAGCATCCTTGAGTTGATCGAAAAGATCTTCTATCCTTGGGAGAGGATATCGATTCTTGATAGTAAGCTTATTCAATTGTCTGTAGTCAATACAAAGTCTCATAGTCCCGTCTTTCTTCTTCATGAACAAGATAGGAGCACCCAGGAGACGAGCTAGGCCGAATAAAGCCTTTGTCTTGTGGCTCTTGGAGTTGCTTCTTAAATTCTTTCAATTCAACAGGTGCCATTCAATAGGGTGTGATGGACACCGGAGTTGTTCTAGGTTGAACTTCAATCCTGAACTCTACTTCTCTAGTTGGAGGGAGACCAGGGAGTTCCTCGAGAAAAACATCAATAAATTCAGATACAATTGGCATACTAAGTAAGTCGAATTCATGTTCATCTTGTAAGACCATAGCAGCAAAGATTGAGGTTGGTTTCTTTTCAATTATGAGAATGGATTCATTTCCTAAACCCCAGAGATAAAGTCTCCTATTTTGGCAATCTACCCAGGCTTCATGCTTGCTTAACCAATATAGTCCTAGCACTAGATCGAACTCACAAGTTGGCAATACATATAGATCAATAGGAAAGGGTATGTTTTGAATGATTATGGAACATTCCTTTCAAAGGAAGTTAATGGACGTGATTCCCCTATAGGGTTCGAAACTACAAGGCCTTTATCAACAGTTTTAGATTTCAAATTTACAATCAAAGATGAGCATACAAAAGAATGTGTGGATCCCAAGTCTATTATAGCATAAACAAGAGTTGAAGTTAGCTCAACGGTACCGACTATGACATCGGGTGATTATTCATCTTCTTTTCCCCTGATATGATAGATTCGAGTAGGAGCCCGAGATTCTTGGTGAGTATAGGCATTCGAAATGCTATCCTTTGCCCTTCCCCTGATTTCTAGACTGACCTTGTTTGGGACCTTTGTTTCGAATGGAAGGAGCTGAGCTAGCATTTGCAAGAGTTCGATTCGGGACCTTGTTAGGATTCTAGGGACAATCCCTGATGTAGTGATCAGAGGTTCCACATAAGAAACATAGATTCTGTTGAGTTCTACATTGGCTAGTGTGATGCTTCTGGCAGAACTTGAAAGTAGGATATTGAACAGCTCTACCAAAATTCCTCGTACTATGAACAGAGATGATCGTGGCTGAAGGCTTGGTTACCGATTGGGGTCTCGGTATGTAGTTGCTCTTCTGGATAGGAGTGTAATTCGAAGATTTTTCCTTGGAGTATTTAGAATTCTTTGACTGCCAGTGAGGCTTGTCATCATTCCTGGATCGTTTGTCTTTCCAGGAGTTACCACTTTTGCATTTCTCAAAGGCCTTCATCTTCGCCTCGGTTGCAATAGCTCGGTTCACCAAATTTTGGAAGTCAGTGATACCCAGGGTAGTGAATATTGGACTCAGTTCATCATTCAATCCATCGATAAACACCTGACACTTGTCAGCATCAGTCTTGATGTATTCTGACTCGTACTTGCAATACTTGCAAAAATTGCTCACGTGCTATTCAATGGGTCGGCCACCTTGCTTGAGGTACAAGAAATGCTTCCGGTGCTCGGCCAGGTATTGTTCACTGATGTATTTCTTCCTGAATTCCTCGAGGTAGAATTTCCAAGTTATAGTTTCAGTAGGAGCAGTCAGTGTAGTGGTTTCCCACCAGCTTAGAGCTTCATCTGCCAATAGGACTATGGCACATTCGAGCTTGTGCTCATCAGGACAAGGTAGTTTTTTGGTCAGGATTCGAGTAGTGGCTTCTAACCAATGCTCAGCTACTTTGTGATTGGCTTTATCAGTGCCAGTGAAAGTATAAGCCCGGTGTTGAGCCAGCTTTTCAATCGGGGCTTTGTTTGGCATAACAGGAGGAGGAGGAATAGGATGGTCTCATTTCAAAGTAGTTACAAGATGATTGAACATCTCCTTCATGCTGAAGAGACATTCCTGCTGCACAGGATTTATAGCAAGAGCTTCCTGTTGAATAGCAGCTTGGGCTCGGGGTTTAGCTTGTTGTTGTGGATGATTCTGCTCCATCCTCACACTATCTCCTTCATTTGAGGAGTCTTCAGGACTTTCATCATCCCGAGCGAGCCTTGTTTCAGACATTCTACGTTTAAATAGAACAATTAGGAATTCAGTCTAGTTAAGCAAAGACACAAGCTATACAATACAAGTCTCCTAGGTGGCACAAGTATCCTATATGATGCAAGAGAGCCCAGTTTAGTCCTAGAACCGACTAAAAAGCTTTGATTACCACTAAATGTAACACCCCCTACCTCGGGTTAGTAGCAAACTGGCTTAGGAGCGTTACCAAGCAAGAACAAGGCATTACAAGCAAGAATAAGGCAAGAATAGATTAACTCATCATTATTAGATGAGTTAATTAACTAGCAAGCAACCAAGCATTCATAACTTAACATGCATGCCATCTCACATTTTGATTACAAGTCATTATAGGTTACTACTTTAACCATTCAATTAACTTCATTTACCACTGTCATTTGAATAGCCTAAGTGTGCAAACATACTTCCATTTCATTTCATTGTTCCTTAGATTGATACATATAACATCTCATACCTAAACTTACTAAACATGATTATTTTATGACACTATTTCATGTAACTTGTTTCCAAACAACTATACCATTCGGCAATCACCATACAAACACAAAACAACACCTACATCATGGTATATTCATACAAGACTATATCGTTCCACAAGGCATTCGAATGGTAAGACAAACAAGCATGATTCATCTCGTTCTACTTTCAATTCAAGCAAGACATGAAGCATTTCATGTAACTTCAATTAGACATGATCATTAAGGCACCCAATGGTACATACCTTGAGTCCAAGCACGCTAGCATTGCCATTTCTTACCATTGGCAACCATAAGATTAAGAATACATAAACATTCATGCTATTCATTCAATCATACACATGTTTATTAAACAAGGCATTCAATTATCACAAGTAGATTAGATTGTGAACATTTTCAATCAATTTGTTCATATATGCACATCAAAATACTTATATTCACAAAGAAATTTAGTTCACCACATGTCTAAAACTTAACAACCAAGTTCATAACATAGAAGGCCCATACAAGGACAATATATAAAAGTACTTAACTTCCAAAATGCATGATCAAGATAAACTATATACAATCTACTGCCACCAATCTAGGAGCATTCAAAATAAGTATGAAACCATACTTTAACTTTGCTTGTGTGTTGCTTATAGCTCAAGGAAACAAGCTTCAGAATTAAGCGATGATCGAATCCTTTATCTTGTTGGTTAGGAAGAATGAAAACAAGAGTGATAAGTACAAGAATGTACTTAGTGAGGTAGTAACTAGTTCTAATCAATTGTTATTTCAAGTTAAGTGTCAATTAGACAAGAATGATCCTAGCTAAGGATTTCAAGCATTCGGCTAGCATAAGAGACAAGAGACAATGAATCATAATTCATGCTTTCATATCAAGAATCAAGAAAATCATACTTACATGACAAGTAATCAAGCAAATCATGCTTACATAACAAGAAATCAAGCTAATCATGCTTACATGACAAGTAACATACAATTCATGGCTTTCATGTTAAGTAACATTCATTATATAACTTTCAAGACAAGTAACATGTGTTATAGGATTGTTATTTCATTTGTTATCATTTAAACAACCCCCTTGATACTTAGTTTGTATAGGTAATCGAGTCTCCAACCATCGCCACAAGATGCACCGTAGTGTTGGTCAACCCTCCTACTATCGCCAAAGACCACATACGTACCCCCCGTCTATCGCCAAATAGGGACCTTAGCCCTGGACTGTAGTCCACCCTGACACAATGAGCTCTAGACTCTAAGGCATGCCCTTCTACCTAATCCAACTAGCTACCAAGGTTGTTCGATTTTAGCCATTTATACAAGTATTTCAAGTTCAAGATCATATCAAGTATTCAGCAAGTTCATTATATACTAGGCCCTTAGACCAATTGAGCCATAGCTCACATATCATGTAATTCTCATGTGTTCTTTTCATTAATTTGGGATAACATTTCAAGTAATATCTTTAAGCATTCGATCACATGCCATATCACATATACAAGCACCAGTGTTACCACTTAAACATGCTTAGCAATCGAATTATACATGAATTCAAGGATGTGATCAAGTTTGATGCATTACTTTAATCATACTTCCATTATTAGATCAAGATCATATTAAGTCAATTAACAATTCAAGAATTTAGACATGCTTGCTTTAGTTAGGACCTAGTCCTAACTCTCAAGTAAACTACACTCACAATACTCCAAGCTTAGCTAGTCTTGGATCCACACTCCTTTGTTCTTAGCTTTAGGATGTTCCACCCTTTCCTTTTCCACCAAGTTCACTCCTGGTTCTAACACATTACACAAGTAAATACATATTAAAACAAGTTCACATAATCATTCAACCAAGGCAATATTACTAGTACACAACATATACAAATTTGGCAGCATGTTCATATATATTCTTTACTACACATAACTACACTTGTCTATACTCTAATTCATGTAAAACAAGGCAGTAACCACTGTCCCAAAACTGTTTACAAAATAGTTTTCAAAACTGCCACAAAACAGTGTACAATTACCTAAACTGTTGTTACTAGGTAGCATGTACTCTGCTCGCTTAAACATGCATAACTTTCATTCCGTACGTCGGAATTTCAATTGGTTTACACCGTTGGAAAACTAAATTAATTGTCTTTCTAACCATACAAGCCTTGAATTTTATTTATTTTCCAATTAATACAGTGTTTAGATTAAAGACAGGGCAATTTACAACATTCAACAGTTTGCATTGTCCTTAGTGTTTCTTCTCTACAATTCATTTTACAATCCAGAATTCAGTTCTGTTTTCTCCTAATGATTTTAGACATGTTAAGGCACTATCCATATAAATTTCAGCCTTAAATTCCATTTATACAATTGATGGTGATTTTTCAAAGTTACTGCCCAGAACAGAGTATTCTGGGCAGATTACACTAGGTTGAGTTTCTAGCTTCATAACTCATCTAAACAAGATTCTAACATTGTAATTCAACTTATTTTCATGTTATTACATGTCTAGGTCAGTTTAATTCACTTATCACTGTGCTTAAAATAGGGCATTATATACAATTAGCGTATTTACACATTTTCAACTAGTAAAACAGTCCCTAATCAAAACTAGTTTCAACCATGATCCTTATTTTCGATTCATAGGCAATTCAACTACATTCAAGCTACAATTCAAGGTAAATTTAAAGTATAACAATCATCCTATTCAATTCCATGAATACAAATTCAATCTCTATCATCAATCATTCATTCAATCAAGTTGCTAGGGAGAAAGGATTTAGAAACAACTTACAATCTTCGTAACTATTCAATTACAAGCAAATGTGATCACATGCAAGCTTCCTTCATCTAAAATGGTGGCTTCCTTTTCCTAGATGATTGAGTAGGGTTCGTCCAAGGTAAGAGAAAGGTGGAGTGGAGAAGATGATAGGAAGATGGACACCTAGCCATGTTGTTATCACTTGGCTTGGCTATTTGCCTCCTCTTGGCAAATTATGGTCTAATTGCTTCATAAATCCTTAACTACACATCCTAGTTGCATGTAATTCTACATTTACAAATTGTTACTATTTGACCCTTCATGATTCAGCTTCTTATTTATCAATCCATCTAATTTAGTCACTAGGTTTAATCAATTCTTCTAATTTATAGATTGTTTGTACAATTAAGTTCTAATTAGTTTGTGACATGTTACTTGGCCATGATTTGGGGTATTACACATATGACATCATTTTTATTTAGAGTCAAAGGTAGAGCACTTATGAAGTCCATCGTGATACGCTCCCATTTCTATTGCAGAAGTTCAATGGGCTGCAGAAGACTCGTAGGTACCTTGTGCTTAGCTTTGACCCATTGGCAAGTCAAACACCTAGGTACATAGTCCATGATTTCATTCTTCATACTGGACCACCAATAGATCTTCTTCAGATCTTTGTATATTTTGATAGCCCTAGGGTGAACAGAGAAAGGGCTAGAATGAGCTTCACTTAGGATTTGGTTTCGAATATCATCATCATCAGGAACACAAATGTCGGTTGTGAAAACACAGTAACCCATTGGAATTTAAAGAAAAGTCAGGATCTGAGCTACCCTTGACATTAGCAATAAGGGGTTGCAACTCCTCATTAGTTTCTTGGAGTGCTTTAATTCGAGATACAATGGTGGAGTGAACTCTCAGCTCAGCAACAATTTTCTATCCATTCTGAGTCAAAAGTGAGCATTCAAGCATCTCAGGGAATAAGTGGGCTTCCGTCTAAGAGCGTCAGCCACCACATTGGCTTTACCGGGATGGTAGTCAATGACTAAATCATAATCTTTCAATAGCTCCATTCATCGGCGTTGACGAAGGTTTAAATCTTTCTGAGTTAGGAGATATTTCAAGCTTTTGTGATCAGTGTAGAGATAACACTTCTCACCATAAAGAAAATGCCGTCAAATTTTCAAAGCAAACACAACTGTGGCGAGTTCTAGATCATGAGTCGAATAGTTCAACTCGTGAGGCTTGAGTTGACGTGAGGCATAAGCTATGACTTTGCCTTCTTGCATCAGAACAAAGCCTAATCCCAGGTAGGATGCATCACTGTACACGGTGAAGTCTTTACCCGACTCAGGTTGCACTAACACAGGGCCATGAGTAAGGACTTGATTGAGCTGGTCGAAACTCCTTCGCTGATCAACAGTCAACACAAAAGGAGTATCCTTGAGGAGAAGCTTCGTTAAGGGTGCATCAAGCAATGAGAATCCCTTAACAAATCTACGATAATAGCCTGTAAGGCCCAGAAAACTACTAACTTCTCCCACATTCTTCAGATGAGTCGAATCAAGGATTGCTTGAATCTTCTTTGGGTCTACCCAGATTCCCGTAAAAGAAATCACATGGCCAAGGAATGATACTTTGGATAACCAGAATTCACATTTACTAAACTTGGCGTAGAGTTGTTTTTCCCAAAGGGTCTGAAGCACAATCCTGAGATGTTCTTCATGGAAAGCTGAGTCTTTAGAGTAGATCAGAATGTCATCTACGAAGACAACCACAAACTTATCAAGATAGGGTCAGAATACACGATTCATCAGGTCCATAAAGGTTGCAGGTGCATTCGTGAGCCCAAAAGGCATAACCAGAAATTCATAGTGACCATATCTAGTCTGAAAGGTAGTGTTTGGAATGTCAGACTCCTTTACCAGCATTTGGTAGTATCTAGATGAAGATCTATCTTGGAGAAGACAGAAGCATCCTTCAAATAATCAAAGAGGTCATATATCCTTGGAAGTAGGTACTTGTTCTTGATCGTCACTTTATTCAATTGATGATAGTCAATGCATAGGCTCATCGATCCATCATTCTTTTTAATGAACAAAACTGGCGCTCCCCAGGGTAAGGAACTTGGTCGGATGAATCTCTTATCTTGAAGGTCTTGAATTTGAGCTTTTAACTCCTTCAACTCCACCGGAGCCAGTTATTGCGTGTAATAAGTGCTCCGCAATTGTGCAAGTGTATATGTCGCAAGTTATAGTATAAAAGATATCGTCTCCACAGGGATTGGTGCCACTTCAAGAATCTAATCTCTTGCCCTGTAAAAAGTAAAAGAACACAAGTAGAAGATTGTAGGAGTTTAACCAACAACTAAACTAGAAAGCAATAAAGTAAAAAAAGATATAATCAAATGAGAGAGAATAGGCCAAGTTATTGTGAGTTGAGGAGTGATAGCCAATTGGATCGTCTTGGTAAAAGAGTGCAAGGGCAACTCAATTGTCTTGGAAACTTGCGCAGCAGGGTTGCCTTGGCAACTAATCGACGCTTGCCTGGGCAACTGTTTGGGCGGCTGGCCAGCAACTTCAAGGTTCGGTGGAGCGTTCTTCAATGGTTTCTTCTTATCCCTAAGTCAAAACTCTATCTAATTGTGCATGCCTTGATAATACATCCCTGCGTGAATCAAGGGTGAACAACAACCAATCTTGCGCTCCTCTTAACCGTTGAAATCCTTAACTTATTCCTAAGTTGGATTAATCTTCACCATCAATAGATTGAATAAAGACCATACTCATTCATTTCTTGAATCAAACTCTCCCGATATTAGATAAATAGATAAAGTTACAAGATCCTCTCCCAATTCACTTGCAAACAAGAATAAAAACTAAGAATGAGTAAACCTTAAATTGAAAGTGCAAACTCTTATTACCTAAACAAAATCCAATTGTTTATCACAACCCCAAAACACAATAACCTTAGCCAAATGGATTTAGTTCATGGCTAGGTTCCAAAGAAACACAAAATAAAGAATCCCTAACATAAACCTAATCGAACAAGAAAGAAAAAGATGAAGAATGGTTGAAAGCCCTTGTCAAAATCTCTCCCTTTTGCTCTCCCTTGGAGTTGACGGCTTGGTCTCCTTTAAATAGGAGATGGCTAGGTCAAAGTCTCTCTTGACGAAGAAGTTAAGTTGGAATTAAATACTTTAAAAGAATATAATTCTTTATTATATTTAAATTCTTTCTAGATCTTCTCCTATCTTCTTGGGATTTAATTTCTCTTTGACCTCTTCATGGAAATCAAATTCCTTTGGGATTTAACTTTGCTCCACGTCATCTTGGGCTTATCTAGTCATCAATTTCGACTGCCATATCATCTTATCCTTTATCAACAATTGCCCTGGAAACTAGCTCAGCATCTTCTTCATGAACTGCCCTGGCAACTCGTTCCAGCCTTGTTTAGGCAAGTGATTCTGCACACACAAAAAAACAACTATCGGCAACACCCTTTTTCCACAAAATTAAGCAAAATATGAAATCAAGCTTGTCCACCAAGGAAACAATGCAAACATGCATGAATGGCTAATAATGCAACTAATATGAGCCTAAGTCTAGCAATAATATGAATAAAAATGGTGAATAAAATAGTACTTTTAAACACTTAACACACCCCCAAACTCAAACTATTGCTTGTCCTCAAGCAATGCAAACTAATAATTACCCGCCAAGACTTCAATTTTCACAAACATAGCTTTGAACTTGATTTCAATTCTCAGAACCATGGCACAAAGTATGATTGGCTTTTAATTTTTCGAAAAACTTAGGAGTTACTCATAATCAAACTACAATGCTTGTGAGTGTGCGCGGAGTTGTGTGCAAGTTGATTTTTCAGATTCCATGCAAACAAGAGGTTTTCAAATTATATCATTGGGTTCTTTTAACATGTTTTAACTAGAGCCGGTTTTGGGCTCCTCTAGTGTTTTGTTTTTAATTTTCTTAAGTTAATTAATTTATTCGACTAGAGTCGGTTTCGAGCATCTCTAGCGATCAATTTTTAGCATATACTAGAGCCAATTTCAGGCACCTCTAGCATTCATCCAATTTTTATTCTAATCCCCCAATTTTTTAACTATCAACCTAAGTTCGCTAGAATTCCTTAAATCAATCAAGCCACAACAGTGTTTCATCAAGTTTAGCATCATAGTGAGATTCTAAGTCTTTTCATGTTTATCCTAGAATAAAAAGTTCTATCAATTAAGTACATTGGCAAAGTCATCATCAGATATTCATCAAATCTAGGCAATTCTTATTCCAACTAAAGGCATGGCAAGCAATTTATGTATCCTAAATGCAATACTTAAGATGAAAGCAACTAAACATGGTAACTAAATAATAACAATCCCCCCAAACTCGAGTGAGGCATTGTCCTCAATGCATGCAACAAAGGAAAATAAAAAAAAAAGTAAAATGCAAACGAGGACTTACTCTGAGAGTTTGTCGTCGTGGATGATTAGTTTCCTTTTGGCCGGTGTCTTGATTCCTTTGCTTGAACACGGTGGTTGCTTCCTTGTTGTCGATGGTGGAATTGATCCTCGTATGGGGTTGTCCTCATCGTCCACTTCATCAATGTCATTGGCTTTTCGCTTGGGCTTGGAGGACTCGATTGGTGCAGTCTTTGTTGGTGCAATGGAGGACTCGTACGAATCTAAAAAATTAGACAATGATTCAGTACGATTTGATTCGCACATAGGTGCTTTACCTTTGGCTTTTGCAGTGGTTGCCAGGGCGTCTTTAGCTTTGGTTGTCGTGACATCTTCAGTGTTGGTTGCCGTGGCAACTGCTTGCGCAGGCGTAGTGTAGGTTGTCACAGCATCATCTGTTGCGGTTGCCGTGGAAACTGCTTCATTGGTTGCCGTGGCAAGGATTTCAGTAGGAAAGATGGGGAATGGCACGCAGCTGTCCGGGTACTTTTCCAAGATGACTTGGGTGATGGCATTGTTGTGATCCTTCATGTATCGCATGAACATTAGTTACCGGTCTTCAATTTTCCTAAGGTGGTTCTCCAACGGTTGTAAGAGTGCTTCAAGTTATCTTAGGGTTGTTGTCCGAGTTGCCCGGGCATCAATTGCTTGGGCATTAGGAGTTGTCGTGGCAATTGAAGGCATTGGGGATTTTACCAATGCCTCTCCTATTAGCTTTCGAATTTATACTCGATTCCAACCGGACTTTGGTAGGGCCTTTTCATTAGTGGACTCACTTGGGACATGAATCTCCTTGCAAAGATTGGAAATTAAGCGAGGGAAGAAAAGAGAACCCTTGTCTTTTGTGCTACAAACAAAAATCTCATGACAAATAATTTTTCCAATGTTAATGATGCGATTATGCAAGATAGAATGTATGAGCAAAAGACGAGGTGTATCAACGGTGGTATTGTGTGTTGTGGGCATTAAAGAAGTTTTAACAAACTTATTCCATAATTTTGCCTCGGGTTTAAGCTGAAAGCGATTTACCGTGCCCTTGTATTTACCGTCGTTCCAATGAGTTCCCGGTAGAGTGAGTTCTTGAACCACCTTGTCGAGTTGCTTGGGCGTGAGTTGATCACCAAAGGCTTGATGCTCGTGATTTTCAACGTAGAGCCCGTAAAAGGTGTTGATGCTTTCGGGGCTTATGAGTATAGCCTTGTCACGAACAAAAACATAAGGATTATTCGGGTTAGGTGAGTGAGCATAGAATTCTCTTACCCATGAGATGTTACCTGGTTCCGATTGATGGAAAAAGATTTGCCACTTTTGATGTGCAATCCTTTCAAAGATGAATGGTTCAAGGTCAAAATCTTGATGAGAGCTGGAGTATTCGAAGCCTTGTTCTTCGTAAATCTTCTGGCTTTCAAACTTGGAGTGAAATCTTTCTTGAACCACCGGTGTAGCAAACTTCTTGTATCTTGGTTCTTTGGAGGAACTTGGATGAACTAAAAATTCGATTTTGGATGCCATGGATGATCTTGGTTGTGAGTTTGGTAGAAACAAAGAAAAGAAAGAAAAAGAAACTAAAGAGTTGCAAGATGAAAAGTAGGAATAGGTTTCTTGGAAGTTAAGGGTGATGGGTTAAATAGAAAAGATAGGTAGTAAATATGGTGGGTGAGATTAATTGGAAAGAAAGAAAACAAGTGTTTTGATTGAGGGAAGGGGACGGCTAGGGGATTTGGGGAAGGAAAAGGGTTTGGCCGGCTATGTAGGGTTTATTTAGGGTAAATTGGAGGCTTAATATAAGCCTGAGATTTAGCACATTAATTTCCTTGTTGAAGAAGTTTCCTTCTTGAATCAAATTCCTCTTTATCTTGAACTATTTTCCTACAGTTCAAAAACAAATAAAATAAGGATTAAAATTAAAGATAAACAAAAAAAATATCCTAAAAAGAAAAATGACAAAAATTAATAAACAAAAAAATTAAATAGTTTGAAAAAATAAAAATAAAATATCGAAAGGAGAGCATGCTCATGCATCTCCTAAGGTGACCACTTCTTTGTTACGTTCCACATGGGCACCGTTGTAGTGCTTCAATCTTTGTCCGTCGACTTTGAATTAATGTTTGTCAGTGATGGACTTGATTATCACGGTACCATGAGAGAACGATTTGACAACTTTGAATGGTCCCAACCATCTTGATTTCAGTTTTCCCGTGAAAAGTTTCAATCGATAATTGAATAAGAGAACTAGTTGCCCTGGAATGAATTGTTGTGGTAATAATTTCTTGTCATGCCATTGCTTTGATTTCTCCTTGTAGATTTGTGCATTATTATAGGCGAGTGCACAGAATTCTTCTATCTCGTTGAGGTCCAACAAACGCTTTTGCCCAACACTTTCCCAATCCATATTCACGGTCTTGATTTCCCAATATGCCTTGTGTTCGATTTCCACCAGTAGATGGCATGTTTTTCCATAGACAAGTCGGAAGGGAGACATACCTAAGGGTGTTTTGAATGCAGTGCGATATGCCCAAAGTGCATCATCTAGTCTTACTGACCAATCCTTCCTAGAGGGATTCACAACTTTCTCGAGTATACCCTTTAATTCTCGGTTGGAAATTTCTGCTTGCCCATTGGTTTGTAGATGATATGTCGTGGCAATTTTGTGTGACACGCCAAAGTGTTGCAACATCTTGGCAATAAGTCTGTTGTCAAAGTGCTTGCCTTCATCACTGATAATTGCTCTCGGCATCCCAAACTATGTAAATATATTTTTCTGCAAGAATCGTTACACGGTCTTAGAATCATTGGTGGGAACTGTAGCTACCTCAACCCATTTAAACATGTAGTCGACGACAAGTAGAATGTAGAGGTTACCGAATGAAGATGGGAAAGGTCCCATAAAATCGATCCCCCATACATCGAACAATTCCACCTCGATGAAGTTTTGGAGTGGCATCTCATGTCGTCTAGAGATATTGCCCGTCCTCTGGCAACGATCACATTGCTTGTAAAACTCTTGGGCATCTTTGTACAGTGTTGGCCAATACAAACCGGATTGCAAAACTTTGGTCGTGGTACGTGTTCCTCCAAAATGTCCTCCATAGGGTGAATAATGGCATTGCCAGAGTACATTATGCTACTCCTCTTCAGGGACACATCGGCGTATAACCTGATCTATACATTGTTTAAACAAAAGAGGCTCATCCCAAAAGTAATGCTTAGCATCATAGCGGAACCGCTTCTTCCCTTGGTGAGTAAGGCCATAAGGTAAAATACCACAAAGAAGGAAATTAACTAAATCCGCGTACCAGGGTATTGCAGAGGCATGTGTTGTCGTGGCAACTGCTTCTATGGTTGTCGAGGCGTGCACGTCTAGAGTTACTGTGGCATGCGCGTCAAGGGTTGCCAAGGCATGCGCATCAGTGGTTGCTGAGGCATACGCGTCTGGAGTTACCGAGGCGTGCGCATCAGTTGTTGCCGAGGCATACGTGTCTGGAGTTTTTGAAGCATGCGCGTCAAGGGTTGCTGAGGCATGCGCATCAAGGATTGTCGAGGCATACGCATCTGGAGTTACTGAGGTGTGCGCGTCAAGGGTTGCCGAGGCAACTAACAGTTGCTCATCCAGGAATGCATTGCATATCTCTAAATCTGCGTCCTCCTCCCTATTGCGTTCTAAGCGTGATAAGTGATCGGCCACTTGATTTTCTATTCTTTTCTTGTCCTTAATTTCAATGTCAAACTCTTGTAAAAGCAATATCCAACGAATCAAACGAGGTTTGGCATCCTTTTTAGCAAATAGATACTTAATTTCCGAATGGTCTGTATGAAGAATTACCTTTGTACCAATCAAATAGGATCAGAACTTGTCAAATGCAAAAACTACGGCTAGTAACTCTTTCTCTGTTGTTGTGTAATTCACTTGAGCACTATTAATAGTTTTACTAGCGTAGTATATCACATGAAAGGTCTTACCTTGTGTTGGCCTAGGACTGCTCCTACCGCGAAATCACTTGCATCACATATGAGCTCAAAAGGTAGCATCCAATCGGGTGGAACGATATTGGGTGCTAAGGCAAGCTTTTCCTTTAGGGTTTCGAATGCTTGGGCTCAAGAATAATCAAAATTGAAGAATTTATCTTGTTCAAGCAAATTGCACAAGGGTTTAGTAATTTTAGAAAAATTATGAATGAACCTCCTGTAAAAACCTGCATGTCCAAGAAAGCTTCGGATTCCTTTAACCGAACTTGGTAGGGGTAATCTCTCGATCACGTCCACCTTGGCTACTTCAATTCCCTTGGATGAAATCTTGTGGCCGAGCACTATTCCTTCATCTACCATAAAATGGCATTTCTCCCAATTAAGGACTAAATTGGTTTCTTCACATCTTGCCAACACCTTCTCTAAATTGCCGAGGCAACTATCGAAGTCATTACCAAAAATGGAAAAATCATCCATGAAGATCTCAAAGAAGTCTTCGACCATGTCTAAAAAGAGTGCCATCATGCATCTTTGGAAGGTTGCCGGGGCATTACACAATCTGAACGGTATCCTTCAAAAAGCACAAGTACCGTATGGGCATGTGAAGGTTGTCTTTTCTTGATCTTCTGGTGCTATGGCAATTTGATTGTAACCTAAATAACCATCAAGAAAATAATAAAAGGGTTTACCTGCAAGACGGTCAAGCATTTGATCAATAAAGGTAATGGGAAGTGATCTTTCCTAGTGGCTTTGTTTAGCTTTCGATAATCCATACAAACCTTCAACCGGTCATAGTCCTGGTTGGAATGAGTTCATTGTTTTCATTACTTACCACCGTTATACCTCCTTTTTTTTGATACACATTGTACCGGACTTACCCATGTACTATCAGAGATAGGGTATATGATGCCGGCGTCAAGCCACTTGATGATTTCTTTTAGTACAACCCCTTTCATGGTATGATTCAGTCTCCTCTGGGCCTCAATTGAAGGTTTGTGATCATCTTCCAATAAAATCTTGTGCATGCACACGGTCGGGCTAATTCCCTTCAAGTCGGCAATTGTCCACCCTATTGCCTTCTTGTGTAACATCAACATTTTGATCAGCTTCTTTTCCTGCTCAGGCTGTAACTTAGAGGAAATAATTACATGCAATGTATTATCGGTTCCCAAGTAAGCATATTTTAGTTGCTCTGGCAACTGTTTCAACTCGAGAATCGGTGGTTGTTCAATATAGGGCTTTTCGAGTTTACCTTCCTTACTTGAGTAATCTAGTGGTTCAAAGTATGTACATGGTTGATTGACTAACCAATTTGTCTCTTCTTGTTGTTCCTTATCGATCGGTTCTTCATACTCCTCAGGTTCCTCTTGATCAGCAATATAGTTGCTGAGGCAACTAAATTCCTCGTCGAAGTCAAACTCTACCGTGGCATGAAGAAGTTGGCATTCTTCCGGATCATCGGCATGCCTTAGTGTTTGGAACACATTTAGTTTAACTTGCTGGTCATTCACCCTCATTATGAGTTCTCCCTTTTCAACATCGATCAAGGTTCTCCCTGTTGCTAGGAAGGGTCTCCCGAGAATGATAGGTGCATGTTCATCTGCTTCACAATCCAAAACAATAAAGTCAGCGGGAAAAATAAATTTATCAACTTTTACCAGTATGTCTTCGATTTTTCCCTCTGGATGCACATAGGATCTATCGGCTAGCTATGGCATAACTGTTGTAGGTCTTGCCTTCCCGATTCCTAGTTTTTGGAAAATCGATTTAGGCATCAAGTTTATGCTTGCTCCAAGGTCACATAATGCTTTCCCGACATAGTCGTTTCTGATGGAACAAGGTACTGTGAAACTTCCAGGATCCTTCAACTTGGGTGGCATGCGATTGTGCAACATGGCCATGTATCCCTCTGTTGCGGCAGCTGTTTCAAACTCTCCTTGCCTTGTTCTCTTGGACACAATGTCTTTAAGAAACTTGGCATAGTTCGGCATTTGTTCAATTGCTTCAACCAATGGAAAATTGATGTGGACTTGCTTTAGGATATCAAGAAACTTCTTGAATTGATATTATTGCTTTTGTTGCTTCAACCTTTGTGGGAATGGTGGTGGAAGTCAGATATCTTCGATCCTTTCATTGGTCTAGAACCTGATTGATGCCATTGCCGGGGCAACTGGAGTTATCAAGGCATCGTCAACTGGGGTTGTCGTGGCGTGCCTATCGTTGGTTGCCGGGGCATTTCCTGGTTCAGCATCTGAGGCTTTGCCGCAGAGTTCATCTTGTGGAGTTTTGTTTGATGAGCTAGCTTGAGCCTAGTTAAGTTGTTGGCCACTTCTAGTGGTGATCGCCTTACATTTCTCATGGCCAGTTCCTCTTGCGACTTCAGTATCGCTAGGTAAACCTCCTTGTGGTCTAGTATTCAGGTTTTAAGCAAATTGTCCGACTTGATTTTCCAATGATTTGATTACCGCCTCTTGGTTTTGCAATGTCATCTCGGTCCTGTTAATAAAAGCATCAGTTCTTTTTATGAAGTTACTATACTCAGCCAAATAAGATTCAGTTTTCAACATAAAAGCATTGAGAGAATTTTCCAAAGAACTAGATGTTGTCGGTTGTTGATGCGGCAACTGTTGTCGTGGCATATTCTGCTGGAATCCCGATGCTTGTGCATTCTGATTTAGAGTATTGTTGGGATTACTCCATGAAAAATTCGGGTGCTTCTTCCAAGCTGGATTGTATGTATTGGACATCACATTGTTGTTCCGGTTGTAATTCCCCACATAAAAGCTGGATTCTGAATTCTGCATACATTTAGAAGAATCATGGTTACCACCATATAACTCACAAAAGGAATCCATTACCTTGACCTCCTGTGTTGTTTCATTTCTGCATGTTCTGGACTATCTTGGTTAGAGTGGCCAATTGTGCCAAAATTGAGTCTGATGATCCCAGTTCATGTATTATGGCTTGGCGTCTAACTCCTTCTCTTCTAGCAGATGGGAATTGATAATCATTCTTGGCAAGCCTGTTTAGAATTTGCATTGCTTCCTCCGACGACTTATCTAGGAGTAAGCCGTTTGCCGAGGCATCTAGCATCATCCTTGTTGGTGTATTCACAGCGTTGTAAAACATTGTTACTTGTGTCCACACTGGGAATCCGTGTAGGGGGCATTTGTATAGAAGTTCTCTATATCGCTCCCAAGCCTCGTACATGGATTCATCATCCGCCTGTCGAAAAGAAGTAATTTCATTACGAAGCTTATTAGTCAAATTTGTAGGATTAAATCAAGCAAGGAAATCACGACAAAGATCGGTCCAAGATCCTATTTATCTGGCAAGAATATTATTCAACCATGCTTTCGCCCTATCCCTCAGTGAATAGGGGAATAATCTTAGTCGTAAAACATCGGGAGTGACTCCTTGTATTTTGAATGAATTGCAAATCTAGATGAAATATTTAAGATGTTGTCGTGCATCTTTAGTTGCTGAGCCGCCAAATTGACCAATTGTGTTGATTATATTGAACATTATTGGTTTCAACTCAAAGTGGTTGGCTTCAATTTCAGGTGTGACAACCCCTGGATTAAGTCCTTCAAGATAGTCTCGAATAGTTCTGTTTCGTGCAAGAATCACTCCTCCTCCTGCTGGAACATCCTAATTCATATTGCCATCTTGATTAGCCATTGCTACTCTTAACCTTTGTCCGAGTCTTTGCAAGGTTCGTACGATTTCTGGATCAAAGGGGTATTCTGGTGTAATCGGTCTCGTCCTGGTCATGTAACAATGCAAAACCAAAGTTTGTTAACCTTTCGAATCTTAAACAATAAAAAATGTGCAAGAAAATAAAAACAAAGTTGCTATTGCCAATACCAGCAACGGTGCCAAAAACTTGTTGCCCTTAATAAGTGCTTCGCAATTGTGCTAGTGTACATGTCGCAAGTTATATTATAAAAGATATCGTCTCCATAGGGATTTGTGCCACTTCAAGAATCTAATCTCTTGCACTGTAAAAAGTAAAAGAACACAAGTAGAAGATTGTAGGAGTTTAACTAACAACTAAACTAGAAAGCAATAAAGTAAAAGAAGATGTAATCAAATGAGAGAGAATAGGCCAGGTTATCGTGAGTTGAGGAGTGATAGCCAATTGGATTGTCTTGGTAAAAGAGTGCAAGGGCAACTCAGTTGCCGTGGCAACTTGCACAGCGGGGTTGCCTTGGCAACTAATCGACGGTTGCCTGGGCAACTGGCTAGGCGGCTAGGAAGCAACTTCAAGGTTTGGTGGAGCGTTCATCAATGGTTTCTTCTTATCCCTAAGTCAAAACTCTACCTAATTGTGCATGCCTTCACAATACATCCCTACGTGAATCAAGGGTGAAAAACAACCAATCTTGCGCTCCTCTTAGCCATTGAAATCCTTAACTTATTCCTAAGCCGGATTAATCTTCACCATCAATAGATTGAATAAAGACCATACTCATTCATTTCTTGAATCTAACTCTCTTGATATTAGATAAATAGATGAAGTTACGAGAACCTCTCCCAATTCACTCGCAAACAAGAATAAAAACCAAGAATGAGTAAACCTTAAATTGAAAGTGCAAACTCTTATTACCTAAACAAAATCCAATTGTTTCTCACAACCACAAAACACAATAACCATAGCCAAGTAGATTTAGTTCATGGCTAGGTTCCAAAGAAAGACAAAACAAAGAATCTCTAACATAAACCTAATTGAACAAGAAAGAAAAAGATGAAGAATGGTTGAAAGCCCTTGTCGAAATATCTCCCCTTTGCTCTCCCTTGGAATTGACGGCTTGGTCTCTTATAAATAGGAGATGGCTAGGTCAAAGTCTCTCTTGAGGAAGAAGTTAAGAAGGAATTAAATACTTTAAAAGAAAATAATTCTTTATTATATTTAAATTCCTTCGAGATCTTCTCCTATCTTCCTAGGATTTAATTTATCTTTGACCTCTTCATGGAAATCAAACTCCTTTGGGATTTAACTTTGCTCCACGTCATCTTGGGCTTATCTAGTCATCAATTTCGAATACCATATCATCTTATCCCTTATCGAAAATTGCCCTGGCAACTAGCTCGACATCTCCTTCATGCACTGCCCTGGCAACTGGTTCCAGCGTTGTTTAGGCAAGTGATTCTGGACACACACAAAAACAACTATCGGCAACACCCTTTTTCCACAAAATTAAGCAAAATATGAAATCAAGCTTATCCATGAAGGAAACAATGCAAACATGCATGAATGGCTAATAATGTAACTAATATGAGCCTAAGTCTAGCAATAATATGAATAAAAAGGGTGAATAAAATAGTACTTTTAGACACTTAACACCAGTCTATACGGAGTAGTGGAGATTGGAGTAGTTCCAAGTTGCACTTCTATCTCGATTTTCAAATCTTTCTTAAACTCCATGGCATACATGAGACTCTTTTTAGGCTCGGGTTCGGACATCATCAAGGTTATGCTCTCCTTACTGAGTCCACTGAGATATAATTTCTTCTTTGAACAATCCACTCAGGCTTGATGTTCAGCTAGCCAATCGAGGTCTAGAATGAGATCAAACTCATGGAAAGGTAAAGCCATCAAGTTGGTTAGAAATGGGATCCCTTGCATCCTTAGGGGACAAGCTCTACAGATTATTCAAATAGGCACACTATCTCCTAGCGGATTTGAGACAAGTATCTCAGAAGCAACAGGTTCACATTCTAAAGCATACTTTTCAACCAAGGGTTCAATAATAAAAGAGTGCGTGGAGCCTGGATCTATCAAAGCATAAACAAGTTCAGAATATAACTCCACCATACATGCAATCACATCAGGATCATCCTCTTGCTTGCGACCTCGAACGTGGTACATTTGGGCTGAAGTCTGCGAGTCACGGCCAGCTGGAGGAGTATTGTTGTTGCAGGGTCTACTTGTAGATCCGGATGGTACTTGCTTTGCTCCTCTCCCCTTATTAGGATTGTTCTAAGAAGTTACAGATGTAGGAGCCTGAGGGTTTTACGGGCACTGATAGATGAAGTGGCCAGACTCATCACAAAGGTAACAAGAACCGAATTGCCTATGGCACTACCCCGAGTGCCTCTTCTGGCAGAAGTTGCATAAGGGAATCTGGGAACCCTTTGTGGAACTGCCTGTGCTATCCACTGAAGCTGTGCGAGTAATGGTTGTCCTGACAGGCTAGAACTGAGGTACATACCTAGATCGAGGCAACTGTTGGTAGGTAGCAGACTTCTAGTCCCATTGTCTTCCCTTCTTCTGGATATAGGTGACTTAGAATCATCTCGAAACCTCTTATCAGGTTGAGTCTGGTTCCCCTTTCTCCTCTTGGAGGCTTTCTGTGAAGCTTCGGTTGCGATGGCCCGATTGATAAGGGTCTAGAAGTCCTTGATCCCCAGAGCAACGAAGAGAGGACGAATTTCATCACAAAGGCCGTCTAGAAACATTCTGCATTTTTCCTTCTCGGTACAGATGATTTTGGCACCATATCTTGCATATTTATAGAAATCATGGATGTATTGTTCCACTGGTCTTCCCCTTGCCTCAGATGGAGGAATTTCTTGCGTCTTTCTGCAATGTAGTGCTCGCTGATGTATTTCTTACGAAACTCCTGAAGAAAGAAACCCACGTGACACGATGTTCAGGTACAATGAGGGTCACCGTATCCCACCATTTTTGGGCCTCTTCAGCTATCAAGGCCATGGCACATTCAAGTTTATGCTCCTCAGGACACTTCATTTGCTTATTCAACACTTTCACAGTGTTCTTCAGCTAGTATTCCGTGATCTTGGGGTTATCCAGGTCCTGGCTGGTGAACGTATACATAGGGTACTGCTTGAGTTTGTCAACAAGAGCTCTCGAAGCAGGTAGAGAAGCCTCAGCACGTGGGGGAAGTGATTCTTGTCGGAGAGACACCACCACCTATTTAATCATGTCCGCCATGGACATCAGATACGCCTGTTGAGCGGGTGGCATTGGTGGAGGGTAAGGTTGGTCATTCTGTCTCACACGCTCGAGCTGGATTTCAGGTCTCAGGTTGTCCCCCTGAGTTGAGGAGGAGCCCGGATGAGGTTCATTCACTACCCTTCTATCGGTAGGACTAGACATTTTAGATCTAATTACAGAAGGATTGAAACATGTAAGTTGCAAGTCACAGATAGCGTATATAAATAACTCCTAAGTGGCATATACAGACACGGACTCATAACGGATGCCTGGTTAGTCCTAGAATTGACTAAACCTAGGCTCTGATACCACATTTGTAACACCCCCTTCCCAGTCTGATAGAGATCCAGGTCAGATAGTGTTATCGGAAGACTAATCGAAGGTTCGAAAAAGGTTTCAGAGTTCAAAATCTAATATAAGTATCATTTAGATTATCCTTAAGACTTATCCACTTTGTTGGTTACTAAACTTAATCGGAGTTGGGGTCAATCTTAAACTTTTCTTAACCTTGGGGACTAATTTGTAAATTTTTATCATTTATTGATTTTAATCCGATTTCGTATTACCAATTGAAATTAAACTCTCCAATCATTATTCTAAGGGTTTCATTATTAGAACCTATCGGAAAGCTTGGAAATCAATCTTCTTAATTCAAATTTAAGCAATGATTATGAAGAGCATTGCTAGAAAGGTGATTACATTACTCTCCTTTCATGTTTAAGCGGATGTTATGCTTTAAAATAATTGAGATGCTTGAATATATATTTGGTTATGCCGTGAGAATGCTTGGGATAATGTTTTTAGGAACCATTTGAGTATGCCTCCTTAGATAGTGAGTGAACATTCAAGCATAGACTTAGGAAAGTGTTTGTAGCACCCCGAAACATGGCTTTGAAGTATGATGTTATTGGTAATTAAAATTGAATTAGTGGTGCCTTAAAGATTCGATTACTAAATTAATTACTTTGATGTGGCAATTGATGGATTATTGAATTAAGAACCGTTAGGACTTAATTGATGTCTAAATGAACTAAGGACCATTTTGAAACAATGAAGGTTTGGGTAGTTATATTAGAAAGGACTAAACCAAATGATTTAATAAACTAGAGTTTGCATTCCAAACATCCAATTGATTAAGGACCTTCACACTTGTCATGCACAAGTGAGTGAAAGGTGGAGAGACTCGGTCAAGGAAGAAGGAAAGAAGAAAAGAAAAGGGATTTTATCTCCTTTCCTTCCATGGTCCCGAATCAAGAGAACTAGAAAAGGAGAGAGATAGAAAACTTAAAAGAAAGCTTATATCAATGCTTGAATTTTGAAGATTTTGGTGAATTCATTCGTATGGCTGCCTAGAGGGTAAGTTTATTCCTCCTCACTAATGGAACTAGGTGTAAACTTGAAATCTAAGTTGTTTTGTTTCTAAGAAATTGTGAGACTGGAATTGATGACATATGCTCTCTTAACGTAATCTTAAGCTACAGGAAATTTTAATTGTATGTCTTTGATGTTGCCATGTTTTGTTAAATAATATTGTGATGGAGTATGAACAAGATTATTTGACAAATTTGAGATGCTAGATTAGGAATGATTCAGTTATATGATCGTGATGATTACAAGTAAGAATTGTAAGTATAAAGAATGAAATGCTTTGGGCTGATTGACTATTTAAAGAAATACGGATTATAGACTGTTTTAAAAGTCTTTTAAGAATTGAATAAGACTGAAAACCATAGGCTTGGTTGATAATGTACCTTAATGTTGTCATGATACATAGAACAGTTTTAAAATCAAAACAAGTAAATGCCCCATATTTGTACTCTGTTTTGGGACTGTTAAAATGGATGACTTACAGTTAAAAAACTGGACAATTTGTGGCCTTTAAAGGACTGTCTTAATAAGATTCGGGACTGTTTTGTCAAGGGATAATGAGCAGATTGTAGTTATTAAAAACAGGAACTAATCTATGTATATACTATGTGTAGGGGTTGTTTTGTTAAAATTGGTGGAATGTTTTATGTGGTTAATCAAAGGACTAATTTTGCCACTAAATAAGGGACAGTTTCATAGCTGAAGAAACTGTTTTAAGACTGTTTTTACAAAATTGAACCAGGGGAAACTGATTTGGTCGATAATGTACTGTTTTGCACATATTTATTACTGTATATAGTTAAGAGTTGTTTTGGCACCAATGGTTGTTATGAGTTGTTGTATAATTACATGATTGAATGCTTGAATAATGTGAGTAGTTTTGCTGGATTTCAAAGTTGTAATATGTAGGATTAATAGTAGGAACAATTAAGGGCTGGAAATGAGTTACAAAGAAACTGTCCTGCTTTGTACCTTGTAAACAGTTTTAAAATCTGCATTAGTAGTAACTTTGAAAAATTATCATAAATTGTACAAGTAGAGTTGGAACCTATAATTTGTGTGGCTGGGAAGCTTATAATTTGTGTGGCTGGGAAGCTTGTCATGTCTAGTTTCATTTAAAACAAACGAAACTAAATTTTGAGCTTTATAACGGTTTATAGAGATAATTCTTCAAAGACAGTGTAATCTGCCTAGTGGCAGAATTGGGTATATCTTTAGATTAAAATCTGTATTAATTCATAAGGATTAAAACTGCAAGGCATATATTTTTAGAAAGCTAGTTTAGTCAGCTTTTCAACGGCGTAAACGGTTCGAAATTATGACATACGAAATGAAAGTTATGAAATTTTAACTGAGTGATGCACAGTCTGCCCGGCAGCAGCAGCCATATAAGATATTAGAAAATATCATGGAAAACATGAATGTATGGAAACTGTTTTGAGATTATACATAAACATATGTGATTTTAGACTATCTTGAGTATATTTATATATATATACTATAGGTTGTTTGATAAAATATAAATGTGTATGTATGTATTTTGGATTGCAATGTAAAATGTTAACATTCATGCTTGCTGCTGTTGCGCGTAATAAGTGCTCCGCAATTGTGCAAGTGTACACGTCGCAAGTTATAGTATAAAAGATATCGTCGCCACAGGGATTGGTGCCACTTCAAGAATCTAGTCTCTTGCACTGTAAAAGTAAAAGAACACAAGTAGAAGATTGTAGAAGTTTAAACTAACAACTAAAGTAAAAAAGCAATAAAGTAAAAGATGTAATCAAAAGAGAGAGAATAGGCCAAGTTATCGTAAGTTGAGTTGTGATAGCCGATTGGATCGTCTTGGTAAAAGAGTGCAATGGCAACTCAGTTGTCGTGGCAACTTGCGCAGTTGGGTTGCTTTGGCAACTAGTAGAATGGTTGCCTGGGCAACTGTTGGGCGACTGGGCAGCAAGCTTCAAGGTTCGGTAGAGCGTTCTTCAATGGTTTATTCTTATCCCTAAGTCAAAACTCTTTCTAACTGTGCATGCCTTAACAATACATCCTTGTGTGAATCAAGGGTGAACAACAACCATTCTTATGCTTCTCTTAGCCGTTGAAATCCTTAAACTTATTCCTAAGCCGAATTAGTCTTCATCAATAGATTGAATAAAAACCATACTCATTCGTTTCTTGAATCTAACTCTCCCGATATTAGATAAATAGATAGAATTACGAGATCCTCTCCCAATTCACTGACAAACAAGAATAAAAACCAAGAATGAGTAAACCTTGAATTGAAAGTGCAAACTCTATTACCTAAACAAAATCCAACCATTTTTCACAACCACAAAACACATAACCTTAGCCAAATAGATTTAGTTCATAGCTACATTCCAAAGAAACACAACACAAAGTTTTTCTAACATAAACCTAATCGAACAAGAAAGAAAAAGATGAAGATGTTTGAAGCCTCTTGTCGAATTCTCTCCCCCTTGCACATACATGGAGTTGACAGCTTGGTCTTCTATTTATAGGGCTAGGTTAAAGTCTTTCTTGAGGAGGAAGTTAAGTTGGAATTAAATACTTTTAAAGAATATAATTCTTTATTATATTTAAATTCCTTTTATATCTTCTCCTATCTTCTTGGATTTAATCTCTCTTTGACCTCTTCATGGAAATCCAACTCCTTTAGGATTTAGCTTTGCTCCACGTCACACTGGATTTATCCAGTCATCAAATTCGGCTGCCACATAATCTTATCCATTCTTGTCGACAATTGCCCTGGCAACTAACTCGGCATATCCTTCATGCACTACCCTGGCAACTGCGTCGGCATCTCCTTCTTGTATTGCCCTGGCAACTACTTCCAGCCTTGCTCGGGCAACTAATTATGCACACACAAAAACAACTACCGGCAACACCCTTTTTTCCACAAAATTGAGCAAAATATGAAATCAAGCTTAACCACCAAGGAAACAATGCAAACATGTATGAATGGCTAATAATGCAACTAATATGGGCCTAAGTCTAGCAATAATATGAGTAAAAAGGGTGAATAAAACAATACTTTTAGACACTTAACACATATCATAATCACATTGTCATAGCATAATTCATAGGCACATATCATATTAGGTACCATTGGATACACGAATTTCCCTATACACCAACTCATATAACGGAGAGTGGGCCATAACCCTTGAGCCGTAGCTCCCGATAAATATCCCTTACACAGCTGACCTTATTTCCCCCACACCTGGACCGTAGTCCTCCCTTCCTTAACTGAGCTCAATAATCCTATGGCATGCCAATTGTATCCAATGTCCATAATTACACAAATTCACATAGTCCATATTTTTTTCAAGTCATATCATATCAAATATCAAAATGAGCCCTAGCTCCATATCATGTGACATTTCATATCATTTTCATATATCACATACGTGTAGCATATCATAGTCATGTTTGCAAATATCAAAGCAATGCAAGGCACTTACCGGATTTTCCAATCGAATTTGACAAAGTTGCTCTACGTGATCCCTTAAACAAATACAAACATAATCACAAAATAATGCAACGAGATGGCACCGAGCCTATCCCTTGACACAACTACACTCACCTCGACAACCTGATGATTTTAAGACTCTTAGATAACAATGCCTTTATCATTAGCTTTCGGAAGAGATGATGATTGTTCTTTATCAACCTTTTGAGCTAGGTTAACCAATAGAAATTGGTTAGAATCGACAAAATGACATCGAATCAATACGAAAATATTAACCAAGGATTCAAGCTTACCCAATCGATAGCAAGGACTCGAATTTATTAAACCAAAAACTCGAGCTTACCACCATATCACTGAATTAATTTATTTGTTTCTTCCTTACTTTTCTATCTTCCTTGTGCATACCCCCTTTTATACTCAATTTGGTCGGGCTCAATGGCTTTCCCCATGTTCCACGAACATGGGAGTCGTGGCATGTTGGGGCATAATGCCCTTTTTGGCTTACCCACGTGGTGGGCAATTTGTGCCACAAGGGGCCACGTCTTTCCCCAATGTGGGGACTCATGGCTGGTTCCTTCAATTTAAGGAATTATCTGTGCCCCCCCCCATCATGACATTTATTTATTTATTTTAATAATAATAAACTGATATAGTTAGCCTAAATAACCTTTATTGCTTCAAATTAAGTACAAGATCGAGCTAATTATAAAATTGGTACAAAATAATCGATCACCGGAACTTAACCTCGACTAGACCAGTTTTCGGGGTGTGACAACGTATATGATTGAGTTATGGATGTACACCTATGCCTTGCATATTTGAGAAATGATGTTTATTATGCAAATGTAACCTAGTAATTGAGACCAGGCCTTAAACATGTGAAACCCTTATGATTTTTGATGTGAATACAAAATCTATAGTAAGGAACCTTAGGGTTCAACAAAGATTGGTTAAAACATACGTAGACTTATTGCCTTTGGAGGAATAATTGAGATAAGGAAAGAAAGTTGTCCTATAATGCTTTAAAAAGAATATGAACTCTTTGTACATGACTATTCAATCTTGATAATAATAATTGAAGCTATATGATATGAATATTAAGACTTACGAACTTTTAGATTTTGGTACCTTGTTAGCTTAATAGACCTCTAAACTATTTTGATAAGGATGTTTTAATAAAGTGTAACTTTATATACAAGAAACTCTTACCAAGAGTGAAGTAATGATCTATGGGCCTTAGAAGATCATAAAGTTGATAATCTGTTTAAGAACATTGAAGTCTATGATTAAAGATAAATTCTAAGGGATTGAGGAATAGATATAGAAAGTTTTGATAACTAAAGTATTAATAAGATGCATGTTAAGAGCTTACATTTTGTGGACTGTATCGTGAATACATAATTGATTGTACATGTAATGTTATTGAAGGTTTATCTATGAAATAATTAAAAACTTTTAAATTTGCCATGATTCTGATGGCATGTTTAGGTAAAAAATGTTATGTTAACTTATGTTTGCTTGAATGTTTGTTTGGTAATACATCCTAAACCGGTTTAATTCCTAGATTGGGTAGGGGTGTTACATTTATTGGTACCAGAGCTAGAGTTAGTCGATTCTTAGACTAAGCCAAAGTTGTTTGCATCATCTTTGTAATACAAAATGCATTTCCCACCTAGGAATTTAAATGTTATTGAAGAATGTGACTTGCAGGCCTGACACAATCTTCTTCTATTCCTAATAACAATATGTCTATTAAAGACATAAGTAGTGTTGATGAAGAACACCATACGAATCCTTTGAATATGAGAAATAAGGTAAGAATTCGAGATGATTCCATTAGACTCCTGCATGTAAATCTTTATAATGATTGAGAGTTTTGTATTGTTTCAATACAGAACATGTAGGGAAAGTTCGAGAACGAATTTTTCTTAAGGGGAGAGAATTGTAATACCTCTAAAATTGGGATATGAATTTTTCAAGGCAATCACAAACTTGGAGAAGTTACCTTTAGACTATTTAAGACTCAAATTGAGTAAATTGAATAAGTAAGTCAATGGAATTGAAAATGAAAGAGCTAGTTAAGCTAAAGATCAATTAACAAATGAGAAAAGTAATTATATTTTAAGGATTATGAAGGAGCACATATGAGCATTAAGAGGTTAATTTAGTATTTTGATCAAGACTTTAAGGATTGAATTATAAGGAAGAATATAGGAGCTAGTGACTAAATTGTAAAGTGGAGTATGTAGCTTGTAGGACTAAAATGAAATAAGAAAGAAACTTGCTTCTTGCATGTGTAATTCCACCACTTTGGATGAGTGGAATCCAAATGGCCATGCAAGAGAACTAGCTGACCATGTGGTGAGGGGAGAAGAGAGACATTTGCTCATTCCACCAGGATTTGCTCTCTCTTGGCTGAAATTAATAATGTAGAAGAGTAAGGTAAGTTTAATTTGGAGCTGAATTTGATGTTTTGGAGCTGGAAATGCAAGGGAGATTAAAGCACAGGTTGAGTTGATTATGAATGCAATGGTGTTTTAATGATTTTCTTAATGGACTAATGTTGTTTAAAGTATGCAATCTTGTTGTTGATTATGAGAAATAGTGTTAAATGATACTGGAAATTTAACTTTAGGAATGTATTTGTATGTCTCCTACAATTATTTGAAGTCACATGTTGTTTTGAAGTACTTAGAATCATTGAAACAAAGGTCAAATGTAATCTGCCCAGAAAACTCTATTTTGGCAATAAGGTTAGAATTTCCAAGAAAATTCAATATGCTGAGTTTGAGGATGAATTCTATATGTGTAGAACCATGTGTGAGTCTCATTTAATATCCAACAAACATTGATTGATTTTGAGTTCAGAATCAAAAGTTATGAATTTTTAAGTGAAAGTAGTGCTGAAAATCTGAAGGCATATTCTGCTCTAGACAATTTCTATTTTGAAACTTCTAAAAATTCTCCTAATTACTATAGAACTTGTTAAATTATGAGTCTTGTACAGCTAAAATCGTGGTTGAATCTAGTTTGTAAAGGTGTAAAGAGCTTTAAATTCCAGTGCATACTTTGTTCTGGAAAGACAGTTCTTTGATGATAGCTCAAGCTACCAAATGTTAGAAATAAGGATCCAACTTGGAAACGGAATTAAGGAATGACTAGTATATGCATGGTTAATGCTTGAGTGATGATATTGGTTATATATATTAAGTTAATGTGTGTTACAAGATATGCATATTAACGGATGTATTGTGATAATTTAAATTAAAGATTGCTGGAGGAAGCAAGGTTCAAGTAGGGACAGTTCAAAAATCAAACGAATTGGGTGAACAAAGTATTGAATGGTGGAAGCTCGAATGTAATTAGTGAATCGAGATATCCCGTAACTTCGGGATATAAGGTGAGCGTAACTACGCCTTTGTGTGATAGTGTTTATTTAAGACCGAAATACAATTTCGGTTTCAAACCTAGGATAGATAAAGGATAAATTATGATAGAAAGAATGTAAATAACCAAAATATACAAGAAATATGACGAAATGTGATGAAAGATATGGAAAGTAATTGGGAACTCAGTTTGAAAATTGAGTTAAGATGATAGTTACTTGATAAGCTTTAAGTACTTAACTGATGCTATGAAATGAAATAAAAATGGATATTGAATATACTAATAGTTTATACAAAGTAAGTTTTAATGGAAATTAATGAGTATATGTCTTAGTAAGCTTTGTCAAATCATACACCCATGGTAAAAACATGTAAGCTCAAGGTAAGCCCTTGTATGAATTATAGATTGATGATATGGTAAAGTATTGCATAAATTCTTATTATGTGAGTGATAGTATTTCTTTGATTAAATGTTTGATGATAATTTATTTGACTAAGTTATGCAAATTTTGGTTTGAAAGATACTAATGAATTAGAAAATAAGATTTTTGAATCATGAATGCTTATATTTGATTGTGATGAGTATGAATCTATGACTTGTGGTATGAATTGATAAACTTTGGAAACATGTGAGATTATATGATACAAGCAAATGAAATAATGGAGTTATACTTCTTTTGATCATTTGAACATGGAGTTAAGGTCACTTTTGAAATGTGATATGATATGAATTACAAAGCCTTGATTTTGAATCAGTCATAGGTATAGTTGGCAAGCCATATAGTCTAGTTAAGCTCGTATTTGGGGAGGACTACGGTCCATGGACTATGGTCCTTATGTGGCGACAGTAAGGGGATGTGGTTTGGTCATTTGGCGACAGTATGAGGGATTGACCTGTACCAATAAGATTGAAAAACTATTCAAATTACTAAGCTAAATGATTACTTGCATGACAAGTAAGACTAAATTAAGTACCATTTCAACTCATTCTTTTATGATATGATAGTGTTCTTCAATCTTGCTAGAAGTCAATTGTATTATTGATGTATTGATAACAATTGATATATGATTTTAATTGTTTTTGTGATTCTTATAAAGTATATGAAGGACTGTTATAATATGTTTTATAACAAAACATGATATGGCATTGATTGTTATGCTTGATCCTTGAAAAATATATGAAAGATACCGACATGCTTATGAGTAAGGGACAAATTAGGATAGTGATTGCTTGTTGTATAATCTTTGACATGCTAATTGTGTATGCAAAGAAAATAAGACATTAATGTTAAGTAATTGAATCATTTGAATAGTACATGTGATAAATTACCATGCTTTTGTGTGAAATTGTAATATGGTTTAAAATGCTAAGTTGCTTAACCATAAGTTCTATTACTTTTGTCTTAGATAGAATTGATAAGTTGACACAATTGGTTTTGCCATGACAATTAGCTTAGCCATGACAATTAGTTTTGCCATGACATTTGTCTTGGTTTATGGATCATTAAACAAGATTGAATTATTGAGATATATTGAGTATTTGAATGAACCATTGATGATTGTGTAGTTTGTGCTTGAAATTTGAATTTTGGTTACATTACTTGATATAAACAATTTGTGGACTGATTTGCAAGCTAAAATGCGGATTGTTTTGTAATATTGGTGGACTGTTTTGCAAGCTAAAAAGTGGAATGTTTTGCAAGCTAAGATGTGGACTCTTTTGTAAGCTAAAATGTGTTCTGATTTGTAATACAAGTGGACCGTTTTGCTAGTTAAAATGTTGACTGATTTGCAAGCTAAAAAGTGGATTGTTTTGCAAGCTAAAATGTGGACTGTTTTATAAGCTAAAATGTGGACTAGTTGGTAATAAAGTGGACTGTTTTGCAAGCTAAAATTTGGACTGTTCTGTAAGCTAGAATATGGATTGTTTTGTAAGCTAAAATATGGACTGGTTTGTAATAGAAGTGGACTCTTTTGCAAGCTAAAATGTGGACTGTTTTGTAATATAAGTGGTTTGTTTTGCAAGCTAAAACGTGGACTATTTTGTAAGCTAAAATGTGGACTGGTTTGTAATACAAGTGGACTATTTTCCAAGCTAAAATGTGGACTGTTTTGAAAGCTAAAATGTGGATTGTTTTGTGATATAAGTGGACTGTTTTTGCAAGATAAAAATGTGAACTGTTAGGTGAAGGATGAAAGACATGAGTTGAAAACTTAAGCTATATAGTTCTTCGTAAATTAAATATGAAATGATCTAAAGAAAGTGTAAGTAGAGTGAACTTGGACTAAATGAAAGAAATTGATCAAAACTAAATCATAAGGACCTTGTAACGCAAATACATCTCCTTGTATCATTGTATGTTGGATTGGTTTAGTTGCCTCACTAAGTTCTTCTTAACTTACTTGTGTTTGAATGATTGATCTTTTAGGTAGCTACTCGGTGAATCGAGGATCATGTCAATTTTCGGCAGCAAGTCACACAAGCCCTAATATTAGAGTAAGCTAAAATATGGACTGGCTTGTAATTCAAGTTGAATTTTTTGCAAGCTAAAATGTGGACTGTTTTGTAATATAAGTGGACTGTTTTTACAAGATAAAAATTTGAACTGTTAGATGAAGCATGAAAGACATGAGTTGAAAACTTAAGCTATATAATTCTTGGTAAATTAAATATAAAATGATCTAAAGAAAGTGTAGGTAGGGTGAACTTTGACTAAATGAAAGAAATTGATCAAAACTAAATCATAAGGACCTTGTAATGCAAATACATCTCCTTGTATCATTGTATGTTGTATTGGTTTAGTTACCTCACTAAGTGAAAGAAATTGATCAAAACTTAAGCTAAAAACCTTGAATGATTGATCTTTCAGGTAGCTACTTAGTGAATCGAGGATCATTTCAATTTTCGGTAGCAAGTCATACAAGACCTAAGATTAGAGTATATGATTAGTAGTAATTATTTTAAATTCCTAGGGTGGCAATACATGATTAAGGTTTATGTTAACTATTTGGTTAGTTAACATATTTGTGCATTCAAGTCATGTTTATAGTACCTTACGAAGAAGGTACAAAGATTTTAATATTTTGATGCCTATGTGTGATATGGTTGCTTAATATGATAAGTGATTGTGTACTAATGACCTGGAATATGTGTGTATGAACTTTAATCTCAAAAAGTAAAGAGAAATGGTGAATAAACTATAGAGATCATAATTGATCCCATTATGCTTAATGTTATTATTGTTAAAATAATGCTAAGAAAATAGATGCATAATTGGTCATCTATGTTGAATGAGTTAGGGAACCTTGTGTGTATGAATGCTTATTGTTTAAGTTATTGTAATTGGATGATTATATATGAGATATTGCTTAATATGTGAAAGATGATGTCATGTTTTGAATGAATGAATGAATGTAAGTATATGATTGAGTTATGGATGTACACCTATGCCTTGAATATTTGAGAAGTGATGTTTATTATGTGAATGTAACCTAGTAATTGAGACCATGCCTTAAACATGTGAAACCCTTATGATTTTTATGTAAATACAAAATCTATATTAAGGAACCTTAGGGTTCAACAAAAACTGGTTGAAACATAATTACACTTATTACCTTAAGAGGAATAATTGAGATAAGGAAAGAAAGTTGTCCTATAATGCTTTAAAAAGAATATGAACTCTTAGTGCATGACTATTCAATCTTGATAATAATAATTGAAGCTATATGATTGAATATTAAGACTTAAGAACTTTTAGATATTGGTACCTTGTTAGCTTAATAGGCCCCTAAACTATTTTGATAAGGAAGTTTTAATAAATTGTAAGTTTAAATACAAGAAACTCATACCAAGAGTGAAGTAATGATCTATGGGCCTTAAATGGTTAAGAAGATCATAAAGTTGATAATTTGTTTAAGAACATTGAAGTCTATGATTAAAGATAAATTTTAAGGGATTGAGGAATAGATATAGAAAGTTTTGATAACTAAAGTATTAATAAGATGCATGTTAAGAGCTAACACTTTGTGGACTGTATAGTGAATACATAATTGGTTGTACATGTAATGTTATTGAAGGTTGATCTAAGAAATAATTAAAAAGTTTTAAATTTGCCATGATTCTGATGGTATGTTTAGATCAAAAGTGTTATGTTAACTTATGTTTGCTTGAATGTTTGTTTGGTAACACATCCTAAATCGGTTTAATTCCTAGGTCGTATATGGGTGTTACATTTATTGGTACCAGTGCTAGAGTTAGTCGATTCTTAGACTAAACCGAAGTTGTTAGCTTTATCTTTGTAATACTAAATGCATTTTCCACCTAGGAATTTAAATGTTATTGAAGAATGTGAATTGCAGGCCTGACACAATCTTCTTCTATTCCTAATAACAATGTCTATTAAAGACATAAGTAGTGTTGATGAAGAACACTCTATGAATCCTTTGAATATGAGAAATAAGGTAAGAATTCGACAAGATTCCATTAGACTCCTGCATGTAAATCTTTATAATGATTGAGAGTTTTTATTGTTTCAATGTATAACATGCAGGGAAAATTTGAGGATGAATTTTCCTGAGGGGGGAGAATTGTAATACCCCTAAAATTGGTATAGGAGTTTTTACAATGCAAACGCATGCTTGGAGAAGTTACGTTTAGACTATTTAAGACTCAAACTAAGTAAATTGAATAAGCAAATCAATGGAATTGAAAATGAAAGAGCTAATTAAGCTAAAGATCAATTAGCAAATGAGTAAAGTAATTATATTTCAAGGATTATGAAGGGGCACATATGAGTATTACGATCTTAATTTAGTATTTTGATCAAGACATTAAGGATTGAATTATAAGGAAGAATATAGGTGCTAGTGACTACATTGTAAAGTGTAGTGTGTAGCTTGTAGGACTAAACTAAAATAAGAAAGAAACTTTCTTCTTGCATGTGTAATTCCACCACTTTGGATGAGTGGAATCCAAATGGCCATGCCAGAGAACTAGCCGACCATGTAGTGAGGGGGAAGAGAGCCATTTGCTCATTCCACCATCTTTCTCTTGGGATTTGCTCTCCCTTGGCTGAAATTAACAATGAAGAAGAGTAAGGGAAGTTTAATTTGGAGCTGAATTTGAAGTTTTGGAGCTAGAAATGCAAGGGATATTAAAGCACAAGGTGAGTTGATTATGAATACATTGGTGTTTTAATGATTTTCTTAATGGACTAATGTTGTTTAAAGTATGAAATCTTGTTGTTGATTATGAGAAATAGAGTTAAATGATGCTGGAAATTTAACTTTAGGAAGGTATTTGTATGGCTCCTACAATTATTTGAAGTCACATGTTGTTTTGAAGTACTTAGAATCATTGAAACAAAGGTTAAATGCAATCTGCCTAGACAAGCTCTGTTTCTAGCAGTTTGAGGAGGTTAGAAATTCATAGAAAATTCAATATTCTAAGTATGAGGCTTATAACTTTAAAATCGTGGTTGAATCTAGTTGGTAAAGGTGTAAAGAGCTTTAAATTCCAGTCTTATACTCTATTCGGAAAGACATTTCTTTGATGATAGCTCAAGTTACCAAATGTTAGAAATAAGGATCCAACTTGGAAATGGAATTAAGGAATGACTACTATATGCATGGTTAATGCTTGAGTGATGATATTGGTTATATATATTAAGTTAATGTGTGTTAAAAGATATGCATATTAATGGATGTATTGTGATAATTTAAATTAAAGATTGCTAGAGGAAGCAAGGTTCAAGTAAGGACGGTTCAAAAATCAAAGGAATTGGGTGAATAAAGTATTCAATGGAGGATGCTCGAATGTAATTAATGGATCGGGATATCCCGTAACTTCGGGATATAAGGTGAGCGTAACTATGCCTTTGTTTGATGATGTTTATTTAAGACCGAAATGCAATTTTGGCTTAAAATATATAATAGATAAAGGATAAATTTTGAAGAAAGAAAGTAAATAACCAAAATATACAAGAAATATGACGAAATGTGATGAAAGACATGGAAAGTAATTGGGAACTCAGTTTGAGAATTGAGTTAAGATAATAGTTACTTGATAAGCTTTGAGTACTTAGCTGTTGCTATGAAATGAAATAAAAATGGATATTGAATGTGCTAATAGTTTGTACAAAGTAAGTCGTAATGGAAGTTAATGAGTATATATCTTAGTAAGCTTTGTCAAATGATACACCCATGGTAAAAATAGGTAAACTCAAGGTAAGCCCTTGTATGAGTTATAGATTGATGATATGGTAAAGTAGGGCATAAATTCTTGTTATGTGAGTGTCAGTATTTCTTGGATTGAATGTTTGATGATAATTTATTTGAGTAAGTTGTGCAAATTTTGGTTTGAAAGATACTAATAAATTAGAAAATAAGATTTTGAATAATGAATGCTTATATTTGATTGTGATGAGTATGAATCTATGACTTGTGTTATGAATTGATAAACTTTGGAAACATGTGAGATTATATGATACAAGTAAATGAAATAATGGAGTTATACTCTTTTGATCATTTGAATATGGAGCTAAGCTCACTTTTGAAATGAGATATTATAAGATTTAGAAAGCCTTGGTTTTGAATCATTCATAGGTATAGTTGCCACGCCATAGAGTCTAGTTAAGCTCGTATTTGGAAAGGACTACGGTCCATGGACTATGGTTCTTATATGGCGACATGGGGATATGGTTTGGTCATTTGGCGGCAGTATGATAGATTGACCTATCTTGTGTATATTATGTTTGATTGACAATTTGGTTTGGGATTCGAGTACCTAAACTAAGATTACCAAGGTTATAAAATTTAAATAAGATTGAAACACTTCTAAATTACTAAGCTAAATGATTTCTTGCATGACAAGTAAGACTAAATTAAGCACCATTTCAACTCATTCTTTTAAGATGTGATAATGTTCTTCAATCTTGCTAGAAGTCAATGGTATTATTGATGTATTGATAACAATTGATATATGATTTTAATTGTTTTTGTGATTCTTATATTGTATATGAAGGATCGTTATAATATGTTTTATAACAAAACATGATATGGTATTGATTGTTATGCTTGATCCTTGAAAAATATATGAAATACATCTATGTGCTTATGAGTAAGGGACAAATTAGGATAGTGATTGCTTGTTGTATAATCTTTGACATGCTAATTGTGTATGCAAAGAAAATAAGACATTAATGTTAAGTAATTGAATCATTTGAATAGTACATGTGATAAATTACCATGTTTTATTGTGAAATTGTAATATGGTTTAAAATGCTAAGTTTCTTAACCATAAGTTATATTACTTTTTTTTAGATTGAATTTATAAGTTGACACAATTAGTTTTGGCATGACAATTAGTTTTAGCCATGACAATTAGTTTTTCCATGACATTTTCTTGTTTTATGGATCATTAAACAAGATTGAATTATTGAGATATATTGATTATTTGAATGAACCATTGATGATTGTGTAGTTTGTGCTTGAAATTTGAATTTTGGTTACATTACTTGATATAAAAAAATTTATGGACTGATTTGCAAGCTAAAATGTGGATTGTTTTGTAATATTGGTAAACTGTTTTGCAAGCTAAAAAGTGGAATGTTTTGCAAGCTAAAATGTGGACTCTTTTGTAAGCTAAAATGTGTTGATTTGTAATACAAGTGGACCGTTTTGCAAGTTAAAATGTTGACTGATTTGCAAGCTAAAAAGTGGATTGTTTTGTAAAATGTGGACTGTTTTATAAGCTAAAATGTGGACTAGTTGGTAATAAAGTGGACTGTTTTGCAAGCTAAAATTTGTGTTCTGTAAGCTAGAATATGATTGTTTTGTAAGCTAAAATATGGACTGGTTTGTAATAGAAGTTTTTTGCAAGCTAAAATGTGGACTGTTTTGTAATATAAGTGGTTTGTTTTGCAAGCTAAAACGTGGACTATTTTGTAAGCTAAAATGTGGACTGGTTTGTAATACAAGTGGACTATTTTCCAAGCTAAAATGTGGACTGTTTTGAAAGCTAAAATGTGGATTGTTTTGTGATATAAGTGGACTGTTTTGCAAGATAAAAATGTGAACTGTTAGGTGAAGGATGAAAGACATGAGTTGAAAACTTAAGCTATATAGTTCTTCGTAAATTAAATATGAAATGATCTAAAGAAAGTGTAAGTAGAGTGAACTTGGACTAAATGAAAGAAATTGATCAAAACTAAATCATAAGGACCTTGTAACGCTACATCTCCTTGTATCATTGTATGTTGGATTGGTTTAGTTGCCTCACTAAGTTCTTCTTAACTTACTTGTGTTTGAATGATTGATCTTTTAAGCTACTGGTGAATCGAGGATCATGTCAATTTTCGGCAAACAAGTCACACAAGCCCTAATATTAAGTAAGCTAAAATATGGACTGCTTGTAATTCAAGTTGAATTTTTTGCAAGCTAAAATGTGGACTGTTTTGTAATATAAGTGGACTGTTTTTACAAGATAAAAATTTGAACTGTTAGATGAAGCATGAAAGACATGAGTTGAAAACTTAAGCTATATAATTCTTGGTAAATTAAATATAAAATGATCTAAAGAAAGTGTAGGTAGGGTGAACTTTGACTAAATGAAAGAAATTGATCAAAACTAAATCATAAGGACCTTGTAATGCAAATACATCTCCTTGTATCATTGTATGTTGTATTGGTTTAGTTACCTCACTAAGTGAAAGAAATTGATCAAAACTTAAGCTAAAAACCTTGAATGATTGATCTTTTAGGTAGCTACTTAGTGAATCGAGGATCATTTCAATTTTCGGTAGCAAGTCATACAAGACCTAAGATTAGAGTATATGATTAGTAGTAATTATTTTAAATTCCTAGGGTGGCAATACATGATTAAGGTTTATGTTAACTATTTGGTTAGTTAACATATTTGTGCATTCAAGTCATGTTTATAGTACCTTACGAAGAAGGTACAAAGATTTTAATATTTTGATGCCTATGTGTGATATGGTTGCTTAATATGATAAGTGATTGTGTACTAATGACCTGGAATATGTGTGTATGAACTTTAATCTCAAAAAGTAAAGAGAAATGGTGAATAAACTATAGAGATCATAATTGATCCCATTATGCTTAATGTTATTATTTAAAAAATAATGCTAAGAAAATAGATGCATAATTGGTCATCTATGTTGAATGAGTTAGGGAACCTTGTGTGTATGAATGCTTATTGTTTAAGTTATTGTAATTGGATGATTATATATGAGATATTGCTTAATATGTGAAAGATGATGTCATGTTTTGAATGAATGAATGAATGTAAGTATATGATTGAGTTATGGATGTACACCTATGCCTTGAATATTTGAGAAGTGATGTTTATTATGTGAATGTAACCTAGTAATTGAGACCATGCCTTAAACATGTGAAACCCTTATGATTTTTATGTAAATACAAAATCTATATTAAGGAACCTTAGGGTTCAACAAAAACTGGTTGAAACATAATTACACTTATTACCTTAAGAGGAATAATTGAGATAAGGAAAGAAAGTTGTCCTATAATGCTTTAAAAAGAATATGAACTCTTAGTGCATGACTATTCAATCTTGATAATAATAATTGAAGCTATATGATTGAATATTAAGACTTAAGAACTTTTAGATATTGGTACCTTGTTAGCTTAATAGGCCCCTAAACTATTTTGATAAGGAAGTTTTAATAAATTGTAAGTTTAAATACAAGAAACTCATACCAAGAGTGAAGTAATGATCTATGGGCCTTAAATGGTTAAGAAGATCATAAAGTTGATAATTTGTTTAAGAACATTGAAGTCTATGATTAAAGATAAATTTTAAGGGATTGAGGAATAGATATAGAAAGTTTTGATAACTAAAGTATTAATAAGATGCATGTTAAGAGCTAACACTTTGTGGACTGTATAGTGAATACATAATTGGTTGTACATGTAATGTTATTGAAGGTTGATCTAAGAAATAATTAAAAAGTTTTAAATTTGCCATGATTCTGATGGTATGTTTAGATCAAAAGTGTTATGTTAACTTATGTTTGCTTGAATGTTTGTTTGGTAACACATCCTAAATCGGTTTAATTCCTAGGTCGTATATGGGTGTTACATTTATTGGTACCAATGCTAGAGAGTTAGTCGATTCTTAGACTAAACCGAAGTTGTTAGCTTTATCTTTGTAATACTAAATGCATTTTCCACCTAGGAATTTAAATGTTATTGAAGAATGTGAATTGCAGGCCTGACACAATCTTCTTCTATTCCTAATAACAATGTCTATTAAAGACATAAGTAGTGTTGATGAAGAACACTCTATGAATCCTTTGAATATGAGAAATAAGGTAAGAATTCGACAAGATTCCATTAGACTCCTGCATGTAAATCTTTATAATGATTGAGAGTTTTTATTGTTTCAATGTATAACATGCAGGGAAAATTTGAGGATGAATTTTCCTGAGGGGGGAGAATTGTAATACCCCTAAAATTGGTATAGGAGTTTTACAATGCAAACGCATGCTTGGAGAAGTTACGTTTAGACTATTTAAGACTCAAACTAAGTAAATTGAATAAGCAAATCAATGGAATTGAAAATGAAAGAGCTAATTAAGCTAAAGATCAATTAGCAAATGAGTAAAGTAATTATATTTCAAGGATTATGAAGGGGCACATATGAGTATTACGATCTTAATTTAGTATTTTGATCAAGACATTAAGGATTGAATTATAAGGAAGAATATAGGTGCTAGTGACTACATTGTAAAGTGTAGTGTGTAGCTTGTAGGACTAAACTAAAATAAGAAAGAAACTTTCTTCTTGCATGTGTAATTCCACCACTTTGGATGAGTGGAATCCAAATGGCCATGCCAGAGAACTAGCCGACCATGTAGTGAGGGGGGAAGAGAGCCATTTGCTCATTCCACCATCTTTCTCTTGGGATTTGCTCTCCCTTGGCTGAAATTAACAATGAAGAAGAGTAAGGGAAGTTTAATTTGGAGCTGAATTTGAAGTTTTGGAGCTAGAAATGCAAGGGATATTAAAGCACAAGGTGAGTTGATTATGAATACATTGGTGTTTTAATGATTTTCTTAATGGACTAATGTTGTTTAAAGTATGAAATCTTGTTGTTGATTATGAGAAATAGAGTTAAATGATGCTGGAAATTTAACTTTAGGAAGGTATTTGTATGGCTCCTACAATTATTTGAAGTCACATGTTGTTTTGAAGTACTTAGAATCATTGAAACAAAGGTTAAATGCAATCTGCCTAGACAAGCTCTGTTCTAGCAGTAAGGTTAGAAATTCATAGAAAATTCAATATTCTAAGTATGAGGCTTATAACTTTAAAATCGTGGTTGAATCTAGTTGGTAAAGGTGTAAAGAGCTTTAAATTCCAGCGTATACTCTATTCTGGAAAGACATTTCTTTGATGATAGCTCAAGTTACCAAATGTTAGAAATAAGGATCCAACTTGGAAATGGAATTAAGGAATGACTACTATATGCATGGTTAATGCTTGAGTGATGATATTGGTTATATATATTAAGTTAATGTGTGTTAAAAGATATGCATATTAATGGATGTATTGTGATAATTTAAATTAAAGATTGCTAGAGGAAGCAAGGTTCAAGTAAGGACGGTTCAAAAATCAAAGGAATTGGGTGAATAAAGTATTCAATGGAGGATGCTCGAATGTAATTAATGGATCGGGATATCCCGTAACTTCGGGATATAAGGTGAGCGTAACTATGCCTTTGTTTGATGATGTTTATTTAAGACCGAAATGCAATTTTGGCTTAAAATATATAATAGATAAAGGATAAATTTTGAAGAAAGAAAGTAAATAACCAAAATATACAAGAAATATGACGAAATGTGATGAAAGACATGGAAAGTAATTGGGAACTCAGTTTGAGAATTGAGTTAAGATAATAGTTACTTGATAAGCTTTGAGTACTTAGCTGTTGCTATGAAATGAAATAAAAATGGATATTGAATGTGCTAATAGTTTGTACAAAGTAAGTCGTAATGGAAGTTAATGAGTATATATCTTAGTAAGCTTTGTCAAATGATACACCCATGGTAAAAATAGGTAAACTCAAGGTAAGCCCTTGTATGAGTTATAGATTGATGATATGGTAAAGTAGGGCATAAATTCTTGTTATGTGAGTGTCAGTATTTCTTGGATTGAATGTTTGATGATAATTTATTTGAGTAAGTTGTGCAAATTTTGGTTTGAAAGATACTAATAAATTAGAAGATAAGATTTGTGAATAACGAATGCTTATATTTGATTGTGATGAGTATGAATCTATGACTTGTGTTATGAATTGATAAACTTTGGAAACATATGAGATTATATGATACAAGTAACTGAAATAATAGAGTTATACTCCTTTTGATCATTTGAATATGGAGCTAAGCTCACTTTTGAAATGAGATATTATAAGATTTAGAAAGCCTTGGTTTCGAGTCATTCATAGGTATAGTTGCCACGCCATAGAGTCTAGTTAAGCTCGTATTTGGAAAGGACTACGGTGCATGGACTATGGTTCTTATATGGCGACAGTAGGGGATATGGTTTGGTCATTTGGCGACAGTATGATAGATTGACCTGTATCTTGTGTATATTATGTTTGGCAACAATTTGGTTTGGGATTCGAGTACCTAAACTACTTGATTACCAAGGTTATAAAATTTAAATAAGATTGAAACACTATCTAAATTACTAAGCTAAATGATTTCTTGCATGACAAGTAAGACTAAATTAAGCACCATTTCGACTCATTCTTTTAAGATGTGATAATGTGCTTCAATCTTGCTAGAAGTCAATGGTATTATTAATGTATTGATAACAATTGATATATGATTTTAATTGTTTTCCGTGATTCTTATATTGTATATGAAGGATCGTTATAATATGCTTTTTAACGAAACATGATATGGTATTGATTGTTATGCTTGATCCTTGAAAAATATATGAAATACATCTATGTGCTTATGAGTAAGGGACAAATTAGGATAGTGATTGCTTGTTGTATAATCTTTGACATGCTAATTGTGTATGCAACGAAAATAAGACATTAATGTTAAGTAATTGAATCATTCAAATAGTACATGTGATAAACTGTCATGTTTTATTGTGAAATTGTAATATGGTTTAAAATGCTAAGTTTCTTAGCCATGAGTTATATTACTTTTTTGTTAGATTGAATTTATAAGTTGACACAATTAGTTTTGGCATGACAATTAGTTTTGCTATGTCAATTAGTTTTTCCATGACATTTTTCATGTTTTATGGATCATTAAACAAGCTTGAATTATTGAGATATATTGATTATTTGAATGAACCATTGATGATTGTGTAGTTTGTGCTTTAAACTTGAATTTTGGTTACATTGCTTGATATAAAAAATTTATGGACTGATATGCAAGCTAAAATGTGGACTGTTTTGTAATATAAGTAAACTGTTTTGCAAGCTATAAAGTGGACTATTTTGCAAGCTAAAATGTGGACTATTTTGTAAGCTAAAATGTGGACTGATTTGTAATACAAGTGGATTGTTTTGCAAGTTAAAATGTTGACTGATTTGCAAGCTAAAACGTGGATTGTTTTGAAAGCTAAAATGTGGACAGTTTTGTAAGCTAAAATGTAGGTTGATTTGTAATACAAGTGGACTGTTTTGCAAGCTAAAATGTGAACTGTTTTGTAAGCTAAAATGTGGACTAGTTTGTAATACAAGTGAACTTCTTTGAAAGCTAAAATGTGGACTGTTTTGTAATTTAAGTGATATGTTTTGCAAGCTAAAAAGTGGACTATTTTGCAAGCTAAAATGTGGACTGTTTTGTAAGCTAAAATATGGACTGGCTTGTAATTCAAGTTGAATTTTTTGCAAGCTAAAATGTGGACTGTTTTGTAATATAAGTGGACTGTTTTTACAAGATAAAAATTTGAACTGTTAGATGAAGCATGAAAGACATGAGTTGAAAACTTAAGCTATATAATTCTTGGTAAATTAAATATGAAATGATCTAAAGAAAGTGTAGGTAGGGTGAACTTTGACTAAATGAAAGAAATTGATCAAAACTAAATCATAAGGACCTTGTAATGCAAATACATCTCCTTGTATCATTGTATGTTGTATTGGTTTAGTTACCTCACTAAGTGAAAGAAATTGATCAAAACTTAAGCTAAAAACCTTGAATGATTGATCTTTTAGGTAGCTACTTAGTGAATCGAGGATCATTTCAATTTTCGGTAGCAAGTCACACAAGACCTAAGATTAGAGTATGTGATTAGTAGTAATTATTTTAAATTCCTAGGGTGGCAATACATGATTTAGGTTTATGTTAACTATTTGGTTAGTTAACATATTTGTGCATTCAAGTCATGTTTATAGTACCTTACGAAGAAGGTACAAAGATTTTAATATTTTGATGCCTATGTGTGATATGGTTGCTTAATATGATAAGTGATTGTGTACTAATGACCTGGAATATGTGTGTATGAACTTTAATCTCAGAAAGTAAAGAGAAATGGTGAATAAACTATAGAGATCATAATTGATCCCATTATGCTTAATGTTATTATTGTTAAAATAATGCTAAGAAAATAGATGCATAATTGGTCATCTATGTTGAATGAGTTAGGGAACCTTGTGTGTATGAATGCTTATTGTTTAAGTTATTGTAATTGGATGATTATATATGAGATATTGCTTAATATGTGAAAGATGATGTCATGTTCTGAATGAATGAATGAATGTAAGTATATGATTGAGTTATGGATGTACACCTATGCCTTGAATATTTGAGAAGTGATGTTTATTATGTGAATGTAACCTAGTAATTGAGACCATGCCTTAAACATGTGAAACCCTTATGATTTTTATGTAAATACAAAATCTATATTAAGGAACCTTAGGGTTCAACAAAAACTGGTTGAAACATAATTACACTTATTACCTTAAGAGGAATAATTGAGATAAGGAAAGAAAGTTGTCCTATAATGCTTTAAAAAGAATATGAACTCTTAGTGCATGACTATTCAATCTTGATAATAATAATTGAAGCTATATGATTGAATATTAAGACTTAAGAACTTTTAGATATTGGTACCTTGTTAGCTTAATAGGCCCCTAAACTATTTTGATAAGGAAGTTTCAATAAATTGTAAGTTTAAATACAAGAAACTCATACCAAGAGTGAAGTAATGATCTATGGGCCTTAAATGGTTAAGAAGATCATAAAGTTGATAATTTGTTTAATAACATTAAAGTCTATGATTAAAGATAAATTCTAAAGGATTGAAGAATAGATATAGAAAGCTTTGATAACTAAGTATTAGTAAGATACATGTTAAGAGCTAACATTTTGTGGTGGATTGTATAGTGAATGCATAATTTGTTGTACATGTAATGTTATTGAAGGCTGATCTATTAAATATTTAAAAAGTTTTAAATTTGTCATGATTCTAATGGCTTGTTTAGATCAAAAGTGTTATGTTAACTTATGTTTGCTTGAATGTTTGTTTGGTAACACATCCTAAACTGGTTTAACTCCTAGACCGGGTAGGGGGTGTTACAAGGTGTTATTGGACACAAGAAAGCAAGATTTTTTCGTGATGCAACAAAATACCATTAGAATGAACCTTGTTTGTTTAATGTTTACAATGAAAATATCATTCGATGTTGTGTACCGGAGAAAGAAATAACATCGATATTACAATATTGTCATAATGATCCTTATGGAGGGCATATTGGTGGCATGGGAACGGCTGCAAAAGTTCTTCAATTTGGATTTTATTTTTAACACCCTTACCAATATTTAATCTTCAATACTAGTTAGAGTGTCAAAAAATGAATTGCTAACAATCCATAATAATTATTTATTTAGAAAACACCATTAAACCTTTTTTTATCCTAACAGAATCGCTTTATCTAATATTTTAATCAACCAAATTAATTCCAATTTCAGGCAGCAACATAGCATTTTATAATTACAACCTATAAGCCATATAGCTGTTTAAAAACTACCTAATTTAAAAATCTAATTGATAGTTCTATTTATTCATTTTCAAAAGGTTATTCGATTTATATACTAGTAATCCATCTAACCCTTTTTAATTTTAATATAACTACTCACCCTTCATTATCAACATAAACCAGTTTATAAGTTATTACAAACCATATTAAGACTAGATTAAAACCGACTAATATTAACATATACATGCCATCTAGTAACCTCAAAATACATCAAAAGATGTTATTACTGATATCGTAATTATACTTCTTGCTAGTAAGATGTCAACTGCTCTGATTCCTTTTTACCTATGCGTGAAAATCATCACGCGCTAAGTATACACTTAATGAGGCAATAATAAAATCCAGTGCATTATACATGCTTATAAATATAAAGATATAACAATATTCATGCATTATGATCACTAGATATGTATTACCTTCATGTTAATCATATATTAACATAATATAAACCGGATATAAAATTTCTTACCAATATACCTGCCATTTATTCCAAAAGCTCAAAAGCTTATTCACCTGTTTATCTTTTATTAACCAATAAAACATAGCCCAAATATAAGCCTATGAGGACCCTGGGTACACGAGTCAAATATGCACCGAGGTGCTAATACACATAAGGTCATGCCCACCATATGCACTAAGTGTCCTTTATATACACTATAGTGCTAAACCGAGTATGCAGCGTGTTGCTAGACTCTATGGCATGCCAACTATACCTTGTCCCTCAATGACATACTTGGGCATATATTCTGTATTTATTTTATCCATGGCAATTTATATCAACATAACTTAACATTAGGCAGTTCATACTCGAAATAACATTCATAATATAACATCATATATAACTAGTGATCCATGCATTTATATTCAACTTTTGACATGTTTAGAACATGTCAAATATATGATTTATGGCATAAATATCATGCCAATATAAACAAGGTAGACTTATCGCAAGTCTTCCGAATATCCATGAATCATGGTATGTATGTATTGCACTCACCTTGACACTTTATATGTCAAAATTTAAATCCTCGCTAAGCTTTACTTTTGATCCTTTTCCATAACTTGGTTGCTAGCTCGATTTTGATTTTGATCACGATCTATACGTGCATCATTTACAACACATATATATTTTAAAAAATACATGTTAGTATCATACTAACATAGGTACGTAATAGGAAAAGAAATTCCTATAAATTATTTCAAAGTTTATTTGATACTAATTCACTTCATACAATTCATACCAAACTCAACACTTAAAATTTCCTTTAATATCCAAATCAAAGAATGATTCATAAATCATTCCAACAATTATTCAAGTATGATACCTCAATTTAACCAACTTCCACTTTAAACCCCTTAATTTCCATACTATCCGATTTAATCCTTTAACCTTAACAAACTTCCAATTTGGTCCAAACAACATTCTAAAACTTATAGAATCATCAACTCGACATATCTAACCTTAATAAAATTCTTCCATAATTTTCTCTAATCTCTTCTCTTTGACCGAATATGAAAGGTCACTATAGACTTGATTTCTATAATACCCCAAAATGTGGCCTAGGAATATGACATTAATTCGAGTATGTTTTAATTTGAATTGGGAAATCCTTGAAGTAGATAATTAAATATGTTAAGGACATATTTAATAGTTAGTTAGCTATAATAAAATGACTATCTTGGAAAGCTTTATTGTTTGAAAGCTTGCATGTAAGAAACAATGAAAGTTAAGGACCATAGTAGGTGTCAATTAGAGAAAGAAACATGTGTTGAAGGAAGAGAATGATAACCAAGTTTAGGTATCATCTCCTTCCTTCTTCCCAAGGATGGATCGAAAAGGGGGAGAGATAGAAAGCTGGAAATTGGTAACCATGGAGGATGGAATCGAGGTCTTTTGGCTTGATGGTGATGAGGCTAAATCGAATTAGTTAAGACATTAGGTGAAGTACTTCTTTCTTCATATTAAATTCAATCGAATGCTAGAGATTTCTTCTTGAATTGTATATTGTTAATTTCTTAAAGTCTAATTGTATTGTGAAATCCTTGATTTCAATTGAATGCTATAGCAAGGGAACCTTAGCATTGAGAAATTGATGAGTTATGATATTGTAACTAATTGGTTATGGTTTTACAAATGAATACGAATTACCTTGGAGTTTAACCATCAAATTAGTCGATAATGAATCCTGGATATGTAGAATTTAGAACGAGAATTCGATTAAAGTTGTTGCAAGAAACTGTTTGAATTATATAATTCAAGGAAGTACCGTTTAATACATGAACAAGATTATGACATGAAATTGACTGTAAATGTCATGTTCTTGTTGTATTAAGCATGTATGCATAATGTGTGATAATCTAGTAAGATTGATATTAATCAAACTGCTTGCTGGAAATGTATTGGACTGTTAAAGTTGTATTATTACATTTTTTAGCCATGTTGGAATTGGTTTGTTTTGTTAAATGAATCTAGTACAAATTTATTAGTGGTCAATGGAGTTTCCTTGTCATTTAGAACGAAAATAGGGGCTGATTTAGTGACTTAAATTGTGAGATCCTTGTTGCAATAATTAAATTGAATGTAGCAACATTCAGGATTGTTTTGGTACTTATGAGTAGGCACATATTGTTTAGAATGGTTCAATGTGTTTTAAGATCATCAAAGGAATAAATTGAGCATGTATGTATGTGAGTATGAATCGGGTCTATTTTAGGATCTTATAAGGGGCTGTAACAAAACCAAATTGCTTGAGAAATGTTAACATGTTGCTGGAAAATAGCATTAAAATGTTGCCCTGATAGAGTGACCGAACATATTGACCAACAATGCCCTGATTTCACATGTTTAACACGTAATTGAACTGACCTAGACTTGTATGATTATGTATATAAGTTGAATCAGCATGTTAGAAGTACCATCTAAGTGATTAATGAAGCTAAAAATCTAGCTTGGTGAAATCTGCCCATAAAACTCTGTTCTAGGCAGTAACTTTGGAAATTCACCTAAATAGTAATGGTTGAATTAAAGGCTGTAATTTATATGGTTAGAACCTTAATATGTCTAGTTTCATTAGAAACAAACGGAATTGAATTTTGAATTGTAAAACATATTATAGAAATGAAACTCTAGGGACAGTGCAAACTGTCCAGTGGTGTAACTTGACTTGTCTTTAAGTTAAAAACTGTATTAATTGGTAAAGAATAAAAATGCAAGGCATGTATGGTTAGAAATATAGTTAAGTTAGATTTCTAACGGTGTAAACGGTTTGAAATTCTAACGTACATAATAAAAGTTATGGACGTTTAAGTAAGCAATGCACCTGCTGCCTGGCAACAACAGTTTAGATGTCTTGGACAGTTTTGTAAACTGTTTTGTAAACAGTTTTGGACAGTTTGGTTACTACCCTGTTTTGCCCAAATTGGAATGTAAACAATTGTAGTAATGTGCATTAATGTATATATATGAATATGTTGCCTGCTTCTTACATGAAATATATGAATATCGTTGCCATGTTAAGTGATTGTGTAAACATATTTGACTGCTTGAGATGGGTAATTATTATGGTCAACGTACCTTGTTTGACATGTATTTACTTGTATGAATTGTTAGAGCAAGGAGTAAATCTTGTGGAGGAAGAAAGAGTGGAGCATTCGAAAGCTAAAAACAAGGGGATTTGGATACAAGACAAATAAGCTAGCTTGGAGTATTGTGAGTGTAGTTTACTGACTTAGGTCCTAACCAAATATGCATGACTACCTTCTTGCTATTGATGTGCCATGATAATGAGCTTAATTTAACTTGAATATGAATAAAATGAGAAGATTGGACTAAACTAAAATTGTGAGTAAGTAATAGCATGCAAATTGATACATTAATTAGAAAGAAAAGTGAAAACAAATGTATGATTCCATGCCTTGGATATGACTTATTCGAATGCTTGCTTGATAGTGCTCTATGATGTAAATGCTTGATTCTTGATGCCTTGGGTGTGAACCATCGAATTCTTGCTTGTATGGATTTCTATGATGAAAATACTTGATAACATGAATTAATTCATGAAATAATGACCTTGCTTGATGCCTAAGATGGCATATGTAAAATGTTTACTTGAATATCGAGTTAAATTGCAAAATGATGAGCTAAGGCTCAATTGGCCTAAGGGCTAAGCTTGACCTTGATATAACTTGCTTGAATGTGATCCTTGAACATGAATTGTCTTGCCTTGAACATGAAACACTTGAAAACGTAAAAAGTGATTGAAGAGCTAAGGCTCAATTGGCCTAAGGGCTAAAGAATGATGTTGATATACCTTGCTTGAATTGATTGTTGAATGAGATAAGATATCTAAGTCGCTCTTTAAATGGAAGTCCTTGGATATTAGAGTGTGATACTTGGTCTGCCTTGGGACTACGGTCCATGAGCTACGACTCGGGGGGACGCCCCATTGATTTGTAAAATGTTATTGGCGACAGTAGAAGGTAATGGGGGAGTTGTACAGAGATTGGCGATAGTTTGGTTGGATGGATGTGAAGTTAGGATTGACATGTTTTGATATTAGCCTTTGCTTTGTGCTTTGAGCAAATTATCGCTTGGACCTATACGGTCAAACTCAGACCAAGCTTATTCATGATTAAATCTATGATCCAAGGCGAACAAGTAAAAGACATCTAATTACCAAAGGCTTAAATTAAAGAAAGTAAACAAGAATTATCAAAGGCATAAACTAAAGTAATCAAATGAAAAATAAATGAAGCATAAAGCTTACTTGGAATACTAGAATTACATGACATGTAAACTTGAATACTTGAATTACTTGACATGTAAACTTGCTACTTGAATTACTGGACATGTAAACTTGCTACTTGAATTACTTGACATGTAAACTTGCTACTTGAATTACTTGACATGTAAACTTGCTACTTGAATTACTTGACATGTAAACTTGCTGCTTGGATTACTTGACATGTATTCTTGAAATGACAAACATGTAAACATGAACTATTTGCTACTTGACTTGCATACTTGAACTTCTTGCTACATGATTATTACTTGAAATAGATCTTGATATTACTTGAATTCATGAGTACTATTTATAAACTTGTCTTGAATGAAAAGCTTGAAATGCATTATGGTTATACTTGACTTGATAAAAATGTGTAGTGCTTGAGTGTTGCTGCCATGTACACCTTGTACATGAAAACATGGATTGTTTTATGTGATTAACATGTAAAACTTGAGTGTTGCTGCAATATACACCTTGTACATGAAAATATGGACTGTTTTATGTGATTGACATGTAAAACTTGAGTGTTGCTGCCATGTACACCTTGTACATGAAAATATGGACTGTTTTATCTGATTAACATGTAAAACTTGAGTGTTGCTACCATGTACACCTTGTACATGAAAATATGGACTGTTTTATGTGATTAACATGTAAAACTTGAGTGTTGCTACCAAGTACAGCTTGTACATGAAAATATGAATTGTTTTATGTGATTAACATGTAAAACATGAGTGTTGCTGCCATATATACCTTGTACATGAAAATATGAGCTGTCTTGAAATGTTAAAATGTATAAGAATACTATATGGGCTGTTTTGTCAATGTGTGATCAAATTATGAGCTGTCTTGGATTGTTAAAATGTATAAGAATACTATATGGAATGTTTTGTCAATGTGTGATCAAATTATGAGCTATCTTGAATTGTTAAAATGTATAAGAATACTATATGGGCTGTTTTGTCAATGTGTGATCAAATTATGATCTGTCTTGAAATGTTAAAATGTATAAACATGTAAAATGGACAGATTTGAATAAATTAGAAATCACCATGGGCTGTTTTGCTTGTATATGTGTATATATGTATTTAATGGAATCTACATACCTTGTTGCCATGTATTGCTTACATGTGATTAAAATGGGTTGTTTAAGTATGTTATTGGACTATACATACCTGGCTGCCATGCATTGCTTACATGTGATTAAAATCGATTGTTTAAGTATGCTAACGGAATATACATACCTTGCTGCCATGCTAGGTGACAATAGGTGCAAAATGAGGCTGTTTTACATGTATGAGTGTATGATTGTAAATGCTGCCATGTTAGGTGACAATAGGTGTAAAATGGGGTTATTTTACATATGTGAAGAAAATACGAATTATGTTCTTACTTGAATGAATGGGTATTACTTGTAAACATAACTTGAATGTCAAGCTTGAAAAGAAAAGTGGTTATTGTTAAGTGTTCAAAAGTACTATTTTTATTACCCTTTTTACTCATATTATTGTTTGACATAGGCTCATATTAGTTTCATAATTAGTCATTCATGCATTAATTCATGTTTCTTTCCACTGTTATGCTTGATTACATAACTTGGTGATTTTTGTGGGAAAAGATACTGCTTTGGTGTACTTTTGTGCGCAGGAACTAATTGCCCAAGCAAGGCCGGAACCAGTTGCCAGAGCAATGCATGAAGGATATGCCGAACCAGTTGCCAGGGAAATTATGACAAGAAGGGATAAGCTGATGTGGCAGCTGATTGATGACTGGATAAATCCAATATGACGTGGAGCAAAGATAAATCCTAAATGAGATTAAATTCCAAGAGTTTAATGAGGAGTTTTAGGAGGAATAAAATAATAAAATAAAAGAGTTTTATTTCTTTTATTATATTGTATTTAATTCCAACTTAACTTTCTTCTCGATAAAGACTTTGACCTAACCATCTCCTATAAATACAAGCCTAACCGCCAACCTCGAAGGAAGTTCGATTGTGAGAGAGTTCAACTAGGGGCTGCACCAATTCTTCTTCATCTTCTTCTTCTTTATTCTATTTGATTCATACTTGGGGATTATTCTTTGTATATCTTTCGAAACCCAGCCATGAATTGATGTGAATTGGCCTGGGTTATTTTGGGTTTATGGTTTTGATAAACGATTAGATTTGTTTAGGTTTTTGAGTTTGCAATTTTAATTCAAGGTTTGTTCATTCTTGGTTTTTAATCTTGTTTACGAGTGAATTGAGAGAGGATCTCGTGAATTCATCTATTTATCTAATATCGGGAGAGTTAGATTCAAGAAACGAATGAGCATGGTCTTTATTCAATCAATTGATGGTGAAGACTAACCCATCTTAGGAATAAGTTTAGGATTTCAACGGCTAAAAGGAGCGCAAGATCGGTTGTTGTCCACCCTTGATTCACGCAGGGATGTATTATCAAGGCATGCACAATTAGTTAGAGTTTCAACTTAGGGATAAGAAGAAACCTTTGAAGAACGCTCTGCCGAACCTTGAAGTTTGCTGCCCAGTCGCCCAAATAGTTGCCCAGGCATCCGTTCTACTAGTTGCCAAGGCAACCCAACTATGCAAATTGCCACGACAACTGAGTTGCCGTTGCACTCATCTACCGAGACGATCCTTCCAACTATCACACCTCAACTCACGATAACCTGGCCTACTCTCTCTCTCTCATTTGACTACATCTTTATTTTATTTAATTGCTCTTTTATTTTATTTTTTAGTTAGAACACCTACAATTATCAATTGTGTTTTTACTTTTACAGTGCGATAACTAAAGCAAAGTGGCCCAAACCAATCCATGTGGAGACGATACTTGATACTTATCATATCACTTTATTACTTGCGACGTGTATACTTGCACAATTGCGGAGCACTTATTACGCGCAACAAGTTTTTGGCATCGTTGCCTGGGATTGGCAATTGGTGTTAGTTGTTTTTGTTATTGCATTTTTCTTATTACTTTTACTAACTTTTCTTTTTGTTTGTTTTATAAAAAAAAATTAGGTGCGCTACAAGTTAAGGGACATCAACATGTCAGGAAATAAACGTCGATCTATTCTAGAGTTGTGGGAAGATAGGAATCAATCCAATCAAGAGTTTCTTGCACCCTTTGATGATTACCTATACCAACCGAGAAAAGCATATAACGTGGAAAACTCATGCACTTGTTGTGGAGAACATCATGTGTTTGAAAATTGCCCTCACATTTTCGGTGCATATGACTATATGGAGAACCATAGATGGAACCAGCAGTAAAATCCTTCATGGTATGATCAAAAAGCTCAAAAAGTTTTACCATAACAATTTTGCTGCAGCAACAGACATGCCTCGGCAATGTAGTCCTTATCAGCAGCCTAGTGTCATGGCAACAGATATGCTATGGCAATGTAGCCCCTTTCAAGAGCATTCCAATTCCTTGGATGAAACGTTGCTAGCTTCCTTGACGGATCAATTGAAGAGATTCGAGAGCTATCAAAGAAAATGGATGTGAGGATAGCTCAGTGGGATGCAACCTTGGGGGATTCAGAAGATCAATTGAGGAGATCCACATATGCCTTGGATAACATGCACCAACAATCCATTCCTGGGGATATTAACGTCCCATGGTAAGAGGATAAGGAACAACGCAAGGAGAGCTCTCTGATGTGCGAGGAACAACTAAAACCTCAAAGTCGAGATTATGTTGATGAGAAAGACTATCGAACACTTGATGAACCTCAGCAACAAATTGTCACGACAATGATTGAGGATCCTGAACAAAGCAATGCCACAACAACATTCAGAGAAGCTGAGATGAGCAATACTATAGCAAATTCTGAGGAACCTAATGCCCAGAATGTTACAACGTTGATGTTGAAGCGGGAATCTGTGAATTGCTCTCATCCACCTTTGCCATGGCAATTGCACGACCACGTGCAGGATTTACAAGATGGCAATACTGTGTTAATGGAATATGAGCAGGTGATGATTGAACCTATTAAATTCTTTAAAAACTCACCTCATCCATTGCAGGTATTCTTTGAGGAACCAACGCTGGTAGATTTGAAGCCATCCCTGATGGAGATGTTTGAGAGACCAAAAGAAAATGATGTTTGGATTCGTAAAGCTTTTCAGAAAATTGGTTTTGCCTTGACTTACAGTGAATTTTGGCAACTGATTGCCACGCAATTGGCTTGAGCAGCAATTTCCACAACAACAAAGGATACATCTAACCATTATAGAAGTCGACAAGACTGAGGTAATTGAATGGTTGGGAATGGATATAATTTTTCCTATTAATATATTTGTGCATTCAGGAATAGTAGCAAGGTGGAGGGCATGCATGGACTACAAGGGAACACGAAAGAAAGACACCTCCACTATGGTAACACAAAGGGGAGTAGCTGCGATCACATTGGCCCAATTCTTTTGGGGCAATATTGTCACTCGATGGAGAGTGCGGATAGACTATAAGAAGTATCGAAAATGAACCTCCTCAAGTTTTCTCAAATATGCAGTAACATTAGAAGATGCATGAAAATGCTCTTTCTAAGAATTTTTAATTTTTGTTTTTAATTTTTGAAAGTTTAGTTTATTTTTGGTTATTTTGTTTTTTTTTGTTCTTTATTTATTTTTGGAAATTTTAGGAGATATTTTATATTTTGTCTACAGTGTTCTTTAGTTTTTAGGTTTTCTTTGTTTTCTTTTCTTTTCCACAACAAGACTCACAACCACCATGCTAAGGAAATTCCCTGTCGACTACTTGCCATGACAACTGCAACAGAGGATGCCCCAGCAACTACCTCAGCAATTGCCACGACAACAGAAACTGGCGATGCCCAGGCAACAACAATGGCTTCGGCAACTACTGATGCCCAGGCAAGTGAACCTGCCTCGGCAAACATGGATCAAATCAAAGCAATGCTATTCATGCGGTACCAACCACAAGCATTCAACCACCGACCAGAAAATGAATCAAGCAAATGGCACAAAGGAAACTTATCACTCAAGGTGATGACCTCTTCGACTAACTCATTTCATTTAGTTTCTTTTAAATTTTGTTTCACTTTTACATGCATTGAGGACAATGCTTCTCTCGAGTTTGGGGGTGTTGGTTTCTAGTTAGTTTCATGTTTAGTTGCATTCATCTTTAGCAATCACATATAGTTTGCATATGTTACTTGCCATACCTCTGATTGGATTTAATTGCTTAAGACTTGTTGAATATCCAATGATGAATTTTTGCCACTGCACCTAATAAAAAGAACCTTTAATTTTAGGATTCCATGAAAAAAACTTAGAATTTTACTATGATGCTGAATTTTTTTACACGGTTGTGGCTTGTTGATTGAAAGAAACTTGGTGAACTTAGGTTACTTAAAATTTGGGTAAATTTAAAATTAAAAATTAAAAGTTAATTTCTTGCTAGAGGTGCCCGAAATTGGCTATAGTCGACTAAAATAAAATAAGAAATTGTTGAATTGGTAGAGGTGCCCGAAATTGACTCTAGTGAAAAAATAAATAAATACCCCGGTAATTAAATTGTTAAAATCCTATTGTTCACGTAGAATCTTAAAAATCAACTTGCACACAACTACACACACACTTGTTGCGAGCATTATAGTTTGGTTCCGGGTAATTTTTGTGCTATCTGAAAAGTTAAAAGGTGATCATACTTTGTGCCACAGTTCTGAGGTTTGAATTCAAGTTTGAAGCATGTCTTTGATGATTAAAGTCTTGGCAGGTAATTTTTAGTTTTGCATTGCTTAAGGACAAGCAATAGTTCGAGTTTGGTGGTGTGTTAAGTGTTCAAAAGTGCTAATTTTATTACCCTTTTTACTCATACTATTGTTAGACTTAGGCTCATATTAGTTGCATAATTAGTCAGTCATGCATTAATTTATGTTTCTTTCCCCCGTTAAGCTTGATTACATAACTTGGTGATTTTTGTGGAAAAAGATACTACTTTGGTGTACTTTTGTGCGCAGGAACTAATTGCCCAAGCAAGGCCAGAACCAGTTGCCAGAGCAATGCAGGAAGGATATCCCGAACCAGTTGCTAGAGCAATACAGGAAGGATATGTCGAACCAGTTGCCAGGGCAATTGTCGACAAGAAAAGATAAGCTGATGTGGCAGTCGACTGATGACTAGATAAATCCAATATGACGTGGAGCAAAGATAAATCCTAAAGGAAATTAAATTCCAAGAGTTTAATGAGGAGTTTTAGGAGGAATAAAATAATAAAATAAAAGAGATTTATTTCTTTTATTATATTGTATTTAATTCCAACTTAACTTCCTCCTCAAGAAAGACTTTGACCTAACCATCTCCTATAAATACAAGCCTAGCCGCCAACCTTGAAGGAAGCTCGATTGAGAGAGAGTTCGACTAGGGGCTACACCAATTCTTCTTCCCCTTCTTCTTTTTATTCTATTCGATTCATGTTTGGGGATTATTCTTTGTATATCTTTCGAAACCCAGCCATGAATTGATGTGAATTGGCTTGGGTTATTTTGCTTTTGTGGTATTGATAAACGATTAGATTTGTTTAGGTTTTTGAGTTTGCAATTTTAATTCAAGGTTTGTTCACTCTTGGTTTTTAATCTTGTTTGCGAGTGAATTGGGAGAGGATCTCGTGAATTCATCTATGTATCTAATATCGGAAGAGTTAGATTCAAGAAACGAATGAGCCTGGTCTTTATTCAATCAATTGATGGTGAAGACTAATCTGGCTTAGGAATAAGTTTAGGATTTCAACGGCTAAGAGGAGCGCAAGATCGGTTGTTGTCCACCCTTGATTCACGCATGGATGTATTACCAAGGCATGCACAATTAGCTAGAGTTTTAACTTAGGGATAAGAAGAAACCTTTGAAGAACACTCTGCTAAACCTTGAAGTTTGCTGCCAGTCACCCAAACGGTTGCCCAGTCAGTTACCGAGGCAACCGTTCTACTAGTTGCCAAGGCAACCCAACTATGAAAATTGCCACGACAACTGAGTTGCTACTGCACTCATCTATCGAGATGATCCTTCCAACTATCACACCTCAACTCATGATAACCCAGCCTACTCTCTCTCTCTCATTTGATTACATCTTTATTTTATTTAATTGCTCTTTTATTTTATTCTTTAGTTAGAACTCCTACAATTATCAATTGTGTTTTTACTTTTGCAGTGCGATAACTAAAGCAAAGTGGCCCAAACCAATCCCTGTGGAGACGATACTCGATACTTATCATATCACTTTATTACTTGCGACGTGTATACTTGCACAATTGTGGAGCACTTATTACGCGCAATAGTTATACTTGACTTGAGATGTATGTATATTGCCTGAATATGTACTCGACTTGAATTGAAATGTGTATATTGCTTGAGTATGTTACTTGACTTGAAATGAAGATTGACCAAAGCTTGAACTCGGATGCTTCCAACATTGACTAGGCTCAAACTTAGCGAATTGATACATGTCTTAATAATTGGCTAGAATTAGATTACTACCTCACTAAGTACTTTTGTACTTATCACTCTTATTTCCGCTCTTCTCAACCTACAGGTTAAGAGTGCTTCAAAGAGGTTATTTGACCTTGAAGTTTGTTTTCTTGAGCCTGAAGCAAGACATAAGTAAGAGCTAAAGTATGAATCCATACTTGTTTGTATTACTCCTAGTTGGTGGCACCTAGATTTGTATATGGTTAAGCTTATTCATGCATTTTGATACTTGAAAGATCTTTTGTATATATGTATGAAGTTGGCCTTTAATGTTGTCAACTTGGTTGCTAGAACTCTATGTGTAAATGTTAAAATTTCATGTGAATGAATGAGTCTTGCTGCGCATATAAGTACTAAAATGAATGATGGAAATGTTTATTGTTATACATGAGCTTGTTAATGCCGAATAGGTAAGGAGTGATATGTTACATGCTTACTTGAAGTTATTTTTGAATGTACGTACATAAAAGCATGACTAGTTAAACCTACATGAAATATTTACATGACTTAAATAGAATGTTGGATTGAAACGAAAATGTTCCAGACTATATAAGCCATTCAAATGCCTTTCTTTTTCAGATGCCTAAATAGTGGTTAACCTTGAATGAACAATTGAAAGTAACTGATCATATGAATGACCTATAATGTCCATGAAACATGATATGCTTGCTTGAGTCATGAATCGAATATGTGCACATAAGAACATGTTTTGTTAAACCCTTATGAAGTGCATACATGTATTGATTGTAATGTCCTAGAAGACCATGCCTAATAATTCAAATTGTGTATGCCATTGTAAACATGATAATTGTTGTTAAAATAAAATCAAGTTGCGCATATATGAGTTTGCATTGAATGAGCATATGATAGTTTAGGTATACTATTCGAATGACATGCATAATCACATGAATGATTAATAGGTATCCTTGTATATAGATTGGTAGTTAATGTGGTAACCTTCAATCATTATGAAGCATGACCATGTTTGTATGATTGAATATGATTATCTAAGTTGTCTTGTTAGTCACTCAACTTAAACTTGCTAGTCTATGTACGTTATTCGAATGCTATATATATAATCACATGAATGATAAACATGTACTTGCTTGCATGATCGAATTGGAATGTATAAGTGCCTTGCTAGTCTCTCAACTTACCTAATAGTGGTGAGTTGGAAAAATTTTAATTGGTTCGTGATTTCTAGTCTAATGTTTGTCTCCCGTAACGCTCCTCAGTCGATTTACTACTAAACAGGGTGGGGTGTTACAATTTCCAACTTGATTCAAGCATGAATTAAACTTCAAAACATCATTTCTAAGCATAATCGATCATTACCATATCAAAATCCAACATCATCTTCATCCACTAATTTCAAGAACTCAAGATTTAAGCATGGAAAGTATAACTATTAAAACCAAATGATAGAGAATTTCGTGTAGATCAATTTCATGTCTCATACTTTCATCTAAAATCCTACTAGATTGGCTTGAAAAATCAAAAAGAAAATGTCACATACCTTAGGTAGAGATTTCGGCACTTTGGAGAAACTATGAAGAAAAGTCTTGAATTTTCTCTTTATTCAATTTAGACCATTTGTCGCCTATTTATAAAAGATTTCAAATAAAAATCTCCTTAATAGTCAAATGATTATTTTACCCTTGATATCCAATGCCTTTCATATTGCCACATATTAATTTATTCATCCAAGGATCAAAAATAAACCATAAAGTTAGTAGTTACCAACTTTGCCCTTGTAATTTTCCAAAATTATAATCTTGTCATTTTTATCCAACGGCTCATATTTAACATAGAAAATATAATTTAATCCAATGGTCCGTATTAAGTTCTTCTAAGATAAGGCATGGAAAAGATATTTTTAAACTTGCCTTATCTTTTAACAAAATATCTCATTTATTCAATTCAATCCGATTATCCGAATTCTTCTCGAACTTTAACTCTTTATAGCTTTTAACACAAATTCCGTACCAAAAATTTGAGTAACACGAAAACTTCATTCTTGGGGGTAAACTATTCATTTATGGGACTAAAATACATAACTTTTTAAAATTACAATTTAGTCCCTAAACTTTTCCTAAGTTTATACTTTAGTCCTCAAACTTTCATTTTGGTCACTACCCAAAATTTTGAGGTATTACATTAGTGGCCTTTATTATTCAAAGATGCACATGAGTTTGCCCAATGATGTGGTTGTTGTCAGCGCACTAGGTCAAAATCTAGAAGAAATGAGATGCCACAGCAACCGATAATGGAAATTGAGTTATTCAATCTGTGGCAAATTGGATTTCATGGGTCATTTTCTGAATTCTTTTGGTAATCTATATATCTTAGTCGTTGTGGACTACGTCTCTAAGTGGATAGAAGTTGTGGTTGTGCCTAAAGTTGATGTCAAAACAGTCTTAAAGTTTTTCCACAAGCATATATTTACCTATTTTGGAACACCAAGGGCATTAATCAGTGACCAGGGAATGCATTTTCATTGCGCCCAGGTGGTTGCTGCGTTGAAACGATATAGAGTGAATCATAGACTAACTACAACGTATCATCCTTAGTCCAATGGAAAAGCCGAGATCTCTAACCGGCCAATCAAAAACATCTTAGAAATGGTGGTAAATACCACTCCTAAAGACTAATCTTCGTGTTTGGATAAAGCTTTATGGGCTAACCGTAATGCATACAAAACTCCACTTGGGATGTCTTCATATTAACTTGTCGTTGGAAAATCCCATAACTTGCTTGTGGAGCTAGAACATAAGGCAGTGTGGGATCTGAAACAAGTGAATTTGGATTATGAGGTTGCAAGGAAGAAACAATTGCTTGACATCACTAAATTTGAAGAAATTCGCTGCAATGCCTATGAAAATGTCTCTATTTACAAGGACAGGAGTAAATAATGGCATGACAAGATAATATTGAAGCGACAATTTGAAGTTGGACAATTGGCTTTGCTATTCAATTCAAGACTGAAGTTGGACCCAGGCAAACCGAGATCACGTTGGTCAAGACCTTTCGAAGTTGTGGAAGTATTTCCACATGGTATAGTCACAATCAAGGATACTAAAGAGGGGATCTCATTCAAAGTCAATGGACAAAGACTCAAACTTTAGTTTGATGACTTTTATGCTAAGAGTATTAAGACCATTAAATTGATCGATTTTCTTTTATTTTTTTTCTTTTAATTACCTTGTTAGATGTAGATTTCGTTTTTATTTTCTTTATTTATCTTTAATTTCTCTTATTTCTTTTTTGTAGAATAAATCTTCTTTTTGGTATGGAATCCTTTTCCAACGATTTGTACGGCAAGAAGAAATCACATGATATGTATGATTTTTGGGGGCAATCCTTGTAATCTAGTTACACCAATTGATAACCCCAAATCATAGCCCTTCGTTGGTGAGAGCGAGAGATGCATCAAATGGGTGTGATTTTGTGTCACAATTAGACAGTCAAATCTCATTGCATTAGACGGCAAAGATCACGCCTTTTCGTTTCCCTCTTTTCTTCTTCTTTTATTTAATAACTCTTGAAACACTGACTTTCTTCATTAAAGCTTACATCTGTCTTCTTCTTCAAATCTTCAAAGCTTCCATTTTTCTACAAAAAGTTCTTCTTTCCATTTTTTTCTTTATTCTCTAATGGCAAAGACTAGAGATGCTCGCAAAATTACCATGGAGACCTCTACAAGAGAGGCATAAGGCTCAACCTCAAACCTTCAAACCAAGGAACCTGCTGCATAATAAGATAACGCTAAGTATGAAGCGTTTTAGACATGATTAGTGGGAGAGCGGTACAAGGAACACATCTTCACACAAAGTATTCACCCAGAATAAGGGATTGTGCTTTCCCAAGAAAAAGAACCTGGAAAACTAATTCACCAAGCCATCGAGCTTCATAAATGGAGCAGCTTTTGCAATAACCTTGGTAGTTATAGTACTTCTCTGGTAAGGGAGTTTTACGCTAACCATTACGAGCCTTCGTTAAAGATGGTTTTTATAAGGGAGATTTCTATACCATTGAGTGTTGTTTCTATTAATAATGTGTTAAAAACCACTATGAGTGTTAATAAACATGCCCTATTTGTGGATAAGATTAAGGAAGTTTCTAACCTGGCTGGTTGCTGCCTTCGACTCATAGCGCAACAATCTCTTTAGATAGAATGTGTCTGATACATTCTATCTTCAAGGAAAGAAAGATTGATGTAGGCACAATAATCCACAAGGAGATAGTGGGTTGTGCCGAGAGAAAGAAGGGGATCTTGGCGTTCCCAACGTTGATTATGTAGTTGTGCAATCTAAAGGGGGTTAAGCCCTTGAAAAATGAAGAGATGACAACCATCAAGGGACCACTTAATGAGGTTGCCATTGAGAGAATGGTGAAGGCATTAGAGGTTCCTACACCAAAAGTGAGCACTACAACGAGGGAGAATGAAAGAAAAGCAAAGGTGGAAGTTGCAGCTGAGGATTTCCCCACAAGTAATAAAATATGGATGAAAGTCATGGCTATTAAAGACAAACTCGATGTTGTGACGAGCACACTGGGAGGTTGTGACCACATTTTCAAATGCTTGACTTAGCTCATATTTTATTCTATGCATATACCAAGACATGGCACAAGTTTTCTCTCGCTGCAATGAGCAGAGACACACCAGTTTTTTTCTAGAATTCTTAGAATTTCCTCTGATCATTCGTAGTTATGATTTTTCTTCTGATCCAGCCACAAAGAAAGTCCTAGCCAAATCTGTGATTTCTCCTAAAAATATAAGTGAGTTTCGACTTTGTTAAAACTTGGCAAAATATTGAGAATTCAGTGTAAATATGTAAGAAATAATGTCAAGGGTGAGTTTATTACGTGCAAGTATACACGGTCAGCAAGAAATACAATAGTGAGCTGAGTATCGTATCCACATGGATTGACCAAGAATTTAAGTGTTTAATTGTTTACTTGTTAAAGGGATCGAGAACATTGAAATTGATTTGGGTTTTTGATTTAGACAATAGCTAAGACAATGCAGTAGAAGTAACAATTTGGCAAATAAAAGTATTTAAATGGACGATGAGCGTTGGCAAGGGATGCTTGGATTTTATGCTAGTTATGCTAGTTATTAATAATGTCCTGCCTTGGATTTATTGCCAAGCAGATTTCAAGAATAGTATTACCCCTGTCGATGGCAATACCCTAAGTTAACCACGATAAAACCCATATATGTCTATAGTGAAGCTTTTTTAAAGATTAACTTGATTAAGTTTCAATCTATACTCCTAAGGGGTAGATTCACTTCTGAAGTAAGCTCGTCTACTTGAACATCTTCTATCAAAGTTTCTCTCTTTAGTATCTAGCAATTTATCATTACCACTTAAGTTTGTTAAGATATTAAGGCATAATAAGCATACAATGCCAACTGTCATATGGTAGAGAATTTGAGGAAATGAAGTGCTAGCAGGATAGAAAATAATGTCATGGCATTCAAATTATTAAAAACCAAAAATAAACTAAACGTTAATAACAAATATCCCTAACCAACTATAAAAGCTTAGTTCACGGTTGGGGGATCCATCCACAAATTATCGTATCTCAACATCACCATTCAAATAAAAATTAAACTAAGAGAATAGGCAAAGAAGGAGGTCTGTCGATGTAGCTATTCAAATGCTCCAGAGCTCTCGGTCTAAGATGGTCGAACCATGTTGCCTCTCGCTTCCTCTTTCACCACGGTGTAGGCTCCTTGGTTTAATGATCAGTCTTCTTTAAATAGGCACTCGTGAAAACCCTAGGATGGATTTAAAATTTGATTACACACCAAGATAGGCATGTTATCCTCTTTTGAATTCTAGGGCTGACGTGTATCGGGGTTCAACGGATACTTTGACCGAGCATCGGACTACAATTTTTGGTCTAATTTTGCCAACTGCGTCTCAGTAATTCACTTCTTCTTTTCTTGCTTTCTACTCCTACGATGCTATGCCAAGCTTGCCCTGCATCAACACCAACAAAACAACCTTTCACACTGGCAATAGAACAACTCCTTAACTCCTTATGCAAATGCATGATTTTAACCACTAAATGCAAACATATATACCTAAAGACAAGCAAAAGCATTGTGAAATATAAATAAAAATCATTATTTTCTAGGAGTTAACAATGAGGATGAAGACACACAAAAATAGGTAGCATCAAGCAAGATCATAAATGATTATCTTTTTGAACTAAATGTCCCTACTGATGTTTATGCAACACCCACCTCTGCTAAAAAAGATAAAGCCGTTATGGAAGATGTGGATGAAGATGAGGAAGAAAGTACCCAAGTCGAGAAGGTTAATGTCGAGAAATAATTTTTTTATGAAAAATCGGTTGTATCCAAGGTTGTGGATGCAACGAGTGAAGGATCAGAGTTTGTGCGAGATTCTGCGAGACCGACACAAGCTATTTCTACAACGGATGGACAAGAGGACAACCCTCTTGCAATGGTGGTCTACAAAGCACCACCCCAGTTTATCCCCACTACAGACATGGCCGGTGCTGCCAACCAAGAAAAAAATCCTGAGAAAAAAGAAGAGCCCGACCAAGAAGATGAGGCCTCTCTTCAAAAGAAAGAAAATAAAAGCATACGCTTGAAATCCAAAGAAAATAACAAGAAGAAGCCAAGGAATAAAAAAGGAGGAAGAAGAATGAGCTTTACTCCGCCTCTTCCTCTCAAGAGCCTTGATGGATTGAGTTAGTCTATTTTAGTTTTTGTAGGCATGCATACCATATAGTGTAATTTCATTTTGTTAAACTCTATTGTCATCACATACACATGGTCATTGTAATTGCATCTAGTTTTATTATCATTGCATTCAGCATTGTAACCACATTCTATCATTGCATTTTGGTTTCTTTTGTATTGGGGACAATGCAATCTTTAAGTTTGGGGGTATACACTTAGGAGTTGAAATGTACCCCTATTTTGTGTTGAAAATCTTTTTCTTGCATTCGATGTGTAAACCTTGAATCATTCTAATTGCTGATGAATTGGTTGGATATACATGTTGGATGATTGCATTATAACTCTGCATAAAATATATATGCTTGTGTGAATAAAGAATATCTAGTATCATATATTTGGTTTTGGATTATTTTTGCCGTGTTCAGCTTGTGTTATATATGCTAGTAAATCTTATTATGTATAAATAAAAGGCATTCTAACGTGAGTGCAATAAAAGTAGCTTCAAGGGGGAACACTCTGATGCATACGTTAGAAAAATGAATCTGGCTAAAAGTTGTCGCTGCATGAGTGTGTTGAAACAATGAGAAACTTCATGGGGGTTCATTGCACAACATCTTACTTCTCAAGGTTTAGGGTGCATGCATTGCTCGAAATCCCTCGCTACATAGAAAAAGAAGAAAATGAAAATGAAAAAATATTTATATTTATATTTTGCCATAAGTTGTACTAAATAAATGCTTATAGGTGGAAAGAATTTGAGATGATAGATATGATGCTAGGTATTGTTGAAATTCTTGTTCATATTTTGATGTTTGAGTTGTTTATGCATTTTTCTATCGTGTCAATGCAATTGATTCATAGGTTGATTAGAATGATTCAAGTAGCTAGAATGTCTTTGAATTTTTAATATACCTTGTTGCTTTCAATTTTACTTGAGGACAAGTGAAATTTCAAGTTTTTGGTGTGATAGCTCTTTAAAGAGCATGTATTTTCTCTAGATTTATGGATTAAATTTTCCCCACATTAACATTTTGTACATGCATTTCTACATCTTCAAGTTTATTTTCTACATTTTGTCTAACTCAGGTCTTAGTTTCTCTTATTACACATATTTTTGCCTTTTTGCTCTGTTGTCATTGTATTATTAATGTCATTGTAGAGGATGTCTCATCACTGCAGCCAACTCGACACTGCAGCGGCCAACTATCCAGTCTTGTAAAAGATAAGGATGACACTGCCAGCTGTATTATTTGTTATAACAAAATTGGTATGAACGAGAGTCACAAAGAATATCGGAACGACAAGTGTCCTTTCTTTGGCAGCATATAAAAGCATAAATTTGGGAGGAGAGAGAGAATTGGCGCGATTTCCATTTTCCTATCATCTTCAACCTTAAAGATCTTGACAAGTGTCGTATTTGTCAAATAAATATTCCTTAATCTCAAATAAAATAAATAAATAGCATAGTAATAGATAAGAAGGGTCGATCCGCAGGGACTAAGGAGCTTCTGATATCTGAAGGTTTTGATTCTGACTGTTACGAAAAAATAAAGTAAATTGGGGGTTTAATCGAGAGAGCTATAAAATAAATGTAGAGTAAAAGCGAGAATGATGGAAGTAAATTTCAAGTATTAAATCAATTTAATAAAATAGTCTCATACTTAGCTTAGCCTCAAATTTGAAATTGATTATAGAAAAAAAAATTACACCGGATACATGCCGGTTACAGTATACAAGGCCCAACCCTTGTAACTTACTTTTCACTTTTGTAACCAACAATCCACAGGCAATCTTCGGAATTCGGGTCTTACTTGGACTAGCCATAACTATCGTCGCTAGCTCCAATGTTGTTTCAATGTTAAAAAAGTCCGACTCAGATTATGTTGTCTCGATGAGAATCGAATCCGATCTTAATTTCCCTTAGCGAATCTGGCACTAAGTGTGTTCATAGGAAGTCGAATATGCTACAAGCCGATCCTTCCTCCCAACTTTAAATCAGAACAACATTCAAGCCAACACGCGCTTTTTGAGATGAAAGTGTAAAGATTTTTTAAAAGAAAGGTCGATTGCCGATCTAAGTTTTCATAAAATTGAGAATGTTATCCGAAGATATTAAGTGCTTTTCAATTCTCACAAAATGAATTGAGGCGTCACTTTAAGCCTTTGGCTAATTGGGAAATTAGCTAAGCATGATTATGGTAGAAATCATACTTAGCATTTTAAAAAAAATAAAAATTTAAAAACAAGAACGTAAAGAAAAAGGGAATTTTATAGAACTTCAAAAGCAAGAACAAAACTAAGAATGAGAGATGATTTTCTAGCTTACCCTGATGGGGTATTTATAGTATTCTAAAACCCTAAAAATAACCTACAAATAATAAAAAATAAGTCTTGAAAATATTCAAATTAAATCCTAAAAACAAAATATAATTTCTAATTTGAATTTTAAATGCAGCTGACAGCTTATCCGTCCTCGCTGACTGGACCTTCTAGAAGCCGCTGACTGGATGCCACCTCAGACGCTTCATGCCCAAATTCATGCTCACTAGCCCAGCCTTGATTCCAGAAAATAAAACTACATAATGTTGTTTTTTAAGTGCAATTTCTAGAATTGTAGTCCTGCATAGAAAACGCACAAAATACGTCCAGATCAGCAACATGAACTAACTATTAAAAGCATAATTAAAGGTAAAATAGTACCCAAATAAACTACTTATCAAATTCCCCCTCACTTATTCAATGCTTGTCCCCAAGCATTTCTCAACTAATACATCAAAACCCAAGCTCTTATCCTTCATTTCACAAAGTATCTAAGATAACCGAATGACCCAAGATCGAAACAATTATTGAAATTAAGAAACAATCAAGTAAAGGCATAACTAGGAACAATTTTAAGTAAAGCAAGGCATCCCCATAACCTGTCAATTTCAATGAAGCAAAACTTAATACCCTCACAAGGACTCACTCGTTCTGCTCAAAATGTTTGGGTTAAAGAATCGCTCTAGCCAGAACTAGTCAAAACATTACCATAAGCTTCTAACTAAATACAATCTCCACTACTAAAATTGAACATGATGCAGAAATCAATGGGTCCTTAAATAGGGTTGTAACGGGGCTTAGGTTAGGGTAGATAAAAGGCAAAAAAATGTGTGGTAAAATGTCAAGATAAAAGATGCAAAATGTTGAAGTTCAAGCCACGAATCGAACCAATATAATGAGACAAGCAAAGAAGTTTAAGCAACCATATTTTTCTATTTCCTCTTTTTTTCTTCTTTTTTCTTTCGAACCTTTTGTTGTTTTTTTCTCTTTTCTGTTCGAATGAAGTTCAAACATTTTCTCCTTTTTTTTCTTTTTCGAATTCCTTTGCTCTTTTTTATTTTTTCCGTGGAACAAATCTTCTTTTTGTCTCGACAAGGGTATGGAAAGGGGGAAAAATAGGAAAATGCTCGGGTTTTGTAAATATGGTGAAAACAAAGAATCAGAATAGGCTAAAAAGTGGCTAACTAAGAGAAATGAATAGGAAGGCAATTTTGGGTAGAGAAATGGTTAATCCTAAGTGCCCCTATCACATTAAAGAATCATATTCAAGCATGTAGCCTCGACAAGTATTACACTACAAGATCTAGAATGTTGAGAACTAGTTCGGGACACTCAATGAAGTAAAGAGCAAGAACAAAAGTATATGCCCGTAAGGCTCAAAAACTTACACAAGGTGGAATGTGTACTAAGTTAAGCAACGTATGAACTAAGAAATGTATGGAACGTCAAATAAAAATTTATTGAAAATCACTAGTCATGCCCATTATCTATCATGCGTCCTAAATTCCAACAAAAGCAAGATCACAAGTCATAAGGAAATCAAAAAAAATAAAGTGAAATATAGGAAAAGCAACAAGAAATTCCAACATATTACAATTAAGAAAAACTTAATTTCAACCAATCGAATAAGCAAGATAAGAATTTGATGCAAATTCTACCCCCTCACTTAAATCATATTGTCCCAATATGTAAACGAAAACATAAGAGAGGGAATAGATGAACTCTCCGTGTTTAATGACGGTCGCGACGAGAGGTATTTGGGTGAATTGCGGTGGTGCAAACCAACGACGGCCGCTGAGTACAACCGACGATACAGCAGCTCGGTTTTCTTGGTGTCTTGTTCTCACCATTGTTGAAAGCTGGAGGTTGGGGTAGGGGAGGGTATGCGGGTGATGAAGAAAGAAAAAGAAAGGGTTTATGTTTATTGAATCACGTGAAGGATTTAGATAAAAAAAAAGGTGTGGGGCCTAAGGGGGTTTAAAATTTAAAAAGGAAAAGGATAGGGTTAAAATAAAAAAATAAGGATAGGGATAAGGGGAAATAGTGGGTAAATGGTGGCAGATAGTTTTTGGGTGGTTATATGCACCTCAATTGGTAAGGGTTTGGCTAATGTGTGCCTAAAAATGGTAAGAGGATGTGCTAACATGCACCCTTAAATAAAATGGTTTCTCATATGCGTGTAATGTCTCAATGGATCGGTAATTGCTTGACATTATATTCAAAATTGTTTAGGGTACCTGAAATTTTAAATAAAACGAATCTAAGATAAAATAAAAATAAAATTTAAAACGAATTAAAAATTAAGCAAACTAAAAATAAAATGGGTTGCCTCCCATTAAAGCGCTTTATTTAACGTCGTTTAGCTCGACGACTTGATTCAGATTATAGGTACTGCGACAAATACTTCCTCCAATTCATGTGCTTTGTCCAACTGAGAATTTTCCTATGAGAAATTTTACGATCATGGGGTTCTTTCATTTTTTCTGACAAAATATCTCCTTTATTCTTCAATTTATTCGGCGGCAATTTTAACTCCAAATTTGGTGCCTGCAAAATGGAAGGAAACATTTTAGTTTTGGCTAATACAAGTATTAATTTTAGGGATTTAAAATTAATTTTAGGGGCCTGCAATTTTAACTCCAAATTTGGTGCCTGCAATTTATTCGGCGGCTATTTTAAAACTTAAAAGTATATAATACAAGTATAAAAAGAAGTTAGGGATTTAAAATTAATTTTAGGGGAAAATAGTAAGAAACATAAAATAAAAATAGAATTTAAAATATAAAATATATAAGTATTAAAATTACCGAGTCGGGTACCCGATTATAAAAAAATTTCAGCCCTGACCCGGCCTGACTACATGGGAAAAATTACATGTTAGGTACCCAGCCCGAAAAATTCGGGTATTTTCAAATAAATACTCGATAATTTTTAATCGGGTAGGCGGATCGACGAACCGGGTAATCGGGCCGAGTATTTTTTTAACACCCCTAGTGCTCGTACGAAAGTTCACAGTAATGGTGCTAGTCTGAGAAATATAAAATGTTAGGTGCTATTTTATGGAATTTAAAACTTAAGGGTGATAGTTTGGAGATTCACCCTAAGGTTTGGGCTTGGGTTGTAAACCGATTAGGGTAATTTTAGTTGAGGTAAACTGTGGATTTAATATTTGGGTTGGGATTATTGGACTTAGTTTGGCATTTGGGCTTGTAAACGGGTATTTAATAATTTTAGGTATGTTTGGTTTTTTGTAATTATTATTAGTATTAGTATTGGACCTTCAGTGCATCAGATGAAAAACACTGTTTTTTTGTTGTTGTTCTTATTGACATATCAGAAACCAGAAACTTATGGCCGAAGAACACAATCTCCTAATCCGAATTCAGGTTGAGCTACGTAAGAATAAAACACTACAAGTCTGGGGTATGAAAGATGTTAAACCCTCACTTGAGTTAGCTACGTGAACATGTAGTTGTCGGAATGGTTTTGAATCTGTAATTGTTGTCAACAAGGCTGAACCTGGTTCATTTTATGTCTAAAGCGAAAACGAGCACTGGTGGGTTGGTATTTGTCTTATTTTTCATAGTAAGATGCCAAGTACTTGAAATGCTTTCATTTTGATTTCGAAATTAGTACATGGTTGTCCAAGCAAACAAAAAAATGCATTATGGCTGGCAGTGGCAGAGTTGGATCGACATGACATCTTTGCTTCTCTTGTCCGTGTCATTGTCTTTCTGTTGGTTGGCTGATGTAGACAATCACAATAACAATGTGAAAATATGAATGAATGAATGAATGAATAATTGGGTAGGGTATAACATTCTAATTTAAGGGTAAAAGGTAAGTTTTGAAATTTATTATTTTAGCCTTAAATGTTATATTTTTTTATAACTTTTAAATTAATTTTTTTGACAAGTTTCAAAACTTGTAAAAAATTTAGGTTTTTTTTTAAGTAGGTAGTTTTTAGACAAATTTTAAAACTTGTCGAAAAATCACGATTAAATAACAATTTAGATTGGTTGGACAAATTTCAAAACTTATTATTTTTAACCATAAATTAAGATATCATTCTTTAGACTCCCGAATAATTGAGATTTAGGACCTTTGCTCATACGTCTTTTGTCTTGGTTTTATTTATTAAATAAGATACTATTATATTTTTGAAATAAATATCAGAATTTGAACTCATACAAAATATATTAACCCATATCTTTTATCTTGGTTTTAATTACTGCTCCACTTTCGTATTTTGTATTTGCATAATTATATGGAATTCAATGGGGTTATGGTCATTAATTGAATTACTCCAATTTCTGAAACAACTCATTCATTACGGGGCAGGTCGTATCATAAATATTCTTAACCTAATTTGTGAGACTTGGGCAATTCAATGCGAATTATTGAATACTGATAATTCATGAAAGAATGCCACGTGCTTTATTTTGTCACGAGAAACGGAGATCCCAAGGTCAGAGGACTTTCACTTTCAAGTTGTGAAGACGAGTCAAAAGGAGGAGCTAGCTGTTGCCATTCTTGATCCTTGCTATAACAATATTGCAAGTTGACTTTTCCAAACATTATTTTTTAACTACTATATTTAATTTATTAACTAATTAATTTAAATTGAATACCGCAAAATCTTATTATAGGTGACATTCTTAACTTAATTTGCTCTATTCACAATGTCAGAATTCAAATATCTAATCTTACTTAAGAAATCTAGTATCTCATCTCACTATTTTCATATAATATATTAATTTTTTAACATAATATTAGTTCTTAACTTAAAAGTATTCTAGTCAAAAGAAAAATAAACTATTGATCATTCCAGTGAAGTTAGACGATAAGTTTCTTAAATAACACTAGAATTTAAATTTTAATGTTATAAATAAAATAAACTGAATTGAGAGGGTCAGAGACGGTTCAAAAATTTTGGAGTCCTGTGCAAATTATTAAAATGAGGCCCTTGATTTAGAATCTGTAAGAGATATAAGTTTTTTTTTCAAAAAAATTACTTTGATACAAAACAATATTATTAGATTATCCTCTTAAGCAACAAAAAATTGACTTATAAACATGTAAAAATCAAACATTTTTACTTAAAAAGTGTTGTTATTTGTGCATGTTTTAAGTTTTAGATAATTGCTATATATATACACATAATTATATATTTATAATTTTTTTACAAATATTTAATTTAGTTTAGGTTCCCTATTTTTTGGCTCTTCTTTTTTGGCCCTATGTGGTCGCTCCTATCAAGTCTGTCTAAAAGCCTCACCGAAGAGGGTCATTTTAAAACGAGTTTCTATTTAAATTAGACTATGGAAGTTCGGTTTAATCTTTATATAAGAAGTTGGTGTTACAGATTCTCCAGCAGTTTATTAACTCACTCTTAAATGAAAACCACCCTTGCAATTTACTTTGTCCTCCTCTTCCAGAAGGAAGTAATCTTGAAATCTAGGGACAGTGCAGTGATTATCTTAATTATACAAAAGAAATTATACTTTTTTTTATTATTTTAATTTGATTTTACTATCTCCATATCTTCCACGAGAGTCGTAATTGTACAATTAATTACAAGAGTTGCATACCGAAATTTGAGAGCATTATATTATTTATATTATATATTTTTTTGTGAATAATAAATATTAAAAGTAAGAGTTGTTGAATTGCATTTGCTGGAAGCAATCAAGCAAAACCAAATCTCCCTTTGACTTGAACCTCTACGGACAAATAAAGAGGAACCTTGAATTCATCAATTGATTCATTAGTTTGAGTGGAGCAATAACCAAGAAGAATCAATGGGTTTCTATACTTCCCAATCCATGCAGTGCATGCACGTAGATGCACTTCAAATTTCTTGCTCACATTATTTTCATTTTCTCAAATTTAATCCTCAATATTTATATATTTTTATTGATTTAGTCCTTCCTCTGCTTTTAAAAGAATGTCAAAACATTTTTCTTTCAATGGAAATACCGAATAAAAGATTAAATTTTTTATGGTGATAACATGAGAGTCCTCGTGATAATTCAAGTGTACTTGAAATGACACTTTTTGTTTGTCCGCAAATAATTTAATATATATATATATATAAACAGTCAGAAATAAATTGAAAAATAAAAAATTATAAAAAAAAACATGAAGTACATATGTAATGTCACACGAACTGAAATGTTTATGGGTGAACAAAACAATACTCGACTAGAAAAAGATTGAATTTTTCGATCCTACTCGATGTGAAAAAACTCGATTCGTCTTGGCTCGGCTTGTAATTTCATAAACTCAACTCCATGCGAAAAAATTCAGAAAAAGTTTGAGCTGTAAAATGAAAATTTGAATAACTCTAAATTTTTAGTAATTAGTACATCAATTTTTAAGTTTGAAAATGAATATATAAAGTCGTTTAAATAGGAATCAATGTGTACTATAACAATTAAATTTTTACAAAAAATCAAAAAACGTGACTCAACTCGAATAAAAAATTCTAATAAAGTTTGAATTGTAAAATAGGACTTATAAACTCGACTAATTCAATTTTTTTTACTCAACTTGATCAAAAACTCACCCCTAAATATGTCAACACTGTTAAAATTTTGACATTTAGCCTATATTTTCATTAAAAACAATAGAAATTTGACTCTTTTTCAAAGGTTAGATTAAATCTGACTCTTTTGAAATGGACAAGAGTCAGATTTAGCTAAAAAACTAAGGTTAAATTGACAAATGATATAAACATTGAGGACTAAAGTTATCATTACACCTCTTTTAAATTATAGTGGTTCAAAATGAACATTGATCTTGGTAACAAATTAAAAGAAGAGTAATTAAATTTTTATACACATTTTATGTAGAAAAGCTACACTATCCTACGTATTTATTCTTTCTAAAATCTAAATTCTTAACTATAATTTCTAAATTTTAAACCCTAAACTAAATATCAGAATCTTATAATAGAAACATTTGTGTAGAGTACGCATTATGTATCAAAGTTTTATTCTTAAAAAGAAAGGAAAGAGCTGGAAATTAGGTTCAATAGCTAGCAAGTTAGCTTTAGTCAAATTAATAGTGTGTGTGTGTTTTCTAAACAATAGCCACCTAGTTAGCTGTCTAGTTGATATCAAACATCAGCAGTGAACGAAGGCATAAACTATGAAATTAATTAATGAATGATTGGAAAGAGAGAGGAATGCAGGGCATGGCTTTGCAGAGTTTCATTATCAGTCCTTGTACTTGCGCTAAATGAACACAATAGCACCAGTTACAAAAGAAGTAACAAAATTTCATTACTTTTGCCTTGCGGACTTCATTTATAAATTAATAAAATTACAAAAGACACTCCCTTTTTGTTCTTTTCAGTGAGTTGAGAGAAAGAATAAACAGAAAATTTCTCTTCTTCTTTGTTGTGTTTTTGAGATGAGACTGGCAGAGACAGACCCTACTCTTCTGTACAGTTGGGGGGGGGGACTTTACTTTCTCCATTTTTGTATTTATAATGTCAGGTTTCTCTTAGAACTGCCTTTGCATTCTTGGTTACATCTGCAACTGATAATTCAGTGCCTATGATTTTCTGACCAATCTGATGGGCAGACCATTCTGAGGAAGAGCAAAAGGACCATATTGAATCCCACTATTGGTACCCACCACAGACCACCTGCAAAACCCCATAATACATTCATGTCAGAAAAAATGGTCATTAATAGAAACAGGCAAAGCATAGACTAAAAAAGAAGATATTTTAAGACTGTCAAACAAATCAAATTACCTGTGCTTTGTGGTCAGATGATGGAGAAAGACCAGGATTTCCAGCTTGGCTAACTCATTCCCGGGGCATGAATGGGTTCCATTGCCAAATGGCATAAACGTATTGGGTTTCGGAACAACCTGTTCAATAATTGAGCAAATGTGTGCTTTAGTTGCATGTACGGCTACCAAGAGGTAAGTAAACCTTTACCTTGTAAAGGGAAGAAAACAACAAAACTCTTGCAAAGTTTACCTCAAATCTCGAGGGGTCAAACTTTTCAGGATCCGGGAAGATTTCTGGGCTGTGATGAATGTTTCTAAAAAGTGGTAAGATTTTCCATCCTTTTGGTATAAGATACCCTGAATTTTTAACAAGAAAAGAAACAAAATCAGGCTATTAATAGCACCAAAGGAATAAAATAAAGCTACACAAACAACTAGGCAAGGGTAAGGTAGAAGTAGCAGCTGGTGTAACTCACCTTCATATTCAACATCCTCCACTGCTTCCCTGAAGGTAAAAGATAAGATTGAAGCAACCCTAAGTGTCTCCTGAATCACCCTTGAAGTAATTGGCATCTTCTTGGTATCAGCCCAGCTCAGGCTTTGCTCCTTTCCTGTAATTATAGCCTCTTGTTCATCCTGTATTCATTACCATATACAATATAACCAAGTCACTCACTGTGTTGTGGGTGTACTATAGGAGCAACACCTATATTACTATAATTATCTTACCGTGACAGCTTTGAGAACGCTGGGATTTTCACCGAGGTACTTAATTATCCATGTGAGTACGCTGGCGGTGGTGTCACGAGCGGCGAAGATCACACCGATAATGTTGTCTGCGATCTGTTCATCGGCGAGGCCTTCTTTATCACCCATGAAAGACCCCAACAAGTCATTGCAGTCCATTTTCATTTGCCTCCTGGTTGATATGATTTTGGCTAGGATCTGAGCAAGCTCTTTCCTCGCTTTCATCGATTTGTTGAAGAGTGTACCGGGGACGTTAACCGGCATGGAGTTATACCCTTTCTCTAGAATGTAGTAGCATCTCTTGAGGTCTTCTCTGTATAGAACTTCATCCTCTCCGAATATCGATAGCAACGCAACATTGAATGTGTACTGCGAAATTCGACACCGACATATCAGTAAAGACGTCAGCACTTGTTTTTCAAACAGGGGAAAACGAAGCAGAGGAGACGACCCCTGTTTGTTTTTTGAAGAAGCTTACTGTTTTCATTTCTTGGAAAGTGGTAATCAACTTCCCTTCCAGAGAGCGGAGGGAGTCTTTGGCAATGGATTCGATGTTGGAGATGATGGTTTTGATGGCTTCGGGCATGAAGGCGCGGAGCACGAGCTTCCTCAATTGGGCGTGGTACTGTCCTTGGCTGAAGAAAATAGCTTGTTTGCCTAACATCCTCTCTTTGCTGGCGGGGAACGTGGGCTTGAAGAGATGAGCTTTGGTTACCAGCACGAATTTAGCAGCTTCGGGGCTGGAAATCATCACGCAGGGACATCCGAGTATATGGGTCTTGAATACGGAGCCATACCTATAAATAAAACCAAGCATACATTACATTACATTACATTACATTACATTAATTTACATGGGAAATAAGATTTACAGAATGAGAGCAGGAAGAAGAGAAAGATTGAGCACCTCTTCTGCTTGGAAGCAAAGAAGACATTTGGGTTTTGGGAGTAGAGGTGGAAGGTTTCGCCGATGTAGGGCCAACCCATGGTGCCCGGCGGGAGGGGCAATCCGCGGTTGTTGGATTTGAAGGATTTAAGTAAACAACTGAAGAGGAAAACGAAGAGAAGGGAAGCTAATAAGGGAAGCAGGAAATGGAATGCCATGGTTGTTTTTTTAAACGGTGAAGAGTAGCTGAGTGGTGAAGGAGTTGTGTTGTGTGAGGAAACCAAGTGAAGCAATATGGGGTATATATAGGGAAGGGGGTAATTGGGCCGGGCCGGGCCTGGCCGGAATGAATTGAGGAAGGTGAGGGGAGGGGAGGGGAGGGGAAGGGGGTTTCAAGTTCAACTTGAATTCACTGCCACACGCGGAATCTCCCTCCAGCTCATTCATGTTTTCTAGTTATGGTTAATAGTAGTTACCATACACAGACTGGGCACGTGCCAAGACTTGTTCCAAAATCCGAAAACGAGCGCGAGGCTTTGAACCCAACTAAATGATTTAAAATATAATAAATCATTTGGCTTTGGCCTTAACTCGCATCTAAAACATGAAAACGTCCCTTTAGCAAGACAAAAGGAGAGTTTTAAGTTGCAAAGCATAGTACAATCCCACTTTAACCTGCTCCGTCCGTACTATGTCACTTCTCTTAGGATTAAAAGATCTTCCTTACATAGTTTCTCACTTCTATGTCTAGGCCAACTCCCAACCTATTTGCTACTATATTTTTTTCCCATGCAAGCTCGAATTTCGAGTACAAGACCGAGATAAATTTATAAAATTTGAGATGATAAATTAAATATTATGCGGTGAAAAACTTCATTTCTAATTATAAATTATGCTAACGAGCAACAGGTAACAACCGGCGTGATCCGATTAGTAGCTAATTAGATATGGCATGCCTTGAGACGGAGAAAGTTGAGTGCATGCATTTTTGTATATACGAACAGGCAAAGAGAGGGAGTGTTTAGTTTAATAAGCACTTATTGGGTTTGATTTTGGTGGTGTTTTGGTGAGTCAAAACCTTTGTCAATCATGCGTGGGACAATCGTGTATTATGCTAGCGGTTTCGCAGATGAAAAAGATGGGGCCTTGCATTCAATACATTACAGACCAACTCATCCCCTACTGTTTCAATAAACATCTCATTCAATTCATTACTCCCGTCACCTTATTTGAATGATCAAACTTGATCTGTTATAGGTTTACATATTACTCCAAAATATTGCCTCCTAATGTCTAACTCATTCTTCTTTCGTGTTGGGTGAAAATTTCAAGTTTAGCCATAAATTTATAAATTAATAATTTATTTTTAAAATTTGTCAATACGATTTATTAATGTAGATATGTGATAAGGAAGTGAGATCTTTGTTTCCCGCTCAATTATAATTCGATAGATTGTTTATACAATACTTAAATTATCTGTACTCCTTTCAAAATTTCAAATTGGATAACAAAAATTTCAGTATTTTTTGGTGCCAGTATGTATGCCCCAATACTAAAAACAATTAAATCTTACACTTTAATCTTTGATCTTAAATTTTAAATCTATTTTTTTTAGTATTAGGATCGGGCACAAAAAAATGAGCAGATAATTTGTGTTCCAATTCTAAGGCTTGAATCCACAACCTTCATAAAATGACCGTTGGGTAATTAAGCATTCATGGTTGGTGAACGACATAAAGTAAACAATAGCCATCGACAAAAACAACAACAATACTTATACTTACAGGGTTTTTCTAAAACTAATAGAGAAAAAGGTTGTCTATGTTTAAACATGAAATCTGATGTAAGAACTTACACAACTTATATTGTTTAAGACTACACCAATATTTATCATCTCACTTAAGCCCGTGAATTCACTGCCTATAATTTTTAGTGTCACTGCTAACGAAATTATTTTGTGGTACAAATTTTTTCCAACAACATGCACTCAAAAGTCAGAAGAGAGATTAAATAGCTTTCGATTGCTATCCTTAGCTTCCAAGACGTAGAGCAATGAAATGGTCACGTCAGTGTTGTATTTCTACACTTTTTATTACATTTTTTTATGTATTCTCAAAATTTGTCTTGGCTGAATGTTCTGTCTTTGTTTGTTTTAGCAGTCCAGTAATGAGAAGCAGCATACAAACAATGAGTTGTAGCAGGGCAAGTGGCATTTAAACCTCAAAAGAGTTGAGTTGTCAAAGTCAATTACCAAACCGTGGAGGTTATATTGAGATATTATTCTTAATACTTATGTCTTTGCTTATATACAATGAATTTCCCAATCGGCGACTTTCTCTGCTGAAGCCACCTGTTCCAATACTCTTAATTTCTCCCATCGAAAACAACTTGACCAAACGAATTCATGCACATATAAATCTTAAAAATAATTATAATATACGAAGGGACTTATTTTAATGGCTGACTTCTTTTTCCATTTTATTATTATAAATAACCGTAGGTTATTTTCAAAACACATGCCTTCTCCCGAAACTTGACATCTTGAAATCACACTTTTATAATTAATCCTATCCTAAACTAAGGCGGCTTAAAGATTTACAATATATATATATATAATATGAGATATGATCCGTTTATACAGTGTAAAAGTTTTTAAGTTTTATATATTTTTGGATCGTTGAATGAGTGAAATAAATAAATGAGATTAACAGTAGGATATGTGAAGATTATCACTTGTGAAAAATATAAGGAGTTAATCTCAGCCATCCAATATTTTACCCATCCAACGATCCAAAAAATATGTAAAAATTATAGTTTTACGCATTGTGTGTAAGTGGATCCTAACCCGCATAGTGCATTCGTATCCTCCATTTGTTTTTATTTTGTTCTTTATTTACCGACGGTGACATTAGTTTTAGTGCTGGTCGCTGGCCGTTGGAATCTATTGTTTCTTTTGTGCTCACATTGGCCATCGTTTGTCTTATTTTCTTTTGTTTTAGTTTTTAATAAACAATAATGCAGTACATTTTTCTCTGTCTTTTGGCATGCTTTTTTTCTTTATCAGTCGTTTGGTCGTTTATTTCATTTGAATTTCTATCATGGTTTGAATTTCTATCATGGTTGAATATGACATCATCACGACTCATCAAGATGATGCTCTTTTGGTTATCCTACTGATCTCTCTATTTCGGGCCCTCGAACTAGATTTGGATATGCACTCACAATTATTGTTTTCTATTTGCGATTGAGTTGTGGTAATGATTGTGTTGTGAACGTGCCTCATTATAATATGCATTTTATGTTGTTTGTTGCTTTTACCTTTCATCGTCGATCTATGGTGATAATACTCTATGATGTATATCTAAGCTTGTATTCGAATTCTAGCTAAGCTTGTATTCGAATGCTAGCTTGATAATACTCTATGATGTATATCTCGATAGTACGAATTGAACCATGAAATAAAGACATTGCTTGATGCCTAAGGGCATATATTCAAATACTTGTTTGAATGACAAGATAAAAAGTGAATTGAAGAGCTAAGGCTCAACTAGCCTAAGGGCTAAACATGATATTGCTATAACTTGCTTGAATGTGATTCTTGAACACAAATTTCTTGACTTGAACATGAAAGCGTAATCATAAGAAACATGTATAATAAACCTCTATGAACCAAGGCCCGAAACTAAATCAAGTAAATAAGAATTAAATGAGACATAATACTTGATATGTAAACTTGAATATTTGAAATGCTTGACATGTATAATAGACCACTATGAACCGAGGCCCAAAACTAAAGCAAGTAAATAAGAATTAAATGAGACATAATACTTGATATGTAAACTTGAATATTTGAATTGCTTGATAAATAATCTTGAATACATGAATTGCTTGATAAGTAAGCTTGAACACTTGAATTGATTGACATGTAATGCTTGATTTTTGACATGAAACTAATGAAATGGTAAATGCCTATACTTGAACCTTGTGAGGTATGATTTACTACTTGGAATGTCTCGTGATCTTACTTGAATTAATGATTAATTGATTCGCTTGCTTGAATTCAAATTATGCATATTGCTTGACTCCATACCCTTATTCGAATACCTTGAGATCCTTGGTTAGGATCACATGTCATTTGAATTAACTGCTACTCAAATTTGTTTGATACTTGAATTACTTGAATCTTGATATATATGCCATAGAACGCTTGTTACTTGATATGTAAGCCATGAAATGATTGTTGCTTGATATGCTTGTTTACTATTTGAATAAATTGATAATCATACTACTTAATGATTACTTGAGATGTTTGTTATGCTTGAATGTCATTCGAATGCCTTGTTTATATGTAACATAAATTGTTTTTCATGCTACTTGAATGAATGGTAGTCCATGACCTTGCTTGTCTTGTTATTTGAATGCTACACATGTTGCTATTGAGATTACATGACTACTTGCTCAATTTCAAATACTTGGAATCTTTAGCTAGGATAATACCTGACTAAAAGACACATGACTTGAAAATTGTTAGAGCTAGGGCTACCTCACTAAGTATATTTTTGTACTTATCACTCTTGTTTCCTTTCTTCCCAACCAACAGGTTAGGTGTTCTAAACACTTTCTTGATCCTGAAGTTAGATTTCTTGAGCCTGAAGCAAGAAACAAGTGGAGCTTGAGTATGAATCCTTACTTGTTTTGTATAACTCCTAGTTGTTGGTGGCACCTAGTCTTGTTTATATCTAAGGCTAGTTCATGCATTTTGTATATTTGGAAGCTTGTATATAAATATGATTCGACATCTAATGTTGTGTAAGACTATGATTCGAATGTTTACACTAAATGACTTGTTTAGTTTAATCTACATGGAATGTTGCAAGTCTTGAATATAATAACCTACATGACCATGTCTAATTAATGTGAATTGAGTATACCATTGAAACCTTGTTAACTATTGTTATAAGATATATGAGCTGCGCATAATTGAGATTGAATGATACAAGTGATTCATGGTGTGTTTGAGAATTGAAATTGTTGAACAGTAAGGAATGATTCCTTGCATGCTTGAATAGAGATGTTCAAATATATGTACACATGACTATGCTTAGTCAAACCTACTTGAATTGGTGACATGTCTTGAATGAAACATGATGAAATGGAGTTAAAATGAACACATGCTAGTCTAGGTAAGCTATTCGAATGATATGATCACATGAACTTAGATTCAAAAGTGAATAATTAAAGTGGTAACTTATAATGAATAAGAACTTGTCCATGCTTGTGTAATTGAATGTGATGTCTATGTGCCTTGCTATTTCTCTACTCATCTAGGATAAACAAGAATGATATCAATACTTGTAGTTTATGTATTTATTCGAATACCTCTCATGTATGATCATTTAATCAAGTAGTAACTAATCCTTGAATGAATCTTGAAGGTAACCACTCGAATGAATGCCTATAATGAATATAAAATATATATCCATGATTATATGATGAAATGTTAGCTGCATATATAGGTAGCTTGGAATGAAATAAGCATGCTTGTTTGTTATGTCATTGAATGTCATTTGTTAAAAATTAATGAAAATGCAAATGGTAAACTAAAGTGGTCATCTTTAATGAAACAAATGTGTGCTTGCTTCTTTGATAAGATATGTTTGCTTAAGTTACTTGCTAGTCAAGTAACTCATCTAATAGGGTTGAGTCACATTCTTGCTTGCATGATCAAATGTGATTGCTCAAGTTGCTTGCTTGCTAGTCACTCAACTCGTCTAATAGCGACGAGTTCGAAATTTTTTAAATTGTTTGTGTTTCTAGTGTTCCCCGTAACGCTCTTCAACTGGTTTACTACTAAACCAGGTAGGGGGTGTTACATCGTATGGACCTGAACCTTGAGCAATTGGAAGAGATATACATAAAATAAGTAATCAGACTTCATGGTGTTCCTGTATCTATAATATACGATAGAGATTCTCGGTTTACCTCCCAATTTTGGAGTGCTCTTTGTTCATTGATATTGAATATGGGCACATGAAGTGCATATTGCATTGAGCTAATCTCTCAAATGGATAATTTATCGTAAGCCTTGGTTTTGAGTCAGTTATAGATATAGATGGCATGCCATAGAGTCCACAGAGCTCAGTGTCAGGGTGGACTATGGTTCGGGACAGCGGTCCCTAATTGGGGACAGTAGGAGGGAAGTATGTGATGGTCATTTGGCGATAGTAGGAGGGAATTGACCGGTACTGTTGTACTATATTGTTTTCAAGCAACAGTTTGGATGGGGACTAATCTATCTAAACTGAGTCATCGATTCTCAAGGCTAAATCAAAATTGATTAAAATGAATTGGTTGTAATGAATGGTTAAATTAGTAGAATAGTGCAGTATAAACTAGTAAGTATCATTGGAAATAAAGAACAATTTAGTGTTAACCTACGAATTGATGATAATACTTGTAAGAGAGTTATTGAAACTTGATTGTTTGTTGCTTCAATCGTTCATGATTAAATTAGCTATTGTATTATTTTCAAAACACTCATCTAGTGATCTAATTTTTACTCACATTGGTATATATATTGTATGTTTGATCAAGTGATCTTACAAGACATATTAGTACCATTAAGTTATTTGAAAAGATTGTTACGAAAGATTTTGGTTAAATGCGAATCTAAGAATTTATATGAATATTTGTAGTAATGAAGAACTTTTATGTTTATTGAACTTTAAACTCACTCACTAAGTTTTTGGCTTAATTTAAGTTCTTTTACTACAATTTCAAGTTAACCTTTTGGATTTGAGATCACAAGAAGCTTGATCAAGTCACCTTTTGAACTTAAGTGTATGTAGTTACATTTTGTTAAGAACTCCTAGGATGGTGGCACTAATGTATGAATTATGATGTAGTTGTTTGGTTTTGTAAGGCCCTTATGCACTATGATTGTAAGTATTATCAAAGTATTTGTGGTTGCTTATACTTGACTGTCATAGCATAAATCTTCGTTTGGTTGTAGTTGATTTCATAGTTCCTATATGGTTGCGTATGAATTTGTTTAGTTAGGTTGCTTTTAGAAACAATTTAGTTTTAGTAAGTAATTGTGATCACCTAAATTGTTTTAGATGAAATAATTAGTTTGAAATGTAGAAATCGGCTAGATTGTAAGGTTGAAATAATTGGTGTAGACATCTCTTTTCTCATAAGTATGATTTATTTAAAATTGATCTTATGGAACGACTATGAAACTTTATATTTGGTGAGTAAAATATTGATTAAAAGGAAGATTAGATTTTCAGCCATAGTTTTAGATTACATTAACTCAATATGATGAAAAAAATAAAAATAAGAATCTTTGAGAAACTCATATTCTTGTTTGAAATGCTTGAATATGATAAGTATGTTATTGTTCAATAGTTCATATTGTTTGGTTGTTCTCTCAGGCTAGAGTTAGGATGTTACATGACCAATATTGCATGTTCATATCTATACGCCATCACTCATATCGATACGCCTTGCACTGTAATATCATTTTTAATCTAGTTTTTATGCCTTTTGACCAATCAAACGATTTCCAATTCCTATGAAATTTTACACGCAAGGTATACATGATATGATCTATTAGCATGCCAAATTTCATAGCCTTATGAATCCATTTACTAGTATTTTAGCTTTTTAGGCCTAATATGCATATCTTACTATTTTTAGGCAATTTCAAAAGAATCATTTAAGGCCTTTTCAATACACAAGCCATACACTGCAATTACACATCAAAATGATCAGATATGACTTGTCTAAATAGTATGCCACCATTCTAGGAGTTTGTGGGATCGATAAACATTACACTATAGTTGCTGTGACTTGCCAAAACTTTCGATTACCCTGATCTCTCAACAACAACTCTTCAACATGAAAATGCATGAAATGAAATGCATTAGGCATACATTGACTAGTGAGGTAGTCATAAACAATGTCAATAATAGTAAGATGCGTTTCAAATCATGTTTTATCAATAACAATGCCATGACTCATATTCAATAGCAATTATATCATGTTTCAATATTATTCCTTGGATCAAATCAAGATAGTGGAAACATGAATTCCTACGCCTCGCCAAATCAATGAATGGTGTAGTCTCTCCGTCTCGCTGAATGACCAATATCACAAATATCCCTCCATCTCGCTACAATAAAGGTTGTAGCCCAAGGACCGTAGTCCACCCGTACCAATGAGCTCATGGATTCTATGGCATACCAATTGTATCCAAAGTCTTTTCGAATCCAAGGTTTCAATGACATTATCAATAATGGTATCGGTGATGATATTTTGATGGCAATAACAATATTAATATCAATGTTGAATGACAATAGCAATATCGATGTCAATGTCTCAATAACAACGTTGATGGTCAATGTTTTCAATATCAATATCAATATCAATGGTCAATGTTTCAATATCCATATTTCAATGACAATAACAATACCAATGATCAATAACTATAATAATGTCTATTTCATTGTCCAATGACTATAACAATGATACCTTTAATACTCAATAGTCAATATTCTATGTATCAATATGTCGATGGTGACAATAACAATAACGATGGTACTATGATCGATGTTTCAATACGATAGCTTACCGATGCTTACCAATGAAGCCTCCAAAGAGGTTCAATGCAATATCCTTAGACACAATGTTAGCTAGGAAATAATCAATATCAATGCAACTGGGAAAGATATCTAACTATTCCTGAGACTCCGACTACACTCACCTTATTTTTCGAAGCTCCTACGACTCTCGGATGACCACTCTCTTTCTTCTAGCCTTTGATGGAGATGATGAACTTTCTTTATCCAATTCTTGAGCTAGGTAAAACAAGAGGATACATTAAAATTGATACAAAGATATTGAAATCAATACTCAACTCAAAATAGCTATTAGCTATCAAATTCCCATGGATTAGAGCTTTGAAAATCCTAAGTTTACCGTAGGTGCTCAAGAACTTTAGCTAGAAATTAAGCATCAAATATCCATGAAATCTACAATTATTTAGGGGCTTAAGCTTACCCAATCGAGAGCTATAAAATATGATCAATAGATGGAAGAAATCTAAGCTTTTAGGGCTCCCCACTAAAGGTGTTAGCTTGAGCTCCAGGGAGAAGGCAACAATGGTGGTGCTTGCTTCTTTTCAAGCAAAAATAGATGAGATATCAAGAGAGAGGATTCGATAGAAGCTTTTCTATAGGAAATATCTTCCTAAGTGTCATAGGAACTCTAAAACCCAAGGTGTAAGACCGGTGAAGGTTTCATTCTTCAAAGGGTAAGCTTAATTTATTACTCAAGTCTTTTTTCTCACATTTTTCTTAATATAAAATAATGGTAACTAGCCATCATTCCTTCAGGAGGTGAATCATCCCAAAATGGGAAAATTACGAGGGTGGTCCCTCATCTTTCCAAACTTTGAACTTTTGCCCCTAAACTTTCAATTTTCACAATTTAGTCATTAAACGATATTTCAATAAATTGAATCAGGTCCTTAATCAATAAATTTACTTAATTAGAGTCAAATATCAATGTAATTTACCATACGGTCAAAGTCAATGCAATATTTGGACCTTTCCGGTGTAAGGTTTTTTATCGCCGAATCCCAATTCTGACTAAACTAGTTCTTAGGGTGTTACATAAGGTGTATGAATGCTCGGGGAGCATGTATGATCTTATGATTGTGATAAAGAATTCAAATTTCCTAGAGTCAGTACTACAATACTTATATTACATGGATACGTATTTCGGGCTGAGTGATCAAGTACATCCGACGTACCCATGGGCTGAATGACCTGAGTGATGTTAGAAACCTATCTGTGGCTATGGTGATCCAGATATTGTAATAAACTCAATTTAGAAAATAGTCCATAACTTATCAAAATGGCCCTTAAATAAGTTTAGAAAATAGTCAATTATGTTCTTAAATATGCAAAACTGTCCACAAGGCTCTTATATAAGCAAAACAATTTCAATTACATAGGTACACAAATACATGTACAAAGCAGTCCCATACATTTTTCTATGTATCCAAAACAATCCAATATTTATATGTTTATATATATATACACAAAATAGTCCCTAACATATTTATATACATTCAAAACAATCCATAAACTTGCATACATACTTAGGTACATAAAATCAGTCCCATTACAACACTTATTTAGGTTGCAAAACAGTCCTTTAGTTTAGCTTGAAAAACAATTCCATTTTGGCCACAAAACTGTCTAGTTTTTTAATTGTAAAAATTGTCCCTCAAATAGTGTTGCAAAACAATCCTTTAGAGCTATAAAACTGTCCAGAATTTTGATTTGTAAAACAAAACAGTCCATATAAGTCTTTTGAAGACAATCATTCTTATATATTCAATTTCATTTTTCAGCATCAATGTGCATCAAAGACTCAAATGTCACCCCAATCTATACATGTAAACAAGTATTCAAAGCTATCCAAAACAGAGCATAATCCTAATATCACCGGTTTGCTTTAATTTGAACCACTCCATGAGCCTAAACACCAACCAAGCCTATTAATAAATCAAGACTATAATTTTAACCTTCCTCAATTTCATAAGAGACTTCAGAAGAACCTCTAATTTACGCTCCTTCATGCAATCATTCGACCATAAAATATTTCATTCTTTGTACATACAATCGTTGGTTAATTGTAATTACCACAATCAAATAGCCTAATAATTCTTAAATCTAGCTTTTCACAAGTTGTCAAACAATATGACCATACTCAATCATAATACCAATTTTCAAGAACATGGAAAAATCAACGAAATATCCTATTCCTATAGCATAAGATCACAATTAGAAAGTATATGTCAACAATTTCAAATCTCACAATTTCATAGAGACAAATACTTGAAATTTCAAGCTTACACCTATTTCTAATGGAGAGGAAGAAACGGTCTTACCCTCTAGGTAGCCACACGAAGGAATTTTCTCCAAAATTCCCAAGATCAAAGCTCTTCCGTGAGCTTCCTCAAATTTTCTCATTTTCTTTCTCTCACTAGTTCTATGGTTCGGTTAAATGCAAGGAAGAAGATGACTCATCCCTTTGATTATTTCCCTTAACCAAGACTCTTCAACCTAGCTCTCACTATTGTTTGACAAGTGTGAGAGTCCTTACACAAATAATGGTTTAGCATGCAAACACCAACTTATAAAATTGTTCGATTTTATTCCCTTCTATAATGGTTTCCCAAATGCTTCTTTATTCTAATTTGGTCCTAACTCAATTAATCTAATAGATGATAATTCTATGTCAATTTAACTAGTGCTCCATTGTAGTATTTTCCTAAGCCAAGGTTTAGGATATTACCTGTTTGGACTCTAAGGACAAGTCGTGAAGTGGTTTAGGCTCAAGAGGGCGTCGATATAATCATGAGCTCGATGATTTGAGTGGTTTCTCTACCAAACCTTTAAATAGTTTCCCTATACATATGGTAAAACATTTTGAAGATTGTTAGAGCAGCGCAGTGGAAGTGTGGTTTATCGGTTATGGTTATGTGGAATTGGGATTCTTGTGTTACAACAGATCTTGTTGGAAGAACCATTTGAAAATCCTTGAAGAGTTGTTAGAGTTTTAGCACAATTGTTCTTTGAAATTAAATGGTTGGTTGGAAAGAGAATAATCAAACTTCCAATGATAGTTGGGCGAGTTTTGATCGCTAATAGAGTTCATAAGCGATAACAGTTTTCTTTTGGAATCGAAGTAGCTCGGTTAGTGGAATTGCATGACTGAGAGTTAGCTTCTGGTTGTGTTGTGGTGAGTTCAAGTGAAGTGCTAACTTTCATCTTGGTTAGCCGAGTCGAGAAAGAAGTATCGTTAATTCAAAATAAATTGATGGTAGAGTTCAGTTGCTAGAGTTTCGCTTGTTCTTGAGAAAGTTTGTTCTTGATAAACAAAGAAATGCTCCTAGAAGTGTACCTATGAGAAGGTATCGCATTCTGAAAGCACATTAGGTTTGAGTTCAAGAGATTTAAAATGCGGATGATGATCGGGAGTGTAACCCCTTCGACCTAGCCTAGATGCCAGAACAAATCGAGCGAGCTACATTGGGTTTTACCGAAACAAAACCCGATGTGATTAACTTAGATTAGGTCCATTTTTGTATTTTTATCTTATCTAGATGCAACATTATGACCTAAGGTGAGCATGCCAACAGTAGGTGAAAATTCAACTAATCGGGCATCGATTTGACATCTAATTACGCATACTTGCAATTTAGGGACCAAATTGCTAATCTAGAAAATTACAAGGAGTTAATTAATTTTGAAGTTACCATTCCACAATTAGTCAGGTTACATGCTTACTTGCCAAAATCCAGCTCAAAATAATCAACCAAACTCATTAAATTGTATACAAAAGAACCAGGGACCAAAATGGAAGAATCTCAAAACATAAAACCTCCATAACTAGCATAATGCCTAGCCGTACCCATACTGTCCCAAGGAGTATCAGTACGCGGGCTAAATGAACCAAAGTCAAATTCTAGTGGCTAAAGGGCGTACTGATACACGTCCCCATATAACGATACGCGACCACAAAATCACATACTCGTACCAATACGGAGCCTCGCGTATCGGTCCGCCTGGACTTGTAATGTCAAAAATTGCTAGTTTTTCTCTCGAACATGGATTCAAACATGACTTAACTCAACATAATCATACATACAAGAAAACTAAGGATCAAACCATGCTATAAACACAAGGTCACGTGATCAATTCATGAAGAGGTACTTCAATCACAATTGTAGAGGTATGCTTCCTAAGAACCATCCAACTCAACATTAAAAAAGATATTCAAGGCACACTTCATCATACTCATGGTATCAATAACCTTCTAGCAACATTTAAAGTATGCTAGCATCATAAAAGCATGATCATAAGCATTTTCGACCAATATGCATACTAAGGGAAGACCACAAAGCATAAACTCATGCTCACAAGTCATCAACAATCATGTCTCAAATCCAACCACAAAAACAATCAAACCACAACAATTAACCATCACAAAACAACAAAAAATCTAGATTACAAATCCCCCAAAACATGGTAACACATTGCCTTATTTACCGAATTTAAAACCAAGTTCTCATACTCAAGTAAAAGTCTTGATCTTGGACCTTCCTTGCCAAAACAATGCTGCCCCTCAACTCTATTGCTTTGCATCAATGGGAAAAAGAGCGCGTAAGCACAATTGCTTAGTGAGGATGCTCATATACAACATTGATGCAATTGAAAGCCATAAAATATCTTGTTTCCCAAAACATGCTTACTTCCCAAGCATTAACACAATTTTTTATTTATCAACTCATGATTAACTACCCAAGCATTTTCTCATTTGCTTCCAATCAAATCATGCATAGCAAACATATGCATCATAATCATTTATATAACTCTTTTATCATATATATTCTCATATTTTGGCATTTAGAGTGACCTGGATAGACTTACCTCTATCCATGGATAACACTACCCCTATCTATACATGTTCGGGTAAACAGATTCCCTTGATGGCACTACCCCCACCAAGTCTTTTCTCATGGCGGTAGTACCTTCACCATAACTCACTTCGACCAGCAATAGCGCTACCCCTATCCCGTTGTGATAACACTACCACTATTGTGTAACCGAAGAATTTCACACGATCGATTTTACATTTTATAGTGCACTTTAATCCTATGGCTAGCCAATTGTATCCAAAACTTTCTCAATACCTCATATAGCCAATATATCATTATCAAATACATTTACTTACTATTTTCCAATGCATTTCACAAAACCGTTTCGTATGCAAAACCACATTGCCAAAGGCAACAACACATTCCTTTTAGGAAAAAATCTCAATGCTTATAGGCATTCATTACTTTGTTTAAAACATTGCATATTAATCCAAAACGATGCATTTACAACAAGTAAACCAAACTATGTGTAATCCCAAACATGAAATCCTCAAGCTCATATCAAAGCTGATAACCAAGCGAAATATGCGAAACTTACGCTTGAGCTCAGTTAAGCTTGTTAAGCTATAATTAAATCCCCATGATCCATCCATCACACCTTTAAAGAGCTTTAACACATTTATACACTCACCAATACACCCCGCCTTGCTCGCCAATGCGAATCGAGCCACCGGTATACAACGTACGCAACTAGGCAACCTCGCCTTGATCATCAACTATTTTAACCATATAAAACCGGAGGGAAATGCATCATTATGCATTCAACTCGTTGCTAAACAAAGATCCCCTGCATATTTAACATCATCCTTCCAAACACACGAAACTATCGAAATCAACACCAATCTTCTCTCTACCAATTCCTAACTTTAGACCAGCGATTTTAGCATTCAAACCACATCAAAACATACCCACAAACACCTTCCAAACATCTTTATATCTCTAGCAACTCAAAACACATAGAACAACCCCAAAACCACTAAAAACTCACCTAAAAATTAGCCAATTAAATAATTTCAGGATTTATCCTCGTAATTTTATTTCACCTTATGATTACCTTATCAAAACATGAAATAGCCCAATTAAAATCTCCAGGTTTCATCAAGTTAAATAACTCTTTAGGCAAACCATCAAAATCAATATTAATAGCTCAAATCTTGAAATCCATTGCAAAACCATGTTAATGTCAATCCATAATCATCCGACTAATAGGAAATATCAATAAATAACCTTAGTTTAAAGAGAGGAAAATAAATTCACTTTTGAAGAAGCTCCCACCAAAATAGAATAAGATTTTCTTTGAAACTCAACTTGTGAAATTGATGAAATCCTTGAGAAAATCTTGTGAGGTTTTGTTAAGAAACAAAGGGAGAATCAAATGATGAATTCTCTATTGAAAGTCAACAAAGAATTTTGGGAGAATCTTGTTTGGAAGTTGAAATGGAAAGTGAGGGAAAATAATGAGAGAAAATGAGGGAAAATCAAAACAATAGGAAAATGATTTGGAAAAACAATTAACCGTCAATTCCTTACTCAATTAAGGTGGTATTTTTAGATTAAAATATTTAGAAAATATAGCTCTCTAAGGATTCTTAGTATTGGCCCATTTAAAAAAAATAGTCATTAAAAAGTTTTGCACTTTTTACAATTTAGTCACTAAATCAAACTGTCAATTGAAACCCTTTAAATTAACTCCCAAAGCAATTACCAAAACACTTGATAATATATTTAAACATTTTTGATAAACCAAACCAATTTTTATCTCCTCAAAATGTATTTTTAAAATATTAATTTTGTCGAAACTTATTTAACCGATTAATCTAGTTTGATTGGGTTGAACCTCACCCAATCTAACTTTACAATGCCTAGCCCTATTTTTGGGGTGTTACAACTCTCCCCCTCTTAAGAAATTTTGTCCTTGAAATTTACCTAAAGGAAAGAGATGAGGAAACTGTTTCATCATGTCCTCTTTTGTTTCCCAAGTGGCTTCCTCGACTCCTCGATGTCACCACAATATCTTGACCAACTCCATGATCTTCCCACAAAGAACCTTAGTGCTTGAATCCAGCACCTTTACAGGCTCCTCATCATAAGACAAATCCAGTCACAACTCAATATCCTGAACAAGCACAACATGCGACAAAACTGATCTATACCTCCTAAGCATCGATACATGGAAAACATCATGTATCTTTTCAAGGTTTGTCGGTAATCTCAATCTATACACAACTGGGCCAACACCCTCAATCACTTCATAAGGTCCAATGAACCTAAGGCTCTACTTACCCTTGCGTCCAAATCTCATTACCTTCTTCTAAGGCGAAACCTTTAAGAACACTTTATCACCCACCTCATATTCAATCTCTTTTCGCTTCAAATCCGCATAGGATTTTTGCCGACTCGAAGCAGCCTTAATCCTTTCACAAATAAGTTTCACGTTCTCATTCGCACCTTTAAGCAAATCGGGTCTTGCCACATGCTTCTCAGCTGATTCTACCCAACAAAGGGGTGTACGACACCTACGACCATAAAAAGCCACATAGGGAGCCATCTAGACACTCGACTGATAACTATTATTGTAAGAAAACTCCACCAATGGTAGTTGTTTCTCCCATGTCCCTTGTGTAACCCCATTGAACCGGTCTAGACGTAAGACCGAACCGAGCGAGCTACATTGAGTTTGCCGAAACAAACCCGTAAAGATTAAACTTGAAATACGTCTATTTTTTTCTTATCTAGATGCAATATTAAAACCAATGGTGTGCATATTGGCAGCAAGTGAAATTTCAACTCAATCGGGCGTTGAATCGACTTCCAATTGCAAGCAATTGCATTTTAGGGACCAAATTGCAATTCTAGAAAATTTCAGGGACTTAATCCATTTTGAAGTTATCAAGCCTTAATTAGTCAGGTTTCATGCCCACATGTCTAATTACATATTCAAACTACCATCCAAGCCCATTCAATTGGGTACATAACATTCAAGGACCAAAATGGAAAAAATCTCAAAACATAAAATAATCCATAACTACCATAACAACTAGCTATACCGATACGGTCCCAAGGCATATCGGTACACGGGCTACAATAACCAAAAACCAGATTTTAGTAGTTCAAAACCGTACCAATACAGCTCTTCGCATATCGATATGCCTTTACAAAATACACTAGGCCGTACCGATACGGAGCCCTGCGTATCGGTATGCCTAGATCTGAAATATCCACTTTTGCTAGTTTTTCATACTTTCATAGATTTGAACACATTCTAACATGTCTCAAACATATTCATAAATACTTCAATTGAAAGTCTAAAGGCATGCTTCCTAGATACAAACCATTCAGAGCATCAAACATAAATCCCAAGCATTAATCAAACATGTAAGGTCATTTACAACTCCAAAACAACATAACAAACTTTCTCAAACAAGGAGTTTAGCAAAACCCTCCCTAAACAACAATGAACCCCATTGTCTTTAATACTACTAGTCTAGCTTGAAAGCATACGTTTATTAACCGAAGTCCTTGGATTCCTCCCTCTTTCTCACTGCATCGAACCCTTTAATTCTTTGCATTGATGGACAAATAGAGCGTAAGCACACTAGGCTTAGTGAGGAGTGCTCAAACAACACACCATCAAAGCCTTCTAAAACCATTTTCCAAAACTACATTGAAATCCCCATTTCAATCATCTTACAAAACATCATGCCTTGAAAACCATGCACTTAACACTTTCAGAAACCAGCATATTAAACCATATGCAACATGTATCATGGATCAACAGTAAATCCCATTGCTAACCCTCAATTTAAGCCTTCCCATGCATAACAATCCATATGCAAAGCTTAAAGAGTAAACATGTATAAACCAACATTATACATTTACATCCATCAATATGATACACTAACAACTATTTTGGCTTTCAAGTGATCATAACCAAGTTCCACTTTACAAAATATTACATCAGATACCTGAATTCAACAAGTGTCCTCTCAACACTTCATACAACCTCAACCGAAATTATTGTACAATCACAACCCAAATCATTGGTTAGGTGTATAATCCACTAACGACAATTTTTGGTACGATGTAACCCTCAACTATTAGGGTAATCGGGTGGAGTATTCGGTACCTTACAATCCCTCAACACCCAAGACAACTTTTTATAGTGCACTATTAATACTATGGCTGACCAACTATATCCGATAACATTTTAAACCACATCACTTGCCAATATAATTTATTATTAACCATGCACCACACTATTTTTATATGCATCAAATCAAACCATTTCCACAACAACAAATCATGCTTTAAAACAAGAATTCCACATACTTACATGGATCATTTACTAAATGCATCCATCATCATTATATGATCAAAAATAGTATATAACATACTTCAATCATGTAAAAATAGTAGGTACCATGTAATTCAAAACAAGTGCATAAAACCAATGTCGTAAAAGCATGACCGAGGGAGAAATCTCTTTATACTTACTTCTGAGTTTAAACCGGCATTTCAAACAAATTTTAAACTTCTAATATAACCTTTACACCATTTCAAAGCTGAAATCCATGTTCCCACTCACCAACTCCACAAAGCCTCATTCGCTGATGCGAATGTAACATGCTCTAACCACCCTAGTAGGATTAGGTAAGTTATCACAATTACAATCAATGATCCATTCAATTAAAGCTAGTGAGTTCAATTTGTTTCAAGTATTTCTTGCACATCAAGATATAATTCTAATAGGTGAGGACCCATAATGCAATTGTTGTCATAATCAATACCATTTAAGACTTGTTTTCCAAGTAACTATTCGACTAGATGGATAACAATAGAAGGTTTCATCATTCAATGTAGCTATTATGCATACCAATAGGTGTTTTAGATCATTTACTTAAGATACCTTAATCAAACATATGTGCTTACAATATTACATACTATTCGGCTAATTCTCTAAGTGATCAAAGTGGTTCATGTCTAACATGTAGATTACTACTTTTATTTAAAATTAACTAGCCAACTTCAATAGATCTATTCAACCATTACATGTATAATTCAACCATAGGAAATCTAACATTTGGCTAACAAACATACAAGCTCAATAAGATGCATACATGCTCATATATACATACCATACTCTTATAGGTCATAGATGAAGTTAATTTATACAAACCATAACTAAGTGATCATGAAAATTACATGCCTTAGGTGCCACCATCCTAGGAGAACTATAACAAGATAGACACATACTCTTTCAAGCAAAATGTGACTTGTACGAGCTTAGACTTCAGGATAGGATCCAATATCAACCTGAATCGTAGAAATGAGACTTGAATAAACAAAGTTTAGTAATCTGTGGCCATCAAGTTTGTCTTGATGTCCTTAACAAGTCCATTACAATCCATTTGACTTAGAATACGGATAGTGCTCTCAAGCCATTCTTCAGCCACCTCAAGATTCAATCCTCTAAATTCAACATCTCCCAAACTACAAAGGCTCTCTCGAGGTAACCCATGATTAACGACCACAATAGGCGTTGGTGCTTGCATGTGTACCCCAACTATCACCTCCTCTCATTACTTGAATCAGTGGTGTCATATCGCTAAAAACTGTCCTTTAAAGGGCCTGAGGTACACCACTGACTCCCACATCAGCATTAATTGGAGGAATGGGTGGAGGAGGTAACTCAACGTTCTGCCCATCTCTGGCATTATTCACAACTGCTCAAGTCTCACAACGCGGACCCATACTTACAAAAACCTATTAGCAACATCATAACACAATAAAGTGAGGCTAGCATTCGGTGAAGGATCCAAGACAATCTCACAAAACATTTTAAAACCACAATAATAGGCAATGTGTTCTCATTAATACCCCAACCTAATAATTAACATCGACATCACTCATAAACATGCATTCGAACAACATAATATTAATGAAGCAACCAACAACAACACCCAACAATCATAAAACTGGCTCTAATATCACCAAATGTAACCCCATCGACCCGACCTAGACGCTAGACCGAACTAAGTGAGCTACATTGGGTTTTACCAAAACAAAACCCGATGTGATTAACTCAGATTAGGTCTATTTATATATTTTTATCTTGTCTAGATGTAACATTATGACCAAAGGTGAGCATGCTAATAGTGGGTGAAAATTCAACTAAATCGGGCATCGATTCGACATCCAGTTGTTTGCACTTGCAATTTTGAACTTACCATTCCTCAATTAGTTAGGTTATATGCTTACTTGCCAAAATCTAGCTAAAAAAAATTAGCCAAACTCATTCAATTGTATACACAAGAATTGGGGACCAAAATGGAAGAATCTCAAAACATAAAACCTCCATAAATAACATAACTCCCAGCCATACCGATACGGTCCCAACGCATATTGGTATGCGAGCAACACGAACCAAAGTCAAATTCTAGCGGCTAAAGGGCGTATCGATACACGTCCCTATGTACTGATACGAGGCCACAAAAACACAAACCCATACCGATAGAGAGCCTCGCGTATCAGTACGCCTGGACCTGTAATGTCCAAAATTGCTATTTTTCTCTCGAACATGGATTCAAATATGCTGTAACACCCCATTCTTGGCCTGATAGAGAATCGGGTCGGAGAGTGCTACCGGTAAACGATGCAGTGATCAATGCAATAATTATAAACAATGGTCAACATTTTAATGTTGTTACACTTAGCAACAATACAAAACAATACCACAGATTCAATTAAACCAATATGAAACTATGATTATCCATTTAGACTAATTTTGAACTTTTACGAACTTTAGGGGCTAAATTATAATTTCAATGTTCCAGAGGCCCTTTTTCAGAATTAACTTTACTATCATGAAATTCAATCTATAAATAGTGATTGTATAAATTTTCATGTTAATTAGAGTTCAATTCCTCTTCTAATTAAGATCTATAACTTTAGGGGCTAAATTATAATTTCAATATTTCAATAGAGTTCAACCTATCACCGTACCGATACTCGAAAGGCCGTATCGGTACACCATGCCAAATTTAAAATTCCCAAATTCAATAGATACAGACTCATATAGATACAACTAGAGACAATATCGGTATGAGGTAACCCCGTTGACTCGTATCGATACACCCAAAGACCGTATCGATACCTTTAATTTTTCCAGATTTTAGTGACCAAAATCCATATCGATACGCACTGTGAAGTATTGATATGCCCTGTTTAGTAAGTCCAATTATGCATACCCATATCGATATGCCCTAAGAAGTATCGATACACCAAGCACTATAATGACAGATTTTATCTAGTTTTTATTCAAATTAACCTATCAAACATTCTCCAAACGCAATGAAACTTTATCAGCAAGTCCAAAACACTATAATCTACTAGCATGTTAAATTTTATAGCTATTCAAATCTATTTACTAGGTTTTTAACTTTTTAAACCAAATATGCACATTAAGCCATTTTGACCACTTCTATGACACCATATTGAGCCTTAAGCCCTTATACAAAACATAGGCAATGCACACACACCAACATGACTAAAGGCAACTAGTTCAACTACTTTGCCACCATACTAGTAGTTTGTAAGGGTAATACACATTACTTTTGCCTTGTGATGCCTTGCCAAAACTTCTAATTTGCGCCGCTTTCGAGTCGATGACATGATCAACCTAAAATTCATGAGATGAAATGCATTAGGCATACTTTTCCTAGTGAGGTAGTCATAAACAATGCAATTAACAATGGCATTCATAACAACTCATACTCAATAACATCAATGCTATATTTCCTATTTAATATCATTTAGTTCATAGTTCAATATTAATCCTTGGAATCGATTCAACACAATTGATATGCGAATTCCCTACGCCTTGCCAAATCAATGAATGGTCTAGTCCCTCCGCCTTGGCAAATGACCAATAACACATCATACCTTCGTCTCACCATAATAATGGCTGTAGCCAAGGACCATAGTCCACCCGTACCAATGAGCTCATGAATCCTATGGCATGCCAATTGTACCTAATGTCTTTCGAATCCAAGGTTAGATGCCTGGATTTCACGCTATTCATGCCAGCCTTAAATAATGTTTTGCCTTGGTTTTATTGCCGAGCAGATTAGAAGTATTAATGCATTTGTCGATGGCAAAACCCTAAATTAACCACGATAAAACCCTATATGTCTATAGTGACGCTTATCATCAATTAACTTGATTAAGTGTCAATCTTTACTCCTAAGGGATAGAATCACTCCCGAAGTAAGTTCATCTACTTGAACATCTCTTATTGAAGCATCTCGCCTTAGTATCTAGCAACTGATCATTGTCCCTCAAGTCTGTTAAGATATTAAGGTGCAATAAGCATATTGTGCCAGCGGTCGCATGGCACATAATTTAGAAAACTAAAAATCATGCCAACTGCAATATGGAAATGGATTAAAAAACAATTGAAGTGCACGCCAGATAGAAAATTAGACCAAAGCATATAGTTTATTAAAAACCAAACTTAAAATCAGTGTTTATCGTAAATATCCCCCAACCAACTTAAGAAAATTAGTTCATGGTTGGGGTTCCATCCAAAAACCAAAATCGTTTAACATCATCAAATAAAAACCAAATAAACTAAGAGGTTGTGTAAGAAGGCAGCCTTTTCTCAATTCGATCTCCAATGTGTCGTCATTATGTGGTTGCCTGATGTCCTTTATATAGGCATGCGTGGGAAACCCTAGGATAAGCCTTAGGGTTTTAATTTGGGCGGGCTAAGGCTTATAATCATCTTAGCCCCACTTTGAATCCTAGGGCTGACATCATCTTGACTAGGGCTGATGTCATTAGTGTTTGTTCTCTATCTAGCCGAGCTCGACATCATTCGGTCCATCTATGCCATACCAGCTTGGCATCCTATTTTTTTCGGAGCTTGATCAAGTGTTATTTTTCCGCAGTCAGATCTGGTCCTATTTTTTGGGTTGGTATTGCCAATGGTTTTTGGCAAAACTCTTTTAGCAACATATTACCAAGGATGCTTGGCATTTGTCTTCCGATCCTCTTGCTTCCCGCTCCTGCGCTGCTCTGCCATGTTTGTAATGGTGCAAACAAACAACCCTTCACATTGGCAAAGCACAAAAATTCCCTATTTCCTAACTCATGCAAATGCATGAATTTAACAACTAAATGTAACTAAATGTACTTAAAGGGATAGCAGAGGCTTTGTAAAATAAGCATAAAAGCAATACTTTTGAGAAGTTAACACACCCCCAAACCTAGCTCATTGCTTGTCCTCAGGTAATACAACTAAAAATATAAAAACAGAAAACAAGAAAGTACCTCGGCAAAGATTGTTATGGTTCCCAACACCTGTCAGCTAGCAAAATATGATCCTAGGTCTATCCTCGGATATTCAGTATATCAATGCCAAACAGATAAACAAATTCAAGTGCAACAATATAGCTCTAGTCTAAGGTCGTGTAGTGTGCATGAAGTGCGGGCAATATGCATCAAGTTTACTTAAATCCCTTAGTTGACTTTACTACCCAAACACAGAATTTATTGTCATCGTTTTTGTTTTTATTCGCTAAGGGTTTTTTCTTTTTTTTCTCTGGCAATAATTTCAGGCTTGCTTTTGTAATACTGTTTGGCATGAGAAATAAGAGGGAGCATACCATGAACCCCTACGTTAATCAAAACATTACTAGGCTTTTACTCTTCAACTCATACCCTAGAGTTTTTGACTTGAGAAATAAGAGGGAGCAAACCACGAAGCCCCAAGTTATTTATTTTCTCTAAGGTAGAATAGAGTTCTATTTTTTCTTGCCTTGGGAAAACATTGTTGCCTACCCTGGCATCAAATTTTTTTAACAATTATTTTGAGATCAATTTCAAGAGAACCTAAGTTTGTTTTGTAGACTATTGGCATACCTCGTGTAGAGTGAAACTAAAGTTCCCTAAACTAGAGTCTAATTTCCAAGCTACTTGGCATTGCTAACTTGCAGGTATACAAGTTCTAAAATTCCAGTTTCTTCATTGGACAGATAAATCTAGAACAAATTTAACTAGGCTAGCAGATTATTGACAAAATTTCCAATCTTAATTGATGCAGCAAAATTTTTTAGTGGTTTGGTATGCAAATTTTAATCCTATATGGAAAAGTATTCTATATGGCAAACTGAAATTTAAACATGAATGCATGGCATACGAATGTAAGGATGTACACCCCCAAACCAATGGCGTGCATTATCCTCAATGCATGAAAACAATATATATACAAATGAAAATAGTAAAATTCATGAATAATATGAAATGCAAAGGATTTTAAGAAGATGATAACTCCCCTTCGATGCGGCAATAGAAGCTCCGATGTCGTGGAGAATTTCCTTAAGAAGCTTTGCTAGCTCTAAGGCGGTAGGGACATCAGTGGCAGCAGATGAGACAGGTGCTACAAGTCTGGCCATAGCCTTGGCTTGGCTTTGGACTCCTTCATCTTCAGACTTAGGTGGTATGAAAGATTCAACACTTGGTAAAGATTTTCAATCTTTTCATGCCAATCTTTTTCTTTGGCAGTCCGCCTGGCAATAAAAATCCTACACTCACTCAAGAAAAAACCTTTCAATGCAACAAAGGAGAATGAAAATTAAAATAAAGGAAAGAAAAATAAATAAAAACTAGAAGAAAAACATCTATCCTAATATATGCAAGAATCGAACCATGACGATGATGATGATCACGGTAACTCTGCCAGGAGGATAACCTCATTGGCAACCTTTTGAGTGCCATCTACATAGTGCTTCAAACGCTGGCTGTTTACTTTGAAAATTGCTCTCATTTTCAAATCCTTGATATCCACTGCTCCATGAGCATATGACTTCACAACTTCAAAGGGTCCCGACCATTTAGACTTGAGCTTTCCTAGAAACAACTTTAACCTCGAGTTAAATAACAAAACACATTGGCCCAACTCAAATTTCCTTGGTAATATCCATTTGTCATGCCAACGCTTTGTCCTTTCCTTGTAGAGTATGGCATTCTTGTAAACATGTGTTCTAAATTCCTCTAACTCATTCAAGTCTAATAACCTCTTTTCTCCAACAGCCCTCCAAGCCATGTCAAGCGTTTTGATTACCCAATAAGCTCGGTTCTCCATCTCCATTGGTAAGTGGCATGCCTTCCTAAAAATAAGTCTAAATGGGGAGGTTCCCAAAGGAGTTTTAAAAGTAGTCATATAAGCCCACAATGAGTCATCTAACCTTAAGGACCGGTCCTTCCTTGTTAGATTTACAGTCTTTTCCAAAATGTTCTTGATCTCCTTGTTAGAAATCTCTGCTTGGCAATTCGTTTGGGGATGGCATGCTGTGACAATCCTCTACTGAATTCCATATCTACACAAAGCTTTAAAGATTAGATTGCATTTAAAACAGGTACCCTCATCATGAATAATTACTCTAGGGGCACCAAATTGAGTAAAAATATGTTTGTGCAAAAATTTGGCAACGACCTTGGCATCATTTGTTGGCAAAGCAACAACTTGAACCCATTTTGAAACGTAGTCAACAATCACAAGGATGTATAGGTTACCAAATGATGGAGGAAATGAACCCATGAAGTCTGTCCCCCATACATCAAACAAATCCACTGGCATAATGTTCTGGAGCGGCAACTAATGTCTGCCGGAGATGTTTCCTGTTCGCTGGCATCAATCACATGCCTTGGCAAAGTTATGGGCATCTTTGTACAATGTGGGCTAAAAAATCCTAACTGTAGCACCTTGGCAGAAGTCTTTATCCCAGCAAAGTGACCTTCATAAGGTTCAGCATGGCATAATTGTAGTATACTGTGTTTTTCATCCTCTGGCACATACCGACAAATCACTTGATCGGCACAGTATTTAAACAGTATTGGTTCCTCCCAATAATATTGCCGAACATCTTGCAGGAACTGTTTCCTAGCATTATATTCCAAATTCGGTGGCAAAATATTTCTTATTACGTAGTTGACTACTCAACGTACCATGGCACAACGTTGACTGCAAGTAAATACTCGTTAGGAAATTCATCTCTTATGGCAATGGTCTTACCATTTTCAAGGTAATGCTCTAGGCGTGATAGGTGGTCAGCTACTAAGTTCTCACTGCCTTTCTTGTCTCAGATCTCAAGGTCAAATTCTTGTAGCAGAAGCGTCCATCGAATTAGTTTGGGCTTGGCACCCTTCTTCGCCAAGAGGTACTTCAGTGCCGAATAATCTGTATATACCACAAATTTGTTACCATCTAAATAATATATGAATTTATCAAAAGCAAATACAACTGCAAGAAATTATTTCTCAGATGTGGAGTAATTTAGCTGAGCTCCATTCAATGTTCGACTGGCATAGTAAATGGCATGGAAAACTTTGCCACGCCATTTTCTAGTATTGCTTTGACAACATAGTCACTGGCATCGCACATGAGCTCGAATGGCTCATTCCAATATGGTGCCATGAATATAGGGGCATTAATCAACCTCTACTTAAGTTCCTGAAATGCTCTTAAATAAGAATCATCAAATGCAAAAGTGGCATTTTGTTCTAAAAGGCAACATAAAGGTTTAGAAATTTTAGAAAAGTCTTTAATGAAACGACGGTAAAAACTTGCATGTCCCAAAAAACTTCTAATACCTTTTATACTTGTCGTTGGTGGCAATTTCTTGATTACCTAAGCTTTTTCTCGGTCAACCTCCAGTCCCTTCTTGGTCACCTTGTGCCCAAGAACATTGCCCTCATGCACCATGAAGTGGTATTTTTCCCAATTCAAGACTAGGTTTGTCTCAATGCATGGCATTTTTCCCAATTCAAGACTAGATTTGTCTCAATGCATCTCTTCAAGAATCGCTCCAAGCTCTGAAGGCACTCCTCGAATGTTTTCCCAAACACCGAGAAATCATCCATGAATACTTCCAAGTTATGCTCAATCATGTTAGAAAAAATAGACATCATGCAACGTTGAAACATTGTTGGGGCATTACACAACCTGAATGACATTCTTCTAAAGGCAAACATCCCATATGGACACGTGAATGTGGTATTCTCTTGATCTTCTAGCGCTATGGCAATCTGATTATATCTCGAATAACCATCTAGAAAGTAATAAAATTCCTTACTTGCTAATTTGTCCAACATTTGGTCAATGAAGGGTAATAGAAAATGGTCTTTCTTGGTGGCATTGTTCATCTTTATATAATCTATGGACACTCTCCATTCGGTCACAGTCCGGGAAGGAATTAATTCATTATTGCTATTCTGAGCCATAATCATGCCACATTTCTTTGGCACACATTGCACCGGGGTGACCCACGAGCTATTAGAAATAGTATAAATTATCTCGGCATCTATCCACTTGATAATCTCATTTTTAACAACCTCTTTCATGCTCGGGTTTAATCTCGTTTGACCCTCAATGGTCTTTCCATGATATCACTCCAAGATGATTTTGTATATGGATATGGTTGGGATTATACCTCGGATATCAGCCAAGGTCCATCCCAACGCTTGCTTGTAATTGCTTAGAATTTTCAACAATCTTTCCTCCTAATCATTAGTGAGACCAGTGGAAATGATCACTGACATAGTTGAGTGTTTACCTAGATAAGCATACTTCAAGTAATTTGGGAATGGCTTTAGCTCCAACTCTAGTGATTCCTCAATTGATGGTTTAGGTTCTTTTATCTCTCTGTCGACCAATTGTAGAGGCTCAAAATAACTTACATCTTCAACCTTCAAGGCTGATTACTCAGGTTCCTCAAATAGTTCAGCCATGCCATCAAGCATGCTGGCATCAAATTCTGTATCCTGGCATAACTGTGCCATGTCCACAGTCTAAATGGACTCCATCAGCTCCTCGGCTTGACATTCATTAGGCTCATCTGTACATTTCAAAGCTTGAAACACATTAAAAGTAGCATGTTGGTCATTCATTCGCATTGTTAGTTCCTCTTTATGAACATCAATAAGAGCCTTACCCGTGGCAAGGAATGGCCTGCCTAAAATAACCAGAACATTAACATTAGCCTCATAATACAAAATGATAAAATCAACTGGAAAGATAAATTTATCTACCTTCACCAACACATCCTCAATCTTACTCTTGGGATGCGCATATGATCGGTCTGCCAGTTGGAGTGTCACAGTGGTAGGTCTTGTTTCTATGCCAAGCTTCCTGAAAATTGATATTGGCATCAAGTTGATGTTGGCTCCCAAGTCACACAATAACTTTCCCATAAATTTCTTACCAGTTGTACAGGGAATAGTGAAACTTCCCAGATCTTTCAGCTTTGGTGGCAATCGGTTTAGGATTATGGCACTGCATCCCTCAGTAGAGCGACAGTTTCAAAGTCTCCCAACTTTCTCTTTTTGGACAGAATGTCCTTCATGAATTTTACATATTTGGGAATTTGCTCAAGGGCTTCTTCCTTGCATTGCACATTGTCTTTTTGCCAAGCATCCTCTGCATCACTTGGCAATGCTCCTTGGGATTGATTGCTAAGTGCATTGGCATTCTGCCCAATTTGAACTTCCAAGTTTCTAATTGATGCTGCCAAACTCTAGAATGTGACATCATTCCTCTTCATGTAATCAGTAAGAGTGCATCATTGGTTGAATCTTTGCCCTTGTTGGAAATTGTTTTGTGCTTTCTGTGGCATGGTATTTTGATAGAATGTTGGCATTGCATTATTCCTCTAGGCATTATGTCCTTGTGCATTGTACTGATTACCTCCTTTATTTCCCCAAGCTATGTTAGGGTGCTGTCTCTAACCTACATTATCAGTATTAGAGTTAGGATTATAGTAACAATTAGCATTGCCAACAAAATTTACCGATTCAGGATTGACAAGGCATTCTTCCATATGATGATTCTCTCCATAGATTGTACAGAAGGGGTCTAATGCTTTAACTTCTTGGGACTCATTATTCTTTTGCAACGATCTCACCATGGTTGTGAGGTTGGAAATCTTGACATGAATGGATTTTAGTTCATCAACCTTCAATTTCCCACTAGCTTTGGTTCCGGTCCCAAGTCTGGTAATAGGATATTCAAAATCATTAATTGAAATTCTTTCAAGAATATCAACATCCTTTGAGTACTTATTGTCTAGCAATGAACTGGCTGCTGAAGCATCAACAATAGTCCTAGTTTGTGCATTCAATCCATTGTAAAAGGTTTGAATTTAGGTCCAATTCGGGAATCCGTGCATAGGAAACCTTCTGAACAGATCTTTAAATCTCTCCAAGCATTATATAATGTTTCATCATCAGCCTACCTGATTGTAATGATCTTATCCCACAGCTTGGCAGTGAGTGTTGGCGGCTAAAATCGTGTCAAAACTTCTGGTAAAGATTTGCCCATGAACTAATTGATCCTGGTGGCAAAGAATTAATCCAAGCCTTGGCTCTATCTCGCAAGGAAAACATGAATAGCCTTAGTTTCACAGTATCTTTAGATACTCCGGTTTGTTGGAATAATTTGCAAATCTCTATGAACTGCTTCAAGTGTTGCCTCAAATATCCAGTAAGTGCTCTATCAAATTGTCCTATATTCAAAAGAGTTTGAATCATTACCTAATTAAGTTCAAAATTGACAGCATTTACCTCTATGCCAACAAATCCTGGCATCAAGTTGTCAATGTTAGGTGCCGAATGTTGTTTAATAGGCCTCTCTTCATCTACAATTGGGACAACAGGTGGTGGTGGTATCTCATTGTTTTGTGGATTGCCTTCATTGTTCACCACAACATTCCCTCGATTACCTTGGTTATTCATCTCTCAGAATCTTCTCTTTAACCTCCTCAAGGTTCTCTCAATTTCTAGATCGTATGGCCACTCGTCCACCATATGGTGGCTTCTGGTCATACACCAATGCAAACAAAAGTAAAATAAAAAGAAAGACAAGTAAAAATTTAAAAACAATAAACTTCATTGCAATCCCCGGCAATGGCGCCAAAAACTTGTTTAACTGTGAGAGTGCTTGGCAAAGGGGTAGAAAATGTTTTGGAAATGTATAAAAACAATGCCAAGATTTAGTCTTTTGCGTAAAAGTATACATGGTCGACAAGTAATACAACAATCAGCTAGTTATCGATCCCACTGGGATTGGCCAAGAGTTTACTTGCTTTGCTTGTTTACTTGTCAAGGGAAGAAAAATGTTGTTTGATTTGAAGTTGGTTTTGAAAACGGTTTAAAAGAAATGAAAATAAAACAACGTTGGCAACGTAAAGGTATTCGTATGGTTGATGAGCGTTGGCAGGGGATGCTTGGATATCATGCTATTCATGCCAGCACTTAATAATGTTATGCGTTGGTTTTATTGCCGAGCAGATTAAAAGTAGTAATGCCTCTGTCGATGGAAATACCCTAAATTAACCACGATAAAGCCCTATATGTCTATAGTGACATTTATCATCAATTAATTTGATTAAGTATCAATCTTTACTCCTAAACGATAGACCCACTCCCGAATTAAGTTTATCTACTTGGTCATCTTCAGTAGAAGCATCTCACCTTAGTATCTAGCAACTGATTGTTGCCCCTCAAATCTGTTAAGATATTAAGGTGCAATAAGCATACTGTGCCAGCGGTCACATGGCACAAAATTTAGAAAACTGAAAATCATGTTAACTGTCGTATGGCAACGGATTCTTAAAATAGTTGAAGTACGCACCAGATAGAAATTAAGACCAAAGCATATAGTTTATTAAAAACTAAACTTAAAACCAGCGTTTATCGCAAACATCCCCAACCAACTTAAGAAAATTAGTTCATGGTTGGGGGTTCCATCCAAAAGCCAAAATTGTTTAACATCATCAAATAAAAACCTAAGGCTTATCCAAAAGCCAAAATTTTTGGTAGAGAAGTGGGTTAATCCTAAGGGCCCCTATCATATTAAAGCATCAAGTTCAAAACATGTAGTCTCGATATGCATTTACTCACAAGTTCTAGATTATTGATATTAGTTCAGCACACTCAATCAAACAAATGAGCAAGAATGGGAAAATGCTCGTTTAAGCTCAAATCTCGCAGGAAAATATATTATGTATCGAGTCAAGAAACATAAAATTGACAAATGTATGGGATATCAAGCAAGCTAATCATGCTACTTCACTATCATGCACCCTAATTCCGATAAAAGTGGAATCACAAACTCATAAGGTAATCAATGCAATAAGGTAAAAATTAGGATTGGCAACAAAACATCCCATATATCAACTAAAGCTACTTAAATCAAAACATATAAACAAACGATGGAAAAGTTTTATGCAAATCTCTACCCCCTCACTTAAAAACATATTGTCTCAATATGGAATTTGAAAGCACAAGAGAAGGAATAGAGATGCTCCTCGTATTTAATGACGGTTGCGACTGCGGGTGCCAAAGACGGCTCATATTTGACCGGAGAAGGCAAGGGTGCTTGCTGCCATCGTCCACTGCGGTGAGGAGGAGGTGGCAGCATAGAATCGGCAGCATCCTCCGAGAAAAATTAGTGGGACAAAAGCATGGTTCTCTTAGCGTCTCGTTCTCACCATCGTGAAAAATAGAGGATCAATGGAGGTTGTGGTTGGGGTAGGTGTACGATTGTAGAGAGACGTAAGAAGAAAAGAAGATGCAGGTTTACTTTTAGCACGTGATGAGTGTTAAATAAAAAGGGAAAAGAATTTGTTTAGGAAAGGGGAACAAATGTTGGTTAAATAGGTGTGGGGTCCAGGGGGTTAAAATATAAAGAAAAGTGGTTTTAAAATAAAGATAAAGATAAGGGGATAAATAGATAGGATAACTGGCTGAAGCAATTGTTATAAATATTTGGGGTACTTGAAAATTCAAATAAAATAAATCTGAGAACAAAATAAATAAAATAAAATAAAATTAAAAATGAATAGAAATTAAACAAACGAAAAATAGAATAAAATTGGTTGCCTCCTATTAAAGCGCTTTGTTTAGCATTGTTTAGCTCGACGACTTGATTCAGACTACAAGTACTGCGACAAATATTTCGTCCAATTCATGCACTTTGTCCAACTAAGAACTTCCCTATGAGAAATTTTACGATCATGGAGTTCATTTTTTCTAACAACATATCTCCTTTACTCTTTAATTTATCCGACGGTAATTTTAACTCCAAGTTTGGTGCCTGCAAAATAGATGTTAATATTTTAGATTTCGAAGGAGTTAGGCACAAGTCAGAATAAATATTTTCCAACTCCCTAATTTCTTTGCCGTGATCCTCCAATTTCCTGCACAAATCATCAGATAAGTTAGTTTTCGCAAATTCATCAATTAAAGGTTCATAAATACCAACGAAGCTAACATTTGCCATAGAATCTGGATGTTTCACTTCCTTATAAACGTCAAATTTAACAACCTCACCATCAAATTCCATGGTAAGAATGCCACTCCTAACATCAAATTTGTTATGTGACGTGCTTAGGAAGGGGCGACCAAGAAGGATATTAGAGGAAGAATTGGTTCGGTCATTTTCCATGTCGATGATAATGAAATTTGCCAGAAAAATTAAATCATTTACCTTAACCAGCACGTTCTCAAGGAGTCATTTAGGATAAATGACAGATCTACCAGCGAGCTGGATTGTCACACTTGATTCCTTCAAAGGCTCTGCACTAAGTGAATTGTAAACGAATAGTGGTATAACATTTATGGAAGCACCCAAATTACACATAGCACATTTAATTCCCATTTTACCAGTTTTACAAGGAATAATAAACATACCTTGGCCTTTTAGCTTAGGTGGAAGCCTACGTGAAAAACATCTGATACATTTTCACCCAAATTTACCTTTTCATTGCTGGTAAGTCTTATTTTGGTTGTGCAAAGGTCTTTCAAGAATCTGGCGTATCTCGAAACTTTTTGAATTACCTCAAGAAGAGGTATGCTTATCTCTATCTTTTGAAAAATATCAAGTATCTCTTTTTCCTCGGCATGTTTATCACATTTAACAAATCTCGAAGGAAAGAGAGGTGGATCAACATAGGGAGATGGCGTGGGAGGAGTTTGTGATTCATCCTTCTTCTTTTTCCCCCTGGGAATTTGATTCATCTGTTTTCTGGGGTTCTACGGCCACATCCTCAAGGGCTGGTGATGCGATAATAGTGCCACTCCGAAGGGTGATTGCACTAACTTTTTCTCGTGGGTTCACCTCAGTTTGCGACGAAAGATTCCCTTTGGATTCTAAATGACTCACAGCATGAGCCAGTTGACTCATTTGTTTGTCAATTTCTTGAACGTGTGCTTCGGTCTTTAGTTGGAATTTTTCTAGGGATAGCACCAAACGTTCGAAAATTAACTCCAATGACGGTTTTTTCGGTTGATATTACTGTGGTACAAGTGGTTGGTAAGTTTGATTTGGTCTGAGATTTGGTCCATAGTTGAAGTTTGGATGGTCCTACTGCATTTACTTGTGCGACAATATCCTCTTGTAACATTGGACAACAATCCGTAGGCTGGTCCTGCTTTGTGCATATTCCGCAAAGTCTAGCTGTACCTATTTTGCCTGCAACAAGAGATTGAACTATATCATCTAACTTATCAATTTTATTTTCTAAAGAAACTATACTTACCTCGTGAACTCGTCGAAAGGGTTCACTGGAAGGGCGAAACTGTTGAGAGTTAGCAGTCATAGTAGAAATTAAATTTCTAGCCGTAGTCAGAGTCATGTTTACAAGTGCCCCTCCACTTGCCGCATCGACCATCTTCATCTCCATAGGGAGTAGGCCTTCGTAGAAGTATTGAAGAAATGTTTGTTCTGATAGTTTGTGTTTTGGACAATTCACACATAGTTTCTTGAACCCTTCCCAATAGTCGTATAATGACTCGGTATCTTTTTTTTGGATACTCAAGATGATTCGCCTTAGTTCGCTCGCCTTGGCTGCAGGGAAGAACATGTCAAGAAAAAGTCTAGCCATATCAGTCCATGTAGTAACCGAATTGGATGGTAAATCAAATAATCAATCCTTAGCCAAACCGACTAAGGAAAAAGTGAAAACGTAGAGTTTAATTTGGTCTTCAAATACTCCCTATGGTTTTGTGCTTAAACAAACCATATGAAATTCCTTGAGATGTTTGTGCGGGTTTTCACTGGTAGACCATGAAAGGTTGGCAGAAGATGAATTAAGCCTGTCTTAATTGCGAATGGTGTCTCTCCATTCAGGAATGTGATGCACAACGGTTGTTGATTCTCAGGTGTTGTGACAAGTTCGGGAATATTTTGGTCGTTGTCTGCCATTGGAAGCGGTGCTTTATTATCATATTTAAAGTACGCTTCAGCGTCATAGGGTGTTTCTGGATCTGGTTCTGGTTCGAATTGTTCCCCATCTTCTTTCCCAAAGTGTTTAGACGTGTAATTTTCGGGCTCATGCTTCAATTTCCGGTTCAAAATCTGCTAGTTCACCTAGATTCTTCATGGTCATAAATCAAAACAAACTATATCAGTAACATTGCTGAAGTCCCTGGCAACGATGCCAATTTGACATGCATCGTAATTGTCAAATAAATAGTCCTTAATCTCAAAATAAATAATTAATAAGCGTAGTAAAGAGAAAATAAAGTAAATGGGGGGTTGATCAATAAAGTAGAGAATAAATGTAGAGTAAAAGCGAGAATGATGAAAGTAAATTTTGAGAATTAAATCGATAAAATAGAATATCCCAAGCTTAGCTTACCCTCAATTCAAAATGATCATCAAAAAAGATTTTACACTGGATACATGCTAGTTACAGTCTACAAGGCCCAACCCTTGTAACTTACTTTTCACTTTTGTAACCAAAAATCCAAAGGTAATCTTTGGAATTCAGTTTTTACTTGGACTAGCCACAACTATCGTTGCTAGCACCAATGTAGTTTAAGTGTTAGAAAAGCCCGACTCGGATTATGTTGTCTTAGTGAGAATAGAATCCGATCTCAATTTCCCTTAGCAAATATGTCGCTAAGTGTGTTCATAGGAAGTTGAATATGCTACAAGCCGATCCTTCCTCCCAACTTTAAATCAAAAGAACATTCAAACCAACGCGGGCATTTTCAAATGAAAGTGTAAAGATTTTAAAAGAAAGGCCGATTGCCAATCTAAGTTTGCAGAAAATTGAGAAAAATATCCGATGATATTAAGTGCTTTTCAATTCTCAAAAAATGAATGGAGTCATCGCTTAAGCCTTTGGCTAATTGGAAAATTAGCTAAGCGTGATAGAGATCATACTTAGCATATTTTGAAGAAAGTAAAATGAAACAAAAGAAAATGAAATTGGGAAAGAAAAGTTTTATAAAAGTAAAATACCTAATGTAACGTCCTGTATCGGGCCTAGAAGGAAATAGCTCGACTAAGGACGTTAAAACAAGAATGGACTAGATAGAGTACAATTTAGTGTTCAACTAAGAGAACAAAGTAAGCATAAAAGAGAACTCAATAGGCGACTAAATGAGCTTTAAGCATTCAGGCACAATCATGAACACCAAAAGCATGAGAAAGATTTTCAATCAAGTCCAACAACTATCTAACATATAGCTAAACGAACATATAGGCCATCAACCAAGTATACATTGAGACATTCAAGATTTATTAAAATTAGTATATTTAGGAGGTTAATATACCATTAGCATGTTGTGTACTCTATTTATTAAACCATTTATTGAAAACAAATTCCTATTCACTAAGCAATTCGAAATATGCCCATAATGTAACCTAATAAAGGCTTATTTATGCGTATCATTGACTTATAACACCAATCTATGAGTCATATTCAAAACATTCATTCAATCTAGTTAAGTACTTACCATCACACCAAGAATTTAACCAACCATACTTGTTCAAACAACCATACTTTAACTAGCTAACCAAAACAAGCTTTTATATCATAGTTACCACAATTCCAAACTTTCATAAACATACATAGCAACCATTGAAAACATATTTACATACATTCGGTCAAACATCAGATATATTTATAGATATGTTATGCATCAACGCTTAATATGCTCAACAAAAACTTGTGCCACCACTACAGAGTTCTATAGATTTTACAAAACATACGTTTAGCTGTAATTGTGATCTCGATCAACCTCCCTCAAGCTAGACAGAAGAAAGACTACCTGAATCAAGTAAAGGAAACACATAATTAATCCTTTAATCCGCAAGTAAAGCTAACTCTTCTAATTACAATATCAATGAATCCAATTACGTGAACCCCCCCTTTTTATTTCATTAGCCGATTCTTCTCAAGTCCAAATCAATGGATATTCGATTAAATTAACAACAAAGTGAGTATATAAATTTTCAAGGCTTTGATTAGTGAATGACCTAAACTTAAGAATTCAAATTGAATTTATCATTAGAGAAGGGTATCGTGGTACCTAAGATTTATTTCTATTCATTTTATTACAAGGGTACAATAGTACCTATCAAGGGACCGTAGTCCGAAACAAGCTGAGCTCGGAAAATCGATTGGCATGCCAACTCCTAAGGTCACTACTAATCAATGCTTATATCGAGTAAGTTTATTATCATTTTAACAAGTTACCAAGCAAGCCACATTTCTAAACATTTACTTGGATTTATTGTTGTTTCATACATGCGTAAGATTCTAAACACCAATTTGCAATCACAATTGAAGTAAGATGTAGTTTGTGAGGACTTACCTCCTTTATTTTTACCCCAATACTTACTCATTGAACTCAAGCATCAAAGAGATTTCAAACATAGGTGAAATTATTCAAAAAATTTAAACTTATACTCACAAGAAGGCACACTTAATCTTGACCCCAAAATGCTATCCATTTTTGGCTATCAACAATTCGATCTATCTTAGACACTTAAGCACATCTCATTCACGATCTAACCGAATTCACAATGCACAAGAATCTATTCAAAATCACTTCAATTCAATGCATATACTTTTAACAAGACAATATAGTTACCAAGACATAACAATTTACATCATACAATATCTACTTATATATCAATTATATTATCTAATAATCTCCTTCCTGAATCCAATTCCAATTAAATTCCCTCCCTAAAGAACGTCCTTAATCGAACATTCCTTTTGCCCTGTTTCTATCGAGCCAAATCTCAAATTAGTCCCCAATGTGACACATAGTTTAACAATCTTAACTTCACAAATCCTTGAGTAATATGGATCATTTAGTCATTTAATTATCTCCATCATAACAATAGCATTCTATCCTTACATTTGGTGCCTAAAATAGTCCTTCAGTCCTACATTCATTCAAAATTTTATATCCTGACTTCCATCAAGCAATATTTCAATCTAAATCCATTATCATACAGAATCTCATTTCAATTCAATTCGGCATTTTCTATATTTCAAATAAGGAATTCTCAAGATCCTAACTTCTATCATAACACCTTGAATCTATTTCTTTATCTATTTATTTATCAATTTCAAACCACAACCATCATTCAAATCACATATTTCATGGCTCAAATCAAAGAGAAATTTCAGCAAGAATCACTTACTCTACTTGCATGTAACCGAACAAGACCCTATAATGACCTTAGGATTTTTGCTTAATGAATCATCCACCAAGAAGCTTAATTTTCTCCATTGCCTTTTCTCTGGAATTTAATTGAAATGAAGGTGATAGAATGAATACAATTCTTTCCTAAGCTGAATTCCCCTCTTCAATTTGCCATGTGTCTCAAATATGTAACGACACCTCATTTAAGATTAATTATCTTTTCAAGTTACATGCGAGGATCCTAATTATCTTTCATTTCAACTTGGTCCTTCCAATTTATTCACCTTAAACCCGATTCTTCTTAATTATAGATTCAACTCATCTAATTCTTTGTATAATATACTAGTTCAAAGATTTGGTGTTAATGATTAAGATAGTAAATTCTTCTAAGCCCCATTTTGGTATGTTACAAATTCTCCACCCTTAAGAGTAAATTCTTCCTCGAATTTACCTAAAGTGAACAAATGAGGGTATTGTTCTCTAATTGTTGCTTCTGGTTCCCACGTGGCCTCTTCGAGCTTATGATTCCTCCACAAGACTTTAACAAGAGGTACCGATTTATTTCTAAGCTTTTTGAATTCATAATCCAGTATTCTAACCGGTTCTTCTTCATAAGATAAATTGGGATCAAGTTCCACATCTTCAGGCTCCAAACTATAAGCTACAGGGCCGATTCTTTCCACTATTTCAAAAGGTCCAATAAATCTGGGACTAAGTTTCCATTTTCTTCCAAATCTAAAAATTTTCTTCCACGGGGAAACTTTTAAGAATACCTGATTCCCCATCGAGTAATAGATTTCCCTTCTTCTTGTATCAGCATAAGCTTTTTGTCTATCAAAAGCTTCTTTAAGTCTATCATGGATTAATTGGACATGCTTCTCGGTTTCTTCGAGTAAATCTGGTCCCAAAACCTTGTTCTCTCCCAGTTCTGACTAGTACACCGATGTTCTGCATTTCTTTCCGTATAAAGCTTCAAAAGGAGCCATTTGGATGGTTGATTGATAACTGTTGTTGTAAGCAAATTCTGCTAAAGGTAAAAATTTCTCCAAGTCTTTCCTGAACTCCACAATGCAAGCTCGTAACATGTCTTCAAGAATTTGAATCACCCTTTCTGATTGGCCATCAGATTGAGGATGAAATGCAGTACTCAAGTTGGTTTTAGACCCAAACGCCTTTTGTAAAGACTTCTAGGACTTGGATGTGAACCAAGAGTCCCTATCTGATACAATAGATATAGGCACACCGTGCAATCGAATTACTTCTCGTATATAAATTCTCGCCAGCTGGTCTAGGCTTAAAGTGGTCCTAACTGATAAGAAATGAGCCGATTTTGTTAATCTATCAACTACTACCCAAATTGAGTCATTTTTCTTAGGAGATAAGGGTAATTCACTAACAAAGTCCTTAGTTACGTGTTCCCATTTCCACTTGGGTATTTCGATGGGCTGCAAAAGCCTAGAAGGAACTTGGTGTTTTGCTTTAATTCTTTGACAGACCAAACACTGAGATATAAAGTCTATGATGGCCGATTTTAATCCTGGCCACCAATATAAATCTTTTAAATCTTTATACATCTTGATAGACCCGGGGTGGATTGAGAAGGGCCTACTATGAGCTTCATTGAGTATCTCTTTTCTTAAAATCTCATCATTTGGTATACACATCCTATCCTTGAAGTAAAGCAAACCATCTGATTTCAAGGAAAAGTCTGGTTCGATTCCAGCTTCCATCCTACGTAAAATTTTTTGAAGATCAGGATCGGTTTGTTGTAAAGCTTTAATTCTCGATATCAAGTCAGATTTAATCTGATGTTTGGTTAGGAGCTTCTGATTCTTTCATAGCTTAAAGTGTTCAGTAATCACAACTGGAGTTACAATAAAATCATAATTCTAGATGTTAGGATATAGAAAATTTCAAATAGTACTAGACCACAATCAACTTGGTCAAAAAGTCTTATTAATCAAATGTTTGCGACTGAGTGCATCAGCCACCACATTCACCTTCTCGGGATGATAATCAATGACCAGGTTGTAATCCTTTAACAATTCTAGCCATCTTCTTTGTTGGAGATTTAAGTCTTTCTGCATAAGAATATACTTGAGGCTTTTATGATATGTAAACATATGACACCTTTCTCCGAACAAACAATGTCTCCAGATTTTAAGACATGGGATTTAAGTTGCTGGGATGCATAAGCTACTACTTTCTAATTTTTCATAAGCACGCATCCAAGTCCCAAGTGCGAAGCATCACTGTATATTGTATAATCCTTTCCTGACGCAGGTTGTATTAATACCGGAGCATGAGTGAGGGCTTGTTTCAATTGATCGAAACTACGTTGTTGGCTTTTCAACCAAACAAATGCTTCATCCTTCCTTAAAAGTTTAATCAAGGCTGCGACAAGAGTGGAAAGCCCTCGTACAAACCTTTGATAATAACCGGATAGATTGAGAAAACTTCTAACTTCTTTAACATTTATAGGTGGTGCCCAATCCACTATTGCTTGTATTTTGTTTAGGTCGACTTTGATCCATTCTACAGAAATTATATGGCCAAGAAAAGATACTTTTGTCATCCAAAAATCACATTTGCTAAATTTTGCAAATAATCAATGTTCTCGAAGAGTCTGCAGAACAACTCTAAGATGTTCTGAATGCTCCTTTTTGTTCTTGGAGAAGACAAGTATATCATCAATGAAAACTACAACAAACGTGTCTAGAAAGGTTTTGAAAATTCGGTTCATGAGATCCATGAATGTAGTCGGAGCATTCGTTAAGCCAAATGGCATTGCAAAGAACTCATAATAGCCATATCGAGTTTTGAAAGCCGTTTTAGGTACATCAACTTATCTAACTCTCATTTGGTAGTTTTCCGAGGGAAGGTCGATCTTCAAAAATACACAAGCACCATTTAGTTGGTTGAATAAATATTCGATTCGGGGAAGAGGATATTTGTTTTTAATAGTGATTTGATTAAGCTACCAATAATTGATACATAACCTCGTAGAACTATCATTCTTCACCAACAAAACCGTGACTCCCCAAGATGAAGATCTAGGTTGAATGAACCCTTTATCTTGCAACTCTTTAAGTTGCTTCTGAAGTTCCTTTAATTCAGTTAGAGCCATTCTATAAGGGGTGATTGAGATTGGATTGGATCCATGTTGGACTTCAAATTTGAGTTCCACTTCTCGATTTGGTGGTAACCCCAAGAGTTCCTCGCGAAAGATATCAAGAAAATTTGAGACGGTTAAAATCGATTCTAAGGTAGGTTGGGCTTTATTTAATTCAAATATATAAGCAAAGCTTGGATTCAGTTTTATAGCTTGATTATCCAACAAGATTACATACCCTTTCCCCAAACCTCGTAGAAATGATCTCTTATTACTACAGTCTACCCAAACATGGTGTTTACCCAACCAATCCAAACCCAAAATGAGATCAAAATCATCAAAAGATAAGACTAATAAATCAGCTAAAAATGGCATACCCTGAATATAGAGAGAGCAATTTCTACAAATTTGGTTCATTACAACTCTATCTCCTAAAGGATTCATAGCAATTAGGCTATGGTCAACTACTTCAGGGATTAATTTAAGCTTATTAACTAATTTTGAGCGTATTAAAGAATGAGTTGATCCTGAGTCAAAAAGAGCATAAACAGAATTAGACAGAAGTTCAATATTACCCGCAATAACATAAGGGGAGTCTTCTTCTTCCCGTCCCCAAACATGATAGACCAAGAAGGGGCTCGAGATTCTTGGTGTGTATAAGCGAGAACTTGGTTCCAAGGTCATCTAGAGTTCCTCCGTTGAGCTTTTTTTGGCCCATTTCCTTTTGGTGAAGGGGCGTAATTAAAATTTGAGGATACTTTAACATCATTCTTGTTCAGATTTTGAGGCCAGTCTCTGAAAAAATAATCCAGTGCTCCACATTGGAAACAAGCATTGGATTGCCTTCGACATTGACCCGAATGGTAATTATGGCAGAAATTACACATACGGGATTGAGAATCTTTGCCACCATTTCCTGAGCTATTAACCGAGATTGTTGGAGTAGAAGATTTCACCATTGTCTGTGGTTTGGGTGTATAATTACCCTCCAGAGAAGAGAATTAGCTGGATGAGTTTCCTCCATAATTCTTTGGTTTCTTGAATTGCAAGGAAGGTTTATTGTCATTTCTTTGTCTTTTGTCTTTCCTGGAATAATTATTCTTCCTTTTTTCCCCAGCTTTCATCTTGGATTCAGTTGTAATCACTTGATTTACAAGATCTTGGAAATTAGTTATCCCGAGAGCCGTAAACATAGGGCTTAATTCATCATTCAAACCATCAATAAACATTTGACATTTGTCTTCTTCTTTCTTGATGTATTTTGACCCATAGTTGCAGTATTTGCAATAATCATTGGCATATTGTTCTAGTGGTCTTCCGCCTTGCTTCAGGTACAAGAAACGTCTCATGCATTCAGCAATGTATTGTTCACTTATATATTTCTTCTTAAATTCCTTCATAAAGAATTCCTAGGTAATAACATTCTCGGGAGTCGTAAGAATTGTAGCTTCCCACCAATTCAAGGCTTCATCAGCTAATAAAGCTATTGTACACTCCAACTTGTGTTCCTCTGAGAACTGAAGTTGTTTGGTCAGAATTTTGAAGGTGGTTTCTAACCAGTACTCATCTGCTTTGGGGTTTTCATCGTCAGATCCTGCAAACGTATAAGCTCTGTGTTGATCTAGCTTGTCAATTGGAGCTGTATATTTAACTACTACGGTTGTAGGATAAGTATTTTGTTTCATAGTGGTGATGAATTGGTTGAACATTTTCTTCATACTGAGGAAGCATTATTTTTTAACAACATTGATCTGAGGAGCCTCAGGCTGTGGTTCAGCAGCCTTTGAGGGATTTGGTTGCTCCTGGTTCGGTCTCACACTTCCTCCTTTATTGGAGAAACTAGCCGGGCTCTCATTGTCCCGTCCCAGATGCGTTTCTGACATTGGAAAGATTAACAATATTCAAGGGAGATTTCTAGTAAGCATGATCACAATTAAGGACTAGGTTTAACTCCAAGGTAGCACAATATTCATGAATGATGCAATTCTAACATGGTTTAGTCCTAGGATCCACTAAACCTAAGCTCTAAAACCAAATGTAACGTCTTGTATCGATCCTAAAAGAAAATATATAGACTAAGGACGTTAAAACAAGAATGGACTAGATAGAGTACAATCTAGTGTTCGACTAAGAGAACAAAGTAAACGTAGAAGTGAACTCAATATGTGACTAAATGAACATTAAGCATTCAAGCACAATCATGAACACCAAAAACATGAGAAAGATTTTCAATCAAGTTAAACAACTATCTAACATATAGCTAAACGAACGTATAGGCCATCAACCAAGTATACATATGTGACATTCAAGATTTATTAAATTAGTATATTTAGGAGGTTAATATAACATTAGCATGTTGTGTACTCTATTTATTAAACTATTTATTGAAAACAAATTCCTATTCACTAAGCAATTCGAAATATGCCCATAATGTAACCTAATTAAGGCTTATTTATGCGTATCATTGACTTATAACACCAATCCATGAGTCATATTCAAAACATTCATTCAATTTAGTTAAGTACTTACCATCACACCAAGCATTTAACCAATCATACTTGTTCAAACAACCATACTTTAACTAGCTAACCAAAACAAGCTTCTATATCATAGTTACCACAATTCCAAACTTTCACAAACATACATAGCAACCATTGAAAAATATTTACATATATTCGGTCAAACATCAGATATATTTACAGATATGTTATGCATCAAGGCTTAATATGCTCAACAAAAACTTGTGCACCACTACGGAGTTCTATAGATTTTACAAAACATACGCTTAGCTCTAATTGTGATCTCGATCAACCTCCCTCAAGCTAGACAGAAGAAAGACTACCTGAATCAAGTAAAGGAAACACATAATTAATCCTTTAATCCGCAAGTAAAGCTAACTCTTCTATTTACAATATCAATGAATCCAATTACGTGAACCCCCCTTTTTATTTCATTAGATGATTCTTCTCAAGTCCAAATCAATGGATATTTGATTAAATTAACAACAAAGTGAGTATATAAATTTTCAAGGCCTTCATTAGTGAATGACCTAAACTTAAGAATCCAAATTGAATTTATCATCAGATAAGGGTACCATGGTACCTAAGATTTATTTCTATTCATTTTATTACAAGGGTACAATAGTACCTATCAAGGGATCGTAGTCCGAAACAAGCTGAGCTTAGAAAGTCGATTGGCATGCTAGCTCCTAAGGTCAATACTAATCAAGGCTTATATCGAGTAAGTTTATTATCACTTTTAACAATTTACCAAGCAAGCCACATTTCTAAACATTTACTTGGATTTATTGTTGTTTCATACATGCGTAAGATTCTAAACACCAATTTGCAATCACAATTGAAGTAAGATGTAGTTTTTGAGGACATACCTCCTTTCTTTTTAGCCCAATACTTACTCATTGAACTCAAGCATCAAAGAGAATTCAAACATAGGTGAAATTATTCAGAAAATTTAAACTTATACTCATAAGAAGGCACACTTAATCTTGACCCTCGAAATACTATCCCCTTTTGCCTATCAACAATTCGATCTATATTAGACTCTTCAAGCACATCTCCTTCATGATGTAACCAAATACACAATGCACAAGAATCTATTCAAAATCACTTCAATTCGTTACATATACTTTTAACAAGACAATATAGTTACCAAGACATAATAATTTACATAATACAATATATACTTATCTATCAATTATATTATCCCACAATCTCCTTCCCGAATCCAATTCCAATTAAATCCCCTCCCTAAAGAAGGTCTTTAATCGAACATTCCTCTTGCCCTATTTCTTTCGAGCCAAATCTCAAATCAGTCCCCAATGTGACACATAGTATAACAATCTTAACTTCACAAATCCTTGAGTAATATGGATCATTTAGTCATTTAATTTTCTCCAACATAACAATAGCATTCTATCCTTACGTTTGGTGCCTAAAACAGTCCTTCAATCATATATTCATTCACAATTTTGTATCATGACTTCCATCAAGAAATATTTCAATCTAAATTCATTATCATACACAATCTCATTTCAATTCAAATCGGCACTTACGATATTTCAAATAAGGAATTCTCAAGATCTTAACTTCTATCATAATATCTTGAATCTATTTCTATATCTATTTAGTTATCAATTTCAAACCACTACTATCATTCGAATCACATATTTCATGGCTCAAATCAAAGAGAAATTTCAGCAAGAATCACTTACTCTACTTGCAAGCAACCGAACAAGATCCTACAATGACCTTAGGATTTTTGCTTAATGAATCATCCACCAAGAAGCTTAATTTTCTCCCTTGCTTTTTCTCTAGAACTCGGTTGAAATGAAGGTGACAGAATGAATAGAATTCATTCCTATTCCCATTCCCTTAGTCGAATTCCCCTCTTCAATTTGTCATGTGTCTCAAATATGTAATGACACCTCATTTAGGATTAATTCTCTTTTCAAGTTACATGCAAGGATCCTAATTATCTTTCATTTCAATTTGGTCCTTTCAATTTATTCACCCTAAACCCATTTCTTCTTAATTAGGGATTCAATTCATCTAATTCTTTGTATAACATACTAGTTTAAAGATTTGGTGTTAATGATTAAGATAGTAAATTCTTCTAAGCCCTATTTTGGTATGTTACACCTAAGAACAAATAAAAGATAAGTACAGAATGTTGCTTCAAGCTTCACCCTAAGGGGGTATTTATAGCTTGAGATAACCTAAATATAAAGAAATAAAATACCTGAAGATAATCCTAAAAATATTCAAATAAAATCCTAAGTGATAGAAAGATAAAATCCTAAATAATAAAGTGATAATTCCAAAATATTTAAATTCAAACTTAATCCTAAAATCCCAATTAAATATCGTCTGCCCGTCATTCTAGATGATGCTGATGGATCGTCTTCTAGAAGCTATTGCTAACTGGACTGCTAGAGTCTGCCATGTCGGACATCGTCATGCCCCATGTCATGCCCATGGGTCCAGCCTTGATTCCGAAAAAATAAGAAAACTGTAGGTCATGCTCTTTTAATGCTATTTTCTGGAAAATAAATTCCTGCATCGAAATGAGAAAAATAGAACCAAATTAGTAGTAATAATTGACAACAGGGGAGAATTAACAAGAAAATATATTCAATTTAAAGCACTCATCAAGGAGCATGTTTGATCTTATGATTGTGATAAAGGAAATGGATGTCCTAGAGTCGGTACTAGGGTACCTATATTAAAGGTATGTGTACTTCAGGATAAGTGATCAAGTACATTTGACGTACCCATAGGCTAAATGATCTGAGTGTTGTTAGAAACCTATTTGTGGCTATGGTGTTTCGGATAAAGTAATAAACTTGATAGGCTGAAAGACCTCAGGTAAAAAATACTTGCGACTATTGTGATCCAAGTATGTGTAGGACGTATACGTGGCTATGGTGATTCAAATAGGGTTCATTTAACTCGACAACTATGTGAGAATGGGTAACCCGATGGCTATGTGAGAACGGGTAAAGTAGCGCTTCGATGGCCATTATGTAGATGATGTATGGTTGTATTTATGTGTGTTGTATGGATGCTATAGATGATATCTTATGTACCTAATGACTGAGTGATCAGGGTACGGTATGAAGTACTCGATGGGCTGAGTGAGCTTGAGTAACTCGATAGGCTGTGTGACCTCGAGTATGGCAAAGCTTGTGGATAATGTAAGATTTGTTGTAGACTTAACGATGCCTTGAGATAGGTGATCTAAAAACTCTAGCTAGTGTAGGGTGATAGCTCATTGATAGAAAAGCCTTATCTATGCTCTCTAGACTATATTATCTTGCATGCTTATTTTATGATAATCATGAATTATGGTAGAGTAAAAATGTCTCACTGAGCTTTGTTAGCTCAGTGTGTGGATGTGTTGATTTCCATGCGTAGGTTGACAGGTCACTTTTGTGGGAGCACATCGGCGAGGATTTCCCAGCACCGCGTTCGCTTTAGAGTACAATACTTTTTATTTTAGTTTGGGCTAATGTATTCGCAGGACCTTACTACTTATGAGTCTGTAACTCTTTTTGAAATATTTTTTTGGCATACAGTGTTTCAAACTTGGAGCTCATGTTTTTGTAAACTTATTTAAATTCTTATTCACTTACATTAATTTATGGATGATTTGATATTTAAAAAAAAGCCTAAACTTGTGATTTTTAAAGGAAACTTTGTTGGGCCAGTTTTGGGTGACCCAAATATAGTGCTTTGAATCCAGATCAAGTTCGGGGTGTTACACATGGAAGTGTTTAAATATACTAACCCACTTGCTAGTCATTGAATAACTTGAATTGAAATTGTGCCTCGCGTGCAGACGCAAAGGCAGGTGCAAATCAAAGCTCGTCAAACCCATTCGAGTTGGGCACACATAGGCGATGCGAATGCTCAGACCGGTTGAGCCCATCGTGGGCCTGTAGATATTTTACCCACTTCGAATAAATTTTTTCCTCAAAATGGCATGTCTTTTTGAATATTTTGAATTTAAAAGAATAGTTTCTGGTTTCCTTGAATTTAAATACTAAAGAGGAAACATCTACAATTCAAAAAAAAAATATATCCGTTTAAACATGGTCTTAATTGATAATTTTTGAACTGAATCAGACACAAAATTAATGACTATTAATTCAGAATATTTTGTTTCAATGATTTTCCACCTTTACTCCCACCAATCTTCAAGATTGAGACACAACTCGAAAACCTTTTCTTCTCCTCTAGTATTTTTGGTGACAGGCAAAGTCAAGAGAATAGTTCATGATCTCCAGAGTGGTTGAAATCTATCTTAAGGAAACTGCGTAGCTAAAGCCTCAACATGTTTTCTAAGGTTTTCCAATCGAATCAAAAGTTTATTTCTCTTTATTTTGTATTTTGATTATTTTAATAATCTTTTATTTTCATTTTTATCATCTCGGATTGTTATACTTATAACAATCTTAAGACAACCTTCTTCTGCCTTTCTTCTACCTTTCTTCTGATCCGAGACGATTCAAAAATCTTTCTGATATCGAGATAAAAAAATTTCATCAAATGGATACCTGTAGATAAATTTGTACATCAAATCTTTATGATCTAAGACGATTCAAGAATCTTTCTAATATCGAGAAAGTAGATGGAACAATTGATAAGTACAAGACAAGATTGGTAATAGAAGGATACTGACAAAAAGAAGGTCTTGATTATTTTGATACATTCTCTCTTGTATCAAGAATAACATTCATAAGAATGATGGTTGCAATGGATGCTTTGCTTAATCTAGAAGCACATCAACTAGATGTCAAAACAACTTTCCTAAATTTAGATCTTGATGAAGAAATATACATTATTCAACCTGAGGGTCATGTAGTTTCAGGTCAAGAAAGAAAAGTATGTAGATTGGTGAAGTCTTTATATGGACTTAAACAAGCACCAAAGCAATGACATGAGAAGTTCGATAGTGTCATGATGACAAATGTGTATATGTCAAAACTACAAATATTGTATATATCATTCTATGTTTGTATGTTGATGACATACTCATTGTTGGAAGCAACAATGAAATGGTAAAACGTACCAAAAACATGTTAAATTCAAGATTTGACATGAAAGATATACGACTGGCCGATAAGATTCTGTGCATCTAAATCAAAAGGTCAACTAAAGGTCTGATATTGACTCAGTCACACTATGTGGACAAGATTCTCGAGAAATTTAACAAGGATGATTATGGCATAGCCATAACTCCATTAGATTATTGTTCATATTTGCCTAAAAATAAAGGGGAATGTATTCACCAATTGGAATATGTAAGAGCCATAGGTAGTTTAATGTATCTCATGAGTTTACTAGACCATACATCATTTTTACTGTGAGCAGTCTAAGAAGATTTCTTGTTTCCATCTTGCTCATCTATTTCAAGTATTTTTATATCTTTCGCGCTTGTTCAACACGTATAGATTGGATTATACATATATATAACAACCAGTCGAGGAATCCTTGATACAAGTGGTAAGTAACCAAGCAACATGTTAGAAGGTATGAATTCATATTCTTGATAATTTAACGAATTAGTGTTTTGATAGTTTATGTGCATTGGGTCTCTTAATTCGGTAAAGTTATTTAATAGGTTTTAATTCTAAGTGAATTATCTAAGGATTTTAATCTTGATAATAAGAGTTAGTTATTTATGGATTATTAAGTAATCATCTATTAAGTAAAAGGGATTGAGTTTAATTGTGGATTATCAGTTAACATATAACCAAGCTATTGGAGATTGATGTAAGTTTATCTTTTGTGATGTTCGATGATCTAGAACTTGGATTAATACACTGAGATCTACCTTAACTAGAGTTCCTATCAACATAGAATTCTCATTTACTTTAATTGCTTTCTTCAATTCTACTCACATTCAAACTCCCCCAATTTACTTTTTTGTTTATAAATTTAATCTCTTACCATTCCTTATGGATTCAACCCTGCTTACCGCTTATACAAGTTATTTTGAGAAGGTTTTATTTTTGAAGGTTTTGACAACCGCTATAAAAAATTGGCGCCATTGTTGGGAAGTGGTGTTAAGTAGGTTGAGTTTATTTTATTACTTTTTATGCTTCATTCTTCTTGTGTCAGAAAAATTTAGTACGATCCTGAAATCAAAAGAACTGCACGCCGACTGAGAAAAGATGAAAGAGAATGCAAGTAATCTTCAACTGAAGAAGAAAGCTCAACACAAAACCAAGAGAAGCAAAAAAATCCTGCCTTTGAAGAATAAGAGATGGCCGAACAAACCCTACGCCAACTCGATGCCCCCCAAAATCACTACGCAACCATTATGCATTGATTACCAAGATCCTGAGGTACCATTTGAATTCAAATCTGGACTAATTCACCTTTTTCCCACTTTTAGGGGACTTGAGAATGAAAATCCACACAAGCAGTTGAAGGAATTTCATATGGTGTGTCTGATCATGAAACCACACAATGTCCCCGTAGATCAAGTCAAGCTTTGAGCCTTCCCATTCTCTTTGGCCGATCATGCAAAGGATTGGTTGTACTACATGCCATTCGGATCAATTGAGAGATGGAAGAACATGGTGACACTTTTCCTAGAGAAATACTTTTCCGCCTCAAGAGCCCTAAACATTAGAAGATAGATTTTTGAGGTTCGATAAAGATATACTAAGACGCTTCACACCTATTGGGAAATATTCAAGCAACAATGGGCAAGCTGCTCACAACATGGTGTATTCGACCAATCGCTCATCCAATATTTTTATGAAGGTTTGTTACCTATGGAGAGAAAAATAATAGATACTGCAAGTGGAGGAGCGATCGTGAACAAAACTCCCATCCAAGCCAAAGATTTGATCAATGTGATGGCCATAAACTCTCAACAATTCGGTCCACATCATGACACTATCTTTAGACGACTTAACGAGGTAAATATTTCTTCTCTTGAAGATAAGATTTCAAATTTTACCTCTCTTGTTCAAAGATTGGCAATAGGTAATATGCAACAAGTGAAAGCTTGTGAGGTTTTCACAAGTACGAGCATCCGACCGATTCGTGCCCTACACTCCAAGATGGAACCAAAACCACCAACACCATCGAAGGACCTTATGGCCAAAGAGAGTACAATCTATGCTCAAAAACTTACAATCCAGGGTAGAGAGATCATCCGAATCAGATCTATGGACAGAGACCACAGAACAACATGCCATATTTGAACCAACAAGGTGCTTGTCATGAGCCGCAATCATCATCATCTACAAAACCTCATTTGGAAGAAATTGTGTACAAGCTTGCCCACAACTTGGAACAATTTCAACAATAGACACGGTCAAGTATCAAAAATCTAGAAACCTAGGTAAGTTAGATTTCCTCGTCTCTTAGTCAATCCAAATCTCGAGTAAGTTACCCTCACAAACCATTGTCAATCCTAAACAAAATGTGAGTGCTATTACTTTGAGAAATGGTAAGAATTTGCAGGAACAACCCACCAAAGCCGATAAGGTAGAGGAGAAAGCTAGCAAACAGACAAAATTTTGGGAAACTCTTTTTTCATGATAAAAGTGCAAAAACCCAGCAAAAGCTTGAAAAGGAAGAAGATGGTTCACGGAAAGACATTCAACCGATATTGATCCCACCTCCATTCCCTCAAAGGTTTGCACAATCCAAGAAAGAAGAACAAGAAATATAGATTCTTGAGACTTTTTGCAAAGTCGAGGTAAACATTCCCTTACTAGAAGCAATTAAGCAAATTCCTCGCTATGAAAATTTTCTCAAAGAATTATGCACCAACAAGCGAAATCTCAACGAAAACGAAAAAGTAAGGATGGGTGAGAATGTATCTATTGTTCTTCAAAAGAAACTACCCAAAAATGAAAAGATCCATGTATCTTCACTATCCCATGTCAAATCGGTAAAGTAAAAATGAAAACAACCATGTTAGATTTAGGAGCATCCATTAATTTTATGCCTTATTCTATTTATTCTACTAACAAAATGGATCCTCTAAAGAGAACATGTGTCACTATACAACTTGCCAACTGATCAAATATCTTCCCCATGAGAGTTTTGGAGGATGTTTAGTACAAGTCAAAGGACCTGTATTTCCTACTAATTTATATGTCTTGGACATGGAAGAAAACGATCCTTTCAGCTCTAATTTTGTAATACCTCAAAATTATGACTTAGGAATTGTGGTATTAGTTTGAATATGTCTAAATTTATTAAAGAGTTTTAGATACTTGACATGTATCTTGGCTATGCAAATGATCTATGTGACTATTGTTTAAACTTATATGAAACCTTGAATGTTCTATTCGAATACTACTTGATACATTAAGATAATCATGCTTGATATTTGATGACATGAAACATGAATATGTATGTACTTGTTATGCTCGAATGAAATGTGATAAGTGAGCTAAGTCTCTAATAGCCTAAGGGAAAATCTTGACCTTGTTAACCATTACTTAAGAGTGATGTCTTGAATAGTTTGATACACGAATACTTGATACATGAACACTTGATAATTGAAAAGCTTGATACTTGGATGAACTTAATATATGAATTCATGATAAGAAATAAAAAAAGCCTAGGTTGTTAGTTGGTTATAGGTAGAAAGGCATGCCTTAGAGTCTAGAGCTCATTGTGAATTGGGTGGACTACGGTCCAGGGCCAAGGCCCTTATTCGGAAACAGTAGGAGGGATGTGTGTAATGGTCACTTGGAGACAATAGGAGGGATTGACCAGTACTATAAGTACCATCTTGTGGTGACCGTTTGGTTGGCGACTCGAGTACATAGACATGACTATACACCAAGGCCTAATCTAAATGTATTAAGCAATAAAGAAAACATGACTTGATACTCGAATATGCTTGACTTGTTACTTGAACTTGCTAGACTTGACACTTGACCATATTGACTTGATATTTGAATTAGCTTGACTTGTTACTTGAGCTAACATGCCACATGACACTCAAATGAAAACATGATTAGGGTAATTCTTGAGTAAGCTTCTTGACTCATTAATTTTTTGATTGAACATGAAACCAAATGATCTTTTGCTTATTTACCCTTCGAATGATGCTTACTTGGATATCATGATGCTTGTTTCTTGTGACTTAAGATTCTTGTTGATATGCTTGACTTTGGTATGAAATGTATGAATGCTATCGACCATACATGTCTACTTGTTTTCCTTCTAGTCTTGTGATGCTTACAACCTTAGCTAGGATTCGACCTATGGTACTTAAAGCCTAGCTAGGTTGTCCTTGACTTAAAAGACATTTAAACTTGAATCTTGCTAGCTGTAGATGCTACCTCACTAAGTACTCTAAATACTTATCACTCTCATTTTCTATTCTCCCCAAAACCATAGGTTGAAAGAGTTCGTAAAGCTATCTTTCTTGAGCCTGAAGCAAGACACAAAGCAAAAGCTCGAAGTATGATTTTTGTATTTGTTTTTTGTACCCTCATGGTTGGTGGCACTTAGATGTGTATAAAGATCATGTTAAGTTCATGCATTTTGATGCATGAAGTTTGTAAATACATGGTCATTATGGTTTGAAGTTGATATGGCTTGAATATCCCGTGAATGATATAATCATAACTTGTTGAAATGGTGATCTTGATACTTGAATTACATGATCTTGCTATGTTCAAATGTGATTGAAAATGGAACACTACATGCTAGACCCTTGATAGCCTATTTGAAGTGACCTTGAGTAGGATTGCTTGTCCTTGTTTGAATAGTATGATCATGAATACTATCCTTGTTTGTTTTATGTAATGAATTTCTTGTTGAGGTTATGCATTATTGATGAATAGATTGATCAAGTTTACAATAGCATGATAGCTTATTCAACTTGTTTGCTCATATGACTTGATTATAGTAACCTTTAAGACCATGCTTAGTTAAATGACTTGAAATTGTTATAAGTCCTAGGAAACATGTTAGATCAAGCCTCGGAATGGATTATAGCTGCGCAAGCATGAAATAGAAATTGTATGGGATGTGTCCATGATTAAGTATGAATTCGAATGCTATGTATGATTACTTGTATAGGAAGAAACCAACCATGAAACGAACTTAATCATGATTCTTGCTTATGTGTGTTATTCGAATGCTTCTTGTGTACACATGAATGAGCTGTAAGCAAACTTGTATGTAATTTGCAAATGAATTTATCCAATTCGAAAACCCCTTATGAATAGGAAGCTTGATCTTGTTGTTATTCATGTGCTCATTTATGCTTCTTGCTAGATAAGTAACTTATCTTCTAGTGATGAGTGTAAAATTTTTAATTTACTTGTAATTTTGTGCCTTATTGTATCTTTTTTGTGTTCTTGTTTTGCTAGGTCTAACACTCCTTGGCCGGGTTTCTCTCAACCCGGGTGAGGGGTTTTACAGAAGTGGTATTAGAGCTTTAGGTTTAGTCGATTTTAAGACTAAACAGGACCATCATGCATCATATAGGATTAATTGTGCCACCTAGGAAATCTATTTCAAGTTGCTTGTGTCTTTGCTTAAACTAAACTCTTCTTGTTCTACCTAAACTAGAAATGTCTGAAACAAGGCTCGCCCGAGACAATGAAAGTCTTGAAGGCTCCACAAATGAAAGAGGTAGTGTGGGGATGGAACAGAATCCTCCACAACAAAAAACTCAACCTCGAGCACAAGCTACTGCTCAACAGGAAGCTCCTGTTATAAATCTTGTACAGCAAGAATGCCTCCAAAGCATGAAAGAGATGTTTGATCATCTTGTAACTACTATGAGATGGGATCATCCTATTCAAACTCCTGTTGTAACACCCAGTAGAGCCCCAATCGATAAGTTGGCTCAACATCGAGCCTATACCTTCACCGGTACTGATGAAGCCAATCCTGAAGTAGTCGAGTACTGGCTAGAGGCTACTACTCAAATTCTCATTAAACAACTCCCATGTTCTGATGAACACAAGCTTGAATGTGCCATAGCTCTTTTAGCCAATGAAGCTCTAAGTTGGTGGGAAACCACAACTTTGACTGCCCCTTATGATACTATCACATGTAAGTTCTTAGTAGAGGAATTTAAGAAGTACATAAGTGAAAAACATCTAGCCAAGCGCCGGAAGCGTTTCTTGTACTTCAAGCAGGGTGGAAGGACGATAGAACAATATGTTAGTGACTTTTGCTAGTATTGTAAGTATGGTTTGGGGTACATCAAGACTGAAATAGACAAGTGTAGAATGTTTATCGATGGCTTAAATGATGAGTTAAGTCCTATCTTTATGGCTCTGGGATTACAGATTTCCAAAATCTTGTTAATCGAGCCATTTCAACCCAAGCTAAAATGAAAGCCTCAGAGAAAAAAAAAGGGCGGTAGCCACCGAAGTGATAAGAGATCCAAGCACGATAACAAGCCGCATTGGCAATCTAAGAAAGCCAAGTTTCACAAGGAGAGCTCCTCAACTCATACTCCTGCTCAGAAGCGCAATTTCATATCGAGACCTCAATCGGTATCCAAGCCCTCAGCCTCGGTTATCTCTGTTAATAGCACATGGAATTTCGAAAGAGTTAACCAAGTCTCTACTTGAAAGTTTTGTCAAAAGCTCCATTATGGACAATGTAGAACTCAGTGCAACCTATGCTATCTTTGTGGAGGCTCGGATCACTATATCAAGGATTACCCTCAGAATCCTAACAAGCTTCCCAACCGAGCCGTTGTGAATGCTAGTTCAGCTCTATCTAATCAAAACAATGGCCCTAGACAAGCTCAGTCTGGGAATCAAAGCAAAGGTAGAGGCCAACATTTGGCACCTACACACCAGGAATCCCGAGCCCCTACTCGAATCTACCACATTCGTGGGAAAGAGGCAAAAGAAGCACCCGATGTTATCACATGTACTGTTGAATTAAATTCAAGTCTTGTATATGATTTGATTGGTTCGGGGTCTACCCACTCTTTTATATGTTCTTCCGTGATTGCAAAGTTAAACTTAAAACCCGAACTTGTTAAGACTAGCCTTGTAGTTTGGAACCCTAGAGGAGGAAATATGCCTATCAACTTCTTTTGCAAGTAATGCCCTATAAGCATTCGAAATGTGCCTTTTCCCATGGACCTTTATGTCTTACCTTCTTGTGAGTTCGATCTAGTATTGGGACTAGATTGGTTAGGGAAAAATCAAGCCTGGATAGCTTGTCAAAATATGAGACTTTATCTTTGGGGTTTAGGGAAATAATCCCCATTCTTCTTATTGATAAAAAGCCTAGCTTGATCTTTGCTGCCATGGTTTTGCAAGATGAATATGATTTTGGATTACCAAATATTCCCGTTGTGTCTAAATTTATCGATGTTTTACCCGAGGAACTCCCTGGTCTCCCTCCAACCAGAGAAGTAGAGTTTGGGATTGATGTCCAGCCTGGAACAAATCTGGTGTCCGTTACACCCTATCGTATGGCACCAATCAAGTTGAAAGAACTTCAGAAGCAACTCCAAGATAAAGGATTTATCAGTCCCAGTTCTTCTCCCTGGGGTGTACCAGTCTTGTTCGTGAAGAAAAAGGATGGCACGATGAGATTGTGCATCGACTATCGGAAATTGAACCAGCTTACTATCAAGAACAAGTACCCCTTGCCAAGAATCAAAGATCTTTTCAATCAACTTAAAGATGATGTGGTGTTCTCAAAGATCGATCTTCGATCAGGTTACTATCAAATGAGAGTAAAAGAAGATGTACCCAAAATAGCCTTTTAAACTCAGTACGACCATTATGAGTTCCTTGTAATTCCATTCAGATTAATGAATTCCCCGGCTTCATTCATGGACATCATAAACCAAGTATTCAAGCCCTATCTTGATAAGCTTATGGTCGTATTCATAGACGATATCTTGGTCTATTCTCGAAGCAAGAAGGATCACACAGAGCACCTCCAAATTGTTTTGCAAACTCTTCGAGAATGTCAGCTATTCATAAAGTTCTCCAAATGTAAATTTTGGTTATCCAAAGTCTCGTTCCTTGGTCACATTATCTCAGCTAAAGAGATTAAAGTAGATTTGAACAAGATTCAAACTATCCTAGGTTGGAGACTTCTGAGGAATATAAGTGAAGTTGGAAGTTTTTTTGGTTTAGCGGGATACTATCAAAGATTCGTTAAAGGATTCTCGACCTTAGCCATGACCATGCTTCTTCGAAAGGAGACACCATTCGAGTGGTCTGATAAGCAACAAATAAGCTTCAACCAACTCAAACAAGCCTTGACTCATGCCCTGGTCCTTATTCAACCTGAATTGGGAAAAGAATTCATTGTGTACAGTGATGCTTCATATTCGGGACTAGGATGTGTTTTGATGCAAGGAGAAAATGTGGTAGCTTACACATCAAGGCAATTTAAACCTCATGTGCTAAACTATCCAACTCATGACCTTGAACTAGCTGCTATCGTATTTGCTCTCAAGATTTAGAGGCACTACTTGTACGGTGAGAAATGTCACCTGTACACTGATCAAAAAAGTCTCAAATACCTTCTAACTCAAAAGGACCTCAACTTGGGACAAAGAAGATGGATGGAATTTTTGAACGACTATGATTTGGTCATCGACTACCATCTAGGGAAAGCAAATGTGGTTGCTAATGCCCTTAGTTGCAGACCATACTCGGGTAAACCCTTAAATCCAAATATTAGAATAATCCATTTAAATTAAGCCTTTATTGTCTTACAAGTAACCATTCGAAAATCTCTTAAAGATCTTGTCCATTCATTTGTAGCTTCCTTGGCTATCAATGTTCATTTTCGTTTATCCAAAGGACCAAAATTCTTGTCTGAACTTTAAGTTCAATCTAGCTTGATCTCGAGAATCAAAGAACTCTAGCAAACTGATCCAGATCTTCAGAAGATCATATCCAAGCTAGAGTCTGGGTCTAATTTTGACTTCTCTCTCAAGTCGAATGGACTCCTCTATTTCAAGGATAGAGTATGTGTTCCTAACAACGAGGAACTAAAACAAGAGATGTTACAAGAAGCTCACCAAAGCTCTTTCTCGATTCACCCAGGATCTGTTAAGATGTACAAAGACTAAAAGCCACTATACTAGTGGCCAGGCATGAAATTAGTTATCACAAACTTTGTTTCAAAGTACTTAACTTGTTAGAGAGTTAAAGCCGAGAATCAAGTCCCTACTAGATTGCTCCAACCAATCGAACTACCTTAATGGAAATGGGATCGGATTACAATGGACTTTGTCACTGGTTTTCCTTGCACTCCAAGAAAGAATGATGCCGTGTGGGTAATAGTGGATAGGTTCACTAAATCAGCTCATTTCATCCCTATTCAAATGAATCTAAGCTTGGATGCCTTAGCTGAGCTTTACATTCGAGAGATAATACATTTACATGGAGTTCCTACATCTATAATCTATGATGGAGACCCTAGATTCACAGCTCGATTTTGGAAATCCTTGTAAAGAGCCCTTTGAACCAAAATTGAATCTAAGCACAGCCTTTCATCCTCAAAGTGATGGCCAATCCAAAAGAGTGATTTAAGTGCTTGAAGACATGTTAAGAGCTTGTGTTATAGATTTTGGGAAGAATTGAGAGAAATCCATACCTCTAGTGGAATTTTCATATAACAATAGCTATCAAGCATCGATTCAAATGGCTCCATTTGAAGCCTTGTATGGGAGAAAATGTAAAACCATCTTTATGCTGGTCTGAATTAGGTGAGAACAAGATATTGGGACCTCAATTTCCCAGAGAAACCGAGGAGCTAGTCCAAATCATACATGATCATTTGAAGCAAGCCTTTGATAGACAAAAGGCCTATGCCGACTTGAAAAGAAGGGATGTTCAACACAATGTAGGAGACAAGGTCTTCCTTAAGGTTTCCCCTTGGAAAAAGTCTTCAGATTTGGAAGAAAAGGAAAGCTCAGCCCCCGATTCGTCGGACCATTCGAAGTTGTTGAATGGATTGGTCCAGTGGCCTATCGATTGACACTTCCTAGTGAATTCAATAGGATCCACAATGTCTTCCACGTTTCTATGCTTAGAAGATACCGGTTTGATCCACCACATGTGTTAGAACCTGAAGAAGTGGAATTGAATCTCGATCTATCATATGAAGAAGAGCCTATTCAAATACTTGACAAGGAAGTCATAAGACTTTGAAACAAGAATGTACCTATAGGGAAAGTTCTTTGGAGGAATCACAAAATGGAAGAAGCAACATGGGAGCCTGAGGATATGATGAGGGATCAATATCCTCACCTTGTAATTAAAATGAATTAAATAGAAAAAAAGGATTAAATTGATAAAAGAAATAAATGAGTGACCAATTTAAAAGGATTAAACTGAATTATGGAATTAAAGCATGGGTTGCATGCTAAGGTTTAAACAAATCAAGGGCTATTTCACTTGTCTTTCCACCAAGTGATAATCAGCCATAACCTTAGGATGAATCACCATCATCCTCTTCATCTATCCTTTGGCCGAAAACAAATAGAAAGAAAGAGTGAGAGAGAAAACTCCATTGTAGGAGAAATTTAAGCTTGCGTGTGATGGTATTTTTCATGTAATTGGAAGCTAGGAAGATAGTAAGTAAACTTCATTTCTTGTTCGAATGATTCTTGGTTGATTATAGTGTTTGAACTTGAGTTTGTAGAAATGTATTTGATGTATGATCACGCTTGAAATTTGCTTTGATTAGTAGCTTGATAAATGGTTGGAATGTTATTGCAAATAGGTTGAAATTGAGTAGAATAAAATGAGAATGTATATGGTTGAAAACAGTTTTTGATTAGGGACTGTTTTACTAGTGAAAATGTTTAAGCATGCTAAATGAATGTAATGCCCTGATTTGGTCAAATTTCTAGATGAATTGAGGATTGAATAGAGTAAATAGGTTGTTGGAAAATGAATGCACCTAATTGGATTAGTTAAAACTAGGTAATGGACTGCTCAAATGGTGAATTAGAACTGTAATGTTGATCAAGTAGATCAAATTGAATTTAACATGATAATGCTCTGTTTTAAACACATTGCTAGGTGAATTAGACTGACCTAGACATGTAAGAACATGAAAATAAGTTGAATTGCCATGTTAGAACCTTGTTTAGATGAGTTGTGAAGCTAGAAACTCAACCTAGAGTATTCTGCCCAGAATACTCTATTTTGGGCAGTAACTTTGCAAAATCACCATAAATTGTATAACAGGAATTTAAGGCTGGAATTTTTATGGACAATGCCTTGATATGTCTAAATTCATTAGGAGAAAACATAACTGAATTCTGGATTGTATAATGAATTGTAGAGAAGAAACACTAGGGACAGTGCAAACTGTCCAGTGTTGTAAATTGCCCTGTCTTTAAGCTAAAAACTGTATTAATTGACAAAGAACAAAAATGTAAGGCCTATATGGTTAGAAAGACAGTTAGTTATCTTTCTAATGGTGTAAACCAATTGAAATTCCGACGTACGAAATGAAAGAAATGCATGTTTAAGTGAACATAGTACATGCTGCCTAGTAACAACAGTTTAGGTAATTGTATATTGTTTTGTGGCAATTTGTAAACTGTTTTGTAAACAGTTTTAGGACATTGATTCTGCCCTGTTTTACATGGATTAAAGTATAGACAAGTGTAGTTATGTGTAGTAAAGAATATATATGAACATGCTACCAGATTTGTATATATTGTGTACTAGTAACATTGCCTTGATTGAATGATTATTTGAACTTGTTTTAACATGTATATACTTGTGCAATGTGTTAGAACCAGGAGTGAATTTGGTGGAGGAGGAAAAGGTGGAACATTCTAAAGCTAAGAACAAGGGATTGTGGATCCAACACAAGCTAAGCTTGGAATATTGTGAGTGTATCTTGCTTAGGGTTAGGACCTAGGTCCTAACCAAATTTACTTGTTACATTGTTAGTATGGAACTGCCATGAAAAGAATCTAATTTAAATTTGGTAAAATATAAAGGGAAGAATGGCTAAATGGAAACTTGATTGATTGAGATATACTTGACATGCATCTTGGCTATGTAAATGATCTATGTGACTATTGTTTAAACTTATATGAAACCTTGAATGTTCTACTCGAATGCTACTTGATACATTAAGATAATCACGCTTGATATTTGATGACATGAAACATGAATATGTATGTACTTGTTATGCTTGAATGATATGTGATAAGTGAGCAAAGGCTCTAATAGCCTAAGGGCAAATCTTGACCTTGTTAACCATTGCTTAAGAATGATGTCTTGAATAGTTTGATACATGAACACTTGATACTTGAGAAGCTTGATACTTGGATGAACTTAATATATGAATTCATGATAAGAAATCAAATAAGCCTTGGTTGTTAGTTGGTCATAGGTAGAAAGGCATGCCTTAGAGTCTAGAGCTCATTGTGAATTAGATGGACTATGGTCCAGGGCCATGGCCCTTATTTGGTGACAGTAAGAGGGATGTGTGTAATAGTCACTTGGCGACAGTAGGAGGGATTTACTGGTACTATAAGTACCATCTTGTGGCGACAATTTGGTTGGCGACTCGAGTACCTAGACATGACTATACACCAAGGCCTAATCTAAATGTATTAAGCAATAAAGAAAACATGACTTGATACTTGAACATGCTTGACTTGTTACTTGAACTTGCTAGGCTTGACACTTGACCATCTTGACTTGATATTCGAATTAGCTTGACTTGTTACTTGAGCTTACATGCTACATGACACTCAAATGAAAACATGATTGGGGTAATACTTGAGTAAGCTTCTTGACTTGTTAATATTTTGATTGGACATGAAACTGAATGATCTTTTGCTCATTTACCCTTCGGATGATGCTTACTTGGATATCATGATGCTTTTTTCTTGTGACTTAAGATTCTTGATGATATGCTTGACTTTGGTATGAAATGTATGAATGCTATCGATCATACATGTCTACTTGTTTTCCTTCTAGTCTTGTGATGCTTACAACCTTAGCTAGGATTCGACCTATGGTACTTAAGCCTAGCTAGGTTGTCCTTGACTTAAAAGACCTTTAAACTTGAAAATTGCTAGCTTTAGATGCTACCTCACTAAGTACTCTAAGTACTTATCACTCTCATTTTCTATTCTTCCCATAACCACAGGTTGGAAGAGTTCGTAAAGATATCTTTCTTGAGCCTGAAGCAAGACACAAAGCAAAAGCTCGAAGTATGATTTTTGTATTTCTTTTTGTACCCTCCAAGTTGGTGGTACTTAGATGTGTATAAAGATCATGTTAAGTTCATGCATTTTGATACTTGAAGTTTGTAAATATATGGTCATTATGGTTTGAAGTTGATATGGCTTGAATATCCCATGAATGATATAATCAGAGCTTGTTGAAATGGTGATCTTGATACTTGAATTACATGACCTTGGTATGTTCAAATGTGATTGAAAATGGAACACTACATGCTAGACCCTTGATAGCCTATTAGAAGTGACCTTGAGTAGGATTGCTTGTCCTTGTTCGAATAGTATGATCCTGAATACTATCCTTGTTTGTTTTATGTAATGAATTTCTTGTTGAGGTTATGCATTATTGATGAATAGATTGATCGAATTTACAATATCATGATGGCTTATTCAACTTGTTTGCTTACATGACTTGATTATAGTAACCTTTAAGACCATGCTTAGTTAAATGACTTGAAATTGTTATAAGTCCTAGTAAACATGTTAGATCAAGTCTCAGAATGGATTATAGATGCGTAAGCATGAAATAGAAATTGTATGAGATGTGTCCATGATTAAGTATGAATTCGAAAGCTATGTATGATTACTTGTATAGGAAGAAACCAACCTTGAAACAACTTAATCGTGATTCTTTCTTATGTGTTTTATTCGAATGCTTCTTGTGTACACATGAATGAGTTGTAAGCAAAGTTGTATGTAACTTGTAAATGAATTTAACCAATTCGAAAACCCTTATGAATAGGAAGCTTGATCTTGTTGTTATTCCTGTGCTCATTTATGCTTCTTGCTAGATAAGTAACTCATCTTCTAGTGATGAGTGGAAATTTTTGAATTTGCTTGTAATTTTGTGCCTTCTTGTATCTTTGTTGTGTTCATGTTTTGCTTGTTCTAGCACTCCTTGGTCGGGTTTCTCTTAACCCGGGTGAGGGGTGTTACACAGGGTGGTCGAAATGAACTGAAATTTTATATGAAAGCATAAAACCTAACTTATTGACTATAGGTAACTTTAATTTCGCAATTGGTCCCTGAATTTTATAAATTTTACAAAATGGTCCCTAAACGTTAAACGAGACATTTGTATGTCAAATTGATGCCCGATCGAGTTGTAATTTCATCCACTATCATCATGTACACATAGGTTAATAATGTTACTTCTAGAAAGATAAAAATGGTTGTTTATTGAAGTGGAACTCTCGCGTTTTACTTCAATATTCCCCGTGTAACTCGCTCGTTTCGGTCTTGCGACTAGACCGGGTCAAGGGGGTTACACATTAACTCTATGTGCGTCGTTATGTGATGTTTGTTTTGCTCACGTGTTTCGCGAGTCTAATGGACTTGCATATGCTTTAGCTAAGGAAGGTGTGGATAGAGTCTTAGTATTCTAGGCTCTCTTATAGGCGTTGGAGCTTTTGGTGGGAGTTTGGTCATTTTGCCTTGGTTATGTTTTACGTTTTGGTTTTGGCGTTGTGTTGTTTGGTTGCTATTTCTTATTCTCGGTTATCTGTTGTACTCTATTCCTCCAACTAGGCTTAGGGGGCTTTTAACGAGGCACTCGTTAATCTATCATTGTATGATTTTCTCCTTAATAAAATCATACGTGTTAAGCAAAAAATCTACATTTAACTTGAAATAAGCCCCTATTCCTTTATAGTTTTTATAATTAGTCCAAATTGGGGTAATTTCGGGTTAAATATTTAGGACTAAATTGAACAAAAATATAATTATATTTAAAAATATTAGAGTAAATTATAAATATTAGAAAGAAATCAGGGTTAATTTCAGGTTAAGTAAAGACTTTTAGGATTAAATTAAACAAAAATATAATTATATTTAAAATTTTGGACTAAATTATAAAAATTATAAGGTAATAGGGGTCTATTTGGGTTAAATATAGATTTTAGGACAAAAATAGACAAAAATATCACCATATTAAAAAATAAAAAGAAATCAGGGCAAATTTAAGGTTAAATAAAGATTTTTAGGATTAAATTGAACAAATATCATAATATTTATAATATTCGACTGAATTAAAAAATAGAAAGAAATTGAGGTTAATTTTGGGTTAAATAAAGGTTTTTAGCACTAAATTGAACAAAAATATATGATATTTAAAATTTTAGACTAAATTATAAAAATTAGAAAAGGAAAATTGGGGTTTGTTTTGGGTTAAACAAATATTGTTTGGACTAAATTGAACAAAAATATGATTATATTTAAAATATCGGACTAGATTATAAAAGTTATAAAGAAATATGGGTCAATCTCGGGTTAAATATATATGTTAGGAGAAAATTGTACAAAAATATTATTATATTTAAAATATTAGACTAAATTATAAAAATTATAAAGGAATAGGGGTCAATTTTTGTTAAATAAAGATTTTAAGGACTAAATTAAACAAAAATATCATAATATTAAAAATATTAGACTAAATTATAGAAACTATAAAGCATTTTGTGTCAATTTCGGGTTAAATAAAGATTTTTAGAAATAAATTGAATAAAAATAAAAAAATTGACAAACTTAATGTGCAATTTACTCTTTTTATTAAAGTCATATGTTTTTTTGTTTATTAATGACATGTGGCTCGTTCTGATTGGTCCATGAAAATTTTTAACCAGAGCTAACAGTAGGTGGCAACTGAGGTGTCGATTTAAAGTTTAGGGGGGTAAAACGACCCGAAAAATTCTTTAGGGGCCAACTTAGTATAAAGTGTATACTTTAGGGGCCATTTTTACCAATAAGCCAAGTATTCTTTGATCATAAAGAGTACTTATAACATACTTTTTTGTCAAAATAGGTACCTAAAGTATTTTTTGGTCATAATAGGTACCTAAAGTATTTTTTGGTTAAAATAGGTACCTAATATATATATATATATAATCTAGGCTCCAAAAAGTTTTCATGTGACATTAGGTACCTATTTTGACAAAAAAATATACTTTAGGTACCTACTTTGATAAAAAATATACTTTAGGTATCTATTTGACCAAAAAGTATACTTTAGGTACTTAATTTGATCAAAACATATACCTTTGTAACACTCCCACCCGGTCTAGAAGATAAACCATCTTAGGACGTGTTGCCAAACAAATATACTAACATTCATGAAAATCTTAATAGGACCAAATAAGCATGCTTTCAAATGACAGAGTAATTAAAACCTTTTTAAATACTTTTTATAGGTCTAACATCAACCTCCAAATGTACAAACATATATTTACATACCATAGACAATATACATCAAACACTAGTTCTTAGCATGCCTTTATCTTCTATGTTCTTCAAATCACAAAGTTTTTTACGATATTCCTACTAACACATAAGATTCCTTTTCATTCAAACACACTATTAATCTTAACTCGATTATAAGCTTGCATACCTCTAATCATTTTAGGACATATCGATTGTAGCTGCCCATTTTTGTCCAGGCCTTAAAGCCTAAATATTAATACAAACCAATAACCCAATCATAACCCATACCCAATACAATACATTCCCAATAACTTAAATATAACCCAATACCCTTTACAAACCAATTACCATACCCTGGCCCAACATATAACCCAATCAGCCCATTACATAAACTATCCAAACCTAACCCTAATTTGAAAACCCTAGCCGCCAGCCTCTTTTCCAACCACCCCCGTTGTTCACTCTTGTAGCCGTCGTGTAACACCCTCTTCTCGTTCTGGTTAGGAACTGGGTCAAAGAATGCTACTGGTGAACAAAATGATGATGCGGCGTGATAAAATCTCAACAATGCGTAAGACTTCATCATTATTATACCGTTCAATCATTACCCAGTATCAATATTAATTTGGTTTATCCAATGAGAACCAATAATTCGCCAATTAGGACCAATTTATAATTTCTTCAAGTTTTAGCGACTAAAATATAAATCTAGTAATTTAGAGGTCCTTTTCTATAATTAACAATACCACAATGAAATTCACTTTAGCAACAATAAGCTTGTAAATTTTCATGTTATTCCGATAACATTTACCTATTCAATTAGACCATACAACATTCAGTGAGCAATTTGTAAAATAATGCAAAAACTGTAGTTTAAGGTTTTTAATAGAATTAACTACCACCGTATCGATACACCTTGGGGCTGTACCGTTACAGTTGTATACAATTTAGAACCCATTGAAACTGTCAAGTCCCGTTTCGATACAGGTGGGACTGTATCGATATGGGTTGACCACTTTGACTTGCTAATTATGGTCTTATAACTGTAATAACAATCATACGGTATCGATACTCCATCATGCCATCTCGATACGAGAATACTTAGATTCAATTCTAACTTTCATTGACCAATGCCCGCTTCGATGCAGTTGGGACAATATTGATACGGGTTGACTAGAGTTGACCTGTTTTGAAACACTCTAAGACGGCATCGATGCAATTAAATTCCCAATCCTTACTACCCAAACTCGTATCGATACAATTCATACCTTTATCGATACAATTTTGTTAACTCATGCTTTCTCAGGCCAAATATGGAAGGCCATATCGATACAGCTTGGCCTGTATCGGTATGCCCTGCATTGTAATGTCAATTTTCTTCTAGTTTTTAGACCATTTGACCTAGTAAACAATGTCCAAATGCAATGAAACTTTACCAACAATATTTTAATACTATATTCTACTTGCATACCGAATTTTAGGGTCATTAGAATCCATTTACTAGGCTTTCACCTTTTAGTGCCAAATATGCACATTTAGCCATTTTTAAGCTATACCAAAAAGCCTTTTAGAGCCTTAAACACTTTTACATGCCATGCATAATACACACATATAAAAAGGGCCACAAATGACTAATTCAACTACTTTGCCACCATTCTAGGAGTTCGTAGAGGCAAAACACATTACTTAGGCTTTTAGTGACTTATCAACAACGTCGAATCTTCAATCTCCAACGATGAAATCCTTAACCTGAAATGTAAGAAATGAAATGCATTAGTCATACATTGCCTAGTGAGGTAGTCACAACTAAATACTTGATTGATGAAATACATTCAAATCATGTCTTGACAACAACAATACAATGTTTCATTAATAGCAATGCAATGATCATGTTCAATAGCAATAGGTCCATATTTCAACAATAACCCTTAGATCAATTCAGGATAGTGGATACGCGAATTCCTACGCCCCGCTAAATCAATGAATGGTCTTGTCCCTCTGCCTCGCCAATATGACGAACATCACAATACATCCATCAGCATAGGCCGTAGCCCAGGACCGTAGTCCACCCGTACACTGAGGTCATAAATTTTATGGCATGCTAATTGTATCAAAAGTCCTTTCAAATCCAAGGTTCAGTGACAATAGCAATGATCGGTGTTCAATAGCAATGACAATACTCAATATATATTCAATGATTTTATCAATGTTCTATAACATTATCAATGACATTAGCAACATTTCAATGATATTAATGACGATATCGATAGCTAGTGATTCATTTGCAATGTTTCGATGACAATAACAATGTCGACACCAACAATCCATGGAAGTGGCAATAACAATGGCAATGTCAATGCTCTATAATCAATATCCTATAGTTCCATGATTCAATAATGGGGACAATGTTAATGACATTAACAATACTAAATGACAATGACGATATCTAGGTTCGATTTTCATTAACAATGACGATAACAATGACAATGCTCAATACTCGAGGCAATAACTTACCAATGCTTACCACAATATCCGTAAAGCGATTCGATGCAATAATCCTTAGCGATACAGTTAGCAATGACAATTTCATTAACAACGAAGTTGGGAAAGGCACCTAGCCTAATCTTGAGACTCCAAATACACTCACGTTGATAATCTGAAGCTTCTACGGCTCTCGGATAGCAATCCCCTTGTTCCTTGCTTTCGGTGGAGACGATGGATGCTCTCTATCAATTTCTTGAGCTAGGTAAACAATAAGTTTGCGTTAGAATCAATATTACGATAGCGAAATCAATATAACGATATAAAAATCAATATCTTAACTCAATATATACAATATCTATGAATTATCCATGGATGGAAAAAACCTAGCTTGAGATTACTCTCAAATCCTCCATGGATTTCAACGATTGTTTGGGAGATTAAGCTTACCCGTTCGATAGGAACGTTTTGATAACAATAAATCAAAGAAAACTCAAGCTTTTCAACCCTCAACAATGGATATGCTTACTTGTTTTAAAAATTGGGTAAGTTTTCTATCCTTTTTCATTTCTTAACACCTATTCTTAATTGGAGTTTTCCTTCAAGTGAAAGAATCCCTTCAGACAGTCCCACATGTGTGGAGATTATAATTGAGGAGGGGCTAATCTCAAGTTTAGTCCCTCAACTCTTAATTCTTTATGCTTGTACATATAAACTTTTAATTTCTTTAATTTAGCCACTAAATAGGTTTTCAATACTTCTCTTAAGGCCTATAGACAATAATTGGGGTCAATTAGAGTCCTATATTGACACCTTTGACCTCACAGTCAAAGTCAATATAATATTTTGAAAATTTTGATGTAAGGTTTTTGGTCCCCAGATTCCAATTCTGACTAGGGCGAATTTTGAGGTGTTACAACTCTCCCCCTTAACAAAAATTCATCCTTGAATTTTTACCTAGATCAAAGAGATGAGGATATTGCTTCTGCATCGTTTCCTCTAGTTCCCATGTTGCTTCCTTAGCACTATGGCTCTTCTAGAGCACTTTAACCAATGGAATTGTCTTATTGTGAAGTCTCTTGACTTTCCTTGCAAGAATCTGGATTGGTTCTTCCTCATAGGACAAATTGGGTTGGAGTTCCACAGATTCAGGCTCGATGATGTGCGAGGGATCAGAACGATATTTTCGAAGCATGGATACATTAAACACATCATGGATTTTACTTAATTCTGAGGGCAGCAATAAGCGGTAAGCCACAAGGCCAACATTTTCCATAACCTTGAATGGTCCAATGAATCGGGGACTCAATTTCCCTTTCTTGCCAAACCCCAGACCTTTCTTCCATGATGAAACTTTTAGAAAAGCTTTCTCACCAACTTCATATTGTATATCCCTTTGCGTGAGATCATCATAGGACTTTTGTTGGTCAAAGACAACTTTTAATCGATCATGAATGATGGTGACTTGTTCTTCAGTTTCCCAAAGTATGTCAGGGCCCAACACCTTGCCTTCACCGAGTTTAGACCAACACAATGGAGTTCTGCATCGTCTGCCATACAAAGCATCATATGGTGCCATCTTAATGGAAGCTTGATAACTATTATTATAGGTAAACTAGATAAGAGGTAGGGATTTCTCCTAAGAGCTTCCAAAATCGATGACGCATGCTTGAAGCATGTCTTCCAAAATCTGTGAAGAAGGGTTCAATAACAGTACATTTCATTAATGGTTCAAAGTAAGGTACTTGTGATAGTTACTTGAATTACCCTTTTCCGACTGGCCGTCAGACTGAGGGTGAAAAGCAATGCTAAGATTAACTCTGGTACCCAAAGCTCCTTGCAATAACTTCCAGAATCGAGATACAAATCATGGATCTTGATCTAAATGATAGACTGAGGCACTCCGTGGAGTCGAACAACTTCCTTGATGTACAAGTCAGCTAATTTAGGAAGACCGTAGTCCATCTGAATTGGTAAAAAATGTGCTGACTTAGTGAAACGGTCCACAATGACCCAAATGGCATCGTGCTTAGTTGGGGTTAGGGGTAGACCATTGAAATAATCCATAGTGATCTTCTCCCACTTCCATTGTTGTAGATCGATGGGTTGCAATAAGTTGGTAAGAACACGATGCTCAATTTTAACACGCTGGCACGTAGGCACTTAGATACGAATTCAACTATTGCCTGCTTCATGCCCGACCACCAATAAAGATCTCCTAGGTCCTTGTACATCTTTACTAACCCCGAGTGTACAGAGAAAAAACTTGAATGAGCTTCCCTAAGGATATCAGTGCGAAGAGATTCATCATTGGGTACATAGACCCGATCACGAAAACATAAGAGCCCTTCAAAATTCATTCTAAAATCAGGGTTATCTTGCAACTTGGAAATGATGGCCTGAAGTTTAGGGTCTTGTTTTTGCAATGCTTGAATTCTCGATATGACAGTAGACTGAACTTGAAGTTTAGCTACGAGACAATGATGCTTTCAAAGATAGAAGTGAGCATTGATAGCTTGAGGGGCTACAATACAAGGACTTTACAATGAATCGATGTGCTAATCAACATATTAATGTCAATGATCAATAATATTGCTTACCAGGCAGAGGTTTACGGCTGAGCATATCAGCTTCAACATTGGCCTTGCCTAGATGGTAATAAATGACAAGATCATCGTCCTTGGGGAGTTCCATCCATCTCCGTTGCCGAAGATTCAATTCCTTCTAAGATAAAAGATATTTGAGACTTTTATGATCAATGAAGAGGTAGCATTTCTCTTCGTAGAGATAATGTCTCCAGATTTTCAATGCAAAGACAACTACAACCAACTCTAAATCATGGGTGAGGTAATTCATCTCATGTGGCTTTAGTTGCTTGGAAGCATAAGCAATGACTTTGCCTTCTTGCATCAATACGTATTCTAACCCGAGATGCGAAGCATCGCTATAAAGAGTGTAGTCCTTTCTAGACTCGGGTTGGACTAGAACTGGTGCATGAGTCAAAACTTGCTTCAATTGATCGAAGCTTCTTTGTTTTTCCTCGGTCCAAACAAAAGCTTCTTTCCTTAACTACTTAGTTAATGGGGCTGCTAACATAGAAATTCCTTTGATGAATCTTTTATAATAGCCCTCAAGACCAAGGAAACTTCTTGCCTCACTAATGTTCTTCGGTGGGTGCCAATCAATGATGGCTTGGGTTTTCTTTGGGTCCACCTAGATCCCTAAAGCCGATACAATGTGCCCAAGGAAGACAACTTCGGTGAGCCAGAACTCACACTTAGAAAACTCGGCATACAATTGTTTCTCATGAAGAGTTTGAAACACAACACGAAGGTGTTCTCGATGTTCGGTAGGGTTCTTGGAGTAAATTAAGATATCATCAATAATCACCACCACAGATTTATCAAGGTAAGGTAAAAAAACCCAATTCATTAGGTCCATAAAAATTGCTGGTGCATTTGTTAGCCCAAATGGCATCACCAAGAATTTGTAGTGACCATATCTCGTACGGAATGCAGTTTTAGGCACAACACACTCTTTAACTCTCATTTGGTAATATCTAGACCTCAAATCAATCTTAGAGAACACGTGGCATCTTTAAGCTAATCGAATAGGTCATCTATCCTTGGCAATGGATATTTGTTCTTGATGGTTACCTTGTTTAACTGTCGATAATCAATACACAATCTCATGGAACCATCTTTCTTCTTGACAAAAAGGACCGATGCTCCCTAGGGTGAGAAACTCGATCGAATGAAGCCTTTATCAAGTAAATCTTGAATCTGGGCTTTCAATTCCTTCAGGTCAACGGCAACCATTCGATAGGGTGCAATGGAAATTGGGGCAGTTCTAGGTTGTATCTCAATGCCAAATTCAACCTCACGGGTTGGGGGTAAACCCAGATGTTCATCAGTAAAGAGATTGGGAAATTCACACACAATATCAATATCTTGTAGTCAAGGTTCATCCTTGGCTTCCAATGTCAAAGCATACAAGGAATGACTTCTTGAACTCATCAACACAATGCTCTCGTTACCAAGGCCTCGAAGATACAATTTTCTCTCGCTACAATCTACCCACGCTTGATGTTCACAGAGCCAGTCTAAACCCAATATAACATCAAACTCATGGATCGGTAAAGCCAATAGGTTGGCCAAAAAAGGAACCCCTTGAATCATTAAGGGACAGTTCTCGCACACAAGGCTTACAGTGACACAATCACCCAATGAATTTGCGACAGAGATTCTCGATGCTATAGGTTCACTAGACATCGCATGCTTCTTAACTAACTCAGTGCTTATGAAGGAATGAGTAGAAACAGGATCTATCAATGCATGTAAAAAATAGGAGTACAATTCAATGATACCTACAATGACGTCAGGCTCATTTTCCTCCTCCATGCTCTTCACATTATACATCTGAGTAGGAGCCTTGGATATATTTACTCGGTGCCTTTCCAGAGCCACTAGGTCTCCCTGTAGCTCTCAATAAACCTTGCCTCAACCTCTTACACCAGAAGGATTGAGTAGGGGTTGCATTACTTCTCGGTGTTGCAGTAGACTTGGTGGCACCAAGATGACAATCACTGATGAAATGACCTTGTTCTCAATAATAGAAGCATGCTCCAGTCTACTTATAACACTAACCCACTGGATGTCGTTTCAAGCAGTAGTTGCAAACTAGATTCTATGAACTTCAGTTGGAGCCTCTAGTGCTTTCAATTGAGGCTATCTTCACAGAAGATTGCGTTATGGTCTAAGATCTCTCGATATTCCCAGTACGGGAAGGCTGAGGGTAAGCATTCTGCTTAGGGCCTTGATGCCTGCCCTCCTTGATCCACTTGGGAGGCCGATAATCATCTCTGAATCTCTTTTTAGACTTGCTAGATCCACCGATCTCTGAGCCCTCTGTGCAGTTTTGGTGGCCTTAACTCGATTTACAAGGTCTTGAAAGTTAGTGATGCCCAAGGCAGTAAACATAGGGCGTAGCTTGTCACTAATCCTGGCAATGAACATCTTGCACTTGTCTTTCTCTTTACAAATGTATTCTGCACCATATCGACAATACTTACAAAAGTCATGGATGTATTGCTCGATGGGTCAGCTACTTTGCTTCAGATGGAGGAAGATGTTGTGCCTTTCTGTGAGATAGTACTCGCTAATGTACTTCTTTCGGAATTCTTGAAGAAAGAACTCCCAAGTGATGGTCTCTTTAGGAACAATGAGTATAGTGGTCTCCTACCACTGGAGTGCTTCATCCCCTAACAGTGCCAGGGCGCACTTCAGCTTGTGCTCATCAAAACACTATAATTGTTTATTTAGGAATTTTAATGTATTATTCAGCGAATATTCTACAATCTAAGGATTGTCATCATCCTACCTAGTGAAAAGTATATGCCCGAAGCGATGCCAGCTTATCAATAAAGGTATGAGCATACTGGACAGCAGGCTGAGTAGGTGGCACTATTTGTTCAGCTCTTATCAAGGTCATAAATTGTTTGATCATGTTAGCCATGTTTCGATAACACTAAGCTTTAGCATTAGGCAACTCTGGCTCGACGTTCTAAGGTGGGTGATTAGTTGGATTTGGTGGGTCTCCCCCTACTTCCTCGCCGTTCGACGAGGAACTGGTAGCGGGCTCATCTATGTGAGCTTCATTAGTTCTAGACATATCTATCTCATAAAGAGATCAGATTAGTCGAGAAGTCACAATATACACAATATACAACTCCTAGGTGGTAAAGTAGCACAATAAAAATGTAATAGGATTTGGTTTAGTCCTAGAATCGACTAATCTCTGGCTCTAATACCACAAATAAACACCCCCTTCGCGGCCTAGTCGGGAACCGGGTCGGAGAATGCTATTGATGAACAAAACGATGATCGGTGCGATAAAATCGTAGCAATGCATATCTCTTCATCATTATTATACCTTTCAATCATTACTAGTATCAATATTAGCTCGATTTATCCAATGGGAACAATAATTTGCCAATTATGACCAATTTATAATTTCTATAAGTTTTACAGACGAAACTATAAATCTAGTAATTTAGAGGTAATTTTCTGTAATTAACAGTACCAAAATAAAATTTACTTTAGTAACAGTAAGCTTGTAAATTTTCATATTATTCCGATAACATTTACCTATTCAATTAGACTATACAACATTCAGTGACCAATCTATAAATAATGCAAAACTGCAATTTAAGTCTTTTAACATAATTAACTACCACTGTATCGATACACGTTGGGGCCGTACTGATACGGGTGTACATAATTTAGAACCCATAGAAACTGTCAAGTCCCATTTCGATACAGGTGGGACTGTATCGATATGGGTTGACCACTTTGACTTGCTAATTGTGGTCTTATAACTGTAATAACAGTCATAATGTATCGATACTCCATCATGCCATCTCGATACGAGAATACCCAGATTCACTTCTAACTTTCATTGACCAATGCTCATTTCGATTCAGATGGGACTGTACCGGTACAGGTTGACTAGAGTTAACATGTTTCAAAACACCCTAAGACCGTATCGATACAATTAAATTCACAATCCTTTCCACCAAAACTCATATCAATACACTTCAAACCTTTATCGATACGCTATTGTTAACTCATGATTTATCTGGCCAAATATGTAAGGCTGTATCGATACAGCTTGACCTGCATCGGTACGCCATGTACTGTAATGTCAATTTTCTTCTGGTTTTTAGTCCATTTGACCTAGCAAACATTTTCCAAATGCAATGAACCTTTACCAACAGTATTTCAATACTATATTCTGCTTGCATGCAGAATTTTAGGGTCATTTGAATTCGTTTACTAGGTTTTCACATTTTAGTGCCAAATATGCATATTTAGCCATTTTTAAGCTATACCAAAAAGCCTTTTAGAGCCTTAAACACTTTTACATGCCATGCATAATACAAACATATCAAAAGGGCCATAAATAACTAGTTCAACTACTTTGTGACCATTCTAGGAGTTCGTAGAGGCAAAACACATTACTTGGGCTTGAAGTGACTTGTCAACAACGTCGAATCTCTGACTTCCAATGATGAAATCCTTAACCTGAAATGTAGGAAACGACATGCATTCGGCATACATTCCCTAGTGAGGTAGTCGCAACTAATTACTTTATCGATGAAATGCATTCCAAATCATGTCTTGACAACAACAATGACAACAATAGGTCCATATTTCAACAATAACCCTTGGATCGATTCAGGATAGTGGATACGCGAATCCCTACGCATCGCCAAATTAATGAATGATCTAGTCCCTCTGCCACGCCAATATGACCAACATCACAATACATCCCTCTGCCTCACCAAATCAATATAGGTCGTAGCCCAAGGACCGTAGTTCACTCGTATACTGAGCTCATGAATTCTATGGCATGCCAGTTGTATCCAAATTCCTTTCGAATCCAAGGTCTGGTGACAATAGCAATGGTTGGTGTTCAATAGCAATGACAATACTCAATATATATTCAATGTTTCAATATCAATGAGCAATGTTTCAATATCAATGTTCTATAACATTATCAATGACATTAGAAACATTTCAATGATCTAAATGATGATATCGATAGCTAGTGATTCATTTGCAATGTTTCGATGACAATAACAATGTCGACACCAACAATCCATGGCAATGGCAATAACAATGGCAATGTCAATGCTCTATCATCAATATCCTATAGTTCCATGATTCAATGATAATAACAATGATAATGACATTAACAATACCCAATAACAATGATGCTATCTATGTTCGATGTTCATTAACAATGACGTTAACAATGACAATGCTTAATACTCGAGGCGATAACTTACTGATGCTTACCACAATATTCGCTAAGCGGTTCGATGCAATATTTCTTAGTGATGAGGTTAGCAATGACAATTTCATTAACAATGAAGTTGGGAAAGGCACCTAGCCTAATCCCGAGACTCTGACTACGCTCACCTTGATAATTTAAAGCTTATACGGCTCTCAGAAAGCAATCCCTTTGTTTGTAGCTTTCAGTGGAGACAATGGATGCTCTCTATCAATTTCTTGAGCTAAGTAAACAATATGTTTGCGTTAGAATCAGTATTACAATATTGAAATCAATATAACAATATCAAAATCAATATCTAAACTCAAAATATACAATATCTATGAATTATCCATGAATGTTAAAAACCTAGCTTGTGATTACTCTCAAATTCTCCATGGATTTCAACAATTGTTTGGGGGATTAAGCTTACCCGATATAGGAATGTTTTGATAACAATAAACTGAAGAAAACTTAAGCTTTTCAACCCTCAACAATGGAGGTGCTTGCTTGAAAGACGATGAAGATGAAAGGAGAGGTACTTGCATGTTTTAGAAGGTAAGTTTTCTATCCTTTTTCATTTCTTTACTCCAATTCTTAATTGGAGTTTTCCTTCAAGTGAAGGAATCCCTTTAGATAGTCCCACGTGTGTGGGGATTATAATTGAGGAGTGGCTAATCGCAAGGTTAGTCGCTGAACTCTTAATTCCCTATGCTTATACCCCTAAACTTTTAATTTCTATAATTTAGCCACTAAACAAGTTTTCAATACTTTCGTTAAGGCCTATAGACAATAATTTGGCTTAATTGGAGTCCCATATTAACACCTTTGACCTCACGGTCAAAGTTAATATAATATTTGGACAATTCTAATGTAGGGTTTTCATTCGCCGAATCCTAATTTTGACTAGGCCAGATTTTGGGGTGTTACATCCTAGCCGTCTGCTGCCACCCATTACTGCCCACACTACCACTGAAACCCCCAAATCAGACCCTTAAACAAGTACCCTAAAAATCCTAAATAAAACCCTTAAAAATTATCCACCGCCCAAAATATCCCTTCTGTTACACCGCCCTACTTTGCAGCCACCGCCCATAATCATCCTTGTCATCCTCTACGTGGCCGACATTAAGCACCTCTCCCTCCTTTAAATGGAGCGACCTACAAACAAAGAAAGAGAAATTTCTAGAGTGTAAAAACCAAGAGAGATTAGAACAAAAAAACCAAAAAACAAGATCAAAAGAGGATTCAAACCAAAATACAAGAAAAAAAGTAAAAAATATATAAAACTTTTCATTTTTCGCAGATCTAAGATATTAGGAGGGGTTTAGGAAAAAATGACCTTAAATCTGGTTCTAGGAACCAAAACCGATCCCAACTGGTCTTTTGCATGAACTTCGACCATCGTTCGCGGTGATTCTCCACCGCTGGCGAACGACAACCCACAACGATCGTTGAGCAGACGAGAGCGGAAGATAGAGAGAAGAGGGAGAGAAGTGGAGAGAGCTGAGAGAGTGTTTGAGATTTTTTTTAATCCAAAGAGAACTAATGATTTTTTGTCAAAAATTGGGTATTTAAACCCTTTTCCAAAACGATATCGTTTAGGCTTGTAACCCACACGCAGACCCGACCCAGATATGAGGATATGCGCATTTTGAAGAATGGGGAAGTTGCAGATTCGGTCCCTCCGTTCATGTATCTAAATTTTTTATCCTTCAATTTGCGTTTTCTTTCATTCTGTTCATTATTTTTTTATTCTCTATTGTTATCACTAATATATATACGTATGTATGGTAATACATTTTACTATAAATGTTTAACTAATATTATATATATATATATATGTTAAATAATAAATGCTATATATATTTAACATAAACGACATATATATATATATATATATATATGTATGTATGTATTAAATAATATATAAGTATGTATGGTAACACATTATATATGTTAACTAATGTATATGAATTATTCTATATATGTTTAAGTTTTATATATGTATATTAATTAATATGTTTTTACCTTTCATATTTATTTTGTATTCCTTATTTGTTTTATATTTTTACCTAGTATATTAAATATATCTTTTCATATACACATATATTTTATATTCACTACTTTTAACTAAATTTTAAATTAAAACCTTTTATTAGGGATTCTCGTGAAAAATGTACCTCGAACATAAGTGTGCCGCTTTCTGTTAATCTCTATTACAAAATAACATTTTAATTCTAAATTATAATTTTCAAAACAAGTTCCCTTTCTTCAGGAATCTGACGGAAATTATGCCCCGAGATTAGGGGTGTAAATTCCTTTCATACAAAGAAATATTTTTTAAAATATTTTTTAAAAATCTTAAATTGAATTTGAATTATTAGTTTCCATCATTAAGACACTAAATAATCGACCAAGTACCAATTTTGGGCGTTGTAGGGGTGCTCATCCTTCCCCACACGTAACTGACTCCCGAACACGTTTTTTTGGTTTCGTAAACCAAAAATCGTTGTTTTAATAAAATGAAACAAAAACAGGTTTTTATTAAAATAACATGGTTTTCAGGTGATCCAATCTCACCTAAATTAAAAAGATTGGTGGCGACTCTATCCCAAATATTTTTTTTCGTAAAAACGCGTCAAGCACCACCGTAGGTGGGATTGTTGTTATAGCTTGGCGACTCCACTAGGGACCTTTATTTTTTTGAAAGAGTCGAGCCATCAGTCGATTACTTTTTGTCTTAATGAGTGAAAATTATAAATTTGATTTGATTTATTTTGTGATCCCTTCCTTTTGTTTTTGAAATTTTTACAAAAAAATTTTAAAATTTATTTTCTTGGTTTTTTATATCATGTGCTCTACACCCGAGCTCAGTCCCTTTTAAGTGGGAGTGAGAAGCTACACCTTAGTGAGGTATCGCCTCCGTGCAGGATAGTGGATTACTTTCGAGATATATTTGTACCTTTGTCTTTATGAGATCTTTATCTTTATGTAGACCTAGGGAAATGTATCCTCCCAAATTGATGCCCTAGCGACAGTTCGGGTATTTTTACTTTAGAACCTAAACCTCATGTAGTGAACCATAGCAGCCTTCCTTATCTAGAGCCATACCGAACCTCTTCTCGTTTAGAGAGTCACCCTATAAGTGCATAATGGAGAGAAATGTTTTTTTTTATTTCAATTATGTTCTTTAATTTTGGCATTATTTATTATTTCACAATATTTTGATATGTTTATTTATGTAAAACAAGTAAGAGGGTAGAAAAGAATGTTCGGGTAGGATCCGCCTTTTTTTAGCACATGCGGGTAGAAAGCATGATTGGGTAGGATTTCTCTTATTCAAGAAAAATATGTCTACTTATAGGTTCTATACCCTTTTCAATTTTTTGCAATAAATTATTGATTATTTAATTCGTAGTATCTTGCTTTATTCTGTTGTGCCTTGTATTAACATATCATATTGCATAATTTATATCACATAATATTGTATAATCATTTCTTGGTCAAGCTTCTTATTCTTAGAGAACTTGGATTGCAATGATTTTGGGGCATCCAATCTGGTCGAGTCAGCATTGGTTTTTCACTCGAAGCAAGGCTAAAGAAATGGATGGACATTTGGAAAAGGTTGAAAAAGCGTACGAAGATGTAAAGAATGCCATGGAGTAAAACCATGGAAAGGTGCAACAAGCAACTCGCGAAGAAGGATTGACCAGATAACTGCGATGTGCACAGGAAAAGACCCTAAAAGGGGAAAAGGATTGACCATTAACCTTAGTGCTCTACAAAAGTCAGAAAATACTTTTGACAAGACACTTCTGCAAGTGTCTTATTCAGTTGAAAAGCAACAAGGTCCTCATGCTGGATCTTTGTCACATAAAGGAATTAATAACCATAGTGAGTAAACTGTCCCTGATCCTAATGAGGATGCTAAAATGAAGATCGAACTACCTAAGTAGTTTGAAGAATGGTGTCAGCAACATGAAGAAATGTTTAAAATTATAGAAAGGTCGGATGCAAGAAAATTGAGTCTGGTCCCTAATCTGGTGTTACCTCTGAAGTTCAAAATGCTAGAGTTTGAAAAGTTTGATGGAACAAGCTCTCCATCTGCTTACCTCACCATGTTCTACCGAAAGATGACGGGGCATGTTGATAATGAAAAGCTTTTAATTCACTATTTTCAAGATAGTTTAAAAGGGTCTACTGCCAAGTGGTGCAGCTAGCTTAGACGAGACAAGATACAATCATGGAAGGATCTGGCTAAAGCCTTTACAGAGCAGTACAAACATATAACAATCATTGACCTAGACCGTTTAACATTGCAAAACATGAAAAAGAGGCCTAACGAGAACTTTAGACAATATGTGCAAAGGTAGAGGGATGTTGCAGCGCAAGTACAACCGTTTCTACACAAAATGGAGATAATGCCTACTTTTTTTAGAGCCCTAGAAGATCTATTCCTAAAATATATACTGGGAAATACAACCAAGAACTTTGAAGACCTTGTGAAATCAGGTGAACTCATAGTAGAAGCCATTTGACAATGGAAGATCATAGATTCTAGTAGTGCGGTCCTTGGAGAAGAAAGTAGATCAGTGGTTCATATTTCATGGTCTTATCCATCCCATCAACCTTAGTCCTCGCACCAATCAAACTACTCGTACTCACGTCGACCTACAATGTTTCAAAAACTTGACCATCCAATTCCGATAACATATACAGAGTTGCTTTCGATGCTTGTTGAGAAAAACTTGTTAGCCCCGGTTCAGTCTAAACCAAAAGAGCCTCCTTACACAGAAGGCTATGATATTAATGTTGTGTGTGATCATCATCTAGGAAGCATGAGCTACACTACTAAGAATTGTGGAGTCCTGAGAAACAAGGTGCAAAATCTGATTGAAAATGGCACTATAAAATTTAACAATGGAGTCCTAGACGAATTGATAATGAGATAGTGTTAGATATGTCTGATCTGTAGACAAGGCTTTAAGAAATCTTTTTCGTTTAAATCTCTTTTTGAGTAATGTTAGGAACAAACCTTTTGCCTAGGCCCGGAGGCAAAGTGGAATCTTTTGTAAGGGCGTGTATGCGTTTGTTTTTAATGAATGATGCATCTCTACAAATTTTATTAAAGTTTAACTTATTCATATGTCATGATTTTCCATGCATATATGGATATAAGGGGGCCCTATTTCTGAAAAATCATATCTTTGAAAATAATATTCTTTGCTCATTCATATAAGCATCTTGCATGGTTGAGAAATAAAATATTTCTTACATTACCCTTTGTAGAGATTTAAAGTACAGGAACCAAAGGCAGGTGTCTACTCAGATCAAAAGTTTGAGGCCTTCAAAGTATCTAATAAAAATGATATCCGAGCCCGAGATTAAGTGGGGCATCAAAATATACTTAAGAAGATTTGATTAATGATAAATTCAATTTCCATTGAGAAGAAGAAAAGAAATGACATCAAGATCATTCAGCTCAAAAATTCGAATTCAAAATGAGAACAACAAAATTTTGGGGGCAAACTTTTGTTGGGGCAGATTTGGAACATGCATGGATCATAAGATCAAGTTGGGCTAGAAGAAAAAGACTTCCGCAAGTATCACATGCATCTCCATCCATCCTGAGGGCATACATGAAAGCATATGCATCGTTGCATCATCAAGCATGTTCATACGTCATGACATCTAGCATTGATAACTTGAAGATTTAGACAAGAATTTCATGCACCCCTGCATCATCACAAAAACATACACATACATGCCATTTGCATAAATACATTATAGGAAACTAACTTTGCATTTGTCACTCAAAGTAATTTTTTGAAATCGCGTCCCTCCATAAGGTCATTTTCCTCAAAAACAGGAGTTTCTTAACTCCTTCCTTCCATAAGGACATTTTTCTCAAAAACAAGAGTTTCTTAATTATGTCCTTCCATAAGGATATTTTCCCAAAAACAAGAGTTTCTTAACTTTGTCCTTCTATAAGGATATTTTCTTCAAAAATAGGAGTTTCTTTGAAACACCCCATCCCCGGGTTAGCCGTAACCCGGTTCGAGAGTGTTATCGGAACAAAAGCAAAGCGATAGATAGGTTACTTTTCAAACAAGTAACCTCGAATTACTTGACTTGATACGCAAGTAACCCAATCTAAACCTTTCAAGTCATACAATCCATTCAAGCAAGCCACATTAAGCAAACCAACATACATAGCATACTAATTAAGTGCCAATTTGTTCCATTTCATACTTATAACCTAAGTTACTATTATCATATTACCATTCCATTCAAATTACATACATCATTCAAACAACAAACACAAGTGTGGCATACTTCACTTTAAGTTACTATCAAACATGTTTCAACTTTCATCCTTATTACAATTTCCATGTACCTTATTCGATTTACACTAGGTGTTCACTAAACATGCTTTAACTAGCTTACTTGCATCTCAAGAAACTACTTAATCAACCAATTACCATGATTATTGCAAGCATCCAACTTACAAACTTACTACATTTTTCATGCATCTATTCGAACAACATGTAAGTTGTAATTACATTTCAATTATTTCTTTACAATCAAGTCATCCCATTTCATAGCATACATGGCTTATACATTGTAAATGCATGCTTAAACATACCTTATCTCCAATTGCCACATAGCCGAATCATGTCAATAGACATAGGAACAAATGCATGATCATACAACATTAATCTAACATTCAAATTAAACAAGATTCAACAAACATTGGATTTCCATCACAAAATGCATATCATCTACTTCATATATACATATTATCATGGTTCATACACAAAGATTAAGTCATCCAAATAGGTTACATAATAGGCCCATCAAAACATTATACAAACTAGTCTTAAACACATATTCAAATGCACGATCAAGGCTTCCTATTACAAGTTCTAGTGCCACCAAACTAGGAGTATACAAAGAGTATGAAATCATACTTTCAAGATTTCCTCAAGCGTTGCTTCAAACCCAAGATATCCTCTTGAAGTAATCATTAATCTGTTATAGGAAAAATGAAGAGTAGAGTGGTAATTACAATATATGTACTTAGTGTGGTACCACTAAATCTAGTCAATTTCCATGCATATAAGTCCAAGTTTTTCAAGTATTTCAAAGAATCAACACCATCACCATAAATCATGTACCATTCGAATTGCAAGGAAGAAAACATAGGCAAGTTTCACATATCACCCATTCAATCATAGCAACATCCATCATGTAATCATAGCATATCATTCGAACACCTTGCTTAGAAGACAAGCAACAAACATCATAATACACATGTACCATTCAATCATCTTGCTTAGGTGACAAGAAATCAAAAACTCTAATCACCCATTAGGCATTCATACACAAAGCCATCATCTATACATTTCTTTCTTGATAAGTAACTAGTTATACATCCATTCATGTGTCTACTTTCAAAGCAAGGAAGTTCATACAAGTTTCTTACAATACAAGCAATGATTATTTGAATTATTAAGTCATCTTTCAACATCCTTGGTAAGTAGCTTACTAGATAATCAAATCTTAACAATATGCACCGAAGTGCCAATATGCACTGTAGTGCCAATATGAGCTCAAGATTCTAAGGCATGCCCTCTTATCTATCCAAACTAGCTACCAAGGTTGTTGATTATCCATTTCATTCAAGCTTTATACAATTCTTTATTCAATACAAGTTTATGCCATTCAAAGGCCAAGCCCTTAGGCTTATGGAGTCTTACTCCCAATACAAAACTATCCATGCCATTCGAATGGCATGAATACAAGTAGTACCATTTTTCATTTCATTTCAACCAGCCATGTATAACAATCACAATTACATACATATGTATGCAATGTGCATACCTTATACTCCAAGCAAGCATGCCATTTCTTACCTTTGGCATAAGCAATGCAACATGACATACATTTCATTACATTTGCTTAACACCCAAGTAAACACAAGATCATGGCATCAAACAAGTTGTCAGCACCGAAGTGCTAATATGCACCGAAGTGCCAATATGCACCGTAGTACCAATATGCACCAAAGTGCCAATATGCACCGTAGTGCCAATATGCACCGTCCTGCCAATATGCACCGTAGTGCCAATATGAGCTCAAGATTCTAAGGCATTCACTCTTATCTATCCAAACTAGCTACCAAGGTTGTTGATTATCCATTTCATTCAAGCTCTATACAATTCTTTATTCAATACAAGTTTATGCCACTCAAAGGCCAAGCCCTTAGGCTTATGGAGTCTTAACTCCCAATACAAAACTATCCATGCCATTCGAATGGCATGAATACAAGTAGTACCATTTTTCATTTCATTTCAACCAGCCATGTATAACAATCTCAAACATATGCATATGTATGCAATGTGCGTACCTTATACTCCAAGCAAGCATGCCATTTCTTACCTTTGGCATAAGCAATGCAACATGACATACATTTCATTACATTTGCTTAACACCCAAGTAAACACAAGATCATGACATCAAACAAGTTGTCATACATTTCATTGTTCCCTTAATTAGCCAAATATGCTTTAGGCCATGTTACATGGCATTGACATTGCATTAAGACATTAACAATGTTGGTTAGGACCTAAGTCCCAACCCTAAGGATAGTTACACTCACAATACTCCTAGCAATTCAAGTGTCTTGAATCCAAATCCCTTTGCCTCTAGCTTTGGGATGTCCACTCCTATCCACTTCTTCCCCAATTTCATGTCCTTGATCTAGCAAGCATAGCACATACACATTTCATCAAAACAAGCACAATATACCACACAATCATAGTAGAAATGTTACCACAGTATACCTAACATTTAGCTACTATTTTTATACTTCCTTTTAAGCATTTCTTACTAATTCATCTCAACATTGTTATTACTTCATTTTAAAGCATAATTGGACATGTTACAATTTCCCAAAACAATTTTGGAAATAGTTTGTTACTAGGTGCAAAAATAGTCCCAAACTGCCCAAGACACTACTGCCTGGCAGTTTTCACATTGTCCCTTTAAATGTTCATATCTTTTAATCCGTAAGTCAGAATTTCGAATGCTATTCACTGTTGGAAAGATAACAAAATTTTATATAAGACCATGTAATACTTGAATTTTAGTTCTTATCCAATTAATACAGTTTATTGTTCAAAGACAGGGCATTTACACTGCCTGGACAGTTTGCACTGTCCAGCAATTCCTATTTACAGTTTCAAGCATAGGACCCAGTTTTCAGTTATGTTTTCACCTAATGAAAATATACATTCTAAGGATGATGTCATTAAAATTTCAGCCCTGAATTCAATCTATACAATTCTTGGTGAATTTTCAAAGTGACTGCCCAGAACCGAGCAATTCTGGACAGATTGCATGTAATCACATTTTAATTCCTTAAATTCATTTTAACCAATGTTTTGGTCCTATAATTCATTCATATGATATCCTAAACATGTTAATTCATTATACAAGGCTTCCAAAATAGAGTAGGTTGGTTATAATGCCAAATCTTGCATATTTACTCAATTTCAATTGCACAAAACAGTTTGTATGTTACATAACTATGTTCATACTTTCATCTTCCATTTCCAGCATTGTTTGTTAATATTTCAATTTGTTTAACACCTTCTTTACAATATCTAATCATGATCATAATCAATTCATTAACTCTATAGCTCAATTTTAAGTTCTATTCATCCAATTCTCACTTCAACATCACAATTCAATTTTCCAGCAACCTAGCTTATTACACTAGCATAAACACATAATTTCCAGCATTGTACCTAGTGTTCATTCTTCAATTTTGCATGATTCTACAATCATTTAATCATCTAATCACATATTCAATATCTAATTCAATCTATAATAATCAAAATAGTCCAATTCCACAAATATGTTTGCCTAATCAATTGAACACAAGTAGAATCATACTTACTTTGCTTCTAGCTTTAATTTCAATGAAAAATCACTACACATGCAAGCTAAATTTCTTCTTCAATGGCTGAATTTCCAAGCTTTCTCTCTCACTTTCCTTTCTCTCAACTTTCGGCCAAATGAATGAAGAAGATGATGACATTGTGATTATCCACATTAGTGGATTTAGGATTTTGCTAAACTAACCTTAGTTAGTAACTAATCATATAATTAGTCAGGGGCAAATAAGAGAATCATAGAATTTATCATGCAAGCCTAATCTTTCTTACTTAATTCAAATTGGTCCTTTTTAATTTGATCACTTATTTCATACATTCTTTCAATTAGACCTTTGGCTATTCAATTTAGCTTAATTCTAGATTCAATTAAGCTATCAACTTATGCAATTTGATTCCAATACTTCTAAGCTAGGATTTGGGTTGTTACAATTCTCCCCCCTTAAATTAAATTCATCCTCGAATTTACCTGAATTGAATAGGTGAGGATATTGCTTCCTCATGACTTCTTCATATTCTAGGTTGCCTCTTCCACCTTATGATTTCTCCATAAGATCTTAACAAGGGGAACAATCTTGTTCCGAAGCTTTCTTACTTCGCGTCAAGAATCTAAATAGGTTCCTCTTCGTAGGACAAATCGGGATTCAATTGTACCTCTTCGAGCTCAAGAATGTGTGAAGGATCAGATGGATACCTTCTGAGCATTGAAACATGGAAGACATTGTGTATTCTATCGAATTCTCTAGGAAGAGCTAGTCGATAGGCCACTGGACCAATTTTTTCAATAACTTCAAATGGTCCGGTGTATCGGGGACTAAGCTTCCCTTTTCTTCCAAATATGAGTACTTTCTTCCAAGGTGAGACCTTTAGGAATACTTTGTCTCCAATAGCATCCTATATATCTATCCTTTTCAAATCAGCATACGCTTTTTGTCTATCGAAAGCTGGCTTTAATCGATCGTGAATGATCTTGATTTGTTCTTCAGTTTCCCGAAGCAATTGAGGTCCCAATAATTTGTTTTCTCCCAATTCAGACCAGCATAAAGGAGTTTTACATCTTCTACCATATAGAGCTTCAAATAGTGCCATTTAAATAGAAGATTGATAGCTATTGTTGTCGGCAAACTCTACAAGAGGTAGGGATTTCTCCCAATTCTTCCCGAAGTCAATAACACAAGCTCGTAGCATATCTTCTAACACTTGAATGATTCTCTCAGATTGGCCATCTGATTGAGGATGAAAGGACATACTAAGATGTACTTTAGCTCTTAGAGCTTTCTGCAGAGAATTTCAGAATTGAGAAGCGAATCGAGGGTCACGATCGGAGATAATTGCTGTAGGTACACCGTGTAACTGAATCACTTCACGAATGTACAGCTCGGCAAGGGTTTCCAAGCTCATGTTCATACGAACAAGGATGAAGTGAGTAGATTTAGTGAATCTATCAACAATCACCCATACAACATCATTATTTCTTGGAGTAGGAGGAAGACCTGTGACAAAGTCCATAGTAATTCGATCACACTTCCACTGGGAAGTTCAATAGGTTGAAGCAATCCAGTAGGGACTTGATGCTTGGTTTTGAATCTTTGACATATTAAGCACTTGGATACGAATACAAAGTCCGTGATTGCAGATTTCATGCCTGGCCACCAGTATAGTGACTTTAGGTCCTTATACAAGTTAACCGATCCAGGGTAGTCGAGAAAGAACTTTGATGAGCTTCTTTCAACATTTCTTCTCTTAGTTCCTCATTGTTAGGAACACAAACTCTATCCTTAAAATATAGTAGTCCATTTAACTTGAGGGAGATGTCAGAGTTAGAATCAGAAGTAAGCTTAGACATGATTTTCTAAAGATCTGGATCAACTTGTTGGAGTTCTTTAATTCTCGAGATGAAATCGGATTGAACTTGAAGTTTAGACAAATATTTCTGACCCTTGGATAGTTGGAAATGAGCATTGATAGCTGTAGTAGCTATGAAAGCATTAACAAAGTCATTAGAATGATTTTCAATAGATTTCTTACAATGCAAGGCACTGTTTGAATTATTACTTGTATAACAAGGCATTGTTCGAATTCTCTCTCACAATCTAAGAAAGATTCAAATTCAATAGTTACAAGTATTTTAGGCACAATTCTTAATCGAATAGGTTACTTGTATTTCAAGGAATGTTCGAATAGTAACTTGTACCTGAAGGAAACTCTAAATTCATTGTTTGCAAAGCAAAAGAAGGCATGATTCAAATGAATTTAATCAAAATTCTAGATTTAGGAGTTACCCAAATATGGTCTACGACTAAGGGCGTCAACAACTACGTTTGCTTTCCCGGGATTGTAGTCGATAACCAAATCGTAATCTTTAAGTAATTCGAGCCATCTCTTTTGTCTCAGATTCAAGTCCTTCTATGTTAGGAGGTATTTGAGACTTTTGCGATCAGTATATAGATTGCATTTCTCTCTGAATAGATAATGTCTCCATATCTTGAGAGCAAATACGATAGCTGCTAGTTCTATTCCAGTGGTGGATAATTAGACTCGTATGGCTTTAGTTTACTTGAAGCGTAAGCAATTACTTTCCCATCTTGCATCAAGACACAACCGAATCCTAGATGAGAAACATCACTGTAAATAGTGAATTCACTGCCTGATTCTAGTTGGATGAATACCTGGGCATAAGTCAGAGCATGCTTAAGTTGATCGAAGCTTCGTTGTTGGCTCTCCGACCAAACGAAAGGCGTATCTTTGCGAGTAAGCTTAGTAAGACTTGTGGCAATAGAGGAAAAGCCCTTAACAAATCTTCTGAAATACCCATCTAAACCGAGAAAACTTCGGACCTCACTTACATTCTTCAGAGGTCTCCAATTTAGAATAGACTGAATCTTGCTCGGATCGACATTAATCCCTTCAGCTGAGATAACATGGCCGAGGAAAGAAACTTCTGGTAACTAGAATTCACATTTGGAGAACTTGGCATACAATTGATGTTCTCGGAGTGTTTGCAAGACAATTTGGAGGTGTTCAACATGTTCCTCCTTATTCCGAGAGTACACCAGAATGTCGTCGATGACTATGACCACAAACTTGTCAAGATAGGGCTTCAATACTCGATTCATGAGATCCATGAAATCAGCTGGAGCATTTGCTGAATGGCATTATAAGGAATTTGAAGTAGCCATATCAAGTACGAAAGGTTATCTTGGGTACGTCTTGTTCTTTCACTTTCATTTGATAGTACCCCGATCTAAGGTCGATATTGGAGAATACGACATCATCCCTAAGTTGATCGAAAAGATCTTTAATTCTGGGTAGGGGATACCGATTCTTGATGGTGATCTTGTTTAACTGATGGTAATCAATACAAAGCCGCATAGTACCGTCTTTCTTCTTTACAAACAAAACCGGTGCACCCCAAGGAGAAGTCCTAGGATGTATGAAACCTTTATCTTACAACTCTGAAGTTGCTTCTTTAATTCTTTCAACTCGACAGGTACCATTTTGTAGGGTGTAATGGACACCGGAGTTGTTCTAGGCTGAGCTTTAATCCCGAACTCTACTTCTCTGGTCGGAGGGACGCGAGGGAGTTCCTCAGGAAAAACATCAGTGAATTCAGAAACAACATGCATGCTAGGAAAACTGAAGTCAATTTCATCTTGGAGAATCATCTTAGCAAAGATTGAAGTTGGTTTCTTGTCTATTAAAAGAATGGATTCTTTCCCTAAACCCAGAGATACCGTCTCTGATTTTGGCAATCTATCCAGGCCTCGTGTTTACTTAACCAATCAAACCCCAATATCAAGTCAAATTCACAATACGGTAAGACATAAAGATCAATGGGAAAGGGTATGTTTCGAATGGTCAAGGGAGCTTGCTTGTGACGAAAGTTAATAGGTGTTTTTCCCCCTAATGGATTTGAAACTACAAGATTTTATTCAATAATTTCGGGTTTCAATTTTAACTTGTTGATCAAGGCAGAACAAACAAATGAATGGGTAGACCTCGAATCAATTAAAGCATAAGCAGGACTAGAATTTAACTCAATGGTACTTGCGATAACATCAAGAACTTCTTCATCATCTTTACCACAAATATGATACATACGAGAAGGGGCTCAAGATTCCTGATGAGTCTGAGCATTCGAATAGGGGCCCTTCTGTTTCCCCTGATTCCCGGACTAAGCTTGTCTGGGTGCTTTGTTTTAGTTAGGAGAAGTTGAGCTAGCAATTGCAGATGTTCAATTCAAAGCCTTGTTGGGATTCTGGGGACAATCCCGAATATAATGACCAGAGGCTCTACATGAAAAGCATAAATTATGTTGAACTCGGCACTAGCCAGTATGATGTTTATAACAGAACTTGCAAAGAGGGTACTGAGTAGCTTTAGCCTGATTCCTCGTGCTATCAAAAGAAACAACAGGGGATGAAGTCTTTATAACCGTTTGAAGTTTCAGAATATAACTACTCTTCTGATTAGGAGTATGGCTCGAAGAGTGTCCTTTGGAATGTTTGGACTTCTTTGATTGCCAGTGTGGCTTATCATCGTTACTGGGTCGTTTATCTTTCCAGGAGTGTCTGCTATTGCGTCTTTCTAAGGCTTTCGTCTTCGTCTCAGTAGCAATGGCCCGATTTACCAAATTTTGGAAGTCGGTAATACCCAAGGTAGTGAATATCAGGCTTAATTCATCATTTAACCCGTTGATGAACTTTCGACACTTGTCGGCCTCAGTTTTGATATATTCGGACCCATACTTACAATACTAAAAAAAGTCACTCACGTATTGCTCGATAGGTCGACCAGCTTGTTTAAGATATAGGATCATTTTCAGTGCTCGTCCAGATATTGTTCGCTGATATACTTCTTCCTGAACTCATCAATAACGAACTTCCAAGTAATAGACTCTACAAGAGCAGTCAGAGTAATAGTGTCCCACCAGCTTAGTGCTTCGTCTGCCAATAGAGCAATAGCACACTCGAGTTTATGTTCGTCAGGACATGTCAATTATTTAGTCAAAATACGAGTAGTGGCCTCTAACCTGTACTCGGCTACTTCTTGATTAGCCTTATCGGTGCCAGTGAAGGTATATGGCCGATGCTAAGCCAGCTTGTCAATAGGGGCTTAGTTTGGCACAGTAACAGTAGGATCAATTGGGTGATCTTGTTTTAGGGAAAATATGAGATGATTGAACATCTCCTTCATACTTGTAAGACGTTCTTGTTGCACAAGATTGATAGTAGGAGCTTCCTGTTGAGCAGCAGCTTAAGCTCGATGTTGAGCTTGCTGTTGAAGAGGATTCTGTTCCATCCTCACACTATCTCCTTCGTTCGAGGAGCCTACAGGACTTTCATTATCCCGACCCAATCTTGTTTCTGACATTCTAGTTCAATTAGAACAATAGGAGTTTTAGTTATCACATTTAAGCAACAACACAAGCTTATATCAAGTCTCCTAGGTGTCACAAAATCCTATATAATGCAAATAAGCTTATACAATTAACCAAAAAGCTCTGATTACAAATAAATGTAACACCCCATCCCCGGGTTAGCCGTAACCTAGTTTGGGAGCGTTACCGAAGCAAAAGCAAAGCAATAGATAGGTTACTTGTCGAACAAGTAACCTCGAAATTACTTGACATGATGTGCAAGTAACCTAATCTAAACCTTTCAAGTCATACAATCCATTCAAGCAAGCCACATTAAGCAAACCAACATACATAACATACTAATTTAGGTACCAGTTTGTTCCATTTCATACTTATAACCTAAGTTACTATTATCATATTACCATTCCATTCAAATTGCATACATCATTTAAACAACAAACACAAGTGTGGCATACTTCACTTTAAGTTACTATCAAACATATTTCAACTTTCATCCTTATTACAATTTCTATGTACCTTATTCGATTTACACTAGGTGTTCACTAAACATGCTTTAACTAGCTTACTTGCATCTCAAGAAACTACTTAACCAACCAATTACCATGATTATTACAAGCATCCAACTTACAATCTTACTACATTTTTTATGCATCTATTCAAACAACATGTAATTCCTAATTACATTTCTATTGTTTCTTTACAATCAAGTCATCCCATTTCATAGCATACTTGGCTTGTACATTGTAAATGCATGGTTAAACATACCTTAGCTCCAATTGCCACATAGCCGAATCATGTCAATAGACATAGGAACAAATGCATGATCATACAACATTAATCTAACATTCAAATTAAACAAGATTCAACAAACATTGGATTTCCATCACAAAATGCGTAGAATCTACTTCATATATACATATTATCATGGTTCATACACAAAGATTAAGTCATCAAAATAGGTTACATAATAGACCCATCAAAACATTATACAAACTAGTCTTAAACACATATTCAAATGCATGATCAAGGCTACCTATTACAAGTTCTAGTGCCACCAAACTAGGAGTATACAAAGAGTATGAAATCATACTTTCAAGCTTTCCTCAAGTGTTGCTTCAAACCCAAGATATCCTCTTGATGGGAAGAATGAAGAGTAGAGCGGCAAGTACAAGATACGTACTTAGTGAGGTAACACTAAATCTAGTCAATTTCCATGCATATAAGTCCAAGTTTTTCATGTATTTCAAAGAATCAAGACCATCACCATACATCATGTACCATTCAAATCGCAAGGAGCAAAACATAGGCAAGTTTCACATATCACCCATTCAATCATAGAAACATCCATCATGTAATCATAGCATATCATTCGAACACCTTGCTTAGAAGACAAGCAACATACATCATAATACACTTGTACCATTTGATCATCTTGCTTAGGTGACAAGCAATCAAAAACTCTAATCACCCATTAGGCATTCATACACAAAGCCATCATCTATACATTTCTTTCTTGATAAGTAACTAGTTTACATCCATTCATGTGTCTACTTTCAAAGCAAGGAAGTTCATACAAGTTTCTTACAATACAAGCAATGATTATTTGAATTATTAAGTCATCTTTCAACATCCTTGGTAAGTAGCTTACTAGATAATCAAATCTTAGCAATATGCACTGAAGTGTCAATATGCACCGTAGTGCCAATATGAGCTCAAGATTCTAAGGCATGCCCTCTTATCTATCCAAACTAGCTACCAAGGTTGTTGATTATCCATTTCATTCAAGCTTTATACAATTCTTTATTCAATACAAGTTTATGCCATTCAAAGGCCAAGCCCTTGGGCTTATGGAGTCTTAACTCACAATACAAAACTATCCATGACATTCGAATGGCATGAATACAAGTAGCACCATTGTTCATTTCATTTCAACCAGCCATGTATAACAATCGCAAACACATGCATATGTATGCAATGTGGGTACCTTATACTCCAAGCAAGCATGCCATTTTTACCTTTGGCATAAGCAATGCAACATGACATACATTTCATTACATTTTCTTAACACCCAAGTAAACACAAGATCATGGCATAAAAGAAGTTGTCATACATTTCATTCTTCCCTTAATTAGCCAATTATGCTTTAGGTCATGTTACATGGCATTGATATTGAATTAAGACATTAACAATGTCGGTTTGGACCTAAGTCCCAACCCTAAGGATAGTTACACCCAGAATACTCCTAGCAATTCAAGTGTCTTGAATCCAAATCCCTTTTCCTCTAGCTTTGGGATGTCTACTCCTATCCTCTTCTTCCCCAATTTTCTTTCCTTGATCTAGCAAGCATAGCACATACACATTTCATCAAAACAAGCACAATATACCACACAATCATGGTAGCAATGTTACCATATTATACCTAACATTTAGCTATTGTTTTTATGCTTACTTTTAAGCATTTCCTACTAATTCATCTCCACATAGTTATTACTTCATTTTAAAGCATAATTGGACAGGTTAGAATGTCCCAAAACTGTTTTGGAAATAGTTTGTTACAAGGTGCAAAAACAGTCCCAAACTGCCAAGGACACTGCTGCTTGGCAGTTTGCACATTGTCCCTTTAAATGGTCATATCGTTTAATCCGTACGTCGGAATTTCGATTGCTATACACCGTTGGAAAGATAACAAAATTGTATATAAAACCATGTAAGACTTGAATTTTAGTTCTTATCCAATTAATACAGTTTATTGTTCAAATACAGGGCATTTACACTTCCTGGACAGTTTGCACTGTCCAGCAATTCCTATTTACAGTTTCCAGCATAGGACCCAGTTTTCAGTTCTATTTTCACCTATGAAAAGATACATTCTAAGGATAATGTCATTAAAATGTCAGCCCTGAATTCAATCTATACAATTCTTGGTGAATTTTCAAAGTGACTGCCCAGAACAGAGCAATTTTGGACAGACTGCATCTAATCACATTTTAATTCCTTAAATTCATTTTAACCAATGTTTTGGTCCCATAATGCATTTCATATGATATCCTAAACATGTTAAGTCCATGTTAATTCATTATAAAATGCTTCCAAAATAGAGTAGGTTGGTTATAATGCCTAATCTTGCATATTTACTCAATTTCAATTCCACAAAACAGTTTCTATGTTACATAACTATGTTCATACTTTCATCTTCCATTTCCAGAATTGTTTGTTAATATTTCAATTTGTTTAACACCTTCTTTACAATATCTAATCATGATCATAATCAATTCATTATAGCTTAATTTTAAGTTCTATTCATTCAATTCTTACTTCAACATCACAATTCAATTTTCCAGCAACCTAGCTTATTACACTAGCATAAACACATAATTTCCAGCATTGTACCTAGTGTTCATTCTTCAATTTTGCACGATTCTACAATCATTTAATCATCTAATTACATATTCAGTATCTAATTCCATCTATAATCATCAAAACAGTCCAATTCCACAAATATATTTGCCTAATCAATTGAACACATGTAAAATCATACTTACTTTGCTTCTAGCTTTAATTTCAATGAAAAATCACTACACATGCAAGCTAAATTTCTTCTTCAATGGCTGAATTTCCAAGCTTTCTCTCTCAAATGAAGAAGATGATGACAATGTGGTTATCCACATTAGTGGATTTAGGATTTTACTAAACTAACCTTAGTTAGTAACTAATCATATAATTAGTCAAGGGAAAATAAGAGAATCATAGAATTTATCTTGCAAGCCTAATCTTTCTTACTTAATTCAAATTGGTCCTTTTTAATTTGATCACTTATTTCATACATGCTTTCAATTAGACCCTTGAATATTCAATTTGGCTTAATTCTAGATTTAATTAAGCTATCAACTTATGCAATTTGATTCCAATACTTCTAAGCTAGGATTTTGGGTGTTACATTCTTAATTTTGTCCTTCCATAAGGGCATTTTCTAAAAAACAAGAGTTTCTTACCTCCCTCCTTCCATAAGGACATTTTCCTCAAAAGCGGGGGTTTTTTAACTCAGTCCTTCCATAAGGACATTTTTTCTTAAAATAAGAATTTCTTAATTCCATAATTTTATCCTTCCATAAGGATCTTTTCCTCAAAACATGAATGTCTTAATTTAATCCTTTCTTAAGGATATTGTTTTTCTGAATACAAAATTTCCTAGTCAAATATTTTTCAAAAGATATCTTCTTAAATCAATCCTATTTTTTATTAAAGGTATTCGACCCTTTCTTAAAGGACCAAAATTTACAGGTTTGATATTCTCAAACAAGAATGAGAAAATAGTTGTCAACAAATTCTAGTATCCATGACACGAAGAAATGGGGCAAATATTTGTCTGGTGCCTTCAACCAAGAATAAACAGACAATCGTTAACATGATCTAACATCCTCGACATAAAAAATCATTCAGATCAAATATTCAGATCAAACATTCCAATTTATTATAGAGAAGTCTCACTTTGACCAAACACTTTTTAAACTTTGGCAGGTCTTATCTTCCCAAAAGAATTGTGAAGTAGATCAATAAAAAAAGTTCTATTTCCTTAAGATAGATGAGCTAAATGATCAACATTAAAGAAGAGAAGACAAGAACATCAACCAAAGAGAGAACAAGCTGCCAAAGAAAGCAGATTCAAAAAAGAGAAGAATTCAAGATACTCAGGACGTCACCTTCATGAGTAATGCTAGGACCTTTGAGACATCACCATCGAGTTTGATGTTAAAACCCTCGGTGGATCAACCAATTTGTTTCGATCCTATCTCACATATAACAAGATTCATAGCTTGATCAAAATTAAATCTCATGATCCTGTCTTCGTCAGTGGTGTAGCGGATTAAAATCTTTTTTTTAGATCTTGCCTCTCCAATAGTGGTGTAGCGGACTAACCTATCATGCATCCTTGCTAGTGTCGTAACTTGATCAACCTTTATTTTTTGATCTTGACCCTCGTAAGAAGTAGATCAATAGGCCAAGTTCTATTTCCTTAAGATAGATGAGTTAATTGATCAACATTAAAGAAGAGAAGACAAGAAGATCAACCAAAGAGAGGACAAGCTGCCAAAGAAAGTAGAGCCAGAAAAATAGTTGAATTCAATATCCTTAGGACGTCACCTACAAGAGTAATGTCAGGACCTTCGAGCCATCACCCTCAAGTTTGATGTTAAAACCCTTTGTGGATCAACCAACTTGTTCCGATCCTATCTCACACATAACAAGAGTCGTAGCTTTATCAAAATTAAATCCCAAGATCGTGCCTTCGTCAGTGGTGTAGCGGATCAAAATATTTTTTCAAATCTTGCCTCTCCTTCAGTGGTGTAGTAGACTAACCTATCATGCATCCTTGTTAGTGTCGTAACTTGATCAACCTTTATTTTTCGATCTTGACCCTTCGTCAGAAGTGTAACAGATCAAATTTTATCTCTTCAGGTCTGATCTCTCCGTTGGTGGTATAGTGGATCCCATATTTTCCAGATCTCGGCTCTCCGTCAGTGGTGTAGTGGATCAAACTTCTTTGCAATATAGTCTCTCTGTCAGTGGTGTAGTAGATCAAACTTATTTCTGATCTAGTCTCTCCATCAGTGGTGTGGTAGATCAAACTTGTTCCAGATCTCGCCTCTCTGTCAGTGGTGTAGCATATTAAACTTCTTCTAGATCTCGCCTCTCCACCAGCAGTGTAGCAGATCATCCTTCTTCCCAGTCTAGTCTCCCCATTAATGGTGTAATGTATCAAACCCTTTTCAGGTTTTGCCTCTTCGTTAGTGTTGCAGCTAGACCAAACTCTTATCGGATATCACCTCAGAATCATAGCTAGTTTCCAACTAAAAAAATAAAAAACTCAAACAAAAAGCAAAAAGAAAAAGAAAAGAAAAGAAAAAGATAAAAAGAGAAAAGAAATGAAAAATCTGTCAGGTCTTGTTTCTTCATCAGTGTTGCAGCTATATCGGATATTAGAACTTTTATCATTCGATCTTGCCTCTTTGTTAGTATTGCAATCAGGACCTTCACCCTTCAATCTTGTCTCCTCGTCGGTGTTGTAGCCGGATCAAATGTCAAAATGTTCATTCTTTGACCCTGTCTCTTTGTCAGTGTTGCAGGTGGATCAAGTTTTGCAGACCTTGCCTCTTCATCAGCGTTGCAACTGGTTAAATTTTCTCTAGGTATTGCATCGTTGTTAGAGTTGTAGCAAGCCGAACTCATTTTGTCTCCTCCAACAGATCACCATAGTTTGAAGATTTTATTTCCCCAACAGATCATCCCATTTTGAAGATTTTGCCAACAAGAGCAGTCGAACAGATCAATTGAATCTCAAGAAGAAGCGATGACCAGAAAAATAAGCCCTGACCTGACCGGAAAAAAATGGTCCTTTTTTTGTCTTTGCTCCATTGTTGCTGTAGATGCCCATTTTTTTCCAAGCCTTAAAGCCTAAATATTAATACAAACCAATAACCCAATAATAACCCATGCCCAATACATACCCAATAACTTAAATATAACCTAATACCCTTTGCAATCCAATTACCATACCCAGGCCCAATAGATAACCCAATCAGCCCATTACCTAAACTATCCAAACCTAACCATAATTTGAAAACCCCAACCACAGCCTCCTTTTCAGCTGCCCTCGCTTTTCACTCTTGCAGCACTGAAATCCCCAAATCAGACCCCTAACCACTACTATAAAAATCCTAAATAAACCCTTAAAAACTATCCACTACCCTACTTTGCGGCCACCACACAAAATCATCCTTGTCATCCTCTACGAGGTCGGCATCAAGCACCTCTCCCCTCCTTTAAATTGAGTGACCTACAAACAAAGAAAGATGATTTTTCAGAATCAGAAAAAATTGAGAGAGATTAGAGAGATTCGGACAAAAAAACCAAAAAACAAGATCAAAGAGGATTCAAACCAAAATACAAGAAAAAGGTAAAAGAATATATAAAAACCTTTTAGTTTTCTCAGATCTAAGAGATTAGGAGGGGATTTAGAAAAAATCGATCTTAAATCCAACTTTAGGAACCGAAACCGCACCAAACCGGCCTTTTACATGAAGTTCAATCACCATTCGCGGCGATTCTCCGTCGCCGGCGAACGACAACCCACGTTGGCCGTTGAGCAGACGAGAGCGGAAGACAAAGAGAAGTGGAGAGAGTTGAGAGAGTGTTTTAGAGTTTTTTAATCCAAAGAGAACAAATTGTTTTTTTGGCAAAAATTGTGTATTTAAACCCTTTCCAAAGCGACGTCGTTTAGGCTTGTAACCTGCACGCAAACCCAACGCGGATATAAGGATCTGCGCATTTTGAAGAGTGGGGAAATTTTAGATTCGGTCCCTCCATTTATATATCTTTAATTTTTTGTCCTTCAATTTACGTTTTCTTTCATTCGGATCACTGTTTTTTTATTCTCTATTATTATCACTGATATATATATACGTATGTATGGTAATACATTATACAATAAATGTTTAACTAATATTATATATATGTGTTAACTAATAAATGCTATATATATTTAACATAACCGGCATATATATATACATACATACATACATACATACATACATACATATGTATGTATGTATTAAATAATATATAAGTATGTATGGTAATACATTATATATATGCTAACTAATATATATGAATTATTCTATATATGTTTAAGTTTTATATATGTATATTAATTAATACGTTTTTACCTTTCATATTTATTTTGTATTCCTTATTTGTTTTATATTTTTACCTAGTATATTAAATATATCTTTTCATATACACATATATTTTATATTCACTCATTCTAACTGAATTTTAAATTAAAACCTTTTATTAGGGATTCTCGTGAAAAACATACCTCAAATGTAAGGGGTACCGCTTTTCGTTAATCTCTATTACAAAATACCATTTTATTTCTAAATTATAATTTTCAAAACAGGTTCCCTTCATTCAGGAATCTAGCAGAAATTATGTCGCGTGTGTAAGGTTGTAAATTCCTTTCATACAAAGAAATATTTTCTAAAATATTTTAAGGGATCACAAATCACAAATTAAATTCAAATTCTTAATTTCCATCATGAAGACACTAAATAATCGACCAGATACCAATTTTGGGCATTGTAGGGGTGCTCATCCTTCCCCACATGTAACTGACTCCAAACCTGTTTTTCTGGTTTCGCAGACCAAAACTTGTTGTTTTAATAAAATGACACAAAAATGGGTTATATTAAAATAGCCGTGTTTTTTAAGTGATCTAATCTAACCAAATTAAAAAGATTGGTGGCGACTCCATCCTAAATATTTTTTCATAAAAACATGTCAAGCACCACCGCAGGCGGGACCTTTGTTACATCGATCTATGATTAAGATCATTCAAGTTAACAATGAATCATTGTTTAATAATCTTTAAACTTTCATGTTGTACTATTTAATATCAAGACTTATTATCTAGGATTACCAACTCATCAACACATATCACTACCAAACATGTATCTTTAGCAACAAGCATTCAATGCTTATGCCTAACACAGCTTCACCTGCAAGCAATCATTTGAACATCATATCTAACTTAGCATAAGCTATCATGAAGCTTAATAGATTGTTTACAAAAGGTGATAGTCACCTTGGATTACTAAGATCAAATTATTTCGAACCTTAAACCAAACCTAGCCAGTCACATATAACTTTCGCATAGTAATACCAAATACAAAGTTCATTGACATCCAACCATTTGCTTATTTTAACCATTAAACTAGTCATTCGAACTACACCACTTTTATTTAGTGTTTAACACATGATAATATTTATGTATCAGCTTGCAACACACATGATATCAAGGTGATCTATCAACTTAAGGCTCCTATAGATATTTAACAACCACACAATCTCACTTACTATTACATCGTATAAAGAAAGCAACAACCATGAGCTAATTAAAGGCCCATTACAAAAATTTGGATACTTAATAAACTTATACACATATATAGTTAAGATGGAGTCTAAATGCGTTATGCAACTTAAGAACTACGTGCCACCATCTAGGAGTTTTAAATATATTAATTCAAATCATACTTAGATCCTTGTGATCAAGTCCAGGCTTGAGAGAAGCTGAAGGCACATTACCCTGAAACGCATTGAAAGGATAGAGTAAGCATAAGCTTAGTGAGGTAGCTCAAAGCAACTAAAATACATGAATCAAAATTTCTACATTAGAACTCTATTCTTTCTCAAGTTCAATTGATCTAAGCAAGTAGCAAGCTTGATCAATCACAACCCATTTACTTATTGAGTTCAAAAATGGCATTATTATTAAGCATCTCAAAACAACATAAATAACACATTAGTCCGAATACAAGTCCCTTTTTAACTACAAGGTTTCAAATGTGACCTTTTTCCTTAAACCAGTCATAGACATACCAATAACATACTTGCTAGTATTGCTTATTGCACAAATCATCGAGTAATAGATTAGAGTAGCTTATGCTTCACTAATTTTTTACACATATCTTCACATAAGCATATATTACTTGCCACTTAAGTTATTTATTAGGACTTAGCATAGACATGAATTTTCCTAACATATGGGATATCAAACTTGGCATCTCAAGTGCAGGTTGCTTAACATATAAGATTCCAAACATATACATGTTAAGGTATTTGAACAAATCTTGTCCATTTAAGTATTCAAATCAATCAATATTATATATATATATTTGAACAACTCTTAACCATTGAATATTCAAACCATTCACAAGTGTGTAGGCACATTAATAAAACGTATCTATTCCCCCAAAAGACACTCAATATTCAAAAGATACATTTTTCTTATTAGGCAGGTCATTGTCATAATTCCTTTATTTAACTTATAAACTTTCTTGATTTCTTTTGATCATAACCTAGTAGTACATAAATTACTTATCATAGAAGTCATCAAATAATAAGTACCACAACTTAAGTTTCTTGGCATGAAAGATATAAAACATATCATATCTTGAACACGAGTTACTTGACTCGTAGGATATCAATCATAACATATCAAAGGCATATGATATTTGTTTCTTAAGTTATCAAATAGATTATTTGTTAGAATTGCAAATTTCTTTATTTTAAGTTTAATATAGCCTAGAGAATCAACAGCCTAGGTACACGAATCCCCAACCAACTTTTGCCAAATAAAATGGTACTCGTAGTACCAGTCAATCCCTCCTACTATCGCCAAGTGACCACAACACATCCCTCCTACTATCGCCAAATAAAGATTGTAGTCCACCCCAAACACGAACTCTATAGACTCTATGGCATGCCAACTCTACCTAAGACTAACTCAAAACCATGGCTTTCATATTTATCCAAACTTATAGAAATAGAGTTGAGCTTAACTCCTTATTCAGATAATCAGATATCTTATCACATTGCTTGACTTATCAAGCCCATATACAAACATAACTTCCATTATGAGCACAGCTCTAAAGTCTTTTAATCAGAAGAACATTTCATAGTTCTTATTGGAGGTGAGCATAGCTTCCAGATTCATATGCTTACAAAAGCAAGGCTTATACATATCATATCAATGTTTTTTATTTTATTTTATCGAATCAAGGGCAAAGTGAGCAAAGCTCCACAGTCAGACTATCATATAGACCGACTTTTTTTTCTTTTCATAACAGACATGTATTAGGTTTATGAGTTTCCAAATGTATCATTTCTCCTAATCAAATAGTAGTGTAACAAAGCTTATCAAACATGTACCATGTATAGATTTCATTGCAAGCACATGAACAAGTTCAAACAAAGCATATCATGATCAAGTGTTACATACCATCATACTTATCATTTAGAGACTTACCTTAAGTCCAAGCTTGCTTATGCATATTGTAATCCAATATAGATTAATAAAATAAAATCAACAAGAAATGCTCGGGATGGTTACTAGCCTATCCCGAGACTTTAAACTACACTCACAGTTTGTTTTAAGCTAGATTAGCTCCCGAATTAAAGACCCCTTTTTGCTTATCTCCTATTTGGTCTAATTTTACCTTTATCGCTTCAACTCCCTCTTGCTCTAACATAACAAAGAATTCATATAAGCAAAACAGTCCCAAATGCCTATATTCACACACATATAGTTACAAAGCAGTCCACCCACTTCTATATCAAAGCAAAACAATCCTTAATATGTATATTTTCAAATGCATATTCGCCCAGCAATCCACTAACATCTATTTTACTACATACTAGTCCTTTAACATACATGATTTCATTTATGCACTCACAAAATAGACTACACATTTGCATACATAGTCAATTACATCAAAACAACCTTTATGCTCTCATTCATGCACAAAACAGTCCCAATTTACTCATATTCACAAATATACATACCAAAATAGTCCATATAAGCATTATTAGCTCCTTAAACTTGTAAAACAGACCTTTTATCTCTTCTCTAAGCAATCCCCTATTTTAATTTATCAATTATGTCCATTTTTCTTTTATCAAAATAACCCCAAACATTTCTTTATTTCCCCAAAACAGTCCTAGCTTCTAATGCAAAACAACCAATTAACATGTTTGTATACATTCAAATCAGTCCCTATAGGACATGAACAGCCCTTCCCATGTTTTTCACTGATCCAACAGTTTCAAAATCAATCCTCTTAAGTTCAAATCATTCCCAATTAACACATCAACCAATCTACAATTCGAGTATACAATTTAATTCTTCTTAATATGTCAAAACATACCTCAAATTAATCATTTGATCAAAATTGTCCCGAATCGATTACTAACAAGCAATGTTACTAAAATCAAATCTAAGCATCACTTACACAACCGACCAGTTCATTCAATTAATTGATCCTTCACAACAATTTAAATCCCATTCACAAACAATTTAACATGCTGATCATGTTACAAATCCACAAGATAATCACGATAACTCAACAATGCACCATTAGAATGCTTCAAGAAGCTACATAACATAATTTTGATTCTAGCAAAATTTAATGACACAAGTCCTATACGGAAATCAAAGCTAACACCACAATTTCAAACATCGAATCACAAGAAAGGAAGGGTATACTTACTTTCTTCCTTAAATTAATCGATCAAGGTCTTTAAGAACTTGATTCACTAAGCTTTGATTATTCCTTCTCCATGGTTCACTTAAGTTTTTCTCCTTCTCTCTCTTTAACTCTAATTCAGCTAGAATGGAGAAAGAAGATGATAATGCCGAGACCCCTCTTCCCCCAATCCACATGGTTTTCTTAGTTAGGAGACATGTGTAATAGCCACTAAATAATTATCCTTTAGCATGCAACCCTAAAATTTCTCTTATTATTCGGTTTAGTCCTTTACACATAGATTATCCTTTCTTCCATTTCTCTCAATATGGTCCTAAGCCCTCAATTAAACTATCAAAAAACACATTATCACAATTGACTTAGAAATCGATAAAGTAACATTCTTCTGAGCTAGGTTTTGGGGTATTACAACTTTAGGTACTTATTTTGATGAAATAATACTTTAGATACCTAAATGAAAAAATTGATATACTTTAGGTACTTATTTTTAATATAAGCCGTTCCAAATCAAAAAATTTTGTCTCTCTTTTTAATTTCATAAATTTAGTAATCGTAGTTGCCTAAACCAACTATGTTGTTATTTTTAATTTCATCAATTTAGTTCTCAAACTCTCGAGTTGCATTAATTTGGTTCTTTGACTGTCGTTCAATAATAAAATCATAAATCATACACATGTGGTCACTGTATGCTTCCACATCAGCCGTTATCATTGACCATGTCAGTGACGACATATCAATTTTGATAACTTGGAACTAAGAATGGAGAGTTTCATAATTAAATGTTTTAATTTTAAAAAAATCATGTCAATTATATTGCCACGTCATCAAGACTGACTTATTATGATATTATTGAAGAATATTAATTTATTAAAGAAAATGACATGTGGACATGTTTACTCAGACGTTGTTAATTTTTCAATGATGGAATGTCAAACATGGCAAATGATAACTGATGATACTAATTGCAATGTCGATGATTGTCAAAGTATAAGATTGATGCAATTCATGAAGTTTGAGGGATAAATTGATGAAATTAAAAACAAGGAGCAACATTATTGATTTTGGAAAAGTACAAATGTTAAATTTATGAAAATAAAAAGAAGGGACAAAATAACTTATTTGAGTTTACTATATGAACATAATCACCCATTAAGTCTAAATTATAAATATTTAAACAATTTGTAATTTTCTCAACGTCTAAATTAAGTTTAAGTTTGTCATTTTTTTGAGAAGTGCAGTATGAAAGGGCTTTTAAGAAGTACTTTTATATTGTTTGGTTAAAATAGAAGTATTTGATATTGATGTCAAAAAGTACTTTTAGATTGTTTGTTTTAAAATAAGAATATTTGATATTGTTGTCAAAAAGTACTTGTAAGTATATTAGTGTCTATTTTGTACATTGATTTTAAAAATATAAAAAGGAATTGGTGATATAAATGAGGATAAACGAGTAATTTTGTTGAAAATGTTTTTGATAAAGTTAAAACTATAAATTTTAGGTTTAAATCACACTTTTAATCTAAAAAACTAAATGTTATGTATTGTTTTTGACGATAAAGAAATATTAACCCCAAAAGTATTGGAGAAACATACTTAAACATACTATCTACTAAAGATTATGTCATTTTTAGTGATGCTTCCTTGAATGGGCTAGGTTGTGTCATGTGTGCTCATACAAGAAAGGAAGGTGGTTGCGTATTCTTTGAGACAACTCATTCCTGTAATTACCCTATGCGTGACTTGGAGCGTGCTGCGATTATCTTCACATTAAAGATTTGGAGACATTATTTGCATGGAGAAAAGTGCTACATCTGCACCGATCAAAAGAGTTTAAAGTATCTTCTTACGCAAAAGGAGTTAAACTTAAGGCAAATAAGGTGGATCAAACTTCTCAAGGATTATGATTGCATCATAGAGTGCCATCTTGATAATGCAAATGTTATGGTCGACGCTTTGACTCGAAAGTTAATGTCAAACTTAAAGGCGATGTTTTCTAGCTCAAGGATGGGGATTTGTTAACTGAACTTCGTGTGGAACCTACCTTGGTACAAGAGATTAATATAACTCAAGTTTTAGATGAATAGTTAGTGTCAAAGGTAGAGATGATCCATCGATGAGAGACATCAAGTTTTGAGGTATGAGATGATCTAGCCCTAGAGGATTTACGAGAGTAGATTCTTCGAGAGGCTCATCATAGTTCATTTGCTATGCATCAAGGCAGTAACAAGATGCATTAAGATCTACGTTCTTTCTATTGGTGGCCTAGTATAAAGAGGTAGGTTTTAGAGTTTGTGACCAAGTGCTTAGTGATAGTACTTCAAAGAACATGTGTTTCCTCCTATTTTACCAGCTTAATTATCCCTGTTTTGTTAGCTTTTGCATACATATTAGCATTTTAAGTTTAGCTAATTGTATTTCTTAACCCCGTAACTTTTGTTTGAATTATCTTTGAATCTATCATATTCTACTACTAATGTCGCTGCATAAGTTCTTCCAAAATTGCAATCAAGATTGTCGTTGTGTGAGCTAGCTGTCAAGAAACTTATATATGAAAAAATTCAAATGATTTGAGCTTTATAGTATGTTACAACAACTTTTGTACATAAGAATGAAGTACAAAAGGAATGACAAGGACACATGTACTCCTTTGATCAAGATATAGAAACAAGGAGGGAAGAGAGAGAGAAAGAAGCAAATCATTATTCCTCTCTATTTTCTATATTTTCGAAGCTATTCCCATGACAACTTAAGCTTTTTCTTGGGTGAACCAATGTGAAGACGTAGCAAATCAGCTCTAAAGGAGAAAAACCAAGCGTGATGCAAGGGATAGATGTCTCCACTTGTTTTTATTAATTTTTGTGTTAAATGCTGATGATTTCTGCTATCTTTCTTTTAGTATGGAAATGCTTTCTGAATGTTGACTTGGTGTTTATTTTATAAAGTTTTCTTTCTTGTTTCAATCATTGGGTTTGAATGATATTTTTACAGAATTGTGGATTGCGACCATTGTAACTAGATGGTATAATGACAATTCAGGTTAACGAGCATGACAACGGAAGTTACGTGAGAATGCTAAGGAATTTGGTCTACTAGTTCTTGTTCATGCTTTATTTAACGTTATTGGAAGATGTAGTGAAATTGCATGTGCAAGTCTTTAATTATGAATTTGAGGGAAGTTAGTAAAACGAACATGAACTTCATCGCATAAAAATAATCTGTTCTTTTATCCTTAAAACACTTGGTGATCTGCTATGTTTCACAGAGGGGATTTCGATTTTATCATACATATATCTCATCTTATTTTACTTTCAAGTTATTGCTTTCACATCACATCTCACAATTATCTCATCTTTTTAGTATTATTGCACAGACATTTCTAGGCAACCAAAGTCCCGTCCTCATGAGATTGATATCTGATAGAATTGAATCTATCAACTATACTTGATTCGACAAGTTTATGCTTACACAGTAGCTATGTCAGTATACAGTCGGTCAAGTTTTGACATCGTTAACGAGGACGACGATCATTTGGTGTTTATGATTTTGTTTTTGCAATTTCATTTCATTTTTGTTATCTTTTAGTTGTTACTAAATTTGTTGCTTTTCCTGTTTATTTCGTGTGTTTTATGAACATGATTACTTCAAAACAAATTAGTTATCCTGATCCAGAAATTGAAACAATTGTTAGGAGAAGACTTCGTGAACAATGAGAAATGGTGTCACCAAGAAACAATGCTGCCATACCTCCAATGCATCCACAAGATCCTAATGACCCACCACTGCACCATGGAGCTCTATTTTAAAAGAGGACTATACGAGATGTTTTTGTGCTTGTTTTGGATGACTTACAACCTGGAGTTATCAAACCAAAAATTCAAGCTTGGAATTTCAAACTCAAACCTGTCATGTTTTAAATGTTGAATTCTTACAATGCTCCTGCACATAACCCACAATCTTGGGGAAATCGGACTGTTGGACAAAATTTTGGGGCATTCCGTTATGTGAATACTTTGTCTCAAGGCACTTTTAATCCAACACAAGGGAACAACACTCCACTGAAACCACAAATCATTCAACAATCTCAGATGAATCAACAACAAAATCAAATGAAGTAAAAAACTATTTGGATGCCACATTCGAATTCTCATGCTCCTAAGCAACAACAATATAATCAAGCTTCCACATTTCTTGAAGTGATGACGCGGGTCCACATTTCATGAACCGAGGCAAATGTGCAAGAGAATTCTTCTAGAATTCGAGCTTTGGAAGCATAATTAGGATAACTTGCATCTAGTCTGACTTCTAAACCACCATGCATGCTCCCTAGTGATACCGAGAATCCTACTATCAAGGGGTAGGAACATTGCAAAGTAATCACTATAAGGAGTGGTAAACAAACTAGTGAGACAATTTAGGAATCATAGGAAAAATCTCAAGCACGTGGTGAATCATTTCACAATGACCAAGTTGTATCGGATGAGGTTGTTAATAGCCCAAAGGACATGGCCCCACAAGTTATTACTTCTTTGCCTAAAGCGCTCAAATCTAAATTTTCCATGCAACCCCAAATGTCAAAGCAATCCTAAGCATCCCTATCTCTACATTTTCTTTAACGATTCAAAGATAATGAACATGATAGGTAGTACCAAAAATTCTTGGATATTTTGCAACAACTTCATGTGCATATTCCTTTAATGGACGTTTTTACACAGATTCTAAATTATAGGAAATTCATGAAAGACCTTTTGTCCAAAAAGAATAAGCTAAATGAAGTAGAGATTATTGCACTAATAGAGGGGTGTAGTGCCATTTTTACCAATAGTTTCCCCTGAAAAATAAAAGATCTTGGAAGTTTTACTATCTGGTGTTCGGTTGGAGACCATTATTTTATCAAGGTTTTATGTGACTTAGGAGCAAGATCAACCTAATGTATTGTCTACTTTTCAGAAGTTAGGCATTGTATAGATGAAACCTACTACAATGACATTGCAACTAGTGACATATCTTTGGCTCAATTTGATGGATAGATCAAGGATGTCTTAGGACATGTGAACAAGTTTGTTTTTCCAGCTAATTTTATTAGAATGACTTCGAGGAAGATAAGGAATTTCCCATAATTTTGGTACGACCGTTTCTAGCTACTAGAAAATTGATTATTGATGTTTCCAAGGGAGAACTCACCATACACGTGGACAATGATCATGTTACCTTTGATATGTTTGATTCTATTCCGTGGAAAGACAAAGAAGAATGCAATACTGTCGATGTGCTAGATGATTTGATTCAGGAAGAATTTGATCGAAACATCAAGCTTATTTCAGGCAACTTTGCACTAACATATGATGATGATACCTTGAAGGATAGTGATAGAATTGTTGAAACTCATAATGTTGACATAAGGCATGGATGTCAGATTGAATCTTGCCAATTGTACAACACCAATATTCAGGACTTATATTGAGGAAGCCCATACTCTAGAATTGAAACCGCTTCCTACTAATCTCAAATATGCCTTTCTTGGTGATATTGGTACACTTCCAGTCATTGTCTCAACAACAATGGATGTGACTCAAGAGTTGAAATTGATCAACATTTTGCAGCAACATAAAAGAGCTATTGATTGGAGCATTGTCGATATCCAAGGCTTTAGTCATTCTTACATGCACAAGATAAATTTGGAAGACGAAGGTAAGCAATCAGTAGAACCTCAAAGGCAATTAAATGAAAATATAGAGGAAGTAGTCAAAAAGGAGATTATTAAATGGCTGGATGCTGGAATCATTTATTCTATTTTTGATAGTACATAGGTTAGTTTTGTTCATTGCGTCCCAGAGAAATGTAGCATGACTATTGTGAACAATAATAATAAAGAGTTGATTCCAACACGCATTCTCATTGGATGGTGGGTATGTATGTATTATTGAAGACTTAATTCTGCCACAGTGAATGACCATTTCCCACTTCCTTTCATTGATAAATTGTTGGATAGGCTTGTTGGCAAAGCTTATTATTGTTTCTTAGGCAACTATTCCAGCTACAACTAGATTGCGATTGCGCCAGAGGATCAAAAGAAGGCAACTTTTACCTATCCATGTGGTACATTTTCATTTCACTGTATGCCTTTTGGTTTTTGTGATATACCTGGTACATTTTAAAGATGCACGATGGTAAGTTTTCCTGATATGATTAAAAGTTCTATAGAGATATTTATGGATGATCTCTCTGTTTATGGAACTAATTTTGACCATTGCATTGACAACTTGGAGAAAATATTGCAGCGATGTGAAGACACACATCTTTTACTAAACTGGGAAAAATGTCATTCCATGGTACCTGATGGCATTTTGGCAGGTCATTGAATTTCTAATATAGGGATTCAAGTCAATAAGGCTAAAGTGGAAGTCATTGAAAAATTACCTCCACCGACAAATGTGAAAGGAATTCATAGTTTCCTAGGGCACACAGGTTTTTACTGACGATTTATTAGAGATTTTCAAAACTCTCAAAGCCCTTATGCTCACTGCTGGAACAAAATAAAAAATTATTCTTTGACGAAGCATGTCCAGATGCATTCATTCAAATTAAGAAGCAGTTCTGAATGCACCTATTGTCGTTACACTAGTTGGTCACAACCTTTTGAAGTGATGTGTGATATAAGTGAATTTGTTGTTGGTGGTGCTATTTTAGGGAAACAGAAAGGAAATGTATTTCATGCAAGTGAATTGTTCAAACAATTAATCTTGTGAGAGATTTTCAGTTTGCTTCATTTGTATTTTCTTTGTGAGGAATTCCTAAGACCTTGGGGTATAAGTCTTAAGAGAGAGTAAGGTTATCTCCTTTGGTCCCAAAAGGAAAGCAAATCTAGTGTATTTGAGAAATCTTAGTGTGGATAGCTAAGGTAGTGGATGTAAACCGTGTTAGAATGTTGAGCCACTATAAATTCTTGTGTCCTAATCATTTTACATTTCCATTGCTTCCACCAAACAGTTTATTTGCCAATTCACCTCCTCTTGGCCATACTTCATTGATTGATTATCTTAACAATCGGTATCAGAGCTACACTCATTGCGCATCTAGCAATGGCCTCTACTTTCGGCACCAACTTCTATGAGCCGTAATCCATCACCAAACCACCATTCTTCAATGGGGAAAACTACCCCTATTGGAAGAATCGGATGAGGGTCTTCATCAAATCCAATGACTACCTCATTTGGGATGTAGTAGAAGATGAGCCATACATTCCAATGAAGAAAGAAGGAGATAAGCACGTGCCCAATACAAGACAAGACAAGAGTATACCGATAAAGATTGGAGGAAGATGCAAATAAATGACAATGTTACGCACATACTATTTTGTGCTCTTAAACTGGATGAGTACACGAAGATGTCCTCTTGCACAATTTCAAAGAAGATATGGGAGAAGCTTGAAACTACCTATGAGGAAACAAACGATGTAAAGGAGACCAAGATTGGACTCCTCAACTTGAGCTATGAAAATTTCAAGATAGAATCGGATGAGTACATCACCAAGATGTTCGATATATTCTCTGTCATCGTCAATGGGCTTAAGGGATATGGAGAAGTCATCTCGGAAGAAAAGCTTGTTAAAAATATTATCTACTCTCTTCCGAGTCATGGGACGGAAAGAGGACCACCATCATCAAAGCTAAGGACCTCAAGACCTTGAAGCTTGATGCTCTTTTGGGGTTTCTTCTCACTCATGAGATCATGAAGAAAGGAAGATAAGATGAGAAAAAGAGGGAAGAAAAGAAGATGGAGAAGAAGGAAGTAGAGAAGAAGAAGATAATGATTACTCTCAAAGCTTCACAAGAGGAGAGCGATTCAAGTGAGGAAGAATATGAAAATATAGCTATATTAGCCACCGGTGAAGAAAGTTCCATCAGAAAAAGGTTTTAAGAACAAGCACATTGAATAAGAGAATGACCAAATCGTTCGCTATGAGTGCAAGAAGCTGGGACACATTAAGTTCGATTATCCCTAGCTCAAGAATAAGAGCTTCAGGAACAAGAAGAAGCACAAAGATCATATTGCAACTTGGAGTGATGAAGACTCTCCGATGAGGAGGAGCAAGAAGTAGTCAACCTTTGTCTCATAGCATTAGAGGAGGATCCTATGGTAACCTTAAACTCATCTAACTTTGATTTTACATTTGATGAGCTTCAAGAAGCTTATGATGAGTTGGAAGAGGTTTATGATGAGTTAGCTAAGAAGTATAAGAAATCTCTTTTGAAAAATAAAAAAAATGATTTCAAATTTTAAAAATCAAAATGATTCCTTATCCAAAACAAACTTGGAACTTGAAAAGAAGGTTTTGGATTTGCAAGAAAATCAAAAGGACTTTGAAAAGAAAAACAAAGAATTGCATAACCTTATTTCCAAAGTTCATGAGGATCACCAAAAGGAAGTGGGTGATCTCAAATCTTCTTTGAACAAAGTTTGGAATTATCGTTTTTAAAAAGGAACTACTTCAAAACTCAACTATGTAAAAAAAACTTTGATGGCTACAAACAAAGAGGCTTCCAAAGGCCCTCTAATGGCAAGAGGATTAGGAGTGTTTGGGTTCCTAAGGAACTTGTCACTTCTAATGACATTAGTGCCATTACTTCTTGGATTTCCAAGGGAACAAAGATTTTGGGAGCTAATACACATGGATCCAAAAGAATCTAGGTACCAAAAATTAAGCTTGATAATTTGTTTATAGGGGGAGCATTGCTACAAGGCCAAAGCTTCAAGTGCAAACTCATGGTACCTTGATAGCGGATGCTCGAGACACATGACCGGTGACAATAGTCGATTCTTGGAGCTAAAACCAAAGAGTGGAGGAGTAGTGACTTTGTAACACCCCTTCCCGGCCTGGTTGAGAACCGGGTTAGAGTATGTTACCAAAGTTCAATATGATGATCGGTATAATAATTTAATCCTTGTTTAGAGATCTAAAGAATTAAAATCAATATAATGTATATTACAGTATCTCAATACAATATTAGATCTATACTTTGGAACAGTGATTCGATATGAGTTAATAACCTTGAGTTTAGGACCAATCTTAAACTTTTGCAAGCTATAGGGATCAATTTGTACATTCAATAACTTAAAGGTGCTTTACTATAATTAGATTTACCACAATGAAATTTAACCTATAATCATTGTACATGCAAATTTAATGTTAATCATAAGCCATTTACTCCTTCAATTAAGCTAATCATTAACAAGTGTCCAATTTGTAATTTAACAGAATTATTATAATAACTTATTACCGAATTACCTGTATCGCTACTTATAGTTGAGGGGTTGTATTGGTATGCCATGCACATTTTACAGTTTACAAATTTCCAGTGACCAAAACCAGCATCGGTACAGCCTTAGCCGTATCGGTACAAATTAACAAGTATCAGTACGCCTTGAGGCCATACTGATACATTTTTACAAACAAAATTCCAGTGTCGATTTTCCGTATCAATATGCTCGTTGCCGTATTGATACGCCTTGCTAACCAGCGTTGACTTGGTCCAAAAATGCATAATCGTACCGATACGCCACCACCCGTATCGGTATGACAGGCTTTGTAATGATAGTTTCAATCTAGTTTTTATCCATTTTGATCTATCATACAATGTCTGATTCCTATGAAATTTTACAAGCAAGTCTATGTCACCATATTCTAATATCATGCCAATTTTCACAGCCAAATGAATCTGTTTACTAGGTTTTTACGTTTCTAGGCCAAATATGCATATAGTACCACTTTTAGCCAATTTTAGAATAACCTTTAAGGCCTCCAAAGCTTATACATACAATATGCTACATATACGTAACAAAAGGGCTAAAAGTGATTAGTTTAACAACTTTGCTACAATACTAGGAGTTTGTAAGGATAATAAACGTTACACTATGCTTGTTGTGACTTGCCAAAAACCTTCAACTTTCCCGATCTCACAACGGTGACTTCCTTAACCTAAAATACATGAGATGAAACGAATTAGGCATACTTTGCCTAGCGAGGTAGTCACAAACAATATCAAATGTGATGAGGTACATTCCAAATCATATATTGTCAATAACAATGTTATGAATGATGTTCAATAACAATAATATCATATTTTAACATTGTTCTATGGATCGAATCAAGATAGTGGATACGTGAATTCCTACGCCTTGCCAAATAAATGAGTTGTCTAGTCCCTCTGCTTCGCCAGTTGACCAATATCACAAACATCCCCCCCCCGCCTCACTACAATAAAGGCCGTAGCTAGGGACTGTAGTCCACCCGTACCAACGAGCTCATGAATTCTATGGCATGACAATTATAACGAATGTCCTTTTGAATCCAAGGTTCCATAACAATAATAATAACGGTGGCAATAGCAATATCAATGACAATAGCAATAACAATATCAATGTCGATATTCAATGGTAACAGCAATATCGATGTCATATACTTAGTGTTTCCATAGTTCAATTCCGCAATAAAACCGATGACAATAGTAATGTTTCTATGAACAACAATCTGATGCAACAACTTACCAATGCTTACCAATATAGTCTCCTATGAGATTCGATGCAATATCCTTAGACCCATTGTTATTTAAGCAAAAATCAATTTTGATAAATTTGAGAAAAACACATAGCCTATTCCCGAGACTCCTACTACACTCACCTTATTTTTTGAAGCTCATACAGCTCTCCGATGACAACTCCCTTGTTCCTAACCTTTGATGGAGATGATGGGTTTTCCTTCTCAAACTCTTAAGCTAGGTAAGAACACAAGGAAATTGTTACAATCAATATATCAACATCAAAATCAATATTTAAGCCTAAAATAGCTATTAGCTAATAAACTTCCACGGATTTAAGCTTATGAGGCATGAGTCTAGCTATTATATTCAATAGCTTCAACTTCAAATTACACATCTGATATCCATGGAATTGAACAATAAGTTAGGGGCTATAAATTACCAACACAATAGCGATTCGAAGGAACCAATGGATCAAAGTAAGCTTTAGCTTTACAACCATCAACAATGGAGGTGCTTGCTTGGGAGTTGAAGACAAAGAGAGGTGCTTGTTTAAAAGAAGAAGACGGTGGGAGCAAAAGATATTGGTGAATTCGGTGAGTTTCCTAATAGCTTTAAAATGTGTTTTAAAGCTTTTTCAATTCTTCCAATGTGAAGATATGACCAGACCAAGCTTTCCTCTCAAAAGAGGTAAGCTTAAATGAATACTTTATTCCCTTTTTTTACTTTTTATTATCTTTAGGCAACAATAATAACTATTATCATCATATTTCTCCCTTTTAGTGCAACATAGATAAAGATGAAAAATTCTAGTAGGTGACTCACCCAGAAATTAGGGAAATTACGAGGCTAGTCCCTCAACCTTCCAAACTTTACACTTTTCCTCCCAAATTTTCAAATTTTTAGAGTTTAGTCACTAAATACTTTCAATGTATTGAATAAGGTCCTTAAACAATAAATTGACTCAATCAGAGTCCAATATCAATGGAATTTATCACACGGTCAAGATCAATGCAATATTTGGACCTTTTCAGTGTAGGGTTTCTGATTGTCGGGACCCAATTTCGACTAGACCAGTTTTTGGGGTGTTACAACTCTCCCCCTTAAGAAAAATTTGTCCTCGAATTTCACCTGAACGAAAGAGATGATGGTTGTAACCCCCTCAACCTGGCCTAAACGCTCGACCGAACCGAGCGAGCTATATTGGTTTTTGCTTAAACAAAACCTGAAACGGTTAACTAAACTTAGGTCTATTTTTTCCTTTTTGTCTTGTCTAGATGCAACATTACATCAAATAGTGAGCATGCTGGTAGCGGGTGAAATCTCAACTAAATCGGTTGTCGATTAGACATCCTATTGTGCAAATTACATTTTAAGGACTAAAATGCAAATTTGGAAAGTTATGAGGGTTTAATTAAAATTCAAGTTACCAAACCTCAATTAATCAGATTACGTGCTTGCTTGCCAAATTTTAGTTCAAAGCGATAAACCAAACTCATACAATTGCATTCAAGAACATCAGGGACCATAATGAAAGAAATAAAAACTTCACATTAACTGAATTAACGACAACCCGTATCGATATGCAGAGCACCTGTACCGATACGGGCCTTCAATCCAATAGGCGTATCGGTACGCGGGATCGGTTGCAAAGAATGAATTTCTAGTAGCTAAAGCTCGTACCAAGACAGCCTTTCCTAGACCAATCCCAGTCCAACATCTAGCATACCCGTACTGATACAAGGCCCTACGTATCGATATGGACTGACCCAAATTGCACACTATTGCTAGTTGCAAGGAATTGAATGTGCTTCAACAAGCCATATTCAAGTTACTCCACTAAACTAAATATCAAACCATACCAAAACATCAAGGAAACATGATCAAAACATAACCACATACTTCAATCAAGAATCTAAAGGCATGCTTCCTAAAAGCTCAACCATCCAAAAATCAAAACATAATTCCACATCAAAACCAATCAAATAAAGCCTTATACAACACCACAACAACATTACAAACTTGCAAAAATAGGGAGTTTAGCAAATAACCCTCCCAAACAACAACAATGAACCTTGTTGCCTTTATTACTACTAGTCTAGTTCAAAAACCATACTTTTGAGTTATTCAAGTCCTTGGAATTACCCTCGCTTGCTCGCAGCCTCCAACCTTTAATGTCTGCGTTGATGGACAAAGAGAGCGTAAGCACACAAGGCTTTGTGAGGGGTGCTCGAAACACAACACCATCAATGCAATTAAAACTGGTTTCCAACTCTCATGAGTTTAACATTTTAAAACCTCTTTCCAAAACATCGTGCCTTTCAAACTATGCTCTTAACATTTCCAAAACATGCATATTAAACCATATGCAACATGTATCACGGATCAATAGCAAAATCCCATTTACTAACCCTCAATTTAAGCTTTCCCGTGTATAACAACCCATATGCAAGCTTAAAGAGTAGACATGTATAAATCAACATTATACAACATAATCCATCAAAATGATACATTGTCAATTATATTGGCTTTTAAGTGATCATAAACCAAGTTCCACTTTACAAAATATTACATTGGATACACGAATTCAACAAGTGTCTTATCAACACTTCAAGCATCTAAACTGGGATTCAAGGTACAATCACAACCCAATCATCGATTAGATGCATAATCTACTAACGGGAGTTTTTGGTGCCATATAACCCCTCAACCATCAGGGTACTTGTAGTGGAGTATTTGGTACACATAAAACCCTCAACAGCCGAGGCGACTTTTTATAATGCACTATCAATCCTATGGCTAGCCAACTATATATGATAACAATTTAAACCACATCATTTGCCAATATAATTCATTATTAACCATGTCTCACTGTTTTTAAAAGCAACAATCAAACCCATTTTCCATGCATTAACAAGTATTCCACACACTTACACGGATTGTTTTCACAATGCATCCATCATCAATATATGATCAAATACAGTATATAACATGCTTAAATAGTAGGTACCATGCAATTCAAAAACAAATGTATAAAACCAATTTCTCCAAAACACGACCGAGGGAGAAATCTCGTCATACTTACTTCCGAGTTCAAACCAGTATTTCAAGCTTAATTTAAACTCCCAAAATAACCTTTTAACCATTTCAAAGCTGAAATTCATGTTCTCACTCACCGACTTTGCAAAACCACGTTCGTTGATGTGAACTACTTCTCCAAGGCTTCCAAAATCGTGCCACAAGCTTGAGGATCAACCTCTATTGATTTAACCATACAAACACTGAGGAATCAATGCATCAAATTGCATTCACAAACCCAACAACAATAATTCACAACAATCCTACTCAAACTCTAACTGAAACACCTCTGCAACAACCAAAAACATCAAACACCCTCCAAACTTAACCTAGAGAAAACCTATAGGTTTAATCCCTTAATTATCTTCAATTAACACCCAAGAGCTACCTTACATCATCCTTATACTTCCAGCATTCATTAAACACCCTTAACTCACCAAAAACGCAACACCAACAACCTAAGAAATTAGAGATTCACTTGGTTTCGGGATTCCAATGTTAAAACCAACTTATTAACATTATAAAACATCAAAGTCATGATTATCACCAATCAAGAACTCAGCAAAACTAATCTGAAACGAAAATTAATTAATCTCATCAATTAAACCTTGATTTAACCAATTCTCATAATTAAATTATTAAAACTCATTAGAAAACATTAAATAAGGATCAAATAATTGGAAATTTCAATAAAGAACCATTCATTAGAGGAGAAGAACGAACCTTGCCTCTAATGAGTTAATTTTCTCTCAATTGGATGTTTACTCTTGAAAAACAAAGAAAAACAATGAGATTTTTGGAAAATAAGGTTGAAGAATCCAATAAAAATCAAATGTTTAAGAAATCAAGAACATTACCTCAAATCTTTGATGCAAAAGAAAGTGTTTGACTAAAGAGAAGTTAAGAGAAAAGTTTGAGAACAAAAGTTACGTCAAAATAGTTTTTAAGAAATAAGTACCTTCTTTAATTAACCCCCTTTAATTTCCTTAATTAAAACTCATTAAAAACAATCCCAATTAAGAGGAAAACCAGATTAAAAACATTAGGTAAAATGGCTCCTTAAGAATTCTAAGATTTGACCCTTTTTCAAAATAGTCAACAAAAATAGTTTTCATTCTTTACATTTTGGTCACTAGCCAAAATGTCCAATTTCCAAATTCTATTTTCTAAAATTGACTTTACCAAAAATATTCATATATTAAATAATGATTTGTAGATACTTTTCCCATATTTTCCTCACACTAAAAATATTTATTCCAATTTTAATCCCGCTTAGGAAACTCCTAGGCCCAAAAATAGGGCATTAAAACTCTCCCCCGCTTAGGAAATTTCATCCTCGAAATTTTACCTAAAGGAAATAAATGCGGAAACTATTTCATCGTGTCCGCCTTACTCTCCCACATGGCCTCCTCAACTCTACGGTGTCGCCACAACACCTTCACAAGCTTGATCGTCTTGCCATGAAGAACCTTACTACTAGAATCAAGGATCTCAACAGGTTCCTCATCATAATATAAATTCGGCTGCAACTCAATGTCCTTCATCGGTATAACATGCGATGGATCTGACTAATACCTCTACAACATCGATACATGAAACACATCATGAATCATCTCCAACTCAAGAGGCAACCTCAAATGGTAAACCGCATGACCTACATGCTCCACAACTTCATATGGTCCAATGAACCTCGAACTAAGCTTACCCTTACGTCCGATCACATCACCTTCTTCCAAGGTGACACCTTTAAAAACACACGATCACTAACAACATATTCAATATCTCTACACTTCAAATTCACGTAGGATTTTTGACGATCAGAGGCCGCTTTCAAGTGATCACAAAAAAACTTCACTTTCTTATTCGTGTCTTTCAACACATCCGGCATAGAAACATGTTTTTCCCAACCTCAGCCCAACACAAGGGCGTACGACACTTCCTACCATACAAAACCTCATATGGTGCCATCTGTATACTAGCATGATAACTATTGTTATAGACAAACTCCACAAAAGGCAACTATTTCTCCCAAGTCTATTGGAACTCAATGATTCCACACCTCAACATATCCTCTAAGACTTGGATCACACGTTTAGACTGACCATCCGCCTGAGGATGATACGAAGTACTAAAATTTAGCCGTGTACCCAAAGCTCGATACAAACACTCCTAAAACCTCATTGTAAACTACAGATCCCTATCTAAAACTATGGTCTTAGGTACCCCATGCAAACGCACAATCTCAACAATATACAACTCGGCCAACTTGTCCAAGGTATATGTTGTATGCACTGGAGCAAAATGTGCACACTTAGTAAACTGATCAACAATCACCCAAATGGAATCCTTCTTGGCTGGCGTCAACGACAACCCAAACACAAAATCCATGGTGATTCTCGCGTGCTTCCTTTTCGGTATCCACAATAGTTGCAACAATCCAGAAGGAAACTGATGCTCAGCTTCGACATGCCGGCATGCCATGCATTTAGCAACAAAATAAGCCACATCTTTCTTAAGCCAACCCAAAATTACTATTCCTTCAAGCCTCGATACATCTTTGTACTACCATAATGCATAGCAAAAGGACTAGTATGCGCCTCAGTTAAAATGGTACGCCTCAACTCTTCATCATTAGACACCACTATCTGATCTTTAAAACACAACACCCCATCATCATTAAAGTGAAAATCTGTCAAATTTCCATCCATGATATCCTCAACATGTGGTAACAATGCATCATCATAAGATTGCTTTTCGTTAATCAACTGTGAAAAGATGTTTTTACTTGCAACGCGGCCAAAAAGCCTCCATCCCGCGTCACACTTAATCCTGCAAACATTACCCTCAACTCCACCACAACTTTCTGACTTAGGGCATCGACTACAACATTAGCCTTTCTTAGAAGATACTCGATCGACAAATCATAGTTCTTAAGCAACTCCAACCAGCTACGGTACCTAAGATTCAGATCCTTTTGATTCATTAAGAATTTCAAACTCTTATGATACGTGTACACAACACACTTCTCACCATAGAGATAATGCCTCCAAATCTTCAATGCATACACAATGCAACAAGCTCCAGATCATGCATAGGATAATTGCGCTCGTGCACCTTTAACTTTCTAGATGCATAAGCCACAACTTTACCTTCTTGTATCAATACACAACCCAAACCTACATATGATGCATCACTATAAACAACAAATTCCTTGCCCGACTCAGGTTGAATCAAGATTTAAGCTTGTTTCAATGCGTCCTTCAACTTTTCAAAAGCCCGTTGTCTATCTTCCATCCACTCAAAACGTACATTCTTCTGCAACAACTTTGTTGAAGGAGTAGCAATCTTCGAAAAACCATCCACAAATCGATAGTAATAACCGGCCAACCCAAGGAAACTATAAACCTCTAACACAAACTTAGGTGACTTCTAACCTATCACCGACACAATCTTCTATGGGAGAACTCAAATCTCCTCGACTGACACAACGTGCCCAAGAAAAATAACCTCCCTAAGCCAAAATTCACACTTGCTCAACTTAGCGTACAACTGATTAAACAACAATGCTTAAAGCACAATCCACAAGTGTCTATCATGATCCACCTCGGTACGAGAGTACACAAGAACATCATCAATGAAGACAACTATGAATTGGTCCAAAATAAATGAAACACCCAATTCATCATGTCCATGAATGCAACAGGGCATTAGTCAATCCAAACGGCATCACCAAGAACTCGTAATGCTTGTACCTCATATGAAAATCAGTCTTAGGCACATCCACATCCTTTACCTTCAACTGGTAATACCCATACCTCAAATCAATCTTAGAAAACACCGAGACTCCTCTAAACTGATCGAACAATTCATCAATCCGTGGCAAAGGATACTTATTTTTAATCGTCAACTTGTTTAGTTGTCGTTAATCAAAGCACATCCATATTGTGCCATCTTTCTTTTTCACAAGCAACACCGACGAACCTCACGGCGAAACACCAGACCTAATAAACCCTCAATCAAGCAACTCCTAAAGTTGCGTCTTTAACTCCTTCGGTGCCATGCAATGGGAGGAATAGACACTGGAGTTTTGTTTGCATACACCTCAATGCCAAACTTAACCTCTTTGTCTAGTGGCAAACCCGACAACTCTTTCGAAAAACACCCAAAAACTCACATACTGTGCAGATGTCCTGAACACGTACCTCCTTTGATCCCGGATTCATAACATAGGCCAAGAATGCCTGACACCCAAAATCCATCAAACGACTCGCTTCCATAGTCGAAACAACATTGGGCAGGAACTTAACATTTTCACCCACAACAACCACTTCGTAATCATCAACAAGTTTCAAGGAAACTCGTTTGGTTTCAAAATCAACCACAGCTCTATGTTCAGATAACCAAACCATGACCAAGATTACCTCAAAATCGTGAAATGATAAATTCATCAAATCAACCACAAAGACATGACCTTAAACCATCAAAGGACATCTCCTAAATAACCTTCTCGTAACAACCGTCTCTCTGAAATAACTAGTTTCATGCATACCCTCATCCAACACTTCTACAAGTATATTAAGCAAATTCGCATGCTCACTCAAGATATATGAATGCATAGAACCATAATCAACCAAAAAATAAACGACATAGATTGCAATGTAAATGTACCTGCAATCATGCTGGTGTCGTTACGTCCCTTGCTATATGAGTACACCCTTGCAGGACCACCACCTTCTGGTGGAATTGCAACGGTATGAGCCACCGTCCTTGGACACTGGTCCTTTCGCTAAAATTGTCCCTAGCCATGACCACAGCCTCTCTGATGGTACAACCGTAGGTTCCCTGGCCTATCCACCACCCACCAACAATGGACAATCATGCATCAAGTGATTTCTCGATCTACAACTCCAACAAGAGTTAGGAACAACAATCACAAGAGCCTACCCCTCACGAGCCAAACGTTGACAGTCTCGCCTCATGTGATTACACGATCCACAAACCCAACATGATTTATGTACAACTCTAGCCTGGGTACCCTCACCCAGGGATCCTCGACCAACACTACCTCCACCTCACCTTAACTCAGGGTGATACCTTTTATCACAATCCTTCTTCTTAAAAGCAGCTCAAAAGAACTCCCAATCTACATCATCAGGTTCCATGCCCATAGTCATGATAGTCCACCAACTATATACGTCTCCTTGTAACAAAGATACAACACATCCAGCAACAACAGCTTGAATAGCTCTAGTCATTGCATGCATCAAAGGCGCCATATCACCCAACACTGGCCCAGCTGGCGTAGATGGTACTTGTTATACTATTACAGGTGGAGTAGGTAGAGGGGGTGGAAACCCTCTAGGAGGTATAACATTCTCCTCGACACCTTGCCCAACAACAACAAAATTTGCATTAGAGCTTAGTTCTCTCCTCGGTCCCATCTTATTAATATCTAAGACATGATAATTACACCAAAACAAAAGCAATCATGCCAGCTTCAAGCGAAGATCCAAGGCTACCATTTCAAATTAAAACATTTCAGACTGTAGTAATAAGGTAATGTGCCCCACAAATATCCCCCAACATAGCATGTGTCAACCAATGGGCATATAAACAATCACTGTACATAGCAAACAACAATAATCAATCAATAACATCATTCCAACAATCATGACCCCATACCGCTTATCACAAACCTGGCTCTAATGCCACTAAATGTAACCACCTCGATGCGGCCTAGATGTTCAACTGAACTGAGTGAGCTACATTGTGTTTTGCCAAAACAAAACCGGAAACAGTTAACTAAACTTCGGTCTATTTTTTCCTTTTTATCTTATCTAGATACAATATTACATCATATAGTGAGCATGCTGGTAGAGGGTTCTCAAATAAATTGGGCGTCGATTAGACATCTAATTGTGCAAATTGCATTTTAGAGGCTAAAATGTAAATCTAGAAAGTTACGAGGGTTTAAGTAAAATTTGAGTTACCTAACCTTAATTAATCAGATTACATGCTTACTTGCCGAATTTTAGCTTAAAATGATAATCCAAACTCATACAATTGCTTTCAAGAAATAGAAACTTCAAGAATCAATTAACTGAAGCCCGTACAAATACGGGACTTCAATCCAATAGGGTGTACCGATACGACGCCAAAAACGTATCGGTACACAGGCTTAGTTGTAAAAACTGGATTTCCAACAGCTAAAGCTAGTCCTGATACGACATTCCCTGTACCGATCCCATGCCAACATCTAGCATACCCGTACCGGTATAAGGCCCTACATATTGGTACGGCCTGACCCAAAATGCACACTTTGTAGGTTTTTCAAACAATTAATGACTCGTACGTGCTCCAACAAGCCATATTCAAGTACTCTACTGAACTAAAGATCAAACCATACCAAAACAAATCAAGGAAACGTGGTCAAACCATAACCACATACTTCAATCAAGAATCTAGAGGCATGCTTCCTAAAAGCTCAGCCATCTAAAACTCAAAGCATAATTCTACATCAAAACCAATCACATAAAGCCTCATACAACACCACAACAGCATTATAAACTTGCACAAATAGAGAGTTTAGCTGATAACCCTCCCAAACAACAACAATGAACCCCATTGCTTTTATTACTACTAGTCTAGTCCAAAAACCATACTTTTGAGTTATTAAAATCCTTGGAATTCCCCTCGCTTTTTTGCTGCCTCCAACCTTTAATTCTTTGCATTGATTGACAAAGATAGCATAAGCACACAAGGCTTAGTGAGAAGTGCTCGAAACACAACACCATCAACGCAATTAAAATCGGTTTCTAACTTTCATGAGTTCAACATTTTAAAACCTCTTTTCAAAAATCATGTCTTTCAAACTATGCACTTAACATTTCCAAAACATGCATATTAAACCATATGCAACATGTATCAATAGCAAAATCCCATTTGGTAACCCTCAATTTAAACATTCCCATGTATAACAACCCATATGCAAGTCTTAAAGAGTAAACATGTATAAATCAACATTATACAACATAATCCATCAAAATGATACATTATCAATTATATTGGCTTTCAAGTGATCATAAATTAAGTCCACTTACAAAATATTACATTAGATACGTGGATTCAACAAGTGTCCTCTCAACACTTCATGCAATCTCAATCGAAATTAAAGGTAAAATCACAACCCAATCTTCTGTTAGATGCATAATCCACTAATGGAGTTTTTGGTACCATATAACCCCTCAATCGTTAGGGTACTCGTGGTGGAGTATTCGGTACACATAAACCCCTCAACACCCAAGATGACTTTTTATAGTGCACTATCAATCCTATGGCTGGCCAACTATATCCGATAACATTTTAAACCATATCACTTGCCAATATATTCCATTATTAACCATGTACCTCACTATTTTTATAAACAACAATCAAAACCATTTTTAATGTATTAAACCATGCATTAACAAGTATTCCACATACTTACATGGATCATTTTCCCAATGCATTCACCATCAATATATGATCAAATACAGTATATAACATACTTAAAACATGCTTAAATAGTAGGTACCATGTAATCCAAAAACAAGTGCATAAAACCAATTTCGCCAAAACACGACTGAGGGAGGAATATCGTCATATTTACTTCCATCTTTACGCATTACAAGCTTAATTTAAACTTCCAAAATAACCTTTAAACCATTTCAAAGCTTAAATACATGTCCTCACTCACCGACTTCACAAAACCACGTTCAACGAAGCGAACTACACCTCCAAAGCTTTTGGAACAACGCCACAAGCTTGAGGATCAACCTCCCCTGATTTGATGCACTAAAATGCATTCACAAACCCAACAACAACAATTCACAATAATCCTCGTCAAACTCTACCGAACCCCTCCACAACAACCAAAAACAACCTCAAACACCCACCAAACATAACCCAGAAAAAACCTAAAAGTTTAATCCGTCAATTATCTTCAATTAACGTCCCAAAACAACCTCCCACCATCCTTATACTTCCAGCATTCATTAAACACCCTTAACTCGCCAAAAGCACAACACTAACAACCTAAGAAATTAGAGATTCACTTAGTTTCAGGATTCCAATGTTAAAATCAAATTATTAACATTATAAAGAATCAAAATCATGATTATAACCAATCAATAACTAAGCAAAATACATCCAAAATGAAAATCAATTAATCTCATCAATTAAACCATGATTTTTAATTATTAAAACTCATTAGAAAACATTAAACAAGGATCAAATACTTGGTAATTTCCATAAACAACCATTCATTAGAGGAGAAGAATGAACCTTACCTCTAATGAGTGATTTTCCTCTCAATTGTATGTTTACTCTTGAAAAATAAAGAAAGACAATAAGATTTTTGGAAAACAAGGCTGAAGAATCCAATAGAAATTAAGAACATTACCTCAAATCTTTGATGCAAAAGAAAGTTTTTGGCTGAAGAGAAGTTGAGAGAAAATTTTGAGAAAAGAAGTTACATCAAAAGTGTTTTTAGGAGATAACTATCATCTTTAATTAACCCCCCTTTAATATCCTTAATTAAAACTCATTAAAAATAATCTCAATTAAGAGGAAAATCAGATTAAAAACATTAGATAAAATACCTCCTTAATGATTCTAAGTTTTGACCCTTTTTCAAAATAGACACCAAAAATAGTTTTCATTCTTTATATTTCAGTCACTAGCCAAAATGTCCAATTTCCAAATTCTATTTTCCAAAATTGACTTTATCAAAAATATCCATATAGTAAATAATTAATTTTAGATATATTCCTATATTTTTCTCACACTAAAAATATTTATTTTGATTTTAATCCCAAATTTGACTCGAATCTCTAATCCCGATCCACCAGACTGTCTAATCAACCTAGAAACTCCTAGGCCCAAAACTAGGGCGTTACAAGGGTACCACACATTCATTGTCTCCTCTGGTTCCCGATTTACTTCCTCAACGGTGTAGATCTTCCAAAGCACTTTGACTAACGAGACTGATTTGTTGCGAAGTCTTTTAATTTCATTTCCAAGAATCTGAATCGGTTCTTCCTTATAGTTCGAATTAGGTTGAATGTCTACATACTCTGGCTCAATAACATGTGAAGGGTCAGAGCGATATTTACGAAGCATCGATACATAGAATACATCATGGATTTTACTCAATTTTGAGGGTAGTGACAATCGATAAGCTAAAGGGCCAACCTTCTCAATAACCTCAAAGGGTCCAATGAATTGAGGACTAAGTTTCCCATTTTTACCAAACCTCATAATCTTCTTCCACGGTGAAACATCTAGGGAGGCTTTCTCACCAACTTCATATTGTATATCCCTTCGCTTTAGATCAGCGTAGGCCTTTTGTCGGTCAAAGGTAGCCTTCAAATGGTCATGGATGATGGCAATTCGTTCTTTAGTTTCTCAAAGTAGGTCAGAACCCAACATATTGCCTTCGTCGAGTTCAGACCAACACAAAAGAGTCCTGCAATGTCTACCATAAAATGCCTCATACGGTGCCATTTTAATGGAAGCATCATAACTGTTATTATAGGCAAATTCAATGAGAGGTAGAAATTTCTCCCACAATCCCCCGAAATTGATAATGTACGCATGAAGCATGTCTTCCAGAGTCTAGATTACCCTTTTTGATTGGCCATCAAATTAAGGGTGAAAAGCGGTATTAAGATTAACTCTGGTGCCCAGAGCTGCTTGCAATGTTCTCCATAATAGAGAAGCAAATCATGGATCTCGATCGAAGATGATAGATTTCAGTACTCCATGGAGTCGGATAACTTCCTTGATATACAAGTCAGCTAATTTAGGAATAGTCCATTCTAACCGGTAAGAAATATGCTGACTTGGTGAAACAATCCACAACGACCCAGATAGCATCATGTTTAGCAGTTGTTAAAGGCATACCACTAAGAAAGTCCATAGTGATCCTTTCCCACTTCCATTGCGATAGTTCAATAGGTTGCAGTAGCCTGGTAGGGACACAAGCCTTAACATGCTGGCACGTAAGACACTTGGATACAAATTCAACTATGTCCTGTTTCATGTCTGACCACCAATAGAGTTTCTGGAGGTCCTTGTACATCTTTATAGACCTCGAGTGAATAGAAAAAGAACTCGAATGAGCTTCCTTGAGAATATCGATATGAAGAGATTCATCATTTGGCACACAAATCTAATCACAAATACATAACAGTCCTTCAAGATTAATTCTAAAATCTAGATTATCTTGCAACTTGGAAACAATGGATTGAGGTTCAGAGTCTTGACTTTGTAATGTTTTGGTTTTTGAGACAATAGTAGACTGAACCTAAAGCTCAGCTGCTAGAAATGATGCTTCTGAAGTCAGAAGAGAGCATTAATAGCTCGAGGAGCTATAATACAATGATTTTTCAATGACTCGATACTCTAAGCAATGCATAGAATCTTAATGGTCAATAATGATACTTATCAGGCAGAGGTTTGCGGCCGAGTGCATCAGTAACAACGTTGGCCTTTCCTAGATTATAGTCAATAAAAAGGTCATAATCCTTAAGGAATTCTACCCATCTCTATTGTCGAATATTCAACTCTTTCTGTGTCAACAGATACTTGATGCTCTTATGATGGGTGAAAAGATAACATTTCTATCTGTAGAGATAATATCTCCAGATTTTCAATGTGAAGACAACTGCAACCAACTCTAAATCATGAGTGGGATAATTCATTTCATGTGGCTTAAGTTGTCTTGATGCATAAGCAATAACTTTGGCTTCTTGCATCAATACACATCCTAACCGGAGATGCGATGCGTCACTATAAACTATGTAGTCCTTTTGAGACTATAGTTAGGTTAGGATCGGTGTGTGAGTCAAAACATGTTTCAATTGATAAAAACTCCTTTATTTTTCCTCGTTCCAAATAAATGGAGCCTTTTTCCTTAATAGCTTTGTCAAAGGGGCTGCTATCATAGAAAATCCCTTGACGAATCTTCTATAATAACTAGCAAGACAAAGGAAACTTCTTACCTCATCAATGTTCTTTGGTGGATGCCAATCAAGGATAGCTTGGATTTTCTTTGGATCTACTTGGATGCCCGAAGCCGATATAATGTGCCCAAGGAAGGCAACTTCAGTGAGCCAAAACTCACACTTGGAGAACTTAGCAAATAATAGCTTTTCTAAAAGAGTTTGAAGCATAATGCAGAGATGGTGTCGATGTTCAGCAGCATTCTTTGAATAGATCAAAATATCCTCAATGAATACCAATACAAAATTTTCTAGATAGGGTCTGAAAACCCGATTCATTAAATCCATAAAGGCTACCAGTGCATTGGTTAGCCCAAAGAGCATTACCAAGAATTTGTAGTGCTCGTATCTCGTACGAAAAGTAGTTTTGGTTACATCACTATAACACCCCAAAAATAGGGCTAGACGTTTTTTCGGTTAGATCGGGTAAGGTTCGATCCAGTCGAACTGGATTAGTAAGTTAAATAAGTTTCAGGGAAAATTAATACTTTAAAAGTACAATTTGAGGAGATAAAAATTAGTTTATTTTATCAAAAATGTTTAAATATATTATCAAGTGTTTTGGTAATTAAATTTGGAATTAATTAAATGGTTTCAAATGACATTGTGATTTAGTGACTAAATTGTAAAAAGTGCAAAACTATTTTAATGACTATTTTGTAAATGGACCAATACTAAGAATACTTAGAGAGCTATATTTTCTAAATGTTTTAATATGAAAATACCACCTTAATTGAGTAAGGAATTGACGGTTAATTGCTTTTTCAAATCATTTTCCTATTCTTTTGATTTTCCATCATTTTCTCTCTTTATTTTCATTCGCTTTCCATATCAATTTCCAAGCAAGATTCTCAACAATTCTTTGTTGATTCTCAATGGAGAATTCATCATTTGATCCTACATTTGTTTCTTAACAAAACCTCACAAGGATTTCCTCTATTTCACAAGTTAAGTTTCAAGAAAATTTTAAGCCAATGTTTGTGGGAGCTTCTTCAAAGGTGAATTTCTTTTCCTCTTTTAAACTAAGTTTCTTATTGATATTCCCTAGTAGTTGGCTGATTATGGATTGATATTAACATGGTTTTGCAATGAATTTCAAGATTTGAGCTATTAATGGGAATTTTGATGATTTTCTTAACTTGATGAAACCTAGAGATTTTAATTGGGTTATTTCATTTTTTGATAAGGTAATCATAATGTGAAATAAGATTATGAGATTAAATCCCAAAAATATTTAATTGGCTAATTTTTAGGTGAGTTTTTAGTGGTTTTGGAGTTGTTCTTTGTGTTTTTGAGTTTCTGGAAATATAAAGATGTTTGGAAGGTGTTTATTGAAATCTTTTGATGTCAATTGAATGTTAGAATCAATTTTTTTGAAGTTTGGAGTTGGTAGAGTGAAGATTGGTGTTGTTTTCGGTTGTTTTGGCTAGTTTTGGAAGGCAAATGTTAAGGATGCAGGGGATCGTTGTTTAGGAACAAGTTGAATGAATAATGATGTGTTTTCCCTCTGGTTTAATGTGGTTAAAATAGGGGACAATCAAGGGGAGGTTACCTAGTTGTGTACGTTGCTTACTGGTGGCTCAATTCGTGTTGGCGAGCAAGGCGAGGTGTATCAGTGAGTGTTTAAATGAGATAAAGCTCTTTAAAGATGTGATCGATGGATCATGGGGGTTTAGTTATAGCCTAACAAGCTTAACTAAGCTCAAGCTTAAGTTTCTTTTATTTTGCTTGGTTATCGGCTTTGATATGAGCCTGTGGATTTCATGTTTTGGGATTAAACATTGTTTGAATTACTTATTGTAAATACATCATTTTGGTTTATTATGCAATGTTTAAGTAAATTAATGAATGCCTATGAGCATTGAGATTTGTTCCTTAAAGGGAATGTGTTGTTGCCTTTGGCAATGAGGTATTGCATATGAAACGGTTTTGAGAAATGCATTGAAAAAACAATAAGTAAATGTATTTTAAATGATATATTGGCTATGTGACGTAAATGAGAAAGTATCCGATATAGGTTGCTAGCTATAGGATTTGAGTGCACTATAAAATTTAAAATTGATCTTGTGAAATTATTTGGTTACACAATAGGGGTAATGCTATTGTGAAGTGATAGGGGTAGTGCTATCACAATGGGATAGGGTAGTTTTATTTCCGGCCAAAGTGAGTTATGGTGGAGGTAGTACCACCATGAGAAAATCTTGATGGGGGTAGTGCCATCAAGTGGAATCCGTGTATCCAAACATGTATTGATATGGGTAATGCTATCCAAGGATAGGGGTAGTTCCATCTGGGTCGCTATAAATGCCAATATATGAGAATGTTTAAGATAAATGGAATTGAAAAGTGGCTTTGATGCATATGGTAATTATGAATGATTTGTTTTGGAAAACAAATGATATAATGCTTTAGAATTGATTAAGCATGATATTTGTGAAAAGTGTATAATGTATATGGTTAGTATGCAAAAAAATTGTTGTGAAAACAAATAAGTAATTCTTGGATAGTTAAGCGGGGTTCGAAACAAAGTGATTTATGGTTCTCAAATGGTTTATTGTGGAAACAAGTGAGGAAATGCTTTTTTTTAGTTAAACATGCTTTATACTTGAAATGTTATGTGGTTTTCTAATGGGTTTCGAAATGCATCAATGTTTTGCTTAAGAGAGACCTCACTAAGCATTGTGTGCTTACGTTTTCTTTCTCCATTGATGCAGTGATGTTGAGTTGAGGGCAGCGTTCTCTCAGTAAGGATGGTCCAGGAACACGACAACTACATGAGTATGGAAAATATAGTTTAAACTCGGTGGATAAGGCATTGTGTAACCATATGTTGGGGATTTGTAATCTAGATTTTTTTTTTTGTTTTGTGATGGTTTGATTGTTGTGGTTTGATGGCTTTTGTGGTTAGATTTGAGACATGATTGTTGATGACTTGTGAGCATGAGTTTATGCTTTTTGGTTTTCCCTTGGTATGCAAATTGGTTGGAATGCTTATGATCATGCTTATATGATACTGGCATAATGTAAATGTTACTAAAAGGTTGTTGATGTCATGCCTATGATGAATTGTACCTTGAATCTCTTTTTGAATGTTAAGTTGGATGGTTCATAGGAAGCATGCCTCTAGAATTGTGTTTGAAGTATCTCTTCATTAATTGATCATGTTACCTTATATATAAAGCTTGGTTTGACCCTTAGTTTAGTTGTATGTATGATTATGTTGAATTAAGGCATGTTGGAATCCATGTTCGAGAGAAAAAACCAACAATTTTGCACATTACATGTCCATGCATACTGATACGCGGGGCTCCATATCGGTACGCCCTTTAGCTACTAGAATCTTATTTGATTCGTGTAGCCCTTGTACTGATACGCCTTGGGACCTTATCGGTACAGCTGGGCGTTATGTTAGTTATAGAGGTTTTATGTTTTCAGATTCTTCTATTTTGGTCCATGGTTCTTACGTATGCAATTGAATGAGTTTGGCTGATTGTTTTGAGCTGAATTTTGGAAAGTAAGCATGTAACCTGACTAATTGAGGAATGGAAACTTTAAAACTAATTAAGTCCTCGTAATTTTCTAGACTTGTAATTTGGTCTATAAATTGCAAACACGTACAAATTGGATGTCGATTCGATACCCAATTTAGTTGATATTTCACTCGTTGTTGGCATGCTCACCTTAGGCTGCAATGTTGCATCTAGATAAGATAAAAAGAAAAAAATGGATCTAATCTTAGTTATTTGTATCGGGTTTTGTTTCGGCAAAACCCAATGTAGCTCACTTTATTCGGTCTGGCATCTAGGCTGGGTCAAGGGGGTTATATATTCTTGGACTCTCATATGTAATACCCTGACCTTAAATCAATATTGGAAAACACAGAGGCATCCTTAAGCTGATCAAATAGATCATCAATTCGTGGTAATGGGTACTTATTCTTGATGGTTACCTTGTTTTACTGTCGGTAATCAATGCATAGCCTCATAGAACCATCATTCTTTTTTTTACGAATATAATCGAAGCTCCCCAAGGTGAAGAACTCGGTCGAATGAAACCTTTATCAAGCAATTCTTAAATTTGGTCTTTCAATTCTTTCAACTCAACAGCTACCATTCGATAAGATGCAATAGAAACTAGAGCAGTCCCAGGTTGCACTTCAATGCCAAACTCCACTTCACGAGTTGGAGGTAAACATTGAAGCTCATCAGGAAAAATATCAAAGAATTCACACACAGTATCAATGTTTGGCAATTGAGGTTCTTTCTTGCCTTCCAAGGACAATGCATACAATGAAGGATTTCTCGAGTTCATCAAAGTAATGCTCTCCTTGCCAAGACCTCAGAGATATAGCTTATTCTTGTTGCAATCTACCCATGCTTGATGTTCACTGAACCAATCTAAACCCAGCATAACCTCGAACTCATTAATTGGAAGTGCCAATAAATTGGCCAGAATTGGAATCCCTTGAATCAATAAGGGATAATTCTTACACACAAGGCTCACGGTGACACAATCACCCAATGGATTGGTCACAGATATTTTCGATACTATTGGTTTAAAGAACAACTTATACTTCTTGACTAATATGGTACTTATAAAGGAGTAAGTGGAACCAGGGTCAATCAATGCATATAAGGAATGTGAATATAACTCAATAGTAACTGTAATAATGTCAGGATCGTCCTCCTACTCCTTGCTCCTCACCTGATACATCTAGGCAGGGGCATTCAATTCATGTATGTTTTATGTCTTTCCTCAGCAACTAGGTCTTCTCGTAGCAGTTGTTGATCCTTGCCTTGCTCCCTTGCCTAGAAAAGATTGAGCAGGGATACAATATTATCCAGTTTGGCAGTAGACTTGGTACCATTGAGAGGACAATATCGAATGAAATTGGCTTGCTCGCCACAATAGAAATAAGCTCCCGACTATTTACGACATTGCCATGTCAGATGCCTATTTTGATAATAGTTACACGCTGGGTACTGAGAGCTTTGATTTGAGCCTCATGTGCTATCAACTAAGGCCACCTTAGAAAAAGACTTGAGTCATAGTTTGTGGCCTCTCAAAGTTCCCTGGACGGGAAGGTTGTGGATACACATTCTGCTTAGGGCCTTCATACTTTCCTTTCTTATTCCACTTAGAAGGTCTAGAGTTATCTCAAAATCTCTATTCTGATTTGCCTGACCCACTAGTCTTCTGGGCTTTTTGTGTTGCTTCAGTGCCCTTAACCCTATTTACCAGGTTTTGGAAATATGTGATGTCCAATGCTGTGAACATAGGGCATAGCTTGTCACTGAGTCTGGTAATGAACATTCTACACTTCACTTCCTCCTTTTTGATGTACTCGACACCATACCTAAAGTACTTATAGAAATCATGAATGTACTATTCTACTGGTCGCCCACCTTGTTTGAGATAGAGGAAGATATTATACTTTTCTACGAGATAAAACTCGCTAATGTATTTCTTTCAGAATTCTCGAAGAAAGAACTCCCATTTTACAGTTTCTTCGGAGACCATAAGGATAATGGTCTCCCACCAATGAAGTACCTCATTAGCAAGCAACGCAAGGGCACACTCCAGTTTGTGCTCATCAGAGCACTGCAGCTGCTTATTCAGGATTCTTAACGTGTCATCCAACCAATATTGAACAATTTTCGGATTGTCATCATCCTGGCCAATAAAGGTATAGGCTCGATGCTGTGATAGCTTATTAATAGGGGCCCGAGCATATTGGATAACAACTACTGTAGGTTGCACGGCCTGCTCAGTTCTCATTTCAGTCATGAATTGTTTGAATATGCCAGCCATGTTCTGATAACATTCAGCTTGAGTAGTCTGTACCTCAGGCTCGGTGTCTTGTGGATTTGGAGGGTTATGTGGATTTGGAGGGTCTCCCCCTTATCTCCTTGCCATGAGTTGAGGATCTAGTGACATGATCATTTATATGAGCTTCGTTAGAGTCATACATCTCTATACTACAAAGAAAAAAGATTGGGCTAGTCGGCAAGTCACTATGTACCCAATAAATAACTCCTAGATGGAAAATGCAATGCAATGACAATATAGTATGCGTAGATTTAGTCCTAGAAACGACTAAACTCTAGCTCTGATACCACAAATATAAACACCCCTTCCTGGCCTGGTTGAGAACCAAGTCGGAGTATGTTACTATAGTTCAATACGATGATCATTATAATAATTTAATCCTTGTTCAAAGATTTAGAGAATTAAAATCAATACAATGTATATTATGGTGTCTTAATAAAATATTAGATATATACTGTGGAACAATGATTTGATATGAGTTAATAACCTTGATTTTATGACCAATCTTACACTTTTGCAAGCTTTAGGGATCAATCTGTAATTTCAATAACTTAAATGCCCTTTACTGGAATTAACTTTACCAAAATGAAATTTAACCTATAACCAGTGTACATGCAAATTTTCATGTTAATCAGAAGCCATTTACTCCTTCAATTAAGCTAACCATTAACAGATGACCAATTTGTAATTTAATATAATTATTATAATAACTTATAACCGAATTACCTGTACTGGTACCGATACTTGAGGGTTCGTATCAGTATGCCATGCACATTTTACATTTTCCCAATGAACAAAACCAGTACCGGTATAGCCTTAGCCGTATCGGTACAGATTAACATGTATCAGTACGCCTTGAGGCTGTACCGAAACCTTTTTACAAACCAAATTCCATTGTCGATTTTCCGTATCCATGCGCTTAAGGCCATATAGATATTCCTTGTTGACCAGCATTGACTTGGTCCAAAAATGCATAACCATACCGATACACCATCACCCATATCGGTATGACAAGGTCTATAATGATAGATTCAGTATGGTTTTTATATGTTTTTATCTATCATACAATGTCCAATTCCTATGAAATTTTACAGGCAAGTGTATGTCACCATATTCTAATATCATGCCAAATTTCAGAGCCAAATGAATATGTTTACTAGCTTTTTACCTTTTAGGCCAAATATGTATATAATACCACTTTTAGCCAATTTCAAAATAACCTTTAGGCCTCTAAATCTTATACATACCATATGCTACATATATGCAACAAAAGGTCTAAAAGTGATTAGTTTAACTACTCTGCCACCATACTAGGAGTTTGTAAGGATAATAAATGTTACTCTATGCTTGTTGTGACTTGCAAAAACCTTAAACTTTCCTGATCCCATAACGGTGACTTACTTAACCTAAAATACATGAGATGAAATGCATTAGGCATACTTTGCCTAGTGAGGTATTCATAAACAATATCAAATGTGATGAGGTGCATTCCAAATCATGTTTTGTCAATAACAATGCTATGAATGATGTTCAATAATAATAATATCATATTTCAACATTGTTCTTGGATCGAATCAAGATAGTTGATACGCGAATTCCTATGCTTCACCAAATCAGTGAGTGGTATAGTCCCTCTGCCTCGCCAATTGACTAATATCACAAACATCACTCTTCCTCGCCACAATAAAGGTCGTATCCAAGGACCGTATTCCACCCATACCCATGAGCTCATGATTTCTATGGCATGCCAATTGTATCCAATGTCCTTTCGAATCCAGGGTTCCATAACAATAACAATAACGATGGCAATAGCAATATCAATAACAATGCTCAATGAAAATAGCGATAACAATATCTGTAACACCCCCTACCCCAGGCTAGTAGCAACCCGGCTCGGGATCGTTAACAAGTATGGATAAGGCAATACAATACAAGAACAAGGCAAGGATCAAGGCAAGGCAAGATTTGATAACTCATCCCTATTAGATGAGTTACTTAACTAGCAAGCAACCAAGCATTCATTACTTATCATGCAAGCAAACTCACATTTGATTTCAAGTCATTGTAGGTTACTACATTATCAATACAATTAACTTCATTTTATCCTTATCATTCAAATGAACTAAGTGTGTAACATAATTCCATTTCATTACATTGTTCCTTAGATTTATACATTTAAGATCTCATACCTAAACTTACTAAGCATGATTATTTGATCATACTATTGCATGTAATTTTTTTTCAATCATCTAGACCATTCGACAATCATCATACTAACACAAAACAACCTACATCATGGTATATTCATACAAGACCATAACATTCCACAAGGAATTCGAATGGTAAGTCAAACAAGCATGGTTCGATTTATACTACTTTCAATTCAAGCATCACATGTACTTTAAGCAAGGCATTTGAATGTTCCAAGGTAAACTAGATCAAACACTTGATCATTCCATATATAAATCCATATATGTGCAGCAAATACCATTCTATTATATGAAATTTAAGTTCAATACATGTTTCATATTGTCATCCAAGATCATGACATAGTAGGCCCATACAAGAACAATATATACAAGCTTCAAAATTCCAAAATGCATGATCAAGATGAACTATATACAATCTAGTGCCACCATTCTAGGAGATATACAAAACAAGTATGAAACCATACTTAGGCAATGCTTGTGTGACTTGCTTCTAGCTCAAGGTAATAGGCTTCAAGATCAAGAAACACTCGAATCCTTTATCCTGTAGGTTAGGAAGAATAAAAACGAGAGTGATAAGTACAAGAATGTACTTAGTGAGGTAGTAACTAGTTCTAACCATTTGTTTTATCAAGTTTTGTGTCATTTAATCAAGTATAATCTTAGCTAAGCTTTCAAGCATTAGAATGATCCTAACTAAGGATTCAAGCATTCGACTAGCATAAGGAACAAGAGACATGAAATCATACTTCATGTTTTCATATCAAGAATCAAGCAAATCATGCTTACATAACAAGTAATCAAGTAAGTCATACTTACATGACAAGTAACATACAATTCATGGCTTTCATGTCAAGTAACATACAATTCATAGCTTTCATGTCAAGTAACATACAATTCATAGCTTTCAAGACAAGTCCCATGTGTTTTAGGATTGTTATTTAATTTGTTATCATTTAAACAATCCCCTTGGTTCTTAGTTTGTATAGGTAATCGAGTCTCCAACCAACTGTCGCCACAAGATGCACTGTAGTGCTGGTCAACCTTCCTATTATCGCCAAAGACCACATATGTACCCTCCGTCTGTCGCCAAATAGGAGCCTTAGCCCTGGACCGTAGTCCACCATAACACAATGAGCTTTAGACTCTAAGGCATGCCCTTCTACCTAGTCCAACTAGCTACCAAGGTTGTTCGGTTATAGCCATTTATACAAGAATTTTAAGTTCAAGATCATGTCAAGTAGCAAGTTCATTTCATGCTAGGCCCTTAGGCCAATTGAGCCATATCTCACATATCATGTAATTCTCATGTGTTCATTTCATCAAGATGAGATAATATCTCAAGCAAGTTCTTTAGCATTCGATCACATGCAACATGACACATACAAGCACCAATGTTAACACTTAAACATGCTTAGCATTCAAATAAAACATGTATTCAAGATGTGATCAAATTTCATGCATTACTAGTCATTCTTCCCTTATTAAGTCAAGTCCATATTAGGTTCATTTAAGCATTACAAGAATGTAGACAAGCATGCATTGGTTAGGACCTAGTCCTAACCCTAGAGATAACTACACTCACAATACTCCAAGCTTAGCTAGTCTTGGATCCACACTCCTTTGTTCTTGGCTTTAGGATGTTCCACTTTTCTTCATCCACCAAGTTCACTCCTGCTTCTAACACATTACACAAGTACATACATGTTAAAACAAGTTCATATAATCATTCAATCAAGGCAATGTTACAAGCACACAACATATACAAATCTGGCAGCATGTTCATATACATTATTTACTACACATAACTACACTTATCTATACTTTAATTTATGCAAAACAGGGCATTAATCAATGTCCCAAAACTGTTTACAAAACAGTTTTCAAAACTGTCCCAAAACAGTGTACAATTACCTAAACTGTTGTTACTAGGAAGCATGTAGTCTGTTCACTTAAACATGCATAACTTTCATTTTGTACATCAGAATTTCAATTGGTTTACACCGTTGGAAAGATAACATAACTGTATTTCTAACCATATAGGCCTTTCATTTTAGTTATTTTCCAATTAATACAGCTTTTAACTTAAAGACAGGGCAATTTACTTCACTGGACAATTTGCATTGTCCTTAGTGTTTCTTCTCTACAATTCATTCTACAATCCAGAATTCAGTTCTGTTTTCTCCTAATGATTTTAGACATATCAAATTGTTGTCCATAAAATTTTCAGCCTTAAATTCATTTTATACAATTTATGGTGATTTTTCAAAGTTACTGCCCAGAATAGAGCATTCTGGGCAGATTACACTAGGTTGAGTGTCTAGTTTCATAACTCATTTTCACAAGGTTCTAGCATGGCAATTCAACTTATTTTCATTTTCATACATGCCTAGGTCATTCTAATTAACCTAGCAATGTTCTTAAAACAGGGCATTATCATGTTAAATTCAATTTGATCAACATTATACATCCAATTCACCAATTGAGCAGTCCATTACCTATTTTTAACTAATCCAATTAGGTGCATTCATTTTCCAGAAACTTATCTATTCTATTGAATCCTCAATTCATCTAACAACATGATCAAAACAGGGTTTTACATTCAATTAGCATGCATAAACATTTTTACTATCAAAACAGTCCCAATTCAACACTGTTTTCAACCATATACATTGTCTTTATCAAATTGGCTACTAGCATTCACAATTTCAAGTTCTATTGGAAGCTAACATGATCCTAACATACATAAAAATCATCCAAATTAATCTAGGCAACAAGAACATCATGATTTCAAGATTCAAACATCTTATAACATATAAGAGTCAAACATTATACCTTCTCCAAGCTAAATTTGATCAAGGCTAAATCAAGAAGCTTGAATTTGAATGTGATCTATGAAACTTTCTCTCCCCTTTGTCTCTCTACCAATTCGGCTATGGAGCATAAAAGGAGGAAGATGATGAATTTTTGTTTATTATTTCCCCAAGCATGCCGTGAGTCATCCTCTAAATTGGCACATGTTCTCATCAATTGAGAACATGTGTCAAGGCCTTTATTTTTCATTCAATTTGCATGCAAACTTTATAGCTTTGCATGTTCACAATTTCATCCTTCCATTTATGCCTTCTAGTTTTAATTTCAATTCAATTTGGTTCTAATTTCACTTATTTGATCTTAAAGATGGCCAATGTTCTTTCTTCTTTAAATTGATTAGCTTATGTATTCAATTAGCCTATACTTTAGATTGTGGTAACTTTCCTGGGCCAAGTTTAAGGTGTTACATTATCAATGTCAATATTCAATGACAATAGCAATAGCAATATCGATGTCCAATGCTTAATATTTCCATACTTCAATGCTTCAATGAGACCGATGATAATAGCAATGTTTAAATGAACAATAATCCGATGCAACAACTAACCAATGCTTACCAATATAGTCTCCTATGAGATTCGATGCGATATCCTTAGACACAATATTAGCTATGCAAAAATCAATATCGATAAAATCAGGAAAAGCACCTAGCTTATTCCTGAGACTCCGACTACACTGACCTTATTTTCTGAAGCTCATACGGCTCTCAGATGACAACTCCCTTGTTCCTAGCCTTTGATAGATATGATGGGTTTTCGTTCTCCAACTCTTGAGCTAGGTAGAAACAAAAGGAATTGTTACAATCAATATATCGACATCGAAATCAATATTTAAGCCTAGAATAGCTATTAGCTAATAAACTTCTATGGATTTAAGCTTATGAGGCATGGGTCTAGTTATTATATTCAATAGCTTCAACTTCAAATTAGACATCCGATATCCATGGAGTTGAACAATAAGTTAGGGTTTTAGCTTACAAACACAATAACTAGTCGAAGTAACCAATGGATCAAAATAAGCTTAAGCTTTACAACCCTCAACAATAGAAGTGCTTGCTTGGGGTTGAAGACAAAGAGAGGTGCGTGTTTAAAAAGAAGAAGACAGTGGGAGCAAAAGATGTTGGTGAATTCGGTGAGTTGCCTAACAACTTTAAAATTAGTTTTACAGGTTTTTCAATTCTTCCAATGTGAAGATATGACCGGTCCAAGCTTTCCTCTCCAAAGAGGTAAACTTAAATGAATACTTTATTCCCATTTTTACTTTCTATTATATTTAGGCAACAATAATAACAATTATCGTCATCTTTCCAACTTTTAGAGCAACGCATGTGAAGATGAAGGAAGCTAGTAGGTGACTCACCCAAAAATTGGGGAAATTACGAGGGTAGTCCCTCAACCTTTCAAACTTTACACTTTTACCCCCAAGTTTTTAAATTTTTACAGTTTAATCACTAAATGACTTTCTATGTATTCAATAAGGTCCTTAAACAATAAATTAACTCAACCAGAGTCTAATATCAATGGAATTGACCACACGGTCAAGATCAATGCAATATTTGGACTTTTTCGGTGTATGGTTTTGATTGTCGACACCTAATTCTGACTAGACTGATTTGCGGGGTGTTACACACTTTTGGTGTCAATTCCGAAGGCCACATTAAAGAAATTGGTTCCATTGGTAATCACTCTTCCATACTTATTGACAATGTTTTCTATGTCAACGGTCTTAAGCATAATCTTTTGAGCATAAGCCAATTGTGTGATAGAGGTTTCAATGTCCTTTTTAATTTAAATGGTTACAAAATTATTGACATTTATTCCAACAAAATTGTGCTCATTGGTCATAGAATAGGAAACATTTACATGGTGCATTTAGATGACATTCATATTTCAAATGCATGTTTTGTCGCAAAAGATGAGCATGATTCATGGTTATGGCATAGAAAACTAGGGCATGGAAGCATGAGTGTTTTAGAAAATTTGATTTCAAATGATCTAGTAAGAGGTTTGCCTAAAATAAAGTTTTCTCTTGAAAAAAATTTGTGATGCATGTGCAAAAGGCAAAAACAAAAGAGTTTGTTTTAAACCTATTAATGATGTTTCTACTAGTAGAGTTTTACAATTGATCCACATGGATCTTTTTGGCCCTATTAGAATAATGAGTTTGGGTGGAAAATCAAATGCATTTGTTTTAGTTTATGATTACTCTAGAATTACTTAGGTTCATTTTTTAAGTACAAAGGATGAGGTTTTAGAAAAATTCATCACATTTTCAAAAGCAAATCAAAACGATGTTGGTTGCTCTATTTCTCTCGTTAGGAGTAACCATGGAACTGAATTTTAAAATCTAGGTTTGGAAGAGTTTTGTAACTCAAATGGGATTAGCCATAATTTTTCCGCTCCTCGCACACCACAACAAAATGGGGTTGCTGAGAGGAAAAAATGAACTTTATAAGAAATGGCTAGAACCATGCTTTGTTAAAATAAATTGCCTCAGTATTTTTGGGCGGAACACACAAATACGGCTTGTTACATTGTCAACCGAGTAATGATTAGGCATATTTTAAAGAAAACGCCTAATGAGTTTTTCAAAAATAAAAAGCCTAACATTAGCTATTTTCATCCTTTTGGATGCAAATGTTTTGTTTTAAACAATGGAAAGACAATTTAGGCAAGTTTGATGCAAAAAGTGATGAAGCGATTTTTCTAGGTTAATCTTTAAACTCTAAAGCCTATTGTATATTTAATAAAAAAACTTTAGTATTTGAAGAGTCAATATATGTGGTTTTTGATGATAACCTTATTCCGATGAAGGATACTTATGATGATGATTATGTAGAAATTTTTGATGGAAATGATGGTGGAGGACAATCACCAAAGGTAGATGAAGTTCCAACAAAAGAAGAATCACAAGATCCACCTCTAGAAGCCTTGAAGGACATGACTCTAGAGGAAAAGGAGGTCACCTACCCAACAGAGTTCAACTATGTCAAAGGTGGTGATTTTTGGGTGATCCATCCAAAGGGGTAACCACTAGATCCTCTCTTAGGAATACTTGTAACTTTGTTGCATTTATCTCATGCATAGAGCCTAAAAATATCAAAGAAGCATTAAATGATGATTATTGGATATTGGCCATGCAAGAAGAGTTAAATCAATTTGAGAGGAGTAAAGTTTGGACATTAGTTGATAGGCCTAGTAATAAATCTACTATAGGCACTAAATGGGTTTTTATAAACAAACTAGATGAGAGTGGTAACACAGTGAGAAAAAAGGCTATACTTGTTTCTCACGGTTACACTCAAGGAGAAGGAATTGATTTTGTTGAAACCTATGCACTCGTGGCTACAATGGAAGCTATTAGGATGTTGCTTGCATTTGTATGTTATCATGAATTCAAGCTTTTTCAAATGGATGTTAAATGTGCTTTTCTAAATGTTTTTACAAATGAAGAAGTGTATGTAGAACAACCACCCGATTTTGAAGATCCAAAATATCCAAACCATGTTTTTAAAATATCAAAAGCATTATATGGTTTGAATCAAGCTCCTAAAGCTTGGTATGAACGTTTGTCAAGTTTTCTAATTGAAAAAAGATTTTGACAAAGGGAAGATTGATACTACACTTTTATAAAAAGTAAAGCCAATGAAATTTTAGTAGTTCAAATATATGTTGATGATATAATTTTTGGTTCTACTAATGAATTGCTTTGCCAAGAACTTGCTTAGTTGATGCAAGGTGAATTTGAAATGAGCATGATGGGGGAGCTCTCATTGTTTTTGGGACTCCAAATCAAACAAATGAAGGATGGAATCTTCATCAATCAAGCAAATTACATCAAGGATATTCTCAAGAAGTTTGGCTTGGAGAATGTAAAACCTCAAGCCACACCAATGAGCTCATCTACAAAGCTTGACAAAGATGAAGGAGGTAAATGTGTTGATCTTAGGCTTTATAGATCTATGATAGGTTATTTGCTTTATCTTACCGCAAGTAGACTAGATATTATGTTTAGTGTTTGCTTGTGTGCTAGATTTCAAGCTAGTCCTAGAGAATCACATCTACAAGACGTTAAGAGAATTTTTAGATACCTTAGAGACGGACCTTGTTTAGGTCTTTGGTATCCTAGGGACTCTTCATTTAGTTTGTATGCTTATTCGGATGTGGATTATGGAGGTTGTATGATAGATGGAAAGAGTACCTCTAGTACTTGTCAATTCCTAGGTAGTATGCTTATTGCATAGTTTTCTAAGAAGTAAAATAGCATATCGCTATCTACCACCAAGGCAGAATATATTTCAACTGGAAGTTGTTGTGCTCAAGTCCTTTGGATGAAGCAACAACTCTTAGATTACATAATTGATGTAGTTACCATCCCTTTAAAGTGTGACAATACTAGTGCTAATTGTCTCACTAAGAATCCCATCCAACATTCTAGAACCAAGAACATAGAGATAAGACATCATTTCATTAGAGATCATATCTTGAAAAATGATGGTGTACTAGAGTATGTAGAGACCTTGAACCAATTAGTGGATATCTTTACCAAATCTTTAGACAAAGAGCATTTTTGGACTCTTAGGAGAGAGTTAGGGCTTATTAGCCTTTCTTGAACTTTAGAGCCTTGTTTTTTTTATCTAAATCTTGCTTAAATTTGGTTGATTTTCATGTTTATGTGATTTTGATCCTATATGCATCTATTCATGTTGTTAGGGGGATTATTCATATGTTTTTGCCCATTCATGTTGATCTCATATCATAATCATGCATACTATTCGATTAAAATCATATTTTCCCTTGCAGCCAAATTTGGTCAGGGCGTATCGATACAGTGTATAGCGTATCGATACGGAGTATTAGGGGTAGCATTTCGGTACAAGTTAGCCTATATTAGTATGAGTCAAGGATCAGTGCGAGAGGAACTCATACCGGTACACGGTTTTGGTTTGCGTCTTTAGCGTATCATTACGCGTAACCGCTGGAGTATTTAAATGAGTCTTTAAAAGAGGTTTTCCTATTTTAAATCAAAGTCTAACTTTTCCCTCAAAACCCTAGTCGGCTCTATCTATAAAAACCCTTCAAATCTCTTAGTTTTTCATTAAAAATCATCAAATCTTTTGGGGGCTTTTGTTTTCAACATCAAACATAAGCAAGTTCATCAAGCTTTTGTGCAAATCATCTCTTTATTCATCCATCATCCATATTCAAGGTAAAAACCCTATTTTCTTTAAATTTTGATTTATTTCATATTTGTATATTGTTTATGTTTAAAACTTATATATTTAGGATGTATATATCCCTGTTTTCAAAGATTTTACAAAATCTTTATCAAAACTGAATTTTTTTGTTTGAATATAAAATTATACTCGTATATTTTTCTTTACTATTTTTAAGTTTTAACTTCACCAAAATGTTTCTTTGTACTTGTATATGATTTTAAACTATACAATATAAATTTTTTACCTTACCTTGACCATTGGATTGGTTTATTGGATTGAATGTGATGTTTATGCATACATGTGTTTTGTGGTTTAAATTTTTTAGGTTTTTAACCATGCCTCCTAAGAAAAGATCGAGAAAAGAGATGGGTATAGTTCTACCAATCCTGATCAAAATGGTACTAAACCTAACCTAAACCATCTTTTCATCCATTGTCTTAATGATCCGAATTTCCCAATGGTATGGATGTTTTAAACAATTGCAAAATGAAAAAATCCATCCTGAGCGTGTGGTTTCCATGTCTTTTATGTGCTCCAATGATTTACACTTTCGCTATCTCAATTTAATTATGCGTTAAAATTTTATGGCTTGTTTAAGCTTAGCCAATGTTCTTTACAAAAATCTTGTCCTTATTTTTTACTCAAATGCCTAGTGTATTTATACTCGAGAGAAAACCGAGGTCATAGCCGTTGTGTCTTTTCTTATGGGATAGAAATTTTGTCATGATTCTTCTATAATTGAAACTCTTTTGGGTTTTGTAACACCCCTTTCCCGGTCTAGTAGAGATTCGGGTCGGATAATGTTATAGGAAGACTAATGGGAGGTTCAGAATAGGGTTCAGAGTTCAAAACCTAATCTAAGTATCATATTGATTATTTTAAGACTTATCCATTTTATTGGTTACTACACTTAATCGGAGTTGGGGTCAATTTTAAACTTTTCTTCACCTTAGGGACTAAATTGTAAATTTTCACTAGTTGTTGATTTTAATCCGATTTCGTATTACCAATTGAAATTAAACTCTCTAATTATTGGTCTAACGTTTCATTATTAGAACCTATCGAATTACTAAGCCAATTAAACCAATTTGAGAGTTTTTACGAAAATCAATTTTGTGACTTAACTAAATTTACCAAATTTCACCAGTATACATATAAACCATGTTCCTATTGGCACGTCAAATTTTAGGGCGTTCGGAATCCATTTACCAAGTTTTCACCTTCGGCTCATTTTATGCACCTTTTAACCATTTTAACCTATCCAAATCTAAGCATACAACAAAATCATATTACCAAGTCATCATACAATCATAGAAAGGTTTATACAAAACAAGTTGGTTCATATGCCACTTCACTGTTTTTATAGCAAAAGATAACATACATATATGGCAGGGATGTGACTTGCAACCGCAACAACACGATCAAGGCTCAGAATTGCTCAAGGTCTTGAAAATGCATGAGACACACATGTTAGCCTTACATAGCCTAGTGAGGTGGTTATAACAATTATAATGGATGATCAATATTATGAAATGCATGATAATCAAATATACAAGTAGTCATATTACACTATACACAATTCATGCTTCTTTCACCTACTTTCATGCTTTCATATTGACATATCATTTCACATGTTCATATCATAATCATAATGTCGTAGCATAATTCAAAGGCACATATCACATTAGGCACCATTGGATACATGGATTCCCCTGTACACCAACACATATAATGGAAAGTGGGCCCTAGCCCTTGAGCCGTAGCTCTAGAGATATATCCCTTACATAGCCGACCATATTTCCCCCACCTATAGGCCGTAGCCATGGATCGTAGTCCTCCCTTACTTAACCGAGCTCAATAATCCTATGGCATGCCAATTGTATCCAATGTCCATAATTGCACAAATTCACATAGTCCATAAATTTTTCAAGTCATATCATATCAAATATCAAAATGAACCTTAGCTCCATATCATGTAACATGTCATATCATTTTCATATATCACATACATGTAGCATATCATAGTCATGTTTGTGCATATCAAAGCAATGCAAGGCACTTACTGAATTTGCCAATCAAATTCAACATAGTTGCTCTACGTGAACCCTTAAACAAATACGAACATAATCACAAAATAATGCAACGGGATGGCACCGAGCCTGTCCCTTGACACAACTACACTCACCTCGACAACCCGATGCTTTTCAGGTTCTCAGATAACAATGCCTTTATCCTTGGCTTTCGGAAGAGATGACGGTTGTTCTTTATCAACCCCTTGACCCAACCGATAGCAAGGACTCAAATTTATCGAATCGAAAAACTCAGGCTTACCAACCTATCACTGAATCATTTTGTTTGTTGCTTTACTCTTCTCTTTTTTTTGTGCACACTCGACCCCTTCTATTTATACTCAATTATCGGCCTCAAATTGATGCCTCCGAGGTCCACGTGCATTGGAGTTGTGGAACAATTTGGGGTATAATACCTTTTTGCTTGGGCCACATGGTGGGCAACATGCCACCTTGGCTTTTGTTATGCCATGTTTCCCCTAATGTGGGGGAGCTCATGGCCGGTTCCTTCAATTGCAGGAATTAGCCGTGGCCCCCCACTCATGGCATTATATTATATTTTTTAATACAAAATATAATAATAATAATAATAATAATAATAAACTATTATAGTTAGTCTTGGATTACAAGTAACCATTCGAATTGAATATCTTATCTTGCAAGTAACTACTCGAAAATCTTCCGTAATAATCTTGTCCTTTAATTTGTAGCTTCCTTGGCTATCAATGCTCATTTTCGTTTATCCAAAGGACAAAAATTCTTGTTCGAACTTCAAGTTCAATTTAGCTTGATCTCGAGAATCAAAGAACTCCAGCAAAATTATCCAGATCTTCAGAAGATCATATCCAAGCTAGACTCTGAGTCTAATTTTGACTTCTCCCTCAAGTCAAATGGACTCCTCTGTTTCAAGGATAGAGTATGTATTCCTAACATTGAGGAACTAAAACACGAGATGCTACAAGAAGCTCAACAAAGCTCTTTCTCGATTCACCCAGGATCAATTGAGATGTATAAGGATCTAAAGCCACTATGTTGGTGGCCAGGCATGAAATCGGCTATCACAGACTTCGTATCAAAGTGCCTTACTTGTCATAGAATTAAAGCTGAGCATCAAGTCCCTACTGGATTGCTCCAACCTATCAAATTCCCTCGGTGGAAATGGGATCAGATTACAATGGATTTCGTTACCGATCTTCGTTCCACTCCAAGAAAGAATGATGTTGTATGGGTGATTGTTGATAGATTCACAAAGTCTACTCACTTCATCCTTGTTCGAATGAACATGAGCTTAGAAACCTTAGCCGAGCTATACATCCGTGAAGTGATTCGATTACACGATGTACCTACAACTACAATCTCTAATTGTGACCCTAGATTTGCTTTTCGATTCTAAAATTCCTTTAAAGAGACTCTAGGAGCTAAAGTGCATCGTAGTACAACCTTTCATCCTCAATTAGATAGACAATCTGAAAGAATCATTCAAGTGCTCGAAGACATGCTGCGTGCTTGTGTAATAAACTTCGGAAATAATTGGGAGAAATCTCTTCCCCTAGTAGAGTTTGCCTGCAACAATAGCTACCAGACATCTATTCATATGGCTCCCTTCGAAGTTCTATACGGAAGAAGATGTAAAACTCCCTTGTGCTGGTCTAAATTGGGAGAAAGCAAGGTTTTAGGACCTCAATTGCTCAGAGAAACCGAAGAACAAGTAAGGATCATTCATGATTGATTGAAGGCAGCTTTCAATAGGCAAAAAGCTTATGCTGACTTGAAAAGGAGAGACATCCAACACAATGTTGGAGACAATGTATTCCTTAAGGTTTCCCCTTGGAAAAAAGGTCTTCAGATTTGGAAGGAAATGAAAGCTCAGCCCTCGATTTATCGGACCATTTTAAATGATTGAAAGGATTGGTCCAGTGGCTTATCGATTGGCACTTCCTAGCGAATTCGATAAGATCCATAATGTTTTCAATGTTTCCATGCTCAGAAGATATAGGTTTGATCCATCTCATGTTCTTGAACCCGAAGAGGTGGAATTGAATCCCGATTTATCTTATGAAGAAGAACCTATTCAGATACTTGACAAGGAAGTCAGAAGACTTCGAAACAAGAATGTTCCTCTTGTCAAATTTTTGTGGAGAAATCACAAGGTAGAAGAGGCAACATGGGAATCTGAAGAAGTCATGAAGAAGCAATATCCTCACCTATTCGATTTAGTTAAATTCGATGACAAATTTATTTTAAGGGGAGGAGAATTGTAACACTCTAAAATTGGCCTAGAAATGTTACCACAATCTAAACTATAGGCTAATTGAATTCATAAGTTAATCAATTTAAAGAAGAAAGAACATTGACCATCCTTAAGATCAAATAAGTGAAATTAGAACCAAATTAAATTGAAATTAAAACTATAAGGCATAAATGAAAGGTTGAAATTGTGATCATGCAAAACTCTATAGATTGCATGTAAAATTTAATTAAAATCAAGGCCTTGACACATGTTCTCATTTGAAGAGAACATGTGCCAATTTGGAGAGTGACTCACGGCAAAGGAAGAAAGATGAACAAACATATTGTCATCTTCCTCCCATTATACTCCACCTTGGCCGATTGCTTGAGAGAGAAAAGGGGAGAGAAGAAGCTTCATGCATCACCTTCAACTCATGCTTTTTGAGCCTTGATCAAATTTAGCTTGGAGAAGGTATAATGCTTGATTCCAATTTGTTATAGAATGTTTGAATGAGTGATTGATGATGTTCTTGTTGTGTAAATTGAATTGGATGATTGTTATGTATTTTAGGGTCATGCTAGCTTCAAATAGAACTTGAAAATTGAATACTAGTAGCTAAATTGCTAATGAAATGAATATATGGTTGAAAATAGTCTTGATTAGGGACTGTTTTGATAGAGAAAATGTTCAAACATGCCAATTGAATATAGAATCCTGTTTTGATCATGTATGTAGATGAATTGAAGATTGAATAGAATAGATAACTTTATGGAAATGTGAAAGAACCTAATTGGATTAGTTAAATTAGGTAATGGACTGCTCAATTGGTAAATTGGATGTGCAATGTTGATCAAATAGATCAATATTGGGTTCAACATAATAATGCGATATTTTAAGATCATTGAAAGGTGAATTAGATTGACCTAGACTTGTAAGAACATGAAAATTAATTGAATTGCTATGTTAGGACCTTGTTAAAATGAAATAAGAAGCTAGAAATTCAAGCTAGTGTAATATGCCCATAATGCTCTGTTTTGGGCAGTATCTTTGAAAAATCACTATAAATTGTATAAAATGAATTTAAGGCTGAAATTTTTATGGACAACACCTTGATATGTCTAAATCATTAGGAGAACATAGAACTGAATTTTGGGTTGTAGAATGAAATGTAGAGAAGAAACACTAGGGACAGTGCCAACTGTCCAGTGTAACAAATTGCCCTGTCCTTAAGTTAAAAACTGTGTTAATTGGAAAAGAAATAAAATGCAAGCCTTATATGGTTATAAATAAAATTATGTTAGCTTTCCAACGGTGTAAACCAATTGAAATTCCGGCGTACGAAATGAAAGTTATGCATGATTAAGTGACTAGAGTGCAAGCTGCCTGGCAGCAGCAGTATAGGTAATTGCACACTGTTTTGTGGCAATTTGCAAACTGTTTTGTAAATAGTTTTAGGACAATGATTCTACCTTTGTTTTACATGAACTAGAGTATAGATAAGTGTATTGAAAAATGTATATGAACATACTGCCAGATTTGTGTATGATACGTACTTGTAACATTGCCTTGATTGAATGATCTTATGAACTTGTCTTGACATGTTTGTACTTGTAATGTGATAGAACCAAGAGTAAACTTGGTGGAAGAGGATAGAGTGGATCATCCTAAATCCAAGAACAAATGAGTGTGGATCCAAGACTAGCTAAGCTTGGAGTCTTGTGAGTGTAGTTATCTCTAGGGTTAGGACTAGATCCTAACCAATGCATACTTGTTTACATTCTTGAAATGCTAAATGAACCTAATCATGGACTTGACCTAATAAGGGAAGAATGACTAGTAATGCATGAAATTTTATCACATCTTATATACATGTTTTATTTGAATGCTAAGCATGTTTAAATGGTACATTGGTGCTTGTATGTGACATGTTGCATGTGATGGAATACTAAAGAACTTGCTTGAGATATGATCCCATCTTGATGAAATGAAACATGAAAATTACATGAAATGTGAGCTATGGCTCAAATGGTCTAATATGAAATCAGCTTCCTTGACATGGTCTTGATCTTGAAACGCTTGAATAAATGGTAAATCGAACAACCTTGGTAGCTAGTTGGACTAGGTAAAAGAGCATGCCTTAGAGTCTAGAGCTCATTGTGTCAGGGTGGACTACGGTCCAGGGCTAAGGCCTCTATTTGGCGACAGACGGAGGGTACATATATGGTCTTTGGCGATAGTAGGAAGGTTGTCCAGCACTACAGTGCATCTTGTGGCGACAGTTGGTTGGATACTCGATTACCTATACAAACTAAGTACCAAGGGGGTTGTTTAATTGATAACACATGAAATAAGAATCCAATATCACTTGTTACTTGTCTTAAAATCTATATATTGAATGTTACTTGTCATGAAAGCCATGTATTGTATGTTACTAGTCATGTAAGCATGACTTAACTTCATTACTTGTTTTGTAAGCATAATGTGCTTGATTCTTGATATGAAAACATGAAGTATGATTTCTTGTTTCTTGATCCTTGATAGCCTAATGCTTGAAGATACTTAGCTAGGATTATCTTAATGCTTGAAAGCCTTAGTTAGGATTATCTTAATGCTTGAAATCCTTAGCTAGGATTATACTTGATTAAATGACACAAAACTTGATATAATAAATGGTTAGATCTAGTACTACCTCACTAAGTACATTCTTGTACTTATCACTCCCGTTTTCATTCTTCCAAACTTACAGGATAAAGGATACGAGTGTTGCTTGATCTTGAAGCCTGTTACCCTAATCTAGAAGCAAGTCACATAAGCACTGCCTAAGTATGGTTTCATACTTGTTTTGTATATCTCCTAGAATGGTGGCACTAGAATGTATATAGTTAGCTTGATCATGCATTTTGGTATTTGTATATATTGTTCTTGTATGGGCCTACTATGTCATGATCTTGGATGACATTATGAAACATGTAATGAACTTAAAGTACTTGTAATGTAAATGATGTTGCTGCGCATAAGATGATAGATTGAAATGATCTAATGTTTGATCTAGTTTATCTTGGAACATTCAAATGCCTTGTTTATGTATATGTGTAAGGTTGAAATGAAAGTAGTAGTATAATCGAACCATGCTTGCTTGTACTCTATTCGAATGACTTGTACTTATAAGGTCACTTGTATATAAACATACCTTGATGTAAGTATGGTTGTGTGTTTGATTGGTAAAGGCCGAATAGTCTTGTGTGTGAATATGATGATTGCCGAATGGCTAGGTATAGAGTATGACTTGAATGGAACTAGTTACATGCTATTGAATGTTTAGATAATCATGCTTAGTAAGTATAGGAATGAGATGTTTAAATGTATACAAACTTAGGAGCAATGAAATGGAATGGAATCATGTTGTATACTAGGGTTATTCGAATGGTTATAGTATACGATGAAGTTAAGTGAATCATGAAAGTAGTAACTTGTAATGTAAGTATGAAAGGAAACAATTATATGCCTTATTCGAATGCCTATGATGTCTTGAAATCAAATGAATGCTTGGTTGCTTGTTAGTTAAGTAAGTATATTTAGTTGCTTATTGGACAAGTAACTCATCTAATAGGGATGAGTGATCAATTCTTGCCTTGTTGCTTGCTTGTTCTTGTATTGCTTGTATATATTGCCTTGTCCTTGTTCTTTCCTAAGTAACGCTTTTGAGCTGGTTTGCTACTAAACTGGGGTATGGGGTGTTACAGAATTAGGCTTAGATCTACGTGGACAATGGGGTTTGATGCTGAGAGGGAAAATCCTAACTCACCTTAGAAATAAGAATAGAGTTTCAACGGCTAAGAAGAGTAGAACTTAAAAGATAGTTGTATATTAGGGTTTACACTAATAGGTATTGGCGTAGCATTCTGGCTGTCAAGTTTATTGCTAAAGATGGTGTACAGATATCTTGGTAGCTTTGCCGAGCATGTTGTGAGCAAGATAGTGTGAGATATTCTTCAGGCTTAAACATAGAGATCCTTTGCAAGCCCAGCCTGTGATTCCATTAGAGAGTTTTGTGCACTTGAGAAGACCTTCAAAGTATCTTTATTTCAACTTAGTTGTCATTATAGTTAATTGCTACAGTATTTTTGAGCCTACTTCCTTTTGCTATTACATTTATTTTCAAGTTGTAAATTTGTGTGCTTTGATTGAGCTAGTTTGGCCTCCAATCTCTATGGAGACGATACTCACTCATCACTTTATTACTTGTTTGATGTGTATACTTGCACTATTTGCGTATCATTTATAGTACATCACAGAACGCAACAACATATGTCGTATGCATAGGCACAAAATGTGCACACTTTCTAAAGCGATCAACAATCACCCAAATGAAGTCCTTTTTAGTGGGCGTCAACGGCAATCCAGACACAAATTCCATGGTGATTCTTTCCCATTTCTATTTCGGTATCCTCAACGGTTGTAACAAGTCGAAAGGAAACTAAAGCTCGACCTTAAGATGTTGGCACACCATGCATTTAGCAACAAAATCAACCACATCTTTCTTTAAACCAACCCAGAAGTACTCTCCTTTCAAACCTTGATACATCTTAGTACTACCAGGGTGCATAGCAAAAGGACTAGCATGCGCCTCAGTCAAGACGATACGCCTCAACTCATTGTCATTAGGCACCACTATCTGATCTTTAAAACATAACACTCTATCTTCATTAAAATGAAAATCGTCGAATTTCCTTCCATGCTATCCTTAACATGTGATACCAACGCATCATCATAAGGTTGTTTTTCTTTAATCAAATGTGACAAAGATGGATTTACTTGCAACTTGGCCAATAAACCTCCATCTCGCGTCATACTCAACCGTGCAAACATCGGTCTCAACTCCACCGCAACCTTCCTACTCAAAGCATCAGCCACAACATTAGCATTTCCCGGATGATACTCAATCATCAAATCATAATCCTTCAGCAACTCCAACCATCTACGTTACCCAAGATTCAAATTCTTTTGAGGATTCAAATACTCTAAACTCTTATGATCTGTGTACACAACACACTTCTCACCATAGAGATGATGTCTCCAAATCTTCAACACAAACAACACCGCGACAAGCACAATGTCATGGGCAGGATAATTACGCTCGTGCACCTTCAACTATCTAGATGCATAAGCCACAACTTTTCCTCGCATCAACACACAAACCAAACCCACATATGATGCACCACTATAAACAACATACTCCTTACCCGAATCAAATTGAATAAGATTGAAGCTTGTGCCAAAGCCTCCTTTAACTTTTTGAAAGCTTGTTGCATGTCCTCCGTCCACTCAAAATGGACATTCTTTTGCAATAACTTAGTTAAAGGTGCAGCAATCTTCGCAAAACCATCTACAAACCTACGATAATAACTAGCCAACAAACTCCTTACCTGATTCAGGTTGAATCAAGATTGGAGCTTGTGCCAAAGCCTCCTTTAACCTCTCAAAAGCTTGTTGCCGATCCTCTGTCCACTAAAAAAAAACATTCTTCTGCATCAACTTAGTCAAAGGTGCAACAATCTTCGCAAAACTATCCACAAACGTACGATAATAACCAGCCAACCCAAGGAAACTATGAACCTTCGACAATGACGTAGGTAACTTCCAACCTATCACCGCCTCAATCTTATGTGGATCAACCCAAATTCCTTCGGCCGGCACAACATGCCCAAGGAAAACAACCTCCCTAAGCCAAAACTCAAACTTGCTCAACTTAGCATACAACTGATTATCCAACAATGCCTGAAGCACAATTCGCAAGTGTCGATCATGATTTTCCTTGGTACTAGAGTACATAAGAATATCATCAATAAACATGACCAAAAATTGATCCAAAAACTCATGGAAGACCTGATTCATCATGTCCATGAACACATCAAGGGCATTAGTCAAACCAAACGACATCACCAAGAACTCGTAATATTTGTACCTCGTGCGAAAATTATTCTTAGGCACATCCACATCCTTCACATTTAACTGATAATACCCATACCTCAAATCAATCTTAGAAAACACCGATGTACCTCTAAAATGATCAAACAAGTCATCAATCTGTGGCAAATGATACTTATTCTTAATCGTTAACTTGTTTAGTTGTTGATAATCAATGCACATTTGTGTCATGCCATTCTTCTTTTTCACATACAACATCGACGCACCCCAAGAAGAAACACTATGCCTAATAAACCCTCAATCAAGAAACTCTTCCAACTCCTTTGGAGCCATGCAATAGGGATCAATAGACATTGAAGCTATATTTGCATGTAACTCGATGCCAAGCTTAACCTCTCTATTTGGTGGCAAACCCAGTAGCTCCACCGGAAAAACACCCAAAAACTCACATACCATGCGTATATTTAAAAGACGCACCTTTTTTGACCCCCAGATTCATAACATAGGCTAGGAATGCCTTACAACCCGAATATATTAAACGAATTGCTTCTAGAGCTGAAACAACATTGGACAAGAACTTAGTATTCTCACCCACGATTACCACATCGTAATCATCAGCAATTTTCAAGGAAACTCTATTGGTTTCAAAATCAACCACAACCCTATGCTCGATTAACCAATCCATACCTAGGATTACATCAAAATCGTGAAAAGGTAACTCCATCAAATCAATCGCAAACATATGACCTTGAATAGTTAGAGGACATCTCCTAAACAACCTTCTTGTAACAACTTTTAACCAAAAGAACTAGTTACTTGCATTCCTACATCTAACACCTCAATAGGTATATCAAGCAAATTTGCATGCTCACGCAAGATATATGAATGCGTAGAATCGGAATCAACCAAAGATAAAGAATGACAAAAATTGCAAAGTAAATGTACCTACAATCACATCAGTGTCATTACGCTCCTCGCCATGTGAGTACACCTTTACAGGACCACCACCCTCAGGTTGAATAGCAACGGTATGAGCCACCGTCCTCGGACCCTTGTCCCTATGCTTAAGCTGTCCCCGGCCATGACCATAGCCTCGATATAGTGCAACTACAGGTGTCCTAGCTTATCCACCACCAGCCAACAACGAACAATCACGTCTAAAATGATCACTAGACCCACAACTCCAACAATAGTTAGCAATAAAAATAGTAGGAGCATGTCCCTCACGAGCCAAACATGGACAGTCTCGCCTCATGTGTTCACGCGATCTACATACCCAATAGGTATTAAAGGACGATCTAGACTGGGTGCCCTGACCATGCGATCCATGCCCAGCACTACCTCCACCTCACCTTGAATCAAATCGGTACCTCTTATCACGATACTTCTTATACTGACCACTACCAAAATTAGAGTCAGCAACTCTCTTTCTCGAGCCAGAACCTCATACACTAGATAATAAACCCAAGTTCTACTCAATGTCCTTCGCTTGTGCAACCAACACGTCGAAATCGGTGTAGTCAGAAGCCAACATGTATGTCTTTACATCTTGTACCAATCTATAATGGAATCGATCACAATGATGCCTCTCATCCGGTACCAGCTCAGGAGCATACTAGCTTAACTGAACAAACTGAACCTTATACTCAGCCACAGACATTTGCCTTAAACCAAAGCCATAAACTCACATTTCTTTTCATCCAAGTATCTAACTCCCAGATACTTCTTCTTAAAGGCAGATTGAAAAACTCTCAATCCACATCATTAGGTTCCATGCCTGTAGTTATAGTTGTCCACCAACTATACGCGTCTCATTGTAACTCGATACAATACATCCCAATATACGGGTGCCATTCCACCACATTTGATCCAAAATCCAAACAGTAATAGACATCCATGTCTCGGTGCCTCGGGTCCCAACCCACGATACTCAACTTCTCCTAAACTACAGAGACATTCCAACGGCAACCCCGTTTGCCCAACAGCTAGCGCAGGCACATGCGCTCCAGCAACAATAGCCTAAAAAGCTTCAGTCATCGCCTGTATAAAATGTGCCATATCACCCAACACTAGAACAGCCAGTGCAGGTGGTACTTGCTCCACATTCTCAGGTGGAATGGGCGGAGGGGGTGGAAATCCTTCAGGAGGTATAACATCCTCTTGATTTCCCTGCCCAACGGCAGCAACAATTATATCAGATCGCAACTCTCTCCTTGGTCCCATCGTGCTAAAATATCTAAGGCATGACAATACTCCAAAACAAAACAATCAAGCTAGCCTTAAGCAAGGATCCAAGAGTTCCATTTCAAATCGAAACATTTTAGACTGTAGTAATAAGGCAACGTGTCCCCAAAACATACCCCAACATGGCATAAAGTAACCAATGAGCATATAACAATCACCGTGCAAAGCAAACATCAGAAATCAACCAGTTACAATATTTCAACAATCTTGACATCATCATACTTGTCACAAACTTGGCTCTGATACCACCAAATGTTACCCCATTAACCCAGCCTAGTCGGAAGACCGAACTAAGTGAGCTATATTGGGTTTGCTGAAACAAACCCGTAAAGATTAACTCGAATTATGTCAATTTTTTCTTTTATCTTATCTAATTGCAACTTATTAACTTATAGCGTGCATACTAGCAGCGCGTGAAATCTCAATTCAATCGGGCGTCGAAATGACATCCAATTGCACTCAATTGTAATTTAGGGACCAAATTGCAATTATAAAAAATTGTAGGGACTTTACCCATTTTATATTTACCAAGCCCTAATTAGTCAGGTTACATGTTCACGTGTCAAGTTTTAGCCTCAAATAAGCATCCAAACTCCTTCAACTACATACGTAACATTCAGGGACCAAAAGGGAAGAAACAAAAACTTCCAAACATCACATTAATTGAAATAATAGGTACCCATAATGGTACACGAGCAAGTGTATGGGTACACTTTGCCATTTCAAAATCCCAAATTCCAGCAGCTCAAAATCGTATTGATACAACTATTCGTGTATCAGTACGCCTTGCCAAAATACCCTTACCCGTACTGAAACAAGTTCTTGTGTATCGAAACGTAGTCTGTAACCCCCTTGACCCATCCTAGTCATTAGACTCGAACCAAGAAGATCACATTAGGTTTTTCGAAACAAACCCGAACAATCTTACTCGAATTATGGTCCATTTTTTTCTTTTAACTTGTCTAGATGTATTATTAAGACCTAAGGTGTGCATACTAGCAGCAGTTCAATTTTCATTCGATTCGAGCATCGATAACACACTCAATTGCAAAGTGAGTACTTTAGGGGCCAAAATGTAAATTTGAATAATTACAAGTACTTACACAAGTTTCAGGTTACCAATTGTTAATTAATCATATTTCATGCCAACGTGTCAAATTTCAGCTTCAACGTGTAACGAATAAGCATCCAATTTAGCCAAATACAAAATTAAGGACTAAATCATAAAACAACCAAAATACATGGACTGACACATTTTTAATAGCTTCTCACATCAATTAGATACATTAAAAACATGCTTACAAAATCTCAAGTCAAACAGACATCATTTACCTATTCAATTGATGCAACAACATATTGTGACCAAAATGCAAAGAATCCAAACTTGGTAGAATCGATTAGCCGAATTAACCATCAGTCATACCGATACACGGCTATAGTCATATGCATTTTGGGAATTCGAATCCCAACTCGAACTTATTCAATTACTTACGAACAACATTGACATGCTTCTACTAATTTGTTATCCTTAAAGCAAATGGGCTAAACATACCAATTATTCAACACAATTCATATTTATACAAGTAATCTAGAGGCATACTTCCTAACAAAATAAATCATTATCCATTACGCACCAAATGGTCAAGACCACTAGTACTCATTGAACACAAACAATGAATCTAATCATTATTTAAATCATTAACATCATTTGATCATAAATATTAAGTATACAAAGCATTAAAATAAGACTAACACATTAATCATTTAATACAATCATCGTCTAATGTAATATAAACAATCAAGTTATCATTCCCCAAGATAAAACAATTCATCCCAATATTCTACCCACATTGCTTTATTACAAATAATATTAATATCGGAAACATACTCTTTAATACACTTGTCTTGGAATCTACCTTGTTTCGGACCACAACCCCGCACTTGCTTTATTCACAATCCATCCCAATATTCTACCCACATTTCTTTATTACAAATAATATTATATCGGAAACATACTCTTTAATACACTTGTCTTGGAATCTACCTTGCTTCGGACCACAACCCCGCACTTGCTTTATTCACTGCTTTGACTGAAGAAAAGAGAGCGTAAGCATATAATGTCTAGTGAGTGCGCTCAAAAAGGCTAAAACGCCAATGCTGCTTTAAAACCAAAACCGATAATAGAAACCCATATTAAAGCAAGTCAAACACACCATTTCCAAAGAATTTAAATAGACCATGCTTGTTCGATACATAAGCATCATGCTTTCATAACAAACCTTTTATTTACAAAACTTTTAACAAAGCATGCTTGATCAAAACATAAGCATCATATCTTCTGGCTTAACCCATGCATTCATTGTAAAGTAGAATATGTGTGTAAAACTAACGCACTTGCATACTTCTTTTGAAAGAGTAACATGCATAACCACCATATGCATCAAAACAGTTTTTTATAAGTCTCATGCTTAATCAAACCAAAGTATTTCTCATTTGTTTCTAAAACAAATCATGCACTTAACATTTCAAAAAATGTGCATGTTAAACCATATACAACATGTATCATGGATCAACAGAAAAATCTCATTTGCTAACCCTCAATTTAAGCTTTCTCATGCATAACAACTCATATGCAAGGCTTAAAGATTACACATGTATAAACTAATATTATACATCACAATCCATCAACATGCTACATTATCAATTATATTGGCTTTCAAGTGATCATAAACTAATTTGCACTTTACAAAATATTACATCGGATACGCGGATTCAACAAGTGACCACTCAACACTTCATGCAATCTCAACCGGAATTCAAGGTACAATCACAACCCAATCATCGGTTAGATGCATAATTCACTATCAGGAATTTTTGGTACAATATAACCCCTCAACCATTAGTGTACTCGTGGTGGAGTTTTCGGTACACATAAACCCCTCAACACCCGAGGTGACTTTTTATAGTGCACTATCAATCCTATGGTCGGTCAACTATATCCGGTAACATTTTAAATCACATCACTTGCCAATATAATTCATTATTAACCACGTGCCTCACTGTTCTTATATGCCACAACAAAACCATTTTCAATGCATTAAACCATGCATTTACAAGTATTCCACATACTTATATGGATCATTTTTCTAATGCATCCATCATCAATATAAGATCAAAAATCAGTATAAAACATACTCAAAACATGCTTAAACAGTAGGTACCATGTAATTCAAAAAGTAATGCATAAGATCAAATTCGCCAAAACACAACCGAGGGAGAAATCTCATTATTCTTACATCCGAGCTTAGTTAAGCTTGCTAGGCTATAACCAAACCTCCAAATCTTAGTTCAAACTTTATTTGAAGAACCAACTTATAATTGCACTCACCAACACGCCATCGTCTTGGTGCCAACGTTCCAACACCAATGCCTCAATACCTAATCTGAAATCGTCCGAACACTTGTCATCTTTCACAAAAAAATACAAGGGTCAATATAAATTTGACCACACTGAAATAACCACTTTATAAAAATATTCGAACCGTTTTATTTCCTAAACAACTACACGCATCAACCCAAAATACGGTACTGCCTAGGACAATTCCCTACGGTCATTAATTTGTTGACCCAATTGTCACGTGGCCAGAATTCCAGCCAGCCCACCGTGCGGCCTTAGGCGATATGACTCAAGACAAATGCCTAAGTAAGCCTTTTCAATCCTCTCAGAAGATCAAACTTCCCAAGCACCGACAAACGCAAAGCGTTCTACGCGGAATCAGATCAAAAGAGATGAGCGAAGAAGAACTTCGAAGGAACGCTCAAGAACAAAGAAAGAACACAAGAACACTCTGAGGATTTAGAGTAAATGTCTTTATTCCTTGGAAACTTGGATACTGAATACAAAATAAGGAGGGGAAGGTATCTATTTATAGTTGGGTTCCCTCCAATCCAACGGTTTATACAGATTTACATCGACGGTCAAGATGAGAGCCTCTATCTTATCTACAACATTTGAATTTTAAATTTCAAACAATAGATAATGTGGGAATTATCTTCAATTATCTTTAATTAAATTAAAGATAATTTACTATGGTAATTAAAATGTCTTCTTGGATTTTCCCACGGATCGGGCCAGTTTGGTGGTCTTTTTGGGCCCAAGATCTCTATCTGAACCTCTTGGGAACCCTGGTGTGCACCCCGTGGTGCCAATGACTCGGGCCTCGGCTGACGGCCCGTGACAATCTCCCCCACCAAACTTGGCGACGCCCTCGTCGCGCCTCTCGAACAAAGTTGAGATCGATCCTGGAGCTTCCTTCCGCGTGCCTTGGCTTGCTCCCAACTCGGAATCTGGCTTGATTGTCCCCCCATAAGGACCGCTCTCCTCATAAAGAGCATCGGACTCTGATTCGGATGTCCCCCCATAAGGACTACTCGCCTTGGCTCGCACCGCCATGGAAAATCAACCATCCCAGGCACATCTTGATCGTAGGAACTTTTTCCTACCAGTTCTGACTTGCCCCGATCTGGACTCTCCCGATCCTTGTGCACAAACTTGGATGCCTTCACGTTAAACACCGAACGAACCCTCGGTACTCTGAGTGGTTGCTTCGGCCCGCACCAAGTCTTGGCAACTCCATCTGATGGGTTAGGTTTTCTGCGCCCTACACCCAACAAATCCGGCAAATCAAACTGTAAAATACTGTCACCATGCTCAAGACGTACCTCACTCCTTTTCCCGGCATTTACTCTACACATCAATCCTTCGTCCTTGAAGTTTTATGCCCCATTGGTCCTTGGCAATGCAAAACCCATCGACACTTCTCTCCCATTAAAGTTCGATGCCTCGGCCACCTCGATCATGGATGGCTCCTCGACGGCCTTCATGCCAACTGCCTCGGGCAACTCTCGCCCATCCAATGTAGTGTCCCCAACTGTCGCCTCCAACTCAATGCCTCATTGGCTTGGAGCATCTTCGACAAGCTGAATGGCTGTCAACTTCTCGGTTCCTCTCCCGTTGTCTCGGCACACAGGCACAACGCACCGTTGTCTCAGATCCAAGATGCACACGACGTTGGCATACAAAATGATGAGAGCTTCAATATGATCAAGGAAGTTTAGTCCCAAAATAAAATCAAAGTCATCTAGCTCGATTACCTTGAAATTCTCCTTGGCCTTCCAATCCCCAATCTGCAACTCGATCTTCCGCACTGCCCCCACAACTGGAACTTCCCTTGAATTCACCGCCTTGATCTTACCGGTTGAATCCATAACTTTAAGACCAAGCTTCTCGGCAGCCTTCCTGGACATGAACAGATCGCTTGCCCCGGTGTCCACCAAAGCACTCCTCGATCGTCCCGCCACGTTGATGTTGACAAACATCAACCCATTCTGCTTCTGGCCCTTCCTCGCCTTGACAGAATCTAATATCATCGAGCCAAGCTTCGCAGCCTCATCACTCTCGGGCTCGTCCACCTTGGACTTCTTAACTTGATCAGGGCATTCTTGCGCTAAATGCGGCCCCCTACATCGGTAACACTTTCGATGTACTTTTCCCCCCTCGGCTTCCCTCTTTGATGCTAGCGATTGCACCAACTCTACCGGGTTCTCCATCTGACTCGTCGTCCCCCTGGACAATGGCATCGAGGCGGCTCCTCTTCTTGGGATAGTCTTTCACTACGTGTGGACCATCACAATGGTAGCACCTTATGGATCCTCGATCCTTCCGATCATCTGGTTTCGCATACCGGTCTGGCTTGGTCGATGGCTTCTCCTTGCCGTCATCGCTGCTATCTTCGGACACGTCCTCATCTCTCCCACCAATACCCTTTCCATGGGGCTTGGAAGACTTGGACTCTATGGACTTGTAAGCACTATAGTCGGTCAAGGACTCCGCAATAGCTAGGGCTTTGGAAAGTTCCTGCACATCCCGCCGCTCTAACTCGGTCCTGGCCCATGTCTTCAATCCATCCATAAACATGAAAAGCGCATCCTTCTCACACAAGCCGGGGATAAGGAGTTGTAGCTCACTAAACTCCTGGATGTAATCCGCAATGGATCCATCGTGTCGAAGCCTCCTAAACTTGGTCATGGCTTCTTTCTCCATGTTACTCGGGCAAAACTATTGTTTGAACTCCGCTTGGAACTCCTCCCATGTTCCAACGCCCGTGCCCCCACTATTCTCATTAAGGCACCTACGTCGCCATCATAACAAATCAACGTCAGTCAAGTAAACAACAACAGTATTTACCTTCTCGGCATTGTCTATGATGGACATTGCCCGGAAGTACCGCTCCATGCACCAAATGAAGTTCTCAACATCTTTCCCCGACATGTTCCTCTTGAACTCTCTTGGCTTCGGAATGTCCTTCATTGGTCTAGGTGTTGTCGTGGTTAACACACTGTTCCACATGGCAGCCTGATAAACCATCACTTCCGCCTTCAGATCCACCATTTCCACCCTCAATGCCTCCAACATGGCTTCGAGAGCATCTCTCTTTCCCTCTGACTGATCACCCTGGTCATCCAGCCCCTCGATCCGTGTATCCACCACGTCGAGTCACTCCACAGAATCCTTCATAGATCCCTCAAGCCTGGTGACCCTCTCCTCGAGTGCCGACAACTTGTCCCTCGAGTTTGCTCGACTTCCTTTGTCCACCTGGGTCTCCACACCCTTCTGGCTCGCTGCAGCATTCTCTCCCTTCTTTGGTGCCATCTTTACTCGATGCTTCGTGCCTCGAACTAGCTCACGTCGCTCGAACAAGGCTCTAATACCAACTGTCACGTGGCTAGAATTCCAACCAGCCCACCGTGTGGACTTAGGTGATGTGACACAAGACAAACGCCTAAGTAAGCCTTTTCAACCCTCTCGGAAGATCAAACTTCCCAAGCACCGACAAACGCAAAGCGTTCTACGCGGAATCAGATCAAAAGAGATGAGCGAAGAAGAACTTTGAAAGAACGCTCAAGAACAAAGTAAGAACACAAGAACACTCAGAGGATTTAGAGTAAATGTCTTTATTCCTTGGAAACTTGGATACTCAATACAAAATGAGGAGGGGAAGGTATCTATTTATAGTTGAGTTCCCTCCAATCCAACGGTCTATACAGATTTACATCGACGGTCAAGATGAGAGCCTCTATCTTATCTACAACATTTGAATTTTAAATTTCAAATAATAGATAATGTGGGAATTATCTTCAATTATCTTTAATTAAATTAAAGATAATTTACTATGGTTACTATGGTAATTACTATGTCTTCTTGGATCTTCCCACGGATCGGGCCAGTTTGGTGGTCTTTTTGGGCCCAAGATCTCTATCTGAACCTCTTGGGAACCCTAGTTTGCACCCCGTGGTGCCAATGACTCGGGCCTCGGCTGACGGCCCGTGACACAATGGGCAACCATTGCCGCACTTGGAGGATTAAAAATCCTCAAAGGAAACAGCAGCATGGCAATACCCTGTTCGCAGCCCCCTGCTGCCTACACCCACTTAAATTCCAACTTTCTTTATGCAACCAAATTAAATCCCCCTTTTTCCCACGCACTACACATATACGAGAATTGAAAGAATGAGCAGCAGCGCACTTCACGCGACGCATTACATCGAACATTTCACCATTTTTTTATCTCAATAAAAATCCTTACGTGCATTTCTTCAAACACTCATAATGCACACTACTATATGATCCAACAATTAAATCAACTATTCCACTAATTACCCTATTTAAGAACTGGAATCTAAATTCAAACAATTAGATTAATTCCAGGAATTAAATTACAAAATTAAATTTAGATTATTACTACCCATGCACAAATCATTATAACTCCATAGAAATCATTAGATTACTATAATCTAATCAAGATTTATAAAGAAATCCATTAAATTTTATTTTAACATCAAAAGATAATAGAATTGATAGAAAATCAACGCAAAATAATTAGGAGATCATTAGAAAATCAAAGCTTACCCAAATAAATTCAGAATTGAAAATGAAGATTGCTCATCCAATCTTCCAACGTGAAATCCATTGAACAAGATGAGAAAAATCAAAATCTCTTGTGTGGCGATTGATTAGAAATGGTTTAGGAAGAAAATAAATAGAAATTGGATAAGAAAATTCAAGAAAACTAAAATAATGTTGAGAGAATCTTGAGAGAAAATGAGATATAAGTTTAGAAATAGCTTTCTTTATTGAGAAAATAATAATCGTCGTCAAATTCTAATTAGAAATAGGTGGTAAAAGTGTAACACCCCTACCCGGTCTAGAAAATGAACCAGCTTATGACGTATTACTAAACACACATACATACTTTTTTGACAAACTTAATATAAACAGTTAAGCATACCATCGAAATATAGAGTAGTTTAAAACTTTTTAAATGTTTCAAAGATCTAACTTCAATCAACAATGATGTGCAAACATGTATATACATACCATAGACAATAAATATTACTACAAAACATGTATCCATAGCAACAAGCATGCACATTTTTATGCCTAACATAGCTTAATCTACAAGCAAACATTTGAACATCATATCTAACTTAGCTTAAGCTATCAAGAATTTTATTAGACTGTTTACAAAAGGTGATAGACACATTCGATTACTAAGATCAAATTATTTCGAAGCTTAAATCAATCTTATCCAGTCACATATAATCTTTGAGTAGCAAGACCAAATACAAATTCATTGACATCCTATCATTTGCTTAATTTAACAATCAAGTTAATCATACGAACTACACTACCTTGTCAGAGTTTAACACATAATATATATATATATTAGTCCATACACATGCATGACAACAAGATAACTAACAACTTAAGGCACGTACAAATATCCAACAACCATACAAACATACTAACTATATAACTTATATAGCAAGCAACTATGGAATAATTAAAGGCCCATTACAAAACTTTGAATATGTATAATGCTTATATATATATATATATATACGTGTGTGACCCAAAAGGGGATCTAAGTGCTCAATGCATACTTTAACAGCTATGTGCCACCAACTAGGAGTTCTTAAGGAAATTATGAATGTACATCTTAATACTTGTGATCTCGTCTGAGCTCAGAAGATACTCAAAATTAAGTTCCCCCTTAAATGTATTGAAAGGATAGAGTATGCATATGCTTAGTGAGGTAGCTTAAAGCAACTAAAATCATGAAACCATAATCTATCCCATTCACCGAAGTTTATTGATTATACAAAATTTTAAGCTTGAACAAGAGATTAGCCATTTTGAGACAAATTGTCCAACCCAGCAATAACTTATATACTAAGGCATTCGCACAGAGTATTCACATATAAACATGGTTTTCAAATCAACCTTGTACACATATACACATGAAATTTGAACAAGCCTAAGCGTATATATATAAGTACTGAAACCAATATATATATACATATTCACATGGTATTTGGACAAGCTAGGCATGTACACATATGGGAATTCGAACAAAACATAGACATGTATAATTCTAAATATTCGAACAAGATATAGGCATTTACACATATGGGAATTCGAACAAAGCGTATGTACATTTACAAAGGTACTCAACAAACTATGCACCATTACCCACATATGGTTTTAACAAGGCATATGCGTTTATTCATTCAAAGTAACCATTGATAAGTAAGCGTTCTAACATAGCTTATCTATTCATACAAAGGTATTTAATTATCAATGGATTCATATTACTTGGTATGTAAGTCATTACTATAATTCATTGATTTTAACTTATAAACTTTTTTGGATTCTTTTAACATAGCCTATCCATACGTAAATTACTTATTTTTTGACTTATCAAACACTTTATCAACTTAGTATTACAAGATCAAATAATACTTATCTTATAAGATAGTAAGTATATCTTAATTTAATCATAAATCTTTGTCACGCAAGATATTAAGATTATCCAATAACTTAATTGTAACATTCATTATAAATTTTTAACATAGCCTTGAGAATCAAGTAACAGCCCAGGTACACGAATCCCCAACCAACTATCGCCAAAAAGTACTCATAGTACCGGTCAATCCCTCCTACTGTCGCCAAGTGACCACAACACTTCCCTCTTACTATCGCCAAATAAGGACTGTAGTCTATCCCAAACACGATCTCTATGGACTCTATGGCATGCCAACTATACCTACGACAGACTCGAAACCAAGGCTTTCACATTTATTGTGTCTTATTAGAACAGAGTGAGCATAGCTCCTTATCACGATATCATATCCACAAGCATATTTTCGTTTTCATATTAGGCATGTATTCACCTCATATGAATTTCTCATTGTATCATTTTTCTTATTCGAAGAACATCATAACAAAGATTACTGTCACATATGAATCATATCTAGTCTTCCATTGTAATCATATGTACAAATTCACATAAAGCTTATCATGAACAAGGTATCAAATAACATGACTTATTTATCTCAAGGATAAGCATAGGTTCAAGATCATAACATCACAACAAGACTTGTATCTTACCATGTCAAACACATACTTAATTCATATATGGTTCTCAAATCATACTTATTTCTTAGTCAAAAGACAGCATACCAAGGTTTCTTTATAATAAATTATACATGAACCATTTAGGTCATCTTATGAGCATATCAATAAATCAAGTGTTACATAGCATATGATACCAAACATTTAGATACGTACCTCATTACCAAGCTCATTTGTGCATAGCATGTTTCAAGACATAATAATGTAATTAAACAGCAAGAAATGCTCGGGAAGGTTACTAGCCTATCCCGAGACTTTAAACTACACTCACTGATTATTCTGAGCTAGTTTTGTTCCCGAACCGCAATCCCCTTTTTGTTTATCTACTATTACTCGTACTCCTTCAATTCCTTCTTGGTTAAAAGTAACAAAGAATGTAATTATGTATTAGAACAATTTCCTATCAATCATTCACTCGTAATCATATGTACAAATTCACATAAAGCTTATCATGAACAAGGTATTCAAATAACATGACTTATTTATCTCAAGGATAAGCATAGGTTCAAGATCATAACATCACAACAAGACTTGTATCTTACCATGTCAAACACATACTTAATTCTTATATGGTTCTCAAATCATACCTATTTCTTAGTCAAAAGACAGCATACCAAGGTTTCTTTATAATAAATTATACATGAACCATTTAGGTCATCTTATGAGCATATCAATAAATCAAGTGTTACATAGCATATGATACCAAACATTTAGATACGTACCTCAGTTCCAAGCTCATTTGTGCATAGCATGTTTCAAGACATAATAATGTAATTAAACAGCAAGAAATGCTCGGGAAGGTTACTAGCCTATCCCGAGACTTTAAACTACACTCACTGATTATTCTGAGCTAGTTTTGTTCCCGAACCGCAATCCCCTTTTTGTTTATCTACTATTACTCGTACTCCTTCAATTCCTTCTTGGTTAAAAGTAACAAAGAATGTAATTATGTATTAGAACAATTTCCTATCAATCATTCACTCGTAAAACCACTCCATCACTCAAGTATGCATACAAATTTCACCCACAACAATCCAAATTTCATATACAAACATGTACATTTATTTATACACAAAACAATGTCAATTTCCCAAGTATACAATGCATATACAAAACAGTCCCATATTTCATATACACATGTGTAATACTCAAAACAATCATCAAATGTCTATTTTCATGCTAAATTAATCCATTAATCTTGATTTCATGTTTTTTATTCACCAAAGAGTCCCCAATTTATATGTTTACAAATTACATATTCAAACAGTCCAATATACATCTATATGTATTCAAAACAGCCCCTGATTTCATAGGCATAAAATTATATATGCTTAAAATAGTCCATTCACCTATCTTACATACTTATATGCATCAAAACAAACCTCAACATGTTTATATACTTTCGAAACAGTCTATAACATTCACAAGCATCCAAAAATAGTCCCTAGTTACTAGATATATATAATTATGTGTACATACAATTGTCCATGATATTTACAACCCTTAATATTTATATAGATGCAAAACAATCCATAAATCGTGTTTTCACACACACACACACACATATATATATATCAAAACAGCTTACATGCTTTCATTTATACACAAATCAGACCTAAATACATATATATGCACCAAAGTAGTCCACATGAAGCATTAACAACCCTTTACATTTACAAAACAACCCCTCCCATGTTTGTCAATCCAAGTCAACCCTTATATATATACAAATAGTTCAATTTACATGTATATATATATATATATTCATCACAAACATTTTTATACCACATAATCGTCCAGCATGCTTATGTATATATATACAATCAAACCAAAACAGTTTAATCATTATTGTATAGTCCCAATTCAATACTAACAACAATGTAACCAACTTTGACTTCAAACTCATTTACACAATAGATCAATGACTCATTCTAACATGAAATCCATCTCAACGGCTTTAAAATTCACAATCAAACATTTGTCATCACAACTAAGTTACAATTCCACAAAACTTTGATTCCAAATATGAAGTACACAACCGCATGGTCCTATATATGTACATTTCCCTTAACAACTTCTCATAAGTAACATTGCAATCAAGGATACACAATTCACAAAGTTCATGGCAACCTACAAACAATTACAAATTTAACTTGAATGGGGAGGAAAGAAAAGGTGATTATCTTTCTCTTAAAGCCACCCGTATAAGGATCAAGAATTGGTCTAGGATTCACCATGGTTGCAAACTTGCTATCCACTCTTTCACTTTGGTTGAGGAATTTGGTTCTTTGGAGGATAGGAGGAAGAAGATGATAGCCAATTTGGTTATCTTTCCTCTAAGCCGAACCCCCCTCTCCCTTCTATTTGCTCTCTTTCTTTCTCCTAAGGTGACACGTGTACTAATCCCTAACTTTTATGATGTTTAGCATGCAAACACCAATCTTGATAGGCTTTCGATTTTGGTCCTTTCCACATTAGCTATTCAATTCTTCCATTACTCCATTTTGGTCCTAAGCCCTCAATTGAACTATCAAAATACACATTATCACAATTGACTTAGAAATCGATAAAGTAAAATTCTTCTGAGCCAGGTTTTGAGGTATTACAAAAAGCTTTATTTAATAAATGTGCCAAATAATACCATAAAACCATCACTTTAGTTCTTCTTACAAAATTGCCTTTATTAATATTTTACAACCTTTTGTAAAAGAGTCATCATTTGATTAATATTAAACAACCCATTTAAAGTTACTCAAACTCAATTTCATCCTTTATTAAACTCATTAAATATATTTTTCATAAATACTTGCCACAACAAACTTATCAAAAATCGATTTGATTACCCAAATTATTTTTTGGAATTAATTAATTAGCCAAAGCCTAATCCAAAATTCCAACCTGATTTCGATAATTTATCAGTACACCTTGCCAAAATACCCTTTCCTGTGCTGAAGCAGGTTCCCGTGTATCACAACGTAGTCCCAAAAATAACTTACTTGTACCGGTCTAGAGACACGTGTACCAATATGCACCTGTAATGTCCACTTTTTTATTTTTCATACTTTCAAGGATCCATACACAATCTTATATCCCTCAAACTTAAACACAACTAAACCACAGATCATTTCAAGTCAAAACATCACAAAATTAAGATCGAATCACAACATTATGCTTCAAATGGCAAGCTAGAGGCATGCTTCCCAGAAACCAATCTATTCAACCTTGAAAACAAAAACCAAAGCCACAACCAACATAAAAGAGCAAATACAAATCCAAAGCAGCATTACAAACATGCTCAAACAGGGAGTTTAACATAAACCCTCCCAAAACAACAACGAAACCCCATTACCTTTATTACTACAAGTCTAATTCGAAATCATACTTTCAATACTCGAAGTCCTTGGTAATCCCTTGCCCACACGCTGCCTCGCAACCATTAATTCTCTGCATTAATGGACAAAAAGAGCGTAAGCACACAAGGCTTAGTGAGGAGTGCTCAAGCAACACACCATCAATGCATTTTAAAATCATTTTCCCAAAACCACATCGAAATCACCATTTCAATCAACTTATAAACATCATTCCTTGAAAACCATGCACTTAACCCTTTCAAAAACCAGCATATTAAACCATATGCAACATGTATCATGGATCAACAACAAATCACATTTCTAACCCTCAATTTAAGCCTTCCCATGCATAACAACCTATAGGCAAAGCTTAAAGAGAAAACATGCTTAAACCAACATTATAAATAAACATCCATCAACATGATACATCAACAATTATATTGGCTTTCAAGTGATTATAAACCAAGTTCATTTTTCCAAAATATTACATTGGATACACAGAATCAACAAGTGTCCTCTCAACACTTCATGTCATCTCAACCAGAATTCAAGTGTACATTCACAACTCGAGGACACCAACCACAATCATCGGTTAGACGCATAATCCACTAACGAGATTTTTTGATACCATATAACCCCTCAACCGTTAGGGTACTTGGATGGAGTATTCGGCAGACCGTATAAAACCCCCGACATCTAAGGTGACTTATTTATAGTGCACTATCAATCCTATGGTCGATCAACTATATCTGGTAACATTTTAAACCACATCACTTGCCAATATAATTCATTATTAACCATGTACCTCACTATTTTTATATGCACCAAATCAAAACCATTTCCAAATCATTAAACCATGCTTTAACAAGTATTCCACATGCTTACATGGATCATTTACCAAAGGCATGCATCATCATTATATGATCAAAAATAGTGTAAACATACTTTAAATCATGCTCAACATTAGGTACCATGTAATTCAAAACAAGTGCATAAAATCCATTTTGTAAAAGCACGACCGAGGGAGAAATCTCTTTATACTTACTTTCAAGTTTAAACTAACGTTTCAAGCTAAGTTTAAACTCCAAATATAACCTTTAAGCCATTCTAAAGCTGAATCCACGTTCTCACTCACCGACAATGCAAAGTATTATTTGTCGATGCAAAAACAAGCATCTAAAGCCTTTGAAGCTCCACCAACAACCTTAGGATCACTCTCCCATGTTTTAATCACATAACAACATAGGATTAATGCATCATAATGCATTCATAATCCCAGCAACACCATTCCTTAACTTTGCCTCACAAAACAACCTTTAAATGCCTTCCGAAACAACCGAAAACACCCTTCAACTCAACCTAAACACAATCCAGCCATAACCTAACACTTCAATCCATCAATTAAAATCAATTGTAATCCGAAAACAACCTAACATTAACCTTATAAGTCCAGAATACATTAAACCACCACAACTCCTCAAAAACACATAACTAGCAACCTAGAAAGTTAGAGATTCACACAGCTTCGGGATTCCAATGTTAAAATCAATCCATTAACATTATAAAACATCAAAATCTAAATTAAAATCAATCAAGAACCCAGCAAAGTAGATCCAATTCGAAAATCATATAAACTCATCAAATAAATCTAGATTTAGCCAAATTCCATAATTAAATCATTAAAACTCAATAGAAATAATTTACAAAGAGTCAAGAACTTGGGAATTTCAATAAAGAACTATTCATTAGAGGAGAAAACCGACCCTTACCTCCAGTGAGTGAGTTTCCTCTCAATTGAGTGTTTTCTCTTGAAAAACAAAAAAATACAATAAGATTTTGGAAAACAAAGTTGAGGAATCCATTAGGAAATCAATGGTTTAAGAAAGCAAGAACATTACCTTAGTTTTCTGATGAAAAAGAAAATGTTTGGCTGAAGAGAAGTTGAGAGAAAATTTTGAGAAAAGGAAGTTATGTCAAAAAGGGATTTTAGGAAATAACCACCTTCCTTAATTAAATCCCTTTAATTTCCTTAATTAAAACTCATTTAAAATAATCCTAAATAAGAGAAAACTCATATTATACCAATTGGTAAATTAGCTCCCTAAAGATTCAAAGTTTCGACTCTTTTACAAAACAATCACTAAAATAGTTTCCAATATTTACATTTTGGTCACTAGCCGAAAAAGTATGATTTCCAAAACTTATTTTCCAAAATTGACTTTACCAAAAATATCCAAATATTTAATAATAATTTTTAGATTTTTTTCAAATATTTTGCTTGCCCAAAAATATTTAATCCAATTTTAAATCATGAATCCCTCGAATCTCTAACTCGGTCCAACAGACTGTATAATCAGCCTATAAACCTTCAATCCCAAAACTAGGGCGTTACAAAAACATAATCGGTTTCAACTCAAAATTTCCAGATTGAATTAGTGGTCGAACAACACTCGGTTGTAAATTGTCCAATAAGGGAACTACAACCTCATAGATTGTTCTATTCTGGGATGGTGGGTGCAGTTTCAGGATCGTGAGGGATACCCTCATTGTTGACATTTCTTGCCATCCCACCTCGTCTTGAAGTCTACGTCTAAGAGTCCTTCAACTTCTGGATCAAGTATGAATGGTGGGGTGGCAACACTTCTGGTCATACAACACCTACAAAACCTAATAAAAAGAAGAAAATGAAATAAAAAAAACTATTAGGAACAACTACAAACTAGATAAAGAAAATGGAATTACAAGCAGACATATAAAAACCAAATAACGTCGTCCCTGACAATGGCACCAAAACTCGATCGGTGAATAGTCATCACGTGAATTGTGCAAGCATACACTACCGATGAAATTATAGTTAACAAGTTGATCTTGTTAGATATCAATCCCAAGAGGATAGGTATTTAGTTGTACTATTATGTGGCCACAAGCAATTTTGTAAATTAAAATATTGTGAGTATAATGGTGGTTGTAACAGAGAAATTAATTATTGATTGTAAGATCAATTGTGGTAGCAAGAATAAAAAATATAAAAAGTTAAAAGAAATATTAAATGAAGATCTAGATCCCTTTAGCTCATCTTGGCAGAATGTCAAGTACAACAAGGAAATAAAGTACGATGGCTCATATAATAAATAAAAGGCTAAGCCCACTTACTAACTTCCATTCAATTCTCAACTAATGACGCAAAGATGTAGATCAACTACAACTCTCGTTGTTTGTCAAAGCTACAAATCCTTGAACAATTGGATCAACTCTCGTTGTATCCTCATTCAACTCTCATTGTAATGGTATGTTAATTTGACTTGCCATTGCATCTCTCAACGCTAGTGATGATGTTAAACACTATCATACGAACAAAGATCAAATCCAATAATTGAAATAAAAGGAAAGCTAATAAGATTATATTGAACTTAGAAAAACAAAGTTTAGACTTGTTCATACAAAAGCTCAAAAACTTAAACCATCGTCAAATAAGACAAGAATATAACAAAATCCTCAATAAAAATCTATCTCTAGAAGGATTTAAAAAAGATAACATATATTCCTCCTTGTTCTGGTACTTGAATCCTCATTTCCTTAGATATTTCTGCCTTGCTTCGCCTTAGATATATAGAAATGAAGTTTAAGCCGCCATGAGAGAAGAGCTTAGAAGGTTGAAGATGATATGAAAAAATGAATATCCCGTGAGTTCATGTTCTCTATCCTCCAAAAGCGTTGTTTTATAGGTTGTTGAGGTAAGGAAACCTATCCTTTAGGTGCTTTGCGTGACTTTCTATTGTACACAATTTCTTGTAATAGAAAATCCAGCTGGTAGATTCATCCTTATCATTGGCAGTCTGGACAGTTGGTCGTTATAGTGTCGAGCTAGTTGTAGTGGTGAAACTTCCTCTGTAGGGACATTAGTAATACAACAACAACATAGTAAAAATGTATAAATATGTATAATAAGAGCTGTTAAGACATGAGATGGACAAAATGCAGAAAATAAACATGAAAATGCATAAATGGATGCATAAAATACTAATGTGGGGACAATTAAATCCATAAATCTAGAGGAAATGCATGCTTTTTAAAGAGCTATCAAATTGTAGTCAGGATTGTCGTTATATGAGCTAGCTGTCTAGGATATTCTATATTGATAAGTTTAAAGGGACGTGAGTTGTCTAGTATGTTACAACAACTTCTGTACGAAAAAATGAAGAACGAAGGGAATGACAATCACACATGTACTCATTTGATCAATATATAAAAATCGGGGAAGAGAGAGAAAGAAGCAGATCATTATTCCTCTCTATTTGCTATCTTTTCTAAGCTATTAATGTAGCGGCTTAAGCCTTTTATTGGGTGAACCAATGTGAAGACAAAGCAGATCAGGTCTTAAGAAGAATAACCAAGCGTGATGCAAGGGAAATTAGTGAGAGTATTTTTAGATCATCTAGGGATAAAGGTCTCCACTTGTTTTTATGAATTTTCGTGTTAAATGTTGATGATTTCTGTTATCTTTCTTTTAGTATGGAAATATTTTCTAAATGTTGACTTGATTTTTAATTTATAACTTTTTCTTTCTTGTTTCAATTATTGAGCTTGAATGCTATTTTCACAGAAGTGTTGATTGAAGCCATAGTCACTGGAAGGTGCAATTGTAATACCCCTAAAATTGGGCTAGGAGTTTTACAAGGCAAACACATGCTTGGAGAAGTTAGCTTTAGATTATTTAAGACTCAAAGTGAGTCAATGGAATAAGTAATTCAATGCAATTGAAAATGCAAGAGCTAATTAAGCTAAAGATCAATTAGCAAAATAGTAAATTAATTATATCTCAAGGAGTATGAAGGAGCATATATGAGCATTAAGAGGATAATTTAGTATATGACTTGAATTATTAAGGATTGAATTATAAGATGTGAGAATGAAATTGTGGAAGATGTGAAACTAGTCTTGAAGGACCGATATGAAAGTAGTTTAAAGTTGAGAGCAAAGGACCAAACTGGAACAAGGGTAAAACAACATTGTTGCATGTGTATTTAGACCATTAAGTGTTAGTGGAACACATGTGTCAAATCCATTTTACACAAAGCAAATGAAGGGAGAAATGGCTAGCCAAGTAGTGAGGGAAAGAGAGCCATTTTCTCCTATGCTATTTTCTTCATCCTTGGGTTTTCCTCACTTAGACGATTACTACTTTGAAGGAGGAGGGGAAATGTTGAGATGGATTCATGCAGAGCATAACAATTTTGGTGACAAATAAAGAAAAAAAGGTTTATGATTCAAGTGATTTCAGCAATGAATGGTAAGTCATTTCTTGAGTAATAAGTTAAGCTTAAATCCATAAGTTTTGGTTTGGAAATTTATATGTTGTTTTTGAATGAAATACAAGAGTAAGGGAAGATTAAATTGGAATCAAATTTGAAGTTTTGGAGCTAGAAAGGCAAGGGAGACTTAAGCACAAGATGAGCTGATTGTGAATGCAATGGTGTTTCCATGATTTTCATAATGGACTAGTGTTGTTTAAAGTATGAAATCTTGTTGTTAATTATGAGAAATTAAGTTAAATGATTCTGGAAATTTAAGTTTAGTGATGTATTTGTATGGCTCTTACAATTATTTGAGGTCACGTGCTATTTTGAAGTACTTAGAATCATTGAAACAAAGGTCAAATGCAATCTGCCCAGAAAAGCTCTGTTCTGATAGTAAGTTTAGAAATCATAGAAAATTGAATACACTGAGTTTGAAGATGAATTTTATATTTGTATAACCATGTGTGAGTCTAGTTTAATCTCCAACAAACGGTGATTGATTTTGAGCTCAAAATCAAAAGTTATGAATTTTTAAGTGAAAGTCGTACTGAAAATAAGGAGGCAGATTCTGCTCTAGACTGTTTCTATTTTAGAACTTCTAAAAATTCTCCTCATTGCTATTGAACTTGTTAAATTATGAGGATTATACCATTAAAACCTTGATTGGATCTAGTTTTTAAAGGTGCAAATAGATTTAAATTCCAGTGTATACTCTATTCTGGAGAGACAATTCTTTGATGATAGCTCAAGTTGCCAAAAGTTAAAAATAAGGATTCAACTTGGAAATGGGATTGAAGAATGATTAGTATATGTATGGTTAATGGTTGAATGATGATATTGGTTGTGAATATTGAGTAAATGAGTGATGAAAGTTATGCATATTAATGAATGCACTTGTGTTTAATTGATTTAAAGATATGGAGAAGGAAGCAAGCTCCAAGGAGGGAAATTTCAAAATCATATGACTTGGGTGAATCAAGTATCGAATGGAGAAAGCTTGGAGGTGTTTGTGGATCAGGATATTCCGTAACTTTGGGATATAAGGTGAGTGTAACTGTACCTTTTTGTGAAAATGATGTGTACCAAAACATTATTTAAATGGATGCTTAAGACTAAAATTTAATTTTAGTTTAAAACTTATAATAGCTAAAGAATGTATAACGATTGTAAATGAAGGTAAACAGTCAATGTACGAATGAGATATGGTAATGGTTATATGGTAAATTCAAAGTAATAGATAATGGTATACAATGAATTGTTAATAGACAATTAATCTAGAATAGTTTCATTAAGATTGGATCCAAATGAACCCTATGTTCCTATCTCTTAATATGTTTGGTCGAATAATACAAAATGGTGAACTTACAGGTATGCTCAAGGTAAGTCAATTGTTTGATCATTGATTGATGATATAGTGAAATATGGTATGATTCTTTGCTATGATATTGCTAGTGCTTTTTGTTTAAATGTATAGTGTACTTAGTTAATGACATGTTAACTAAGGCTGACAGGTTATGATAATTATGGTATGGAAGATCTATGAAGGCTTATGCTTGAATATGAAGCTATATCTCGCGTTATGAATTGATAAACTTTGAGAACACATACGAGATTATGTGTTATAAGAAAATGGAATAATGGAGTCACACTCCTCTTGAATATTCGAATATGGAGCTAAGCTTACTTCAAGAATATGATAAGATATGAATTATGAATACCTTGGGTTCGAGTCAGTCATAGGTATAGCTGGCATGCCATAAAGTCCAGTTGAGCTCGTGTTTAGGGAGTGCTGCAGTCCATGGACTATGATTCTTATGTGGCTATAGTATGAGGGATGTGTTTTGGTCATTTAGCGACAATAGGAGGGTTGACATGTACCTTGTGTATATTATGTTTGGCGATAGTTAGTTAGGGATTTGTGTACCTAGACTACTTGACTACCAAGGTTACAAAATTTAAAATAAGATTGAATGAAACTCTTAACAAATTAATAAATTGATTGATTGCTTGCATAATAAGTAATATTTGATAAGTACTATTCGATCCATCCTCTTTGATATGATAATGTACTTCAATCAGGTTGGAAATCAATTATAATATGGTCACTTGATATCAATTGATATATGATGATTAGTTGACTTGAATATATGTTTAAAAAGGGTTGATGTGGTGATCGGATTTTGTGTGATAGTTAGTCTATGCTTAAAGTAAATTGGTAGCTTTGATAATTTCATGTTACCTTGCTATTATAATCCTTGTTATACATCCTTACTACCTCACAATATACTAATAACATTGATGTGATTAAGAAATGAAAAGAATGGAAATGGTATATGACTGTGAATGGAAGGATAATTGTTTGTATGCTTGATTCTTGAGGTATATGTATGAAAGAATTATATGGTATGCTAAATAAATGGAATTGAATTTGATATTATAATGAATGAGATTGATTGTTTTATGTAATTCTTGACATGAAGATATGTATGCTAAGGAATTAGGACACTAAAGATAGGAAGTTAGTTAAAGATTTAAAAGATACATTGTTGCTAGTACTAGATTGTGGACTGTTATGATTTAAAGTGAATGGTTAAAGGACTGTTATAGTAAATAAATAAGAACTGAACTGTGACATTGAAATTTAGATTGGATTGGTAACTTGTAACACCTCTAACCCAGCTTAGGAGTAAACCAAACTAGGTAGTGTTTCAAAACACACGCAAGAGATAGCTTACGAAATTGTAAGCTACTAGATCAAACATTGGGAGTAACGAGGATGTACAATTTATCAACTCAAATACACAATTCAAGTAAACAAGAACAAACAAACCAACGTTACAAAAACAAACACAAGCAGATCAAATAATTCATAAACATTCTTTACAATCTTCAGAGTAAAATTTTTCTTTCCTTCCATTGATATTAGAATTTTACCTTAACCTAATTTGTAACCTTTGGTTAGAACAATAACTCGAATTCAAGTGACTTCTATAATACCCATTATCATACTTTACTATTACTAAATTATAACTTAAGCTTAAAACCAAGGTATGAACCTAGTTACTTTATAAGGAGCAATTTCGATATAAAGATTATAGCTATATATCTTTTAAAAATTTAATCAGATTAATGATACATTAATCTTTTATTTACAAAGATTGAATTAGGCGTGATAAGGATAACTATATACATATGTGCACCAGCAACCTTTTCAAGTTCATGGTAAACACTTAAAGCATGTATTTTAAATTCAATGAAGAACCATAGATCACATTTTTTAACATAATGCTACTTGTACCAAACATATCAAGGATTCTATATTCTTAAACATGTAAACAACCATCTTAAGGTCATGACAAGCATTTAAACACACATAATAGACTCATTTGAACCACATAGCTACTTCGATCCAACGTCTAAAGGTTTAACTCTTTGGTTAACAATTATTCAAACCAAATATTAGCTACTTAGGCATGATTAAGCATTTAGTTAGGCCATTTACAATTGTCACAGTTTAGTACCAAATTTTCACAAGGTCAAATATAAAAACTTAATCTTATCCTATTATTCGAACTATTCATTTTATATACCAATTTCATTCGCATAGCCATATCTTGTGTGCATTCATAATCAAACCACCAGTTAATTTATATGGCTAACAAACCAAGCATTCAAGCTACACTAACTTGCCCAGATTTAACACATGACACAAGATACCTATAAGTATGCATACAAGCACATCACAAGATGATCTACTACTTTAAGTATATATAAATATATATATAATCTACCAAACCAGCATCATAACTATAATAAATCAAGCAACAGGCAACCATGAGACATATAAAGGCCCATTACAAAACTTCAAATACTTATAGAACTTATACACATATATAGCCAAAATGGGATCTAAATGCACTATGCAAACTTAACAACTATGTGCCACCATCTAGGAGTTCCAAAGATATTAATTCAAATCATACTGAGATACTTATGATCACGTCCAAGCTCAGGAGAAATTCGAAGGCACATTTACCCAGAAATGTAATGAAGGAATAGAGTAAGGAATTGCTTAGTGAGATAGTTTAAATAGCCAAAAGCATGAATCAAAAGCTCTGTTTTAAAACTCTATTCTTCCTTCAAGTATTGGATCTAGGTAAGTAGAAAGCTTGATTAAACATAGATTATCTTATTCATAGGGTTTGAACATGGCATTAATTTTAAGTCATTTGAATCCATGCAAGTGATAGACTTGTTCACATTTAAGTCATTATAACTACAAGGTTTCAAACATGGTAACACTTCTTAATCCCATTATAAATACACAAGCATCTTACTAGCAAATATTACTTGTTGTATAAGTTATCAAAATGATACATTATTTTACTTTGTAAATTTCATTAACTTCTTACACATAGCCTCCCTAGGCATGCGTTACTTATCATATAAGTTATCAACATGGCATATCATAGGCATGAATTACTTATCAGATACGATATCAAACTTTGCATTTCATAGGCTCAAATGATTTGTCACGTGAATAATCAAACATATCATACATGTGTTACTTATTACCCAAGTTATCAAGTAATTCTTTAATTTACTTTGCAAGTTCCTTACTTTGTCTTTATCATAGCCTTGAGAATCCATCAACCTATTTCACTTGTATATTTGTTGCTTAAATCATCCATAGTACCATTAATTCATGAGTATACATTTATATATATAACAGTCTAATATGTACTTGTATATATATATATTCAAAATAGTCCTGAATTCATGTGAAATACACATATATAGGCTCAAAATAGTTCAATACATACTTATATCTATACTAAATAGTCCATAAATCATGTGTAAACATATATAGGTTTCAAAACAGTCCAATACATACTTAGATTTATTCAAAACAGTCCTTAAATCATATATATACTTATATAGGTTCAAAACAGTCCAATACATACTTGGATTTATTCAAAACAGTCCTTAAATCATGTGTATACTTATATAAGTTCAAAACAATCCATAATCTTTCAAACATAACATTTCATATATATGTGTGTGTGTGTGTGCGTGTGCTACTTATCATGTAAGTTATCAAGCATGGCATATCTTAAACATAATTTACTTATCATAATAGATATATGACATAACACAGACATGTATTTACTTATCATATAAGATGTCAATCTTAGCATTTCAATATGCAAGATACATAGTATATAAGACACCTAACCTATAAGTGCTAAGGTATTCAAAATAAGCATAATCATATGTTCACGGATAATTGAACAATTCATAAGCATTTAAGCATTCAAACCAATCACAAATATGTAGGTACTTTATCCAAGCATATCTATTCACCAAAAAGATACACTTTTGGACAATCAATATTCAAAAGATACACTTTACTTATAAAGAAAGTCATTGCCATGATTCATTTATTCAACTTATAAACTTTCTTGATTTCTTTTTAACATAACCTAACAATACATAAGTTACTTATAACACAAGTCATCATACATATTATACCATAACATAAATTTCTCGGTACTTAAGACATCAAACATAACATATCATATTCAAGAGTTACTTGGAACATAAGTCATCAATCATAATGTATCAAAATCATGTGATATTTGTTTCATAGGTTACCAAGATAGCTTAATTGTTAGAATTGCAAACTTCATTATTTGTCTTTAACATAGCCTTGAGAATCAAGTAACAACCTAGGTAAACGAATCCCCAACCAACTATCGCCAAACAAAAGGTACTCATAGTACCGGTCAATCCCTCCTACTATCGCCAAGTGACCACAACACTTCCCTCCTACTGTCAGTAGTCTGGGACCATAGTCCACCCCAATCACGAGCTCTATGGACTCTATGGCATGCCAACTATACCTAAGACTAACTCGAAACCAAGGCTTTCACATTTATCTTATCTTATTAGAGATAGAATGAGCACAGTTTCTTATCAGAATATCATATCAACAAAGCTTATTGCCCTTTCATATTAAGCATGTATTCACTTCATGTGTATTTCTTCATACATTTTTCTCATCTTCTTCGAATAGCATGTCTAATTCATATCTGAATTGGAATCATAATTGAGCATAGCTTCAAATTCATGTAGTTACAACAAGGCTTAGATCTTATCATGTCAAGCTTATACATATATACATTCATGTGCATAGAATTCAACCATATAACATGCTTTCAACCAAATTTCATATCATAGAGTATTTTTCAATAAAGTACTTACCTTGTATCCAAGCTTAGCCATAATAGCACAATTTAACTTTAAGAGTAAGAAAAACCAATTAAAGTAAAATAAAGATGCTCGAGATAGTTTCACTTTGTCCCGAGACTTTAAGCTACACTCATAGTTTAATCCAAGCTAGTTTTGCTCCTAAATCACGACTCCTCTTTTACTTTTCTACAACTTGGTCTACCTTATGCCTTAATTCAACAATCCTTTTTTGGTCTAAGTATAAAAAGAATATAACTCTATATTAGAATCAATCCCTAACATTCAATCATTCACAAAACCGCTCAATACTTAAGTATCCATTTAATTTCACACATATACATGCTCAAAATAGTCCATATTCTAATGCATGCACAAAACAATCCACCAAGGCTTATATTTTATGCAAAAGCAGTCCTAATAATTTGTAAAATAGCCTCTTCATTTCAAGTTTATAAAACATACCCAAATTTTCTTTCTAATCAGCCCCTTAATTAAGCTTATAATACCGTCCCTTAATTTTGCAAAACCGTTTAGTTCTTGAATTGTAATTCAACCTTTCAAATGAGTTTACAAAGCAGTCCCCTTTTTCTATAAAAATAGTCTTTCAAGATAGGTTTGTAGCAGTCCATTTATTTTCAAGTCAATGCAAAACAGTCCCTATACACATTCTTCAAGTAATTCCCCTATTCTAACTTCTCAAAACAGTCCACACATTTCATTACACACCTAAAACAGTCCACATATTTCATTATACACTCAAAGCAGTCCACATATACATTCTTGAAGCATTTGCCCTATTTTAACTACTCTAAAGAGTCCATTTATTCCATTTTACATTCAAGACAGCCCCAAATTTTATATATATACACATATATAACTCGACCAGTCTAGCATGCTTTCAATGTACTCAAAACAGCCCCTTACACATATGGTATACTTTCATGCATGTTCAGAATAGTCTAGCATATGTACATACACCTACAAAGTAGGGCATTTTCACTTATACATGTATCTATTCATTCAAAACAATCCATTCTATGCTCAAGTATTCACAAAACATCTCAAACATGTCATTATGCATACAAAACAGTCCACCTATACATTCAAATTCATTAAGGAGTAAATGATATAAATTTGATCTCCTTCTAACAATTTAATCTCATAACACAAAGAATTTATTTCCTACTCAACAATTCAATAGCAACTTATACATAAAGAAATGAAGAGAACATTCACCTCTTTTCACAAGATACTCGATCAAATGCTTAATTTAAACCAAATTAAGCTTGAATTTCCAGCCTTAGAAACAAATTCTCACTCTCTCACTAACTATGAGTGGTTCGGTTTCTAGAGGAGGAAGAAGAAAGTGATAATGGTGGATTATCACCATTCAAAATCGAGACCCCCATCCCCACATGCCCTCATGTGCAATTGACACATTTATAAGTCCTCCCACTAATCTTTGTTTAGCATGCAACATGGTTTTTAAATGTGATTTTCAGTTTAGCCCTATTATTTTGGCCACTCGATTCTTCTTTGTTTCAAAGATGGTCCTTAACTCATTCAATCATTGATGCTAAAGGTATCCTTAGTCTAATTGAATCACAATTAAAGTTGTAACGTACTTCTAGGGTATATTTTGGGATGTTGCATAACTTATTAGGACTGTTTTATGAATTTAATGAGTTGTTTTAGACTATTTTGATAAAGGAAAATATGGACAGTTTTGCAAATGTTTAAGTAGACCGCTTTGCAAATTAAAAATGTGAACTATTTTGCCAATTAAGTGGATTGTTTTACAAGTCAAAGTATGGACTATTTTGATAAGTGAACTATTTTGCAAGTTAAAAAGTGGATTGTTTTGCAAGTCAAAATATGAACTATTTTGCAAATTAAAAACAATGATTGTTTTGTGATTTAAGTAGACTATTTTGTAAACCTAAAATCAAGGACTGTTGTGCGATTTAAGGGAATGTTTTGGTGGTATAAGTAAACTGTTTTGCAAGTTAAAATGTGGATTGTTATGTGAAACTTGGAAGACATAAATTGAAAACTTAAGTTATACGGTTCTTGTGAATCAAATATAAATGGGCTCAAAGAAAGTGTATGTAGAGAGATTGGAGTAAACTTTGGCTAAATGAAAGAATCAATTAAAAACTAAATCATAAGGACTTGTAAAAGTAACATATCTTCTTGTATCCTTGTATGTTTGGATTAGTTTTGTTACCTTACTAAGTTCTTCTGAACTTACTTGTATTTGATTGATTGATCTTTCAGGTAGCTATTATTCAGTTAGCGAGAATCGTGTCAACTTCCGGCAGCAAGTCACACAAGGCCTAAGTTTAATGTATGTTTTTAGTGTTAATTATTTTAAAGTCCTAGGGTGGCAAAACATGATTAAGATTTATGTTAACGAAGTAGTTAGTTAACATATAATTGCATTCGAAGTGGTGACTTATAGTACCTTATGAAGAAGGTATAAGAGTTGTAAAATTAATGGGCATATGTATGATAGGTGATGGTATGCTTGAGATTGAAGTGGTGCGATAATAGATGTTTTGCTATGCTTTGTGATGATGTGTCTGACTAGCCTAAACTATGATTGTATTTTTAATCTATGTTTGATCTGTAGGAATTCTAAAATTATAAGATAATAGTCTTTCAAGACCTTGATTACTTGTTTATGAACTTGTATCTCGGGAAGCAATAAAGAGTATAATGAATGAACTATATGAAACATGAATTATATTTGTTTGCTATTGCTTATATCATAAATAATGGAAGATGTGCATCTTTGGACACCAAGGCTTAATAATGTAGGAAGTTGAGTTGAGATGAATGAATGTTTATGTCTAAAATTTTTGTAAGTTGAAAATTGTTTGTGCTTTCATAATCAACATAATGTATGATAAGGCTACGTTCTGAATGGATAAGTAAGACTATTGTTAATGCAAGTGTATAAATGTTTATGATTATGTGATTGTGTCTTGAATTTTATAGTTATGCCTTGGATAGTTGAGTAAAGCTAATTACCATATGAGAACAAACCTAGTAAGTAAGACTATGCTTTGAAAAGGTAAAATCCTTATAATGTTTTGTAATAAAAAATTGAGATAAGAAATGAAAGTTATCCCATAATGTCTTAAAAGAATATGAGAACATATTGAATGTTTTAGCAATCTTGAAAATAAGATTTGAAGTTAAATGTTATAAACATGTACTCTTAAAGACCTTTAAATAATGGTTTGTAGTTTTCTTGAATGATCTTAAGCATTGATGTACATGTCTTAAAATGGATAGAAGTATACAAAGTTGGTAATTGGTTTAAGAAAAATAAAGTTTATGAATAAGGATCAATCTTATGGGATTGTAGAAATAATATGGTAAGCTTGTGTATTGAAGTTTTAATATGACTTATGTTTTGAGATAATAGTTAAAGTGAACTACTTAAAGTGTGCATACTTGTTTGTATATGTAATGAAGTTTGAAAATTGAATTATAAACCTTCTAAAAAGTTTTAAATTACCCTAATTTTTTAAGGCAAGTTTGGTTGTGTAGTGTTAAAGTAACTCTTGGATGATTGAATGTTTGTTCGGTAACACTTCCTAAACTGATTTAACTCCTACACCGGGTAAGGGGTGTTACAACAATGACATTTCAGGTTAACGAGCACGACAATGGAAGTTGCGTGAGAATGCAAAGGAATTTGGTTCACTTGTTCTTGTGCATGCTTTATTTACTGTCATTGGAAGATGTAGTGAAATTGCATATGTAAGTCTTTGATTGTGAATTGAGGGAAAGTTTGTAAAATAAACAAGAACTTCATATCATAAAAACCATCTATTGTTTATCCTCAAAATACTTTGTAATCTGCTAAGTTTCACAGAAGGGATATCGATTTTATAATACATATATCTCATCTTATTTTACTTTTGACTTATTACTTTCACATCACTTCTCACAATTAACTCATCTTTCTATTATTACTGCACTGTCATTTCTATGCAACCAAAGTCTCGTCCTCGTGGAATCGATATCTGATAGAATTCAATATATAAACTATACTTGCTTCGACAAGTGTACGCTTGTACAATAGGTGTGTCAGTATACAACCAATCACTTAGCTTGTCAGCAATTTAAAGCCAAACATCAAGTATCTTCGGGATTGTTTCAACCCATTTAGATTCCATAGTGGAAATGGTATCGGGTGACCATGGATATTGTGACAGGTTTGCCATTGACCCGGAGGAGGCATGATGCGATTTGGGTAACTGTAGATCGTTTGTCCAAGACCGTACATTTCTTATTCGTGCACATGGATTTCACACTTAAGAGGTTAGCACAATTGTATGTCCAAGAGATTGTAAGATTGTGTGGGTGCCATCCTCAATCATTTATGACAGGGGCCCTTAGTTACGTTGAGATTTTTGAAGAAGCTTTAGAAAGCTTTGGGTACAAGGTTGCATTTTAGCATTGTCTTTCATCCTCATATTGATGACCTATCTGAGTGAGTTATACAGATTTTGGAAGATATGCCTAGGTGTTTTAACATTGATTTCTAGGGGAGTTGGGATGAGCATCTTCCATTTGTTGAATTTGCTTATTCAATCGAGCATTTAGATGGCTCCTTTTACAGCATTGTATAGGCATAAATGTAGAACACCCTGGTGTTGGACCGAATTAAATAAAAGAAGGATCATGGCATTCAACTTGATTAAGCAAACCAAAGAGGAAGTTCAGATCATCAAAGAGATATTGCAAGCGACTTTTGATTGTTAGAAAGGTTATAGAGATCCGAGACGTAAACACATTAAATTTGACGTGGGTGAAAATAGTTTCTCAAGGTGTCACCATGGAAAAGAGTGATTCAACTTGGACGAAATGGTAAGTTGAGCCCAAGATTTATTGGACTGTATGAGATCTTGGAGTGAGTTGAACTCATGGCTTACCGTTTGGCCTTGCCCCATAAATGACACACATTTATGATGTCTTCCATGTTTCCATTTTGAGGCGTTACCGTTACAATCCTTCGTATATCGTTCCAATTGAGGAGATTTTGATCAACAACGACTTGACCTATGAAGAAGAAACGATAATGATCATGGATATAGGTGTTAAGGAATTATGTAACAAGAGTATACCATTGATAAAGATGTTATGGAGGAATCACGGTAATGAGGAAGCTATTGGGGAAACTGAAGAGGCCATGAAGTTGCAATACACGTACTTATTTAATTAGGTATTTTCGATGTCAAATTTTTTTAGGAGGGGAGAGTTGTGACGAGTGCGTAAATGATCTATTTATATACCCTTTTTACTTATCTTTTGAATATTTTCAAGCATATATAGATTGCATTTAGGTTAGATTGTGTATAATTTGCATGTAGATAGGGAGTTACACCGCTTGCGCTTTAATGCCATATATATTGGTGCTTTTTATGGAAAATATGGTGTTTTGTCGTGCATGTGTAGGATGCAGGAAGATGCTAGAGGATTGTTGGAGCGAATGAGTAGCAGATCTCATGGGTGGAGCTGACGAGGCATAATGAGTTGGAGATGAATGTAATTATGCCCACATAGACTTTCTCCCCGATATAAAACATTAAATATAGCAAGAAATCAATGGCCTTCTTTAATGAAGTTGAACGCAATATAGGGTTCTTAAACCCTAGTTTCACCGCCTATATAAGAGAGACTTGGATGTCAAATTAAGGAGAATGTGATTATAGACAACTATTTTAGTCTAAAGCTTGCGAAGAACCACCGAGGTGGAAGCTAGAGAATTCTCCTCACGACATACGCCATCGAGAGAGACTGACAGAGTGGGAGACCTACAGAAACTGTTGGATGGCACGAAGGGAGTTTGTCGATGATGCTTGACTCTTTTGTTTTCCTTGCTTGATTAACTGTCGTACTTTAATATTTTTGTTATGGATGTTTTAGGCCCAGACACGAGCTAAATACTTTAGTTAGGATTATTGCTTCTCATGGTTTTATGTTTTGATTATTCTATTTGAATGTTATATGTTGTTTTCCCTTTATCTAGTTTGTTCATTGTTCTTCATACTTAGTTATTGTAAGAGCTATCGAGAGAGGACTTTTTAACTATTGATCTATTGCTTAATATCGAGAGAGTTATGTTATACAAACTTGAATAGTGGGGCTAAGCTGTTAAATTAGCCTTAATCCAGCTTAGACATAAGTTTAGGGTTTCAATGACTAAAAGGGAGTTATTAAACAAATAATATGGTTGTTAGGGTTCACGCAGACATGTATAACCTTAGCTTCAATATTATTAACTTCTAGGCATCGAGAGAGTCAGAAGTTCCTTGAAAGATGTTTTAATGAGATTTTCAAGTGGTTTTGATAACTGGTTTTAATTGCATTGATGGAAGTTATTTTTAGCACTCATCACTAAGCATATTGTGCTTACGCTTTCTTTGTCCATCAATGCAAAGAATTAAAGGTTGGAAGCAGTGAGCAAGCGACGAGAAATCCAAGGACTTGAACTATTTGAAAGTATGGTTTTCGAACTAGACTAGTAGTAATAAAGGCAATGGGGTTCATTGTTGTTTGGGGGGTTATTTGCTAAACTCCTATTATGTGCAAGTTTATATTATTGTTGTAGAGTTGTGTGAGGCTTTATATGTTCGTTTTTGTTGTGGATTTATGTTTCGTGCGTTAGATGGATTGGTTTTTTAGGAAGCATGCCTCTATATTTATGATTGAAGCATATCGCAATGATTTGATCTCGTTCCTTTGATATTCTCGCATGGTTTGACCTATAGCTTTGTGGTGTATATGCTTATTGATTATTAGAGCATGTTTGAATCCATGATTGTCTGAAAAACCAACAAAATTGGACATTACAGGTTAGAGCGTAACGATATGCGGGGCCTCGTATCGATATAGGTAAACTGGAAAAAGGAATGTGTATCGGTACACGAAAGGTCGTATTGTTACGAGTTTTAGCTACTAGAATCCATGATTGAAGCCTTAGTCTGTACCAGTACGATCTTGTTGATTGAAGCCTTGTATCGGTACAGGTGGTCGCATACCGATATTGGCTATCTTTATTTCAGTTAATGTGATTCTGGAGGTTTCTTATTCTTACATTTTGGTCCCTAATATTCGCGAATGCAATTGTATGTTTTTGAATGATTGTTTTCAGCTGAAATTTTGTAACCTAAATTTTAACTAAGTCCTCGTAACTTTCTAGATTTGTAATTTGGTCCCTAAATTACAATTATGCGTAATTGGATGTCGATTTGACGCCTGATTCAGTTAAAATTTCACCCGCTGCTAGCATGCACATATTAGGGCATAATGTTGCATCTAGAAAAGATAAAAGAAAAAATGGACCTAATCTTAGTTAATCGTTCTTGAGTTTGTTTCGGAAAATGTAATTAGTTTGGTCGGGCGTCTAGCCCGAGTCAAGGGGGTTACAACTGTTAATACACAATCTACTTCAGACCATTATACTTCCATTTCTTATATGGCTTAGGGGGATAGGAGTCATCTTGGAATCTTTTATCTGAAGTACCCGATCCACCAGTCTTTTGAACTTTCTCTGCTGCTTCAATGGCCTTTACCCTATTCACAAGATTCTAAAAATCGGTGATGCCTAATGTTGTGAACATAGGGCGTAGCTCATTACTAAGCCTATAAATGAACATTCTACTTTTCTCTTCATCCTTCTTGATGCACTTGGCACCATACTTGCACTACTTGCAAAAATCATGAATGTACTGCTCAACAGGTCACCCACCTTATTTGAGATGAAGAAAGATGTTGTGCCTCTCCATGAGGTAGAACTCGCTAATGTATTTCTTTCAAAATTCTTGTAGGAAAAATTTCCACGTCACAGCTTCCTCGGAGAGGTAAGAATGGTAGTTTCCCACCAATAGAGTGCCTCATCAGCAAGCAATGAGAGGGCACATTTGAGCTTGTGTTCATTTGAACACCGCAACTGCTTGTTCTGAATCCTTAGCGTGTTATCCAACCAGTATTCAGCAATTTCAGGATTATCATCATCCTGACTGGTAAATGTATAGGCTCGGTGTTGAGATAGCTTATCAATAGGGGCCCCGGTGTAAGAGATAGCAACTATAGAAGGTTGCACAGTCTTCTCAGCTTTCATTGATGTCACAAATTGTTTGAACATGTCTGCCATGTTTCGATAGCATTCAACATGAGTAGTCCGCACTTGTGGCTCATTGCCTTGTGTATGAGGATTCTGTGGATTGGGAGGGTCTCTCCCCTTATCTACTCGCCATGGGCCGAGGAGCCGATAGTAGGCTCATTTATGTGAGCTTCGTTGGATTCAAACATATCTATAATGTAAAGAGATCTGGTTAATCGACAAGACACATTATACACAATAAATAACTCCTATGTGGCATATGCAATGCAATGAAAATTCAATAGACTTCATTTTAGTCCTAGAATCGACTAAACTCTAGCTTTGATACCACAAATGTAACACCCTCTTCCCAGCCTGGTCGAGAACCGAGTTAGAGTATGTTACCAAAGTTCAATATGATGTTTGATACAATATTTTAATCCTTATTCAAGAATTTATAGATTTATAAGCAATAAGGGTTTCATTATGGTGACTCAATATATTACTAATTCAATACAGTGGAGTAGAGACTCGATATAAGACTATAATCATCAATTTATGACCAATTTTAAACTTTTGTAAGTCTTAGGGGCTTTTCTATATTTTTGATAAATTAGAGGTCCTTTACTGAAATTAACCTTGCCACATTGAGATTCAACTTACAAACAATGCACTTGCAAATATTCATACCAACCAGAGACCATTTACCTTTCCAATTTAAGAATTTATTAAGTAGAAACCTTTTTGAAATTTTCTAGAATTATTCAGAAAGCTTTTAACAGATTTACATGAATCGATATCGGTACTCAAGGAGGTCGTGCTGGTATGCATGTGTCATGACCGGTAAAACGGTTAAGAATTGGTAAGCACGTACCGATACAGGGTTAGCCCGTATCGGTACGCGAGGTTGGTCTAAATTATCTCAGATTCCATTGTCAAAAAGGTGTACTGATATGTACCTATATGTATCGGTACAAAGTTGGCTACTCAAAGAGGGATCGGTATGGCCCTATACCATATCGGTACCTTGTGCAATACACCAATTCCATTGTTAAGCTTTTGTACTGGCACGCCCATAGTAGTATCGTTACGCCTGTACATCTATGATCAATGTTACATACTTGTATCGATACGCCTGTACATCTATGATCAATGTTACATGCTCATATCGATACACCATCACTCGTATCGATACGCCCTACACTATAATGTCATTTTTAGTATGGTTTTTATTCTTTTTGACTAGTCAAACAATGTCCACATCCTATGAAATTTTGCATGCAAGTTTATAACATCATAATCTACTATTATGCCAAATTTCATAGCTATATGAATCCACTTACTAGGACTTTACCTTTTTAGGCCAAACATGCATATTTTACCACTTTTAACCAATTTCAAAATAACATTTTAGATATTTTAAGCTTATACATACCATATGCAACATATACACAACAAAATGGCTAAAAGTGACTAGTTTATCTACTTTGCCACTGTACTAGGAGTTTGTAAGGACAATAAACATTACTTGGAGCTTATTGTCACGCCCCGCTAATATTCACCAAGGTGAACCGATGCAATTCCATCCTCCTTGGGCGTTTTGTGGCAATCAAGCACCAAGTAAGCATCTAGAATGGCCTAGAGTGGCCTACATCCATCTTGAAAGGTTCTCACATCGTTCTAGAAGGTTCCAGGATGAGCTACCAAAGTCTACACACATCCAGAAGGCCTTGGAAGACCCTGGAAGACTTTGGAAATGTTGGGACAGGTTCAGAAGTCTCTGGAACTCTATATAATAATCTAGAACACTTTGGAATATTCTAGAAAACCATGGAAGGCACTAGAAGATTCTAGAAGACTCTAGAAGATTCAAGAAGGTTCTAAAACATTATAGAAGGATTCGAAATATGCTAGAAGGTTCTAGAATATGATAGAAGGTTATGGGATGTTCTATAAGGTTATGGAAATTTCTCCAAGACTAGACCATTCTAGAAAGTTTTAGGAGATATATAGATACTTAGAGACATAACTAGATATATGTAGAGTTATCTAGAATTCTCTATGCATGTACATATACTATGATTATCTAGAATAATCCCTAAGGGACTTGGAAGGCCTATAAATAGGACCATCCACCCTCATTTGTAAACCATCCCAAGATTCCAAGAAAACTAAGCAATCTAAGCCCCAAAGCCTTGTAACCTCTCTTTCTAAGCTTAATAAAAGCTTTCCTTTCTCAAGTTATTTCTTTGGCCATAACGTTTGTGTGAATCAAGGCTTGTTAGCATTGAGTCAGGAGTGCTAACGCCGCACGGATAGTTAGGAGAAGTTAAGTCCACGACATGGTATCAGAGCCAATTTTGAGACATGGAGAAGACCGGAAAGAACCAAGTTGTTAGCTCATCCGAGACAGAGATCACACATGAGCAATGTGGGCGCAAGGTGACAGTTGATCCTAGTGTGGCATGGCCATGTGCCAAGTCCAAGGATCTAATCTCTAGCTAGGAGTCACGTATTACTCATGTTGAGGAGAACGTGGGGGGCATGTGTGCCCAAGTGGACGACCTTCACCAGTGGGTCGAAGGGCTTGAGGTAGAGGATGTCGAGATCCACACGGCTGTGAAAGCCATGAAGATCAAGCTAGATGAGACCTTGTGAGTAGAGATGAGTGAGATTCACGACCTACTCATGGGGGAGCTCTCAAAGGTGTGTGAATCCTTCCAATGTGAGCTTGCCAATATGCATGCCCAACTAGAGGCATTACAAGGCGACCTTGCATTGTGAAAGTGCGTCATGGCCGCAGGGCCTAGCACCACGTTTGAGGCTAGAAATGTCGAGGTGCCCAAGCTAAAGACTTTCACTGGAGTACGCAATGCTAAAGAAGTTGATAACTTTTTTTATTGCCTAGAGAAATATCTTGTAGCGGTCGGCATCATGGAGGAGGCCTCCAAGATTCAAACCGTAATGCTTTATCTCACTTACACAGCCATGCTTTGGTGGTGGAGAAGGCGCATAGACATCGAGAAAGGTACGTGAACTGTCGCTACCTTTGATGACTTTAAAAAAGAACTCAAACGACAATTATATTCGGAGAATGTTGAGGACGAAGCAAGAGCCCGCTTGTGAAGGCTAAAGCAATTGGGGAGCATTCGTGACTACATCAAAGAGTCCACCAACTTGGTGCTCGAAATCCCTGATCTCTCCGAGAAGGACTCACTCTTCAATTTCATGGATGGACTCCAACAATGGGCCAATAATGAACTAAGGCGTCGTGGGGTACAAAACCTTGCCGATGCCATAGCCATGGCCGAGAGTCTCATTGATTACTCTAGTCACAAGGAGTCCAACACTAAGCCAAAGGATAAGAAGGGCGATCAAGACAAAGGTGGGGGAGATAATAACCATCGCAAGGAGGGCCACCAAGAGGATAACTTACCCAAGTAGAAGGACTTATCCTCGTGGAAGAGTAAAGATAAAGGCAAAGCCAAAGACCCTCGTGGCACGAGATGACCACCGTCTAACAAGTGCTTTATTTGTGACGGTGACCATTGGGTCCGAGAGTGCCCACAAAGGCAAGCCCTCAACTCGCTCCTAGCAAAGCATCAAAGGGGCAACGACACCGATGGAAGCAAAGAAGGTGTCCAAATGGGATCCTCGCAACTACTCAATGTCCTTCAGTCCGCTCAAAAGACTGAAGCTAAAGGGTTGCTATATGTAGACGTCACCATCAATAGGAAAGCATCGAAGGCCATGCTAGACACAGGTGTGTCCCATAACTTTGTCTCCCTTAAAGAAGTAAAGAGGCTCGGTCTTAGAGCAGTAGGGGAGGAGGATCCTTTAAGGCAGTTAACTCTGCCGCGCAACCCATCCATGGCATTGCTCGTGGAGTGAAGACCAACATGGAAACATGGTCAGGTCACATTGATTTCTCAATTGTGCCAATAGACGATTTCAAGCTCATCCTAGGATTCGAGTTCCTAGATCGATTAAAGGCAATCCCAGTGTCGTACGCCAATAGTATGTGCATCATGGATGGCGGCCAAGCTTGCATGGTACCAACACCTAGGGCCACCAAGCAAGGGACTAAATTGCACTCGTCACTTCAGTTCCAAATGGGCATCAATCAGGACAAGCCATCCAAGGGGTTGGATAAGCATGAAGTGAGCAAGACTATCCAGCTCAAGTCGATGATGCCAAGAGAATAGAGGGGTGTCCATGTCCAAGAAGGCTACCAAGGAATTCACCGAGCATGTTCGTGGGATGAACATGGCTTCAAATACCACTAAGAAACATGGGTCAAAGGGAAAGCCTTCCAACAATGTTCTTGGGGGATAACAACCAACCACCCCACTCTTGCTTGTCACACGCTATGAAAGAAAGAGCCCAACACAGAAGCGAGCTGGGAGTCTGAGGAAGCACTATAGCTATTCAAGGACCAAACCCAGCAGTTCAATAAAGGCGCGACGAGGGTGTCACGAGCTTAGGTGGGGGAGAATGTCACGCCCCGCCAATATTCACCAAAGTGAACCGATGCAATTCCATCATCCTTGGGCGTTTTGTAGCAATCAAGCACCAAGGAAGCATCTAGAATGGCTGGAGCATTCGTTAACCCAAATGGCATAACAAGGAATTCAAAGTGGCCATATCAAGTACAAAAGGTTGTCTTGGGTACATCTTCTTCTTTTACCCTCATTTGATAATATCCCGATCGAATATTGATCTTTGAGAACACCGAAGCATCCTTGATTTGATTGAAGAGATCTTCTATCCTTGGGAGAGGATACTGATTCTTAATGGTAAGCTTGTTCAATTGTCTGTAGTCCATATAGAGTCTCAAAGTCTCGTCCTTTTTTTCACGAATAAAACTGGAGCATTGGTTAGCCCAATGGGCATAACTAGGAACTCGTATTAACCATAACGAGTCCTGAAAGCCGGTTTAGCTGACACTAATCGATGCATAGCCTCATCGTCTCATCCTTCTTCTTAAAGGACAATAGGGGTGCTCCTCAGGGTGCAGAGCTAGGCCGAATATAGCCTTTATCTTGTAGCTCTTGGAGTTGCTTCTTGAGTTCTTTCAATTCAACAATTGTCATTCGATAAGGTGTGATGGATGTTGCTCATATCGAGTGCTACGGAAACGGTGCAAGTATGCACGTTGCAAGTAATAAAGTGATATGAGTATCAAGTATCATCTCTACATGGATTGGTTTGGGCCAATTTGCTTAAGTTACTGCACTGTGAAAATAAAAACACAATTGATAGTAAGAGTTCTAATTAACGAGTAAACTAAAAGAAATAAACTAAAAGAATAGATGAAATCAAATAAGAGAGTAGGCCAGGTTATTATGAGTTGAGGTGTGATAGTCAGAAGGATTGTCTTGGTAAAAGAGTGCAAGGACAACTCAGGTGCCGTGGCAACTTGCGCAGCTGGGTTGCCTTGGCAACTAATCGAACGGTTACCTGGGCAACTGGCTAGGAAACTGTTTGGGCGGCTGGGCAACAACTTCAAGGTTTGGCAGAGCGTTCTTCAATGGTTTCTTCTTATCCCTAAGTCGAAACTCTAGCTAATTGTGCATGCCTTGATAATACATCCATGCGTGAATGAAGGGTGAACAACAACCAATCTTGCGCTCCTTTTAGCTGTTGAAATCCTTTAGCTTATTCCTAAGCTGGATTAGTCTTCACCATCAATTGATTGAATAAAGACTATGCTCATTCGTTTCTTGAATCTAACACTCCCGATATTAGATAAATAGATAGATTAATGAGATCCTCTCCCAATTCACTCGCAAGCAAGAATAAAAACCAAGAATGAACAAACCTTGAATTAAAAGTGCAAACTAAATTACTTAAACAAAATCCAATCGTTCTCACAATCACGAACCCAAAATAACCTAAGCTAATTCACATCGATTCATGGCTGGGTTTCGAAAGATATACAAAGAATAATCCCCAAATATGAATCGAATAGAATAAAGAAGAATGTGAAGAAATTGATCAGCCCCTTTGAATTCTCTATCAATCGAACTCTCCCTCCAAACTTCTTGAAATAGGCGGCTAGGGTTCTTTATATAGGAGATGGTTAGGTCAAAGTCTTTCTTAAGGAGGAAGTTAAGTTGGAATTAAATACTTTAAGAGAATATAATTCTTTATTATATTTAAATTCCTTCTAGATCTTCTCCTATATTCTTTGGGATTTAATCTCTCTTTGAGTCTCCAATTCTTCTAGGATTTATCTTCTTCTACGTCATATTGGGATTTATCTAGTCATCAATTCGAGTGCCACATCATCTTTTTCCATTTTCGACAATTGCCATGGCAACTAGCTCGGTATAACCTTCATGCACTGCCCTGGCAACTGCGTCGGCATCTCCTTCATGCACTGCCCTAACAACTACGTCGGCATCTCTTCCTTGTATTGCCCTAGCTACTGGTTCCAGCCTTGCTTTGTCAATTGATTCTGTACACACAAAAACACACCAAAGTAGTATCCTTTTCCACAAAAATCACCAAGTTATGTAATCAAGCTCAGGGGTGGAAAGAAATATGAATTAAGGCATGAATGACTAATTATGCAACTAATATGAGCCTAAGTCTAACAATAATATGAGTAAAAAGGGTAATAAAAATAGTACTTTTGAGCACTTAACACACCCGCAAACTCGAACTATTGCTTGTCCTCAAGCAATGCAAACTAACAATTACCTGCCAGGACTTTAATCATCAAAGACATGCTTCGAACTTGAATTCAAACCTCGGAACCGTGGCACAAAGTATGATCACCTTTTAATTTTTTGGATAGCACAAAAATTACCTGGAATCAAACTATAATGCTTGTGACAATGTGTGTGCGTAGTTGTGTACAAATTGATTTTCAAGATTCTATGTGAACAATAGGCTTTTATCAATTTAATTATCGGGGCATTTATTTTTATATTCACTAGAGCCAATTTCGGGCACCTCTAGCAAAGTAAGCAATTTCTCATTTTATTTTAGTCGATTAGAGCCAGTTTCGAGCACCTCTAGCAAGATTTAACTTTTAATTTTCAATTTAAAATTTAACCAAATTCTAAGAAACCTAAGTTCACTAAGTTTCTTTCAATCAACAAGCCACAACCGTGTAAAAAAATTCAGCATCATAGTAAAATTCTAAGTTCTTTTCATGCAATCCTAAAATTAAAGGTTCTTTCAATTAAGTGCAGTGGCAAAAAATCATCATTGGATATTCAACAAGTCTTAAGCAATTAACTCCAATCAAAGGCATGGCAAGTAACATATGCAACATATATGTGATTGCTAAAGATGAATGCAACTAAACATGAAACTAACTAGAAACCAACACCCCCCAAACTTGAGACAAGAATTGTCCTCAATACATGTAAAAGTGAAACAAAATTTAAAAGAAACTAAATGAAATGAGTTAGTTAGAGAGGTCGTCACATTGAGTGATAAGTTTCCTTCATTTCGTTTGCTTGATTCATATTTCGGTTGGTGGTTGAATGCTTGTGGCTGGTACCGCGTGAATAACATTGCTTTGATTTGATCCATGTTTGCCGAGACAGGTTCACTTTCCTGGGCATTAGTAGTTTTCGAAGCCATTGTTGTTGCCTGTGCATCAACAGTTTCTGTTGCCGTGGCAACTGCTGAGGTAGTTGTCGAGGCGGTTGCCGGGGCATCCTCTATTGCGGTTGCCGTGGCAAGTAGTCGGTAGAGAATTTCCTTAGCATGGTGGTTGTGAGTCTTATTGTGGAAAATAAAAGAAAACCTAGAAACTAAAGATAATGAAGACAAACAAAACAAAGTATCTCATAAAAAATCCAAAAATAAATAAAGAAAAAAAATAACCGAAAATAAATAAAGTTCCAAAAATTAAAAACAAAAATTAAAGATTCTTAGAAAGAGCATTTTTCATGCATCTTCTAATGTTGCTGCATATCTGAGAAAACTTGAGGAGAGTCGTTTTCGATACTTCTTATAGTCCATCCGCACCCTCCATCGTGTGACAATATTGCCCAAAAAGAATTGGGCCAATGTGCTCACAGCTACTCCCTTTTATGTTACCATGGTGGAGGTATCTGTCTTCCTTATTCTCTTGTAGTCCATGTATACTCTCCGCCTTGCTACTATCCTGAAGGTGTGAATATATTAGTAGAAAAAGTTATATCAACACCCAACCATTTAATTACCTCAATCTCATCGGCCTCCATCATGGTTGGATGTAGCTTTCATTGTCGTGGCAATTGCTGCTCTAGCCAATTGCCGTGGCAATCAGTTGCCAAAATTTGCTGTAAGTCAAGGGAAAAACCAATTTTCTGAAAAGCTTCATGAATCCAAACACATTTTCTTTAGGCTCCTCAAACATCTCCATTAGTAGAGATTTCGATGGCTTCAAATCTACCAACATCGATTCCTCAAGACATACCTGCAGTGGACGAGGTGAGTTTTTAAAGAATTCGACAGGTTCAACCATTACCTGTTCATATTCCATTGGCAAACTATTATCATCTTGTTGATCTTGCATATGGTCGTGCATTTGCCGTGGCAACTGTAGATGAGAGCAATCTATAGATTCCCGCTTCAACATTAACGTTGTAACTTTCTGGGCATCCGGTTCCTCAAAATTTGTTGTAGTATTGTTGTTCTCAACTTCACTGAGTGTTGTCGCGACATTGCTCTGTTCAAGCTCCTCAATCATTATCGAGGCAATTTGTTGCTCAGGCTCATCAAGTGTTGGGTAGTCTCTCTCATTGGCATCCTCTTGACTTGGAGGTTCTAGTTGTTCCCCATACATCGGGGACCTGTCTTCGCATTGCTCCTTATCCTCTTGCCTTGGGACGTTAGTATCCGTGAGAATGGATTGTTGGTGCATGTTATCCAAGGCATATATGGATCTCCTCAATTGATCTTCTGAATCCCCCAAGGTTGCATCCCACTGAGCTATCCTCCCATCCATTTCTTTGATAGCTCTTGAATCTCTTCAGTTGATCCGTCAAGTCTAGCAAAGAAAGTTAGCAACATTTCCTCCAATGAATTGGAATGCTCTTGAAAAGGACTACATTGCCATGGCATATCTGTTGCCATGACACTAGGCTAATGATAAGGACTACATTGCCAAGGCATGTCTGTTGCTACGGCAAAATTGTTATGGTAAAAAAAATTGAGCTTTTTGATCATACCATGAAGAATTTTGCCATTGGTTCCCTCTATGGTCCTCCATGTAGTCATATGCATCGAAAATGTGAGGGCAATTTTCAAACACATGATGTTCTCCACAACAAGCACAAGAGTTTTCCACGATATGGGCTTATTGGGTTTTTCTCGGTTGGTATAGGTAATCATCGAATGGTGTAAGAAATTATTGAGTGGACTGATTCCTATCTTCCAACATCAACTCTCGAATAGTTTTTCTTTTATTTTCCCACATGTTGATGTCCCTTAACTTGTAGCGCACCTGAATTTTTGTTTTTTTATAAAACAAACAAAAAGAAAAGTTAGTAAAACTAATAAGAAAAATGCAACAACAAAAACAACTAACACCAATTGCCAATCCCCGGCAACGATGCCAAAAACTTGTTGCGCATATTGAGTGCTACGCGAACGGTGCAAGTATACACATCGCAAGTAATAAAGTGATATGAGTATCGAGTATCATCTTCATAGGGATTTGTTTGGGCCACTTTGCTTAAGTTACTGCACTGTGAAAATAAAAACACAATTGATAATAGGAGTTCTAATTAACGAGTAAACTAAAAGCAATAAACTAAAAGAATAGATGAAATCAAATAAGAGAGAGTAGGCTAGGTTATCATGAGTTGAGGTGTGATAGTCGAAAAGATTGTCTTGGTAAAAGAGTGCATGGGAAACTTAGTTGTCGTGGCAACTTGCGCAGCTGGGTTGCCTTGGCAAATATTCGAACGGTTGCCTGGGCAACTGTTTGGGCGGCTGGGCAGCAACTTCAAGGTTCGGTAGAGTGTTCTTCAATGGTTTCTTCTTACCCCTAAGTTGAAACTCTAGCTAATTGTGCATGCCTTGATAATACACCCCTTCATGAATCAAGGGTGAACAACCACCAATCCTGCGCTCCTTTTAGCCGTTGAAATCCTTTAACTTATTCCTAAGTCGGATTAGTCTTCACCATCAATTGATTGAATAAAGACTATGCTCATTTGTTTCTTGAATCTAACTCTCCCGATTAGATAAATAGATAGATTCACGAGATCCTCTCCCAATTCACTCGCAAACAAGAATAAAAGCCAGGAATGAACAATCCTTAAATTAAAAGTGCAAAATCAATTACTTAGACAAAATCCAATCGTTCTCACAACCACGAACCCAAAATAACCCAAGCCAATTCACATCAATTCATGGCCGGGTTTGGAAAGATATTCAAAGAATAATCCCCAAACATGAATTGAATAGAATAAAGAAGAAGAATATGAAGAAATTGATCAGCCCCCTTGAATTCTCTATCAATCGAACTCTCCCTCCAAACTTCTTGAAATAGGCGGCTAGGGGTTCTTTATATAGGAGATGGTTAGGTCAAAGTCTTTCTTGAGGAGGAAGTTAAGTTGGAATTAAATACTTTAAAATAATATAATTCTTTATTATATTTAAATTCCTTCTAGATTTCTCCTATCTTCTTTTGGATTTAATCTCTCTTTGAATTTCTAATTCTTATAGGATTTATCTTCTTCCACGTCATATTGGGCTTTATCTAGTCATCAACTCGAGTTCCACATCATCTTTTTCCATTGTGACAATTGCCCTGGCAACTAGCTCGGCATAACCTTCATGCACTACCCTAGCAACTGCGTCGGCTTCTCCTTCTTGTATTGCCCTGGCTACTGGTTCCAGCCTTGCTTTGGCAACTGATTCTGCACACACAAAAACAAACCAAAGCAATATCTTTTTCCACAAAAATCACCAAGTTATGTAATCAAGCTCAAAGGTGGAAAGAAACATGAATTAATGCATGAATGACTATAACTAATATGAGCCTAAGTCTAACAATAATATGAGTAAAAATGGTAATAAAAATAGTACTTTTGAACACTTAACAATGGACACCGGAGTTGTTTCAGGTTGAACATCAATCTCGAACTCTACTTTTCTGGTTAGAGGGAGACTAGGGAGTTCCTTAGGAAAAACATCAATGAATTCAGACACAGTTGGCATACCAGGTAAGCTGAATTCAAATTCATCTTGCATAGCCATGGCAACAAAGATTGATGTTGGTTTTCTATCAATTAGGAGGATTGATTCTTTTCCTAAACCCCGGAGATAAAATCTCCTATTTTGGCAATCTATCCAGGCTTCATGTTTGCTTAGCCAATCTAGTCCTAACACTAGATCGAACTCACAATTTGACAATACATATAGATCAATAGGAAAGGGTATGTTTCAAATGCTTATTGAAAATTCCTTGCAAATAAAGTTAATGGATGTAATTCCCCCTATTGGGTCTTTGTTTTACAATTTCAGGTTTAATCTCGAAAGACTATCTCCTTCATTCGAAGAGCCTTCAGGACTTTCATTATCCGACCAAGTCTCGTTTCAGACATTCTACTTTCAAATAGAACAATTAGGGATTTAGTTTAATAAGCAAGACACAAGCTATTCAATACAAGTCTCCTAGGTGGCACAAGTATCCTATATGATGCATGATAGCTCGGTTTAGTCCTAGAATCGACTAAACCTAAAGCTCTAATTACAAATTAATATGTAACACCCCTACCGGGCTAGTAGTAACCCGGTTCAGGAGCGTTACTTAACAAGCAAGCAAGGGCATGGAAAGCAATACAAGACAATCAAACATTCATGCTTACTTAACATACAAGCAAATCACTTTTGACTCTTAATCATCCAAATCATTTGAAGTAGGCAATCAAGAAGGAACAAGCATTCGAACAAGGCATGGCAACCAATCATACATTTCTTTTCATGCAAGCAACCTCATATGTAACTTCAATTTCATCCTAAAGCATTCGGCTATTACAAAATACCACTAGATTAAATTCCTTTCATGCTTACATTACAAGTTACTACTTTCATGATTCATTTTACAACATTCATTCTTTGTTACCTATCCTATTTGAACTACCTTAGTGTTACAAGCTTCCAATTCAATTCTATGTTCCTTATCTTGTATACATTTAGACTACTCAATTCTTTACTTACTAAGCAAGATTATCTAACCATAAAATGGCATGAAACTAGTTCTATTCAAGCTTATTTCCATACCTATGCATTTGGCATTCACCAATACTCACATTAGACCATTCGGCCATGCATCAAACAAGAACACATTACACTTATAATCAATGCATGAACACGCACAAGAGGACCCTATACTTTCCATGGCAATTCGAAAAGGAACCTAAGCATCATGGTTCATCACATTCTACTTACATTTCAATCATACACATGTACTTTAAGCTAGAATTTTTGAGTAGCTCAAGTAATCTAAATCAAACATTAGATCATTTCAATTCAAACTCATCATTTGCGCGGCATCAAGATTCCATTTCATGAAGCTTAAGTTCTTTACATACTTAATAATAGGTTCATTACATAGTAGGCCCATCAAGACATTATATACAAGCTTAAAAATGCATGATCAAGCTATCTATATACATCTAGTGCTACCACTCTAGGAGATATAAAAAACAAGTATGGGATCATGCTTAGACAAACTTGTATGACTTGCTTCTTGTTCAAGGTAACATGCTTCAAGAACAAGCAACCTCGTATCCTTTATCCTGTAGGTTGGGAAGAATGAAACAAGAGTGATAAGTACAAGATTATACTTAGTGAGGTAGTAACTAGTCTATCCATTTGTTATTTCAAGTTCCATGTCTTTTAATCAAGTGTAGACCTAGCTAATGCTTTCAAGCATCAAGAGTGATCTTCGCTAGTCTTTCAAGCATCAAGAGTGATCTTAACTAGTCTTTCATGCATCAAGATTATCCTATCTAAGGATGTCAAGTATTTGGCCACAAGAAGTCATATTTCATGAATCAAGCTCACATGCTTGCAAAACAAGAAACCAAGGAGTCATGCTTTCAAGTCAAGTAACATACATACCATGGCATTCAAGACAAGTATCATGTATAATTGGATTATTATTACATTTGTTATTCATTAGAACAACCCCCTTGGTACTTAGTTTGTATAGGTAATCGAGTCTCCAACCAATTGTCGCCACAAGATGCACCATAGTGTTGGTCAACCCTCCTATTGTCGCCAGAGACCACATATGTACCCTCTGTCTATCGGCAAATAGGGGCACTAGCCCCGAACCGTAGTCCACCGTACACAATGAGCTCTAGACACTAAGGCATGCCCTTCTACCTAGTCCAACTAGCTACCAAGGTTGCTCGATTTACCATTTATTCAAGATTATCATGTTCAAGATCATGTTCATGTCAAGCAAGATTATTTCATGTTAATCCCTTAGGCTATTGAGCCTTAGCTCACATAACAAGTATTTTCATGTTTCATTTGTAATCTCAAGCAAATCTTTAATCATTCATTCATGTTGCATCATATCACATACAAGCATTCAAGCTATCACCAATCATGCATAAGCATTCGAATAGACATGCATTCAAGGCTAGGATCAAGTTTCATGTGTTTCTTTAGTCATCCTTCCCTTATTAGGTCAAGTTCATGCTTAGATTCAGTATCATGTCAAGAATGTAAAAAAATACATTGGTTAGGACCTAGTCCTAACCCTAGAGGTAACTACACTAACAATACCCCAAGCTATCTAATCTTGGATCCACACTCCTTTGTTCTTGGCTTTAGATTGCTCCAATCTTTCCTCTTCCACCAAGTTCAATCCTGGTTCCAACACATTACAAGCATAAGCATGTCAAAACATGATCACAAGGTCATTCAATTCAAGACAAGATTGCAAGCATATAACATACACATATTGGGCAGCATGCTCTTGTACATTTTCCTTTTTACTTAACTACACTTTTCTACATTCTAGTTCGTGTAAAACAATACATATTTCAAGGCCTAAAACTGTTTACAAGGTAGTTTGCAAAATGCCACAAAACAGTGTGCATTTGCCTATGCAGCTGCTGCCAGGCAGCTTGCACTCTAATCACTAAATCAAGCATATCTTTCATTCCGTACATCGGAATTTCAATTGGTTTACACTGTTGGAAATCTAACAAAATTTTCTTTATGACCATAAAAGGCTTGCATTTTAGTTCTTTTCCAATTAATACAGTTTTTAATTTAAAGACATGGCATTTTACTTTACTGGGTAGTTTGCACTATCTCTAGTATTTCTACTCTACATTTCAGTACAAAACCAGAGTTTAGCACTATTTTATCCTAATGAATTTATACATCCCAAGGTGTTTTCCATAAAAATTTCAGCCTTAAATTCATTATATACAATTTTTAGTGATTTTTCAAACATGCTGCCCAGAACAAAGCATTTTGGGCAGGTTACACTAGGTTGGATTTCTAGCTTCTTAGCTCACTTTAGCAAGGTCCTATCATAACAATTTCATTCATGTTCATATTCATACATGTAGAGGCCATCATAATTCACCTAACAATGTTCTCAAAACAGGGAATAGTCATGTTGAACCTAATTTAATCCATTTGATCACAATTACACATCAATTCATCAACTAGGCAGTCCATTACCTAATTTAACTAGTTCGATTAGGTGTAGTCATTTTTCCAGAAAGTTACCAATTCAATTCAATCTCCATTTTATCTAGAAACATGCTCAAAATATGGTTCTAAGTTCATTTAACATATTTACACAATTTCTCAATCAAAACAGTCCCTAATCAATACTGTTTTGAACCATGTTCATAATTTCCAGATTTTCAGCAATCACACATATGTTTCTGTTGTCATTATATTTTCACCTTTGTTTTAATTGTTAATTTAGTATTAGCGTATTGTAATTATATGATATTGATAACATAGTTAATGTGTTTAGTAGTAAATATTAATGTTACTAATAACATAGTTAGGGGTCACATAGTACATAGTTGATGTATTTAAGTTACAAGATTAATGTAGTATTAATATAGTTTAGGTCTCATATAATGTGTTACAATGTGTATAATTGTTAGTTTATTAATGTACCGTATATAGTTGTAGTTAGGATTAACAACGATTGCATATTAGACAGTAGTTAATATATTAAACCCCAAAAATATGAAATGCATAGCCCATTTATAATTTGAAATAAGTAAAAGGTCCATTAGGAATTAATTTTAGATCAGAGTACATTAAGAAATATACAGGGTCCATTATACAAAAGACCAGATAGCCCAATTATAACCCAAAAAAACCCTAACTCCCGTCTTCTTCCTTGCGCGCAGCTGAAGCAGGACCGTTGGATCAAGGGGGCAATCTAACGGTGCAGATTGTGCAATATGGGGATCACCAAAGGCCGCGTCTTCCAGCCGTTCGATCAGGATGCTATCCAATGGCCCATATTGCTTTGGAGTATATCACGTGGATCACCACTCGCGCATGGCAGCCACGCGCGTGACGATTCAGCTCCGACCATCTGCCTCATCTTCTCCGACGCTCCACTCGCTCCGATTGTTCCTCGCTAGCGCCGTTCGAGTCATCAGAAACATACAAATAGAAGAACATAAGGGGTTAAATCCCTAAATCGGGGTAGAAACAGGTCAAGATAAAATCAATAGGGATTTAAAATCCCTAATTCAAAGCCTTGGAAAGAATCAATCTATGATTACATATACAAAAGGCAATTCAGAAAACCATAATCACCAAATCGGTGCCAAGGCAAGAATCAAGCAATCAGAGGGGAAGAAATGAGGGATTTAGGCTTAGGATTTAGGCAATTCTTGTACTATAAATAGCATTGTAAATCATAGTAAGTGACATGAACAATCCCACAAGAATCACACACAACCATTGCAATAAACATACTAGCATTCGGAAGCAGCAAGAGCATACAGTTGTAATCGACATTCAGAAGTAATAAAACGAGCATGTTCTGGTAATTCTTCCTATCTATATACTTTTAATTTCAGTTTAAATAAGAAAAAGAATTTTTTTACCTTTTTTGCGTTCGAAACTTCGTTGGAATCTGGAAATTTTGGTCGAAATCTAGGAATTTTGCCGCCGGATGTTCATCGTGTTCTTCATAAAATGAAGAACACGATGAACTTAGCAGAGATATTAAAAAAGGGGCATTTTGATCTGTTTTGGTGAAATATGAAAGAATGAAATATGTTTGTTATAACAGCTATTTATACTAACCCGTTTGACCCGACCCAAAATAGGTTTTGACCTACTCCCCTCTTTCCCGGACCTCACGCCGCAGCTCCTCAGTTTTTAATTGTTTCAATTTCGTCCTTTTCTCTTTAAATTCAGCACCAAACTTTTAATTATTTTTGAATTAACTCTAACATTTTTGTTTTCTTTCAACTTATTCCTTAATTCATATATATTCTTTAAAAAAATATAAAAAATCCTTTTCTTATTAAGTTTAAGGAAATGCTTAGTTATTTAATTAATTAATTATTTATTTTATGCCTTTTTTATATATTTACATGTATGCTAAACCTTAAGATTAGGGACTTTAAACTTTGATTAATGACATGTATGTTGTAAAATTTTCTTCATTTTTAATAAAATACACTTAATTATATTTAAATCTTAATAATTAAAAGGAATGTAGACATTTCTTTAGGATTATTCACTTCTAGATTTTAATTAAAAGATTTTAACACATTTAATTGTCTTGTTTATTTTTTTAAAAAGTGAAAACTTAATTAATGCGGTGTCTTATCAAACGGGAATGACGGGTTAGTGCCAGAAGTGTTGGCGGTGATTAAAGTTCATTTCCCGGGCGATAAGACCGTTAAAATATATTTACAATATTTTTACGGACAAATAAAATTGAAACTTTGTAAACTTGCAAATTCTAGTTTTAAAAATGCTTTTGAAATCAATTAAGGTACCATTTTTTTGGCGTTGTGGGGGTGCTAATCCTTCCCCACACGTAACCGACCCTCGAACCTATTTTCTCTAGTTTTCATGGACCAAAATGTAATTTTGATAAATAAAATGTTTTTATCAAAATACCCTTGTGTTAAAAGTGATCCAATCACACTTTTTTTAAAAAGAGATTGGTGGCGACTTCGTGATTTTATTAAGTTTTCCAAAATGTCAAAACCTCCTAAAAAGGGTTGCGATAGCTTGGCGACTCCGCTGGGGACATTTTGTTTTTAAAAAAAACAAAGAGGGTCAGGCCACAAATTGTTTTCAAAATGTTTTTAGAAAAGGAATTTGCAAGTTCACAAAGGTTTCATTTTATTTGTCCGTTTAATGAATGTAATTCTATTTTACGTATTTTTTTTAAAATTTGTTGCAAAAAGCTCTATTCCCGAGCTCTACCCAATTGTTAAGTGAGGGGAAAATGATTCTCTCATGTCAGAATATTGATTCTCCATATGAGCCTAGCAAGTACCTTCGGGATTTATATGCCTCATGTCTTCGTAAGCATACTGGTTCTTCGAGAAGACATAGGAAGTGAGTCCTCCTGAGTTGAACTTGGTTCGTTTGAAGCCTATAATGGGTGAGAACCAGGGGCCTTGCTACCCTTAGTAGGGGACAACAAAGACAGCTCGGGTACCTTTTACAACTCAATTGTTTGACAATTTAGAGCCCACCCCAATAGAGCCATTCAAAAAACCTAGGGTTTTAGTAATAAAGGGAGACATGTCTTGGAGTATCGAAATGTGCTACCCAGAATTGTTTGTGATTTTCTGTGTTTTTTTATCTAATGTTTCTTCCCTTTGTCTTGTTGTTTTGCATAATCATTCATGACACATCAATACATATTTAGAAGGGGTTGATTCTCAAAACCATTGCTCAAATTTGAAAAGCTTTTGTTATGGACGGGAGGTTTTGAAAAGTGAAGACGAGAATGCAAAGGTCCTACATTGGTCTGAGATGAATCAACGAACATTTGGAGAGAGTCTAGTGGCTGATCATGAGACAGAGACTTCGGAACATGCCCACATCAGCATCAAGCATAACAATGTGCAAGAATTGTAGGAAATCTGTGAGCATTTTGATTACGAGACCAAGCAGTTGTTCCATGAAGTCTACGGTGACATAGCCTATCTCTTGTACGTAAAGGTTGATGAACAGTTACTGAAAGCTTTGGTTCAATTCTGGAATCCAGGGTATTGGTGCTCCATGTTTAATAAAGAAGATATGAAGCCTACATTCGAGGAGTATTTGGCCCTTTTCAACCTGTGCAAAGTAAAAAAGAACTGGATTTATGCCAAGCCACCTAAAAACAAAAACCCACATGCAAAGCTTCAGGCGTTTGCTGGTATGAGTGATGGTTGGGTAAAGGGGTTAATACATAAGAGAGGAGGCACCTTTAATTTTTCATGGTCAAGCATCAGAAGTATAATCTCGATCCACCCTGTTAGAGAAAAGAGGGTTGATCTCTTAGCAATTGCAATTTATGGTTTAGTCATCTTTCTGAAGCTTCTAGGAAACATTGATGTGGCGTTACTTGATTTCCTTTAACAACTAAAAAGAGGAGTCAATCCAGTACCAGCCGCACTTGCTGAAACTTTTATTTCCCTCAATGCCTGCTGAAAAGTTGAAGGTGTTCGTTTTGGAGGATGTGCACTGCTTCTGCAAGTTTAGGCCTTCTGGCATTTCTGGAAGTGTCCGACATTAGCTTTATCAAATGTGTTTCCCCGAACTTCTCACCTCTTCGGGAATTTTTAGCAAATGAGTGGCCTATTATTAAGAAGAACAAATGGATTGATATATTAAGGGATCGTCGTGACGACGACATCAGATGGAGGGTTCCTTGGATGGGTCACACCAAGTTTTTGTAAAAATGTGGGGATTTCAACTTCTAAATGCTGCTAGGTTTGTGGGGAGGGATTGGATGTGCCGCTTTACTAGTATCTCATCAGTACGGGTCTCGACAGTTCATCCCTTTCACTACTGGTCTTGGCTCTTCAGAATTCGAGTTCCAAGGTGAGTTCAGACAGAAGGTTCAGACAATCAGCAATACATGGAACCATTATTATCACATGAAGCTAGAATCTTATAGTCACTGCATGTACACCCCGAACTATGACATTTGGAGGCATACGAGAATGAATGACAAAGTCACAGCACCTACATCTGGGCAAGCTAAGTCTCTAGAGGAACACTTAAAGGTAGTTCCTACAGAAGCTGATATCTTGAGTGAAGAGTTAAGAAGGGCTAAGATGGAAATAGATGCTTTGCAAGAGCAGAACCAAAGAGACAAGTTTGAGACAGGACTCGATGTTGAAAAGTACAAAGGGGAAACGAAGCGAGTAGTGAAGTTGTATGAAGACCTAGAAAAGAAATTTGAGATCCAAAGGATTGACTTCCTCAAGCTTCAGACTATTATTAAGAATGTTGATCTGAAAAAGAATCCCGAACAGTGGAAACAAGAAATCGAGCATGTTGTAGGGAAAGAAAATGAGCGAGGAAGGCGCGAGGTTGAGAAATACCGATGAGCCCTTACGGAAGAGAGAAAGAAGAGAAAGACAGCAACTGAAAATGGAAATGGCAAACGGGTCCATGAAGGTGATAAAGAAAGCGTGGTCGCATGGAAGAGGAAAGCCCACAATAATAAGATTCGCCTATTGGAGTTGCAGGAGGCATATGACCAGACCAATATGAAGCTATAACAGAGTCAGGCTTGTGTTGATAAGTTACAAGTCAAGATAGATGATCTGAACCACTCGTTGCTCAGACTTTAGAACCATCACGCCTATATTGTGCTTCAGGCTTGTCTAAGTGAGAATGATGCCTTGAAGAAACAGATTGAAGAAATGGATAACATCATCCAGGAATGTAGGACAATGATCTTGGTCCTCGAAGACATCACTAAGGGAGGTGATGACTATTGGTTCACACGTCTTAGAGACATGGCTAGAAGATTCCAAAAAGGAGATGAGTTTGACAAGACTGTCATGACCCAGGTACAAGACGTGGCTCGACACGTGATAATCCTAGCCACTAAAGCTGCAGCTCTTCGTCAGTACATCAAGCCAGGAGGAGAAGTGGGACCAAGGCTTATGTAGCTCATTCAAGAAATCAAAGAACTGGGAATTCAAGCTGAAAAATATTTGTAAAACTTGATGTAATAAGGACCATTTTATATCCAATAAAAGAGTTGTTTCTTGAGGAATTGTTTCATGGAATTGATGGCCCTTCGCTTGCATCTATACATTCACATTTCATTCTTTTGTGTTTTTCTTTGCATTAGTGCTTACATTTGTGCATACATACATGACTTAATAAGAGTCTAACTTAAATAAAAAGTTTTGAAAATTAAAATAGCAAAAACAAACCACAAATACTGTACTCGGTCCCAAGTCAGAGTAATGGAGGACAGAGTGTTGGCCTCAGAAAGCAACCACAATAGTACCCAAGATAGGTTAGACAAGCTAGAGACAAATCTGAAGCAACAAATGGAGTTAGTTCACCAAAAGACGGTTGGTTCAATTGCAGCCATGCTAGGTTTTAAGGACCCCAATGCAGTGGAAAGTGGTGAAGAAGTTAATGTTGTGCCAAAATTTCAAGGGATGGCTTTTGTTCATCCGAGCATACAAACGGAAGCTCAATCGTCCAAGGTTAAAATTTCTCTATATTTTGTTGAAACCTCAGCACGGAATGATAGGAATATAAACTCTAAGGAAATTGATAAGTGTTCAAAAGTACTATTTTTCTTACCCTTTTTACTCATATTATTGTTAGACTTAGGCTCATATTAGTTGCATAATTAGCCATTCATGCATTAATCCATGTTTCCTTCCATCGTTGAGCTTGATTACGTAACTTGGTAGTTTTTGTGGGAAAAGATGTTGCTTTGGTGTGTTTTGTGTGTATGTGCAGGATCACTTGCCAAAGCAAGGCTAGAGCTAGTTGCCAGGGCAATACATGAAGGAGACGCCGAGCCAGTTGCCAGGGCAATACATGAATGAGACGTCGAGCCAGTTACCAGGGCAATTGTCGACAAGAGCAAAGGTGATATGGTAGTCGAAATTGATGACTAGACAAGCCCAAGATGACGTGGAGCAAAGCCCAAACCCAAAGGAATTTGATTTCCATGCAGAGATTAAAGAAGAATTAAATTTCAAGAAGATAGGAGAAGTTCTAGTAGGAATATAATTATAATAAAGAATTATATTCTTTAAAGATAATTTAATTCCAACTTAACTTCCTCCTCAAATAAGGACTTTGGCCTAGCCCTATAAATAAGATGGAGATGTCGGCAATTCAAGGAGGATAAGAGAGGGAAATTCAAACATCAAGGAGGGCAAGAGGAGAGAATTTTCGACAAGCATCTAGGGCAATGAGGATTTCGACAAGCCTCCTTCTTCATCATTTTCTTTCTTGTTCGATTGGGTTCATGCTAGGGATTATTTATCTTGTGCTTCTTTGGAATCTAGCCATGAACTAAATCTATTTGGCTATGGTTATTGTGTTTTGTGGTTGTGAGAAACTATTTGTTTTTGTTTAGGTAATAAGAGTTTGCACTTTTCTATTCAAGGTTTATTCATTCTTGGTTCTTATTCTTGTTTCCGACTGAATTGAGAGAGGATCTCGTGATTTCATCTATTTATCTAATATCGGGAGAGTTAGATTCAAGAAACGAATGAATATGATCTTTATTCAATCTATTAATGGTAAAGATTAATCCGGCTTAGGAATAAGTTAAGGATTTCAACGGCTAAAAGGAGCGCAAGATTGGTTGTTGTTCACCCTTGATTCACGCATGGATGTATTATCAAGGCATGCACAAGTAGCTAGAGTTTCGACTTAGGGATAAGAAGAAACCATTGAAGAACGCTTTGCCGAACCTTGAAGGTTTCTGCCCAGACGCCCAAGTAGTTGCCCAGGCAAGCATTGATTAGTTGCCAAGGCAACCCCGTTGTGCAAGATGCCACGGCAACTGAGTTGCCCATGCACTCTTTTACCAAAACGATCCAATCGGCTATCACACCTCAACTCACGATAACCTGGCCTATCTCTCTCTCAATTGATCTCATCTATTATTTTACTTTATTGCTTTCTATATTAGTTATTAGTTAAACTCCTATAATCCTTTATTTGTGTTTTTACTTTTTACATTGCAAGAGACTAGATTCTTGAAGTGGCACCAATCCCTGTGGAGATGATATCTTTTATATTATAACTTGCAACGTGTATACTTGCACAATTGCGTAGCACTTATTACGCGCAACAAAAGTCATTGAGGTGCTTGATCTCGATGAAATTATCGACAAAGTGAAAGCTGAAAAGAAATGGGAGGATCGCTATGAGAAATTGGAAGAAATGATTAAGTCCCTTCAAGAAGGGGGTATATATGAAGGAATGGATGCCAAGGATTTGAGCCTAGTAATTGATCTGATAGTACCACCAAAGTTTAAGGTCCCTGATTTTGAAAAATACAATGGAACGACATGCTCCGTAGCACATCTGACTATGTATTGCAAGAAGATGTCAATGTATCTGGAGAACGAGAAGCTGCTTATCCATTGCTTCCAAGACGGTCTAGTACGGTCAGTTGCGCGCTAGTATACGCAGCTAACTCGAAGCAACATCAGATCATGGAAAGATCTGTCCAGAGCCTTCAGTGAGCAATACAAGCATGTTTCAGATATGGTACCAACTCGCGTAGTTCTGCAAGGATTAGAGCAAAAGCACCATGAGAGCTTCCCCCAGTACACGTAGAGATGGAGAGACGTAGCCACCCAAGTCTAGCCACCATTGCTGGAAAGTGAGATCACCCTAATGTTCGTGGAGACACTAAAGGGATCTTTCTATGATCGAATGCTCAATCATGCCACAAAGAGTTTTGCAGACATGCTTATAAACAGAGAATTGATACTTGCGGTAATGAAAAATGGAAGATTGGATAGTGGGGAAACTAAGAAACCCTACAAAAAAATAGATAATGAAGTCAATGCTGCTAATGTCTATAATCCCAGCTATTTGAAGGGGGTAGTCTTTAACAAACCCAATGTCTCAACCACAGCTCCAGCAGTCACAAATCCTCCAAAAGAAGAACGAAGGTATCAAGGGAGCTCGAAACCATATTTTCCTCTTATCCCAATGACATACGAAGAATTGTTTGCTGAGTTGATCAAATCCCAGATAGTGCTGCCAAGATATGTTCCTCCATTCTCACCACCATATCCACAATGGTATGATGAGAAGGCACAATGTGAATATCATGCAGGAGTTAAGGGGTATACCATAGAAAATTGTACTACGTTCAAAAGAGTGGTAGATGACTTAAAGAGATCAGGTATGCTATCATTTGATAAGTTGGAGGATAAAGGTAACCCCTTGCCAAATCATCAAAAGACAGGAGTGAATGAAATCATTGAAGAGGAGGATAAGATGATTAAGGAATATGTTGCTGAAGTTAGAGCTCCCGTGAAGTGGGTATGTGCTCAGATGGTTGCAGCAATATGTTGGAGAAAAGAACCCAAAAACTAAAATTGAGGACGAATCATACTGTGAGTACCACATGAAAGAAGGACATGAGATTGATTGTTCCTTAGAGTTCAAGCAACTAATTCAGGACAAGATGAATAAGAAAGAGCTTGAGTTCTTTGAGAAATAAGACAAAGAATGTTTGCTGGATGTATGTGCATCAGATGATTCATCCTCTAAAAGAGACAACACCGAAATAAAGCCTTCGGTGATTAAGGCTAAAGCAATAGTTGGTGAGCTAGCGAGGAATGTGACTCCACGGCTCAAAATTAAGGCACCAACGCCATTTCCCTAAAAGGATAGCAGGCAGGTCCCTTGGAATTACACTTGTGAGGTGACAGCTTTGGGAGAAACGTCTGTTCAAGAGAAGGAAGAATCGGTCAATGAGGTGAGCCGTTTCATGAGGAGTGGAAGGCTCTATTCCTAGCCAATAATAGAGGACATGGATTCGGCGCAAAGACAGGTTGCTGCTGAGGAGCCCGAAAAAGAAGATGATAGAGATTTCTTCAAGGAAAAACTAACAACATATCATGAGCCTGTAAAGGAGTCAGAGGCTCATGAATTCTTGAAGATCTTAAAACACAGTGAATACAGCGTCATGGAGCAACTCCACAAGTTTCCAGCTCGAATCTCTATGCTTTTGTTACTACTGGGTTATAAGGGCCACCGTGAGACCTTGTTAAAGATTTTGAACCAGACGTTCGTATCAAAAGAGGTCACAACTAATAAGATGGATATGTTAGTCGGTAACATTGACGTTAACAATTTCATCTCATTCAATGATGAAGAGATACCGGGTGAAGGAATAGGATCTTACAAAGCTTTGCACATCACCACCAGACGTAAAGGGCATATGTTACCAGGTGTCTTAATCAATAATGGGTCGGCGCTAAATGTTCTACCATTAGCCACTTTGAATAAATTGCCAATAGATAGTTCTCATACGAGGACTTACCATAACACGGTAAGAGCATTTGATAGAACTCAGAAAGATGTGTTATGGAAAATTGAGGTGCCTTTGCAAATTGGACCAGTGACCTTCGATGTTGAATTCGTAGTCATGGATAAAAGGCCTAGTTATAGTTGCCTACTTGGGCACCCATGGATTCATACAGCAGGAGCAATCCCATCTACTTTACACCATAAGCTGAAGTTTGTGATCGATGGTCAATTAATAATTGTCGGTGCAGAGGAGGAAATCATTGCATCAGTAACCACTGATGCACCCTTCATTGAGATCGATGAGGGTGCACTCGAGTGTCATTTCATGACATTACAGCTAGTCAATGCGACCTTTGTCACTGAATGAAGCAAGGTGCCAGAACCAGAATTATCAAGCTGCGCAAAAATGCAGGTAAAGCAAACGCTTGGGAAATGAGCTAAAATTGGAAAAGGACTTGGAAGAAAACATCAAGGAAGATTGTATCATGTAGTAATCCTAGCGAAAAAGGATCGGTTCGGTTTGGTTTTTAAGCCCAACAAATGGAAAAGAAGTGCTGAGATCAGAAAGCATCAAGAGATGATAACAGCTAGATTGAAGGGAGAGGAAATCGAGTGGGAGCCGATGACTTTCCATCCCTTGAACCATAACTGTATATCTAGAGGTATGCTACATTCAAATACCTCAGCCTTTGAGAAAGGAGAGAGCACTCTGTGTGAAGCATTCGAGAAGCTAAGCATCAATATTGTGACTGACAATGAAGAAGAGAACCAATAGCTGTCAATGATCCGCCCTTGCTCTGAGCTTGACAATTGGACTGCTGAAGAAATTCTTGTAGTCTTTAAGACATGTTCAGAGTAATTCTCAAAACCAAACTCTTTGCTCCAAGCCCAGAGACAATAGGGGATCTTACGTAAAGGGCCTATGTCAAAATTTTAATTTTGAAATTCAATAAAAGATGTATTTCCTTAAATCTTGTGTGGCAAACTTTCCTTCCATAACCAAAACCAAATAAAAAGCATAAAAACATTCCATTCATTTTGTTTCTTTCTATGTATATATCTTTTGCCTATTTCCTTTTCAGGTCTTCAGACATCATTAATCTAAATGAATCTGAATCTGACTTTAAGGTGGATTTTGAATTACCTTTATGCCTGGAAGAAATTGGAAATATTGACGATGAGGAAGAATATGATGCACCCAATGATATTCTCATAATGGTATGAGAAGAGAAAAAGCATATTCTACCACATAAATAGGAACTAGAAATATTAAACCTCAGAACCGCAGAAGAAAAGCGAGAGGTGAAGATTGGTACTACCATCACGGCTAAAACCAGACAAAATTTGATCGAGCTCCTAAAAGAATTTAAAGATATTTTTGCTTGTTCGTACCAAGATATACCCGGCCTTGAAACAGATATCGTCATGCATAGGCTTCCTATAAAGGAAGAATGTGAACTGGTAAAGCAAAAGCTGAGAAGAATGAAGGCTGGAACACTTCTCAATATCAGGAATGAGGTAAAGAAGCAATACGATGCAGGATTCCTCAAGGTAGCTAAGTACCCGGAATGGGTGGTGAATATTGTCCCGGTACCGAAGAAGGATGGAAAAGTAGAATGTGTATTGACTACAAGGACCTTAATAAGGCAAGCCCAAAGGATAATTTCCCGCTCCCACATATTGACACTTTAGTCAAAAATACGGTAGGTCATTCACTCTTTACTTTCATGGACGGTTTCTCCGAGTATAACTAGATCAAGATGTGCCCATAAGACATGGAAAAGACAACTTTTGTGACGCTATGAGGGACTTTATGCTATAAAGTGAAGCCCTTTGGACTTAAGAATACAGGGACAACCTATTAGAGAGCCATGGTCACTATCTTCCATAATATGATGCATAGAAAATAGAGGTATACGTCGATGATATGATCGAAAAATCTCTTCCTAAGACTGAGAAAGTTCCAGTTAAAGCTTAATCCGACTAAGTGCACATTTGGAGTCACATCTGGCAAGTTATTGGGTTTTGTTCTAAGAAGATGAGGGATAGAGATCGACCCTAATAAGATGAAAGCCATTCAGGAACTTCCCCCACCTCAAGCACAGAAGGAAGTTCGAGGTTTCTTGGGGCGATTAAATTACATTGCACGCTTCATTTCCCAGGGTTACTCAGGAAGAATAACCCGGGAACTTGGGATGAAGAATGTCAAGTGGCTCTGGAAAAGATCAGAGAACAACTGAGCAATCCTCTAGTATTAGTGCCACCTGTTTCAGGGAGACCATTGATCTTGTACTTAACGGTCTATGAAAATTCCATGGGTTGTGTGTTAGGGCAATATGATGATACTGGAAGAAAAAAAAAGTTGATATATTACTTGAGCAAGAAATTCATTGATTGTGAAACCGGATATTCGTCAATTGAAAAGCTATGTTGTGCTCTGGATTGGGCAGCTAAAAGGCTAAGACAATACATGCTTTATCACGTTACGTGGCTAATCTCGAAGTTGGATCTGCTGAAGTTCATGATGGAGGCCCTATTTTTATTAGGAAGGATCGCGCGTTGGCAAATGTTATTATCAGAATTTGATATCCAGTACATGAGCCAAAAAGTGATAAAAGGAAGTGTCATAGCAGACTTTTGGAAAGTAGCGCCTGTAATGACTATGAAGCATTAAACTTTAATTTTCCTGATGAAGACTTGACGTGTATCTTAGAAGATGTTGAAGCTTCAATAGAATCTTGGGTTATGAATTTTGATGTCACAGCAAATGCATTAGGGAGAGGTATATGGCCAGTCCTGGTTTCGCCAGAAGGAGATTATTACCCTTTTACCAGCCGTTTGAAGTTCTTATGCACTAATAGCATGGCAGAGTACGAGGCTTGTATAATGGGTCTAAGAGAGGCTATAAAGAGGAAAATTCGTACCCTCGAGTTAACCAAGGAATTTGATGAGATCTCTTTCAAACATCTCCCAAGAGAAGATAATCAAATGGTTGATGCTTTAGCTACCTTAGCCGCCATGTTCAAGGTAAATAAAGGTTCAGAGATGATGCCCATTAGATTATATATGCTTGACTCTCCGGCTCATTGTTATGATGTGGAAGAAGAAGTGGATGGATTACCATGGTATCATGACACTTTGCAATATGTACAATTCCGACAATACCCAACCCAAGCTACAAAAAATGAAAAGAAAATAATCAGGAAGATGGCATCAGGATATGTCCTTGATGAAGATATTTTATACAAGAGAAGTTGTGATCAAGTGCTTCTAAGATGCGTGGGGGAAAAAATGTACAATTAATTGTAGAAGAAGTTCATGAAGGAATTTGCGGAACTCATCCTAATGGTTTCACCATGGCTAGGTGAATCATACGACTTAGATACTATTGGTCAACCATGGAGAGTGATTGCATCAACTATTCTCGCAAATGCCATAAGTGCCAAATTTATGCTGAAAAGGTTCATACGCCACCTCAACCTCTTCATGTTATGACAGCCCCTTGGTCGTTCTCCATATTGGGCATTGATGTCATTGGTCAGATTCACCCTAAGACATCAAACGGGCATTCTTTTATCCTGGTAGCCATTGATTATTTCACAAAGTAGGTAGAAGCAGCCTAATATGCAAATGTCACCAGATCCGTAGCCTGCAAGTTTTTGAAAAAGGAAATCATCTGTTGATACGGCTTGCCTGAAAGTATCATCACCGACAATGCTTCAAATTTGAACAATAGGATGATAAGTGGAGTCTGTGAGTAGTTCAATTTCAAGCATCATAATTATGTGATATATCGCCCAAAGATGAAAGGGATAGTAGAGGCTACGAATAAGAACATTAAGAATATAATTGCAAAAATGACTGATACCTATAAAGATTTGCATCAGAAGTTGTCGTTTGCCTTATACGCTTATCGAACTGCAGTAAGAACTTTCACTGGGGTAACACCTTTCTCATTGGTATGTGGAATGGAAGCTGTGCTTCCCATTGAAGTTGAAATACCATCGCTCCGTGTCTTAATGGAAGCAAAGTTGGAGGAAGCATAATGGGTTCATGCAAGATATGACCAGTTGAACTTAATTGAAGAAAGGAGCTTGAATGCACTATGTCATGGGCAAATGTATCAGAAAAGGATGATAAGGGCTCATGAGAAGAAAGTTCGCCCAAGAGAATTCCAAGAGGGGGATATGGTGTTGAGGAAGAAGCTTCCAATCCAAAGCAATGCTCGAGGAAAATGGGCACCAAAATTAGAAGAGACCTTATATTGTAACAAAGTTTTTCTCATAATGAGTGTTAATTTTAACTGAAATGGATGGAGATGAACTCTAAAACCCTATAAATCCAAATTCAGTTAAGTGGTATTATGTTTGAACAATAAAAAAGGAAAAAATAAAAAGAAAGAAAAAAGAATGAAAATGAAAGAAAAAAAGAGAAAAGGAAAAGAAAATGGGGTTTCAAAATGAAAATCCACAAAGGGCATTTTGAAACCAAAAGCGGATCTGAGTTGAAAACCCATAAAAGGGCATCTCAGACAATTTGTAAATAAGACCTTCCTCGGAGATTGGCTTAGGGAACTTCATACTTTCTGCATAATCAGTGTTTTCGGAGTCTACTCAGCATGGTGGACATTCAAGGCATCTTATGAAGTCATGATATTTGAATGCCTATTCCTTTCCTTGTAATTTCTTTTTGTGTTTGCCACAATACCAATAAAGTTTTGTTGTTAGACCTTTTCCCTCCTCCTTTAACACATTTCACAAAGCATCTTGCATTGAAATGAAAATTAAAATTTGGCATCATTTGAAATATTCATAAGATTTTTTAGCATTACTTTAAAATTTGTCTAGAAGGGTTTGGAACTATGAGGTATTTAATGGTCAAATTTGAAGCTTAGGGCGGAAAAAAAACAGCAAAACTTATAAGGAAATACAAGATGGAAATAGGTTTTGCTACCAACCTTGGCGGAAAGCCTCAAGAGATGCTTTGACTTTGCTTTAAGAAAGTATGATGCAAAACATATTTGCTTACAATGAGAACAATTTTACAGACATCAGAGGAAAAGCTAAATGAGATATTGGGAGAGCAACAAGTTTCTAGGAAGCTTGTCACTGAATATTGATGTATCAACCACAATGATAATAGAGTGTTGAAGAATATGAGGATGAATTTAGTCCTTCCAACCAGGAGTACAAGATAACTGGATTGAGTGAGCAAATGTGCAAAGATCATATGGAGCAAGGAAGTGCTAAGAATGGTAATGGAAAAAAAGAAGTGATAGAGATGACTATCTATGATTATTTAGTCAATCATCGAAGCATACAATGGCAATTTTCATATGATTTGCCATGCTTTAATGATGGCAAACTGACGCATTCCTCATATCCCCATAGAGTTTCGCTCTATGGTGTTTTAACAGCAAAGAGCTTCCCTGTTTTAAAAAATCAAGACAGAAATCACAGGAAGTAATGAATAATCCATGGTATGCAAAATGAAGCAGGCAATGGTGAAGATTACTTTCCAAGGAATAGACAATGGAATTTTAACAACAAGAAATTGGTGAAACCAATTAGAATTGGAGAACCGATCTTTCTGGTAGGATGGGCCAAAGCAGACACACACTATCAGTTGCCATAGTTGAGAAAATGTTTGAGATGATATAATCCAAGTTTCCTAGAGCTTCACAATTTTCTATTGTGTTAATTAAGGGAAAACGTTAAGAAAAAAGAGCAAAAGAAATAAGACATGCATCCATGACTAGGCATCCCTAGGGGCATATGCATTTTATTTGGATTATTTGCATTTATTTTGACAGATTTTAGAACCTGCCTATCAGTTCGGGCATTTGGAGAATGGAACCTGCTTATCTGTTCGAGCATGAGGAGAATAGAACCTGCCTATCTATTCAAGCATAAAGAGAATAGAACCTGACTATCTGTTCGGGCATTTGAAGAATATAACCTGCTTATCCATCCGAGCATGAGGAGGATGGAACCCATTTTATAGAACCCGCTTATCTATTCGAGCATGAGGATAATAGAACCCGCCTATCTATTTGGGCATAAGGAGAATAGAACCTGCCTATTCGTTTAGAGCATTTAGAGAATGGAAGCTGCTTATCCATCTGAGCATGAGGAGGATGGAACCTTTCTTTTAAACCTGCTTATCTATTCGATCATGAGGAGAATAGAACCTGCCTATCTGTTCGGGCATTTGGAGAATGGAACCTACTTATCTATTCGAGCACGAAGAGAATAGAACTCGCCTATCTATTCGGGCGTGAGGAGAATACAACCTGCCTATCCGTTCGGGTATTTAGAGAATGGAACCAGCTTATCTATTCGAGCACGAGTAGAATAGAACCCACCTATCTATTCAAGTATGAGGAGAATAGAACATGCCTATCTATTCAGGCATGAGGAGAATAGAACTTGCCTATTCGTTCAGGCATTTGAAGAATGGAACCTGCTTATCTATTCGAGCATGAGGAGAATAGAACCCGCCTATCCGTTCAGGCATTTGGAGAATGGAGCCTGCTTATCTATTCGAGCATAAGGAGAATAGAATTTGCTTATCTTCTCACGCACAAACGGTTTGGTAATCGGTGAAAATCAGTGTCTTCTTTTCTTTGTTCTATTCCTGTTTCACCGAAATGACCAAAGAGGGGTAGCTGTTGTCACTAGATTTTTATCTTTCTTTTAATTGTTAATTTAGTATTAGCGTATTGTAATTATATGATATTGATAACATAGTTAATGTGTTTAGTAGTAAATATTAATGTTACTAATAACATAGTTAGGGGTCACATAGTATATAGTTGATGTATTTAAGTTACAAGATTAATGTACTATTAATTTAGTTTAGGTCTCATATAATGTGTTACAATGTGTATAATTGTTAGTTTATTAATGTACCATATATAGTTGTAGTTAGGATTAACATAGATTGCATATTAGATAGTAGTTAATATATTAAAACCCAAAAATATGAAAAGTATAGCCCATTTATAATTTGAAATAAATAAAAGGTCCATTAGGAATTAATTTTAGATCAGAGTCCATTAAGAAATATACACGGTCCATTATACAAAAGACCGACTAGCCCAATTATAACCTAAAAAAACCCTAACTCTCGTGTTCTTCCTTGCGCGCAGCTGAAGCAAGACCGTTGGATCAAGAGGGCGATCCAACGGTGCAGATTGTGCCAGATAGGGATCACCAAAGGCCGCGTCTTCCAGCCGTTTGACCAGGATGCTATCCAATGGCCCAGATTTCTTTAGAGTATATCGCACGGATCACCACTCGCGCGTGGCAGCCACGCGTACGACGATTCAGCTCCGGTCGTCTGCCTCATTTTCTTCGATGCTTCACTCACTCTGATTGTTCCACGTTGTCGCCATTCGAGTCATCAGAAACATGCAAACAGAAGAACAAAATGGGTTAAATCCCTAAATCGGGGTAAAAATAGGTCAAGATAAAATCAATAGGGATTTAAAATCCCTAATTCAAAGCCTTGGCGTGAATCAAGCTATGATTACATATGCAAAAGGCAATTCAGAAAAACAAAATTCCCAAATCGGTGCCATGGCAAGAATAAAGCAATCAGAGAGGAAGAAATCAGGGATTTTGGCAATTCTTGTACTATGAATAGCACTGTAAATCATAGTAAGTGACAAGAACAATCCTACAAGAATTATACACAACCATTACAGTAAACATACTAACATTTCAAAAGCAGTAAGAGCATACAGTTGTGATCGACAATCAAAAGCAATAAAAGGACCATGGTGTGCTAGTGGTCACAAGCAAATATTCATTAGGAAAGTCATCTCTAATGGTAGATTTTCACTCCCCTTTTTATCTCATATCTCAAGATCAAACTCTTATAACAAAAGTATCCATCGGATCAGTTTGGGCTTGGCATCTTTCTTGGTCGGGAGTTATTTGATCGCTGAATGGTTTGTGTATACCACAACTTTACTACCCACCAAGTAAGATTAGAATTTTTCAAACGCAAAGACAACTACAAGGAATTCCTTCTCAGTTGTTATGTACTTAAGTTGGGCTTCATTTAATGTGTGACTGACATAATAGATGGTATGGAAAATTTTGCCACGCCTCTGTCCTAACACAGCTCCGAAAATATAATTTCTAGCATTACACATGAGCTCGAATGGCTCATTCCAATCTGGTGCAACGATTATTGGGGCATGATTAGCCTATCTTTTAATTCCTGAAAAGCTTTCAAACAAGAATCATCGAGCACAAAAGTGGTATTCTGTTCCAAAAATAAGCATAAAGGTTTAGATATTTTTGAGGAATCTTTAATAATGCGGCGATAAAAACCTCCATGTCCCAAGAAACTTCTAATAGTTTTGATGCTTGTGGGTGGTGGCAATTGTTTGATTACCTTTATCTTTGCTTTGTCTACTTCCAGTCCTTTCTTGGTTACTTTATGTCGAAGAACTATGCCCTTCTTCACCATGAAGTGGCATTTTTCCCAGTTCAGGACCAGGTTAGTTTTTGTGCATCTCCGTAGAACAAGTTCCAGACTATGAAAGCATTATTTGAAATTTTTGCCAAAAACTAAGAAGTCATCCATGAAGACTTCTAAGTTATTCTCGATCATATCTGAGAAAATCGATATCAAGTAACACTGAAACGTTGTTGGGGTGTTACACAAACCAAAGGGCATTCTTCTAAAAGCGAATGTTCCATATGGACAGGTGAACATAGTCTTCTCCTGATCTTCTGAAGCGGTGGCAATCTGATTATAGCCCGAGTAGTTGTCATGGAAGTAATAAAATGCCTTCTTTGCTAATCTGTCCAACATCTGTTCGATGAAGGGCAGTGGAAAGTGATCTTTCTGAGTGGCACTATTTAGCTTCCTGTAATCCATGCACACCCTCCAACCTATTACTATCGTCCAAGGGATCAGTTCATTTTCTTGTTTTAAACCACGATCATTCCACCCTTTTTTGGTAAACACTACACCGGGCTGACCCATGAGCTACCAAAGATGGGATAAATTATCCCAACATCTAACCACTTTACGAATTCTTTCTTGATTACCTCCTTCATGCTAGGATTCAGTCTCCTCTGAGCCTCGATTGTTTTGCCATGATAATCCTTCAAAATGCTTTTGTTCATGCAAATGGTTGTGCTTATCCCTCGGATATCAGCTAGGGTCTACCCCAAGGCTTGCTTGTGATTGCCCAATGTCTCTAGCAAACTTTCCTCTTGATCTCTAGTCAAATCAGTAACAATGATCACTAGAGAAGTGTAGTTGTCTCCTAGGTAAGAATATTTGAGGTGGCTTGGCAAAGGTTTGAGCTCCAATTCTGGTGGCTCCTCAATAGATGGTTTGGGTGCCTTGATTTCTTTTCTAGCCATCTCAAGTGGATTAGGTCTACTGAAATAACTCATGAACTCATTCAACATGGTTGGTTCTTGAGATTCTTCACTCATGATATCTTCATCATCTAGTTCTATGGCATCAACATCTGTACCCTGGCAAATCTGTGCTATGTCCACATTGAAAATGGATTCCATCAGCTCAAATGCTTGGCATTTCTCAGGTTTATCTGCACTCTTAAGTGCTTAAAATACATTAAACGTAACCTATTAGTCATTCATACGCATAGTAAGCTCACCATTTTGAACATCAATTATAGCCCTGCATGTGGCAATAAATGGTCTTCCCAATATAATTAAGACATTGACATCAGCCTCATACTTTAAGATAATAAAATTAGTTGGGAATATAAATTTGTCTACCTTTACCAACACATCCTTAATCTTACCCTTGGAATGTGCATAAGATTGATCTGCTAGCTGAAGTGTTACTGTGGTAGGCCTTGCCTCAATACCATGTTTCTTGAGAATTGAAATTGGCATTAGATTGATGCTAGCTCCCAGGTCACACAGTACTTTACCCATGAATTTATTGCCAAAAGTATAGGGAATAGTGAAACTTCTTGTATCTTTCAGTTTTGGTGGCAATCTATTCGTTATCATTGCACTACATCCTTCAGTAAGAGCGACAGTCTCGAAATCACCCATCTTCCTATTTTTGGACAAGATGTCCTTCGTGAATTTAACATAGTTGGATATTTGTTTGAGAGCTTCCACTAATGGTATGTTGATTTGCAGATGTTTAAGGACTTCCAAGAAGCGCTTAAACTACTGATCTTGTTTGTATTTTTGGAGCCTTTGTGGAAAAGGTGGTGGTTGATAGGCAGATGTTGGCTCTTCTTGTTTTGCCAAAGTGGTAGTGGCATTAGTTTGAGTCTGGCATTGTTAGTTGTTGCCTTTTTTTCTCTGTTTCCTGAGGCTCATCTATTGGCACCATCTTCTCGTCCTGTCATATAATGTGTTGTTTGGTAGGTGTTTCATTCTCGCATTGTTTTTTCACTCTAGTGAGTGAATGCTTTGCATTGTTCATTCCCTTTCTACCGAGCATATTCCATAACACTTGGGAAAGTTCCTTGGGGTCTATTACTGAGTGCATTGGCAATATGCCTTAGTTGGACTTCCAAGTTTTGCATAGATGCTACTAAACTTTTGACAGTTGCAATATTTTGCTCCATGTATCATGTTAAAGTGTTCCCCTGATTAGATCTCTAGCCTAAATGGAAATTGTTTTATGCTCTCTATGGCATCACATTCTGGTTGAATCATGGCGTTGTGTTGTTGTTCTGATGTTGGGAATTAAATTGGTTACCTCCCTGATTTGCCCAAGAGAAGTTCGGATGCTACTTCCAACCTGTATGATAAGTATTGGAATGTGGGTTAAAATTACGATTAAAATTGGCAACCAAATTTACTGATTCATGGTTTGCTTCCAGAAATAGTGCAGAATGGTTCTAGTGCCTTTACTTCTCGGACTTCAATAGGCTTTAGCATTGTTTTCACTATATTAGTGTGGTTGGAAATTTGAGCATTGATAGATGATAATGCATCTAGCTCTAATTTCTGGGCAATTTTTGTTTTAGTTCCCAATCTGGCAAAAGGATATTGGAGATCATTGGTAGCAACCCTTTCAAGGATGTCAAATGCCTCCATATAATTCTTGTCTACCAACAAACCGTTTGCTGAAGCATCAACCATAGTCCTAGCATGGGAGTTGATTCTGTTATAAAAGGTCTCCATCTAGGCCCAAGTAGGAAATTTATGCACGGGGCATTTCCTCAACAACTCCTTGAAACTCTTTCATGCATCATATAAGGTCTTGTGATCAGCCTGCCTAAAAGTAATGATTTCACTCTATATCTTGACATTAAGTTTAGGTGGCTGGAATCTTAAAAGGAACTTTTGGCATAATCTGCTTATGAAGTAACTAAACAAGGTGGCAAAGAACTTAGGCACGTTTTTGCTTTGTCTCTCAAAGATAATGAGAATAGTCTCAACTTCATTGTCTCCTCAGCTACACCAGGTTGCTAAAATAATTGGCAAACTTCTATGAATTGCTTCAAGTGTTGTCTTGAGTCTCTGGTAGGTGCTCCATCAAATTGACCTACATTCAATAGTGTCTATATTATTACCAATTTAATTTCAAAATTAGTTGTATTTACCTCTAGACCAATCAGTCCTAGCATCAAGTTATCCATGTTTGGTGCCAAGTGTTCTCTAATAGGTTGTTCTTCTTCCACAACAACAACAAGAGCGGGCGGTATCTCTTCATGTATTGTTGGATTTTCTTGATTGTTACTGACACTTTCTTCTCCACCATTTAGAGCCATTTTTCAAAGTTTTCTCCTCAACTTGCGTAGGGTTCTTTCAATCTCTGGGTTGTATAATAGATCTTCCTTCGCATTGTGGCTCATGGTCATATACCAGACAAAACAAATTAATTAAAAAGCAATAAATTATGTTGCAATCCCTGGCAATGACGCCAAAAACATATCGACTGACAAACACTTGGCAAACAATTGATGAATTAATGTAATATGCCAGTAGAATTATGTAAATTATAGGTCCTTTTGCGAGAAAGTATACACGGTCAGCAAGTAACACAATAGTGAGCTGAGTATCGTATCCACAGGGATTGTCCATGAATTAAATGCAACGATCTTTACTTGAGATTTTGAATGAATAAGTTGGTGATTGAGATCAGATTTTAGTTAAGAAAATGGATAAAGAAGATAAAGTAAAAAAAGTCTGACAGATTGGCAAATAAATGAGACAATATGATGGATTGGCATTGGCAAGGGATTCTTGGATTCCACGCTAGCGAAGACAATAATTAATAACATTCAGCCTTAGTTTTATTGTCGAGTAGATTTTAAGTTTAGTATTGCATCTGTCGATGGCAATACCCTAAGTTAATTACACTTAACACTTATATGTCTATAGTGAGTTTTCAAACAATTAACTTGGCAAAGTTTTAATCTTTACTCCTAAGGGGTAGATTCACTTCCTAAGTAAATTTATCTCCTTGAACATCTTCTGTCGAAGTTTCTCACCTTAGTATTTGACAATTAATCCTTATCTCTTAAGTCTGTTAAGATATTAAGGGATAATGAGAATTCAATGTCAACTATCGTATAGCATAAAATATGATAAAAACAATCTCTAGCAAAATAGTGAAAATGTCAAGGCATTCAATTATTAAAAGCCTAAAATTAAGCATTCATCGCAAAAAACCCCTAGCCAACTAAAATAATTAGTTCATGACTAGGGAAACCATCAACAAAATACATTTTCAAACTTCACGATCATAACAGAATTAAAAACTAAGAGAATTGGACAAAGAAGGTGATTCGTCGATACAACCCTTCAATAGATCCAGATCTCTCAGTCCGAGCCTGGTCGAACCATGATTTGCCCTCTACTCTCTTTCTTCACCATGACCCAGCCTTTGTGGCTCATCAATGAGCTTTGTTTATATAGGCACTCATGAAAACCCTAGATTGGGTTTGATTTTTTGAAAGTTTGTTATGCACCAATATAGGCGTGTTATCTTTTTATCCTCTTTTTGAATTAGGCTGACCTAGTCTTGACTAATGGCTAACTGACCGGGCATTGGACTTCCTACTCCTGTCCCGCTCTTCTTGCTCTTATCCTGCTTTACCAAACCTGCTCTAGACTTGCCTACCACATCAAGAAAATAACCCTTCACTCTGGCAATAAAAACTATGCCTCCCTTAACTCCTAGATGCAAATGCATGAATCTACTTACTAAATGCACAATTATGTACTCAAAGTCAAGCAATAGCAAGGCAATATATACGTGAAAAGTAGAACTTTTGAGGAGTTAACATGAGTCATACAAACATGCTTAGGTTATCATCATAATCAAACAATATAGGCATGATCAAGAAAATTGCATGAAACTAAATTTTACTACTTGAACCTATGCAGGATTTTAAGCCTCTCCTTCAAGTGTCCTCCCTTATGTGTCAAGAGCTCTGAAAATTTGACTTTGTTCATCAATGCTCAAGCACACCTACACAAGAAAACCATTTTTCTTTTGGTATTGAAATTGCTTTGGATCCATTAGCTTTAGTCTCAAATAACTTAGTCCCCTTAGGAATCCATTTTTCAATGTCTTCCCCTTTTGTTGAAGAAATAGGTCCATTAGGGACCCAAACATTCTTTACCATTTTGACTTTGAAAAATCTAGGGGAACTAGATTTTCTAACATAAAAGTTTGATTTTACAAAATTAGTTTTGGATTATTCTCCATTTTTCTTTTCAAATTAATTGTAAATCAAATCCTTTTCTTTTCTAAGATCATCCAATTCTTTTTTATGATCTTTATGAAATTTTTGAAGCAATTTTTGTAAATAAAAATTCTTTTGCTCAAAGTCCTTGAGCTTTGCTTCAAGTTCATCTTTGGTTTTAGAAATCAAATCATTTTGAACTTTTAAATTTGAAACCAATTTCTTGTTTCTTCAAAATGCAATTTTTAAACTCTAAAACCAAATCATCATAAGCATCTTATAATTTATCAAATGTATATGACATTGAAGTAGATGAATTAGAAGCTTCCCTTGAATCTCCTTTGATGACCATGAGATAAAGGTTGGCTACCTCATCATCGGTAGAGTCATCTTCATCACTCCATGTAGCCACAACTGTCTTCTTATGACTTGATCCCTTCTTTTTGAGTCGAGGACAATCATACTTGGTATGCCTCGACTTCTTGCATTCATAGAAAATGGTGGGATCCCTCCTCTTTATTCTTGATTTGTGTTTGATTTTTCATTTTCTTGTTTCGTGAATCGGGTAAACTTCTTGAAGAGTTTGGCCATCTCTTCTTCTTCACTATCCTCTCCACTTGAATCTTCTTGTCGGCCTGTAGAGGATTTAAGAGCAATATTCAAATCTTCAAGCTTGAGCGTCTTCAAGTTCTTTGCTTCTATGATGACAGTCTTCTTGGATTCCCATGAATTGGGAAGTGAGTAAATCAACTTCCTCACAAGCTTGTCCTCCAGAATCATCTCTCCAAATCCTTTATGCTCGTTCCCTATGATGGAGAACCGATCGAACATAGCTTTGATGTCTTCTTCTGGGTCCATCTTGAAGTTCTCATTGTTGAGGTCGAGAAGTCCAATTTTAGTCTCTTTTACCTCGTTTCTCCTTCATATATGACTTCAAGTTTGTCCCATAGTTCATTGGCATCTTCATAAGAGAAGACCTTGGAATACTCTTCTAGACCAAAAGCACATAAAAGAATATGCAAGGCCTTGGAGTTAAGTTACGTTTATCACCTTTCTTGATCACTCCATTCATTTCTATCCTTCAGGACAAGAATGTCTCTAACCCTCTTTTGTGGTAGATTAGGGTCATCTTCAATGATCTTCCAAAGCTTGTAGTCAATGGATTGTGTGAAGATCATCATTCTATCCTTCCAATAAGAATGGTCGTCGTCATTGAAGTAAGGATGCTTGATGATGGATTACACCATAAACTCCAGTTGATGTATAAAGGTTGGGCACTTCAAGGATCGACTCTAGGATGTTAATCCAGCATAGAGACAAAGCTCTGATACCAATTGAAAGGCTTGAACGATCAATCGAAATAGCCAAGAAGGGTGAATTAGATTTTTGCTTTAGTGGATCAAAAGCTAAGTAATATAAATATGACACGTTGACTTGTAGTTGTTCTACTTTCTAACAAAGGTCTACCTCTACCACCTTAGCTATCCACCCTAAGAATTTTCCACAAATTCACTAATTTTTCTTTCCTTTTTCCAGGCTTTAGGAGATAATCCTTACAACTAAGACTTATACCCCAAAGTCTTGAAAACACTCTCTTACAAAGAGAAAACAAATAAGCAAACAATGAAAACCCTTACAAGGCAAATGTGTTTGCAATTTAAGCACTCAACCAAAATCCTAACACTTGAGCAATTTTAACAATTAAGATCACAAGTGTTTTCGATAAGAAATATGACAAAATTAAGCTCTAGAACACTTTCTCTATCATTGAATATTGGTAGTTCGTTTCTTGTTGTTCCATAGCTGGTTGAAGAGGTCTTTTAAACCCTCTAATGAGTTTGTGGCTGTTACTAGCCGTTGAGGGTTGAAAAGAGTCATTGAGGACTTTAATTTTAGCCATAAATGTAGTTCTAGGCTCGTCGATATTGGTACACCTACTTTAAATAGAAAAAGTTGTTGGGCATTTATAACAAAGTGTATCGGTATATTATACAAGTGTATCAATACATTGCCTCACGTATCGATATATCCAAGCCTGTAGCGGTACAATTTTTGGCTACTAGAAATCTGACTTCTTGCGATTAAAAGGGCGTGTCAGTATATAGCTTTGTTGTACCAATACGGTTGACTGAGTATCTATACCGATAAAAGGGCATCGGTACTAAGCCTATTTTTGATATTTTGGTTATTTTGAAAATATTTAAGCATGTCAAAAATCTTTGGAAACCTTTCAAATATATTTTTCAAGTTAATGGACTTTTGAATGTTTTTGCAAATTTCTTTAAGTCCATAGAGAATTGCCTCTATAGTTTTCACTTGTTATCATCTTCTCTTACTTCTATTTGTCATTTTACTTTTGTTTCCTCATTTGATGTGTGTAGCAAACCGGCTCGGAGTGTTACCAAGCATGGACAAGGACAAGGCTAGCAAACAATACAAGAATAAACAAGGCAAGCAAGCTATACAAGCAAGGATATGGCAAGGATTGATAACTCATCCTTATTAGATGAGTTACTTAACTAACAAGCAACCAAGAATTCATTACTTAACATGCAAGTAATTTCACATTTTGCTTTCAAGTTCATCCTAAAGAATTCGAATGAGCTACTAAATTATTTCTTTTCATGCTTTCATTACAAGTTACTACTTTCATTAATCAATTAAGTTCATCTTATACCTTAGTGATTCGAATAACCCTAGGGTGTAACATGCTTCCATTTCTTTTCAATGATCCTTAGACTCTTACATGTACATCTCATACCTAAATTGCTAATATGATTCTTGAACATTCAATTTGCATGTAACTAGCTTCCATTCAAGTCATATTCTATGTCTAACCATTCGGCAATCATCTATACAAACATACATAACACTTACAACAAGGTATGATCATACACATGTGACCATATAATTTCCAAGACAATTGAATGGAAGGCAAGCAAGCATGGTTTGAATCATAGTACTTTCAATTAAAGCATACACATGTACATTAAGCAAGGCATTCGATTGTTCCAAAGAAAACTAGATCAACACTTGATCATTTCAATGTATATTCAATATGTGCGCAGCAAAAACACCATCCATTACATAAATTTTAAGCTCAATTCATGTTTCATATTGTCATACAAGACCACTACATAGTAGGCCCATACAAGAACTATATATACAAGTTTCAAGTATTCCAAAATGCATGATCATGATAAACTATATACAATCTAGTGCCACCAATCTAGGAGATATACAAAACAAGTATGAAACCATACTTAGGCAATGCTTGTGTGACTTGCTTCTAGCTCAAGAAATCAGGCTTCAAGATCAAGCAACACTCGTATCCTTTATCCTATAGTTGGGAAAAATGAAAACAAGAGTGATAAGTACAAGAATGTACTTAGTAGGGTAGTAACTAGTTCTAACCATTTGTTATTGCAAGTTTTGTGTCATTTAATCAAGTATAGTCCTAGCTAAGGATTTCAAGCATTAAGATAATCCTAGCTAAGCTTTCAAGCATTAAGATAATCCTAGCTAAGGATTTCAAGCATTCGACTATCAAGGAACAAGAAATCATACTTCATGCTTTCATATCAAGAATCATGCACATCATGCTTACAAAACAAGTAATCAAGTAAGTCATGCTTACATGGCAAATAGCATACAATTCATGGCTTTCAAGACAAGTAACATTCAATTCATGGCTTTCAAGACAAGTAACATGTGTTATTGGATTGTTATTACATTTGTTATCAATTAAACAACCCCCTTGGTACTTAGTTTGTATAGGTAATCGAGTCTCCAACCAACTGTCACCACAAGATGCACCGTAGTGCTGGTCAACCCTCCTACTATCACCAAAAACCATATACGTACCCTCCGTCTGACGCCAAATAGGGGCCTTAGCCCTGGACCGTAGTCCACCCTGACACAATGAGCTCTAGACTCTAAGGCATGCCCTTCTACCTAGTCCAACTAGCTACCATGGTTGTTTTATTTACCATTTATACAAGTTTATCAAGTTCAAGATCATGTCAAGCAAGTTCATTTCATTTTAGGCCCTTAGGCCAATTGAGCCATAGCTCACATATCATGTAATTTTCATGTTTCTTTTCATCAAGATGAGCTGATATCTCAAGCAAGTTCTTTAGCATTCGATCACATGCATCATGACACATACAAGCACCAATATACCATTTAAACATGCTTACCATTCGAATAAAACATGTATTCAAGATGTGATCAAATTTCATGCATTACTAGTCATTCTTCCCTTATTAGGTCAAGTCCTTATTAGGTTCATTTAAGCATTTCCAGAATGGAAACAAGCATGCATTAGTTAGGACCTAGTCCTAACCCTAGAGATAACTACACTCACAATACTCCAAGCTCAGCTAGTCTTGGATCCATACTCCTTTGTTCTTAGCTTTAGATTGTTCCAATTTTTTATCTTCCACCAAGTTCAATCCTGGTTCTAACACATTACAAGCAAACATAAATCAAAACAAGTTCACAAAGTCATTCAATCAAGGCAAGGTTACAAGTATACAACATACACAAATTTGGCAGCATGTTCGTATACATTCTCCACTTGTAACACCCTAAAATTGGCCTAGAAATGTTACCACAATCTAAACTATAGGCTAATTGAATTCATAATTTAATCAATTTAAAGAATAAAGAACATTGGCCATCCTTAAGATCAAATAAGTGAAATTAGAACCAAATTGAATTGAAGTTAAAACTCGAATGCATAAATGAAAGGATGAAATTGTGATCATGCAAAACTCTATAGATTGCATGTAAAATTTAATTAAAATCAAGGCCTTGACACATGTTCTCATTTGAACAGAACATGTGCCAATTTGGAGAGTGACTCACGGCTTGGAGAAGAAAGATGAACAAACATATTGTCATCTTCTTCCCAAAGTTATCACCTTGGCTGAAATTGTCGAGAGAGAGGGGAGAGAAAATCTTCATGCAACACCTTCAAATCCAAGCTTCTTGATTTAGCCTTGATCAAATTTAGCTTGGAGAAGGTATAATGCTTGATTTCAACATGTTATAGAATGGTTGAATCTTGAATTGATGATGTCTTTGTTGTATAAATTGAATTGGATGATTGTTATGTGTGTTAGGAGAATGTTAGCTTCAATTTGAACTTGAAATTGTAAATACTAGTAGCCAATTAGGTGAAGGAAATATACATGGTTGCTGGAAATTTGAGAAATGTGTATATGGTTGAAAATAGTTTGATTAGGGACTGTTTTGGATAGTGGAAATGTTTAAACATGTCAATTGAATATAGAACCCTATTTTGATCATGTTGGTAGATGAATTGAGAATTTAATTGGATAGATAAGTTCCTGGAAAATGAGTGCACCTAACTGGATTAGTTAAAAAGGTAATGGACTGCTAAATTGGTAAATTGAATGTGCAATGTTGATCAAATTGGGTTCAACATGATAATGCCCTATTTTAAGCACATTGCTAGGTGTATTAAACTAACCTAGACAAGTAAGAACATGAAAATGAATTGAATTGCCATGTTAGAACCTTGTTAAAATGAGTTAAGAAGCTAGAAACTCAACTTAGTGTAATCTGCCCAGAATGCTCTGTTCTGGGCATGTAAATTGCAAAATTCACTATAAGTTTTATAAAATCAATTTAAGGCTGAAATTGTTATGGAAAACACCTTGATATGTATAAATTCATTAGGAGAAAACAGAACTGAATTCTGGGTTGCAGAATGAAATGTAGAGAAGAAACACTAGGGACAGTGCAAACTGTCCAGTGTAACAAATTACCCTGTCTTTAAGTTAAAAACTGTGTTAATTGGCTAAGAAATAAAATGCAATCCTTATATGGTTATAAATAAAATTACGCTATCTTTCCTAAGGTGTAAACCAATTGAAATTCCGACGTAGGGAATGAAAGTTATGCATGATTAAGTGACTATAGTGCAAGCTGCCTGGCAGCAGCAGTATAGGTAATACTACTTTGTTTTGTGGCAATTTGTAAATTGTTTTGCAAACAGTTTTAGGACATTTATTTTGACTTGTTTTACATGAACTAGATTATAGATAAGTGTAGTGAAGAATGTACATGAACATGCTTATAGATTTGTGTATGATTTGTACTTGTAACATTGCCTTGATTGAATGATCATATGAACTTGTCTTGACATGTTTGTACTTGTAATGTGATAAAACTGTTGCGTGTGATAAGTGCTACGCAATTGTGCAAGTATACACGTCGCAAGTAATAAAGTGATATGAGTATCGAGTATCGTCTCCACAGGGATTGGTTTGGGCCACTTTGCTTAAGTTCTTGACCGTGTGAAAAGTAAAAACACAATTAAAGGATTATGGGAGTTTAACTAATAACTAAACTAGAAAGCAATAAAGTAAAAGAAAAGATGAGATCGAATGAGAGAGAGATAGGCCAGGTTATCGTGAGTTGAGGTGTGATAGCCTATTGGATCGTCTTGGTAAAAGAGTGCACGGGCAACTCGGTTGTCGTGGCAACTTGCTGTAACGGGTTGCCTTGGCAACTAATCGATGGTTGCCTGGGCAACTAGTTGGGCAACTACTTGGGCGTCCGGGCAGCAACTTCAAGGTTCGACAGCGTTCTTCAATGGTTTCTTCTTATCCCTAAGTCGAAACTCTAGCTACTTGTGCATGCCTTGATAATACATCCCTGCGTGAATCAAGGGTGAACAACAACCAATCTTGCGTTCCTCTTAGCCGTTGAAATCCTTAACTTATTCCTAAGCCGGATTAATCTTCACCATCAATAGATCGAATAAAGACCATACTCATTCGTTTCTTGAATCTAACTCTCCTGATATTAGATAAATAGATGAAGTTACGAGATCCTCTCCCAATTCACTCGCAAACAAGAATAAAAGCCAAGAATGAGTAAACCTTGAATAGAAAAGTGCAAAATCTTATTACCTAAACAAAATCCAATTGTTTCTCACAACAACAAAACACAATAACCCCAACCAATCAAGTTAGTTCATGGTTGGGTTCAAAAGATATACAAAGAATAATCCCCAAACCATGAATCTAATGGAAGCAAAGAAGAAGAAGAAATCGAATTCTCTCCCTTATTTGCTATCTTGTTGAATTTTCTCTATTTTTCTCTCTCTATTTTTCTCCCAATTGGACTTGTCGAAATCTCCTTGCTATTTATAGGGCTAGGCCAAAGTCCTTCTTTGAGGAGGAGTTTGAGTTGGAATTAAATTATCTTTAAAGAATATAATTCTTTATTATAATTGTATTCCTACTAGAACTTCTCCTATCTTCTTGGAATATAATTCTTTATTATAATTGTATTCCTACTAGAACTTCTCCTATCTTCTTGGAATTTAATTCTTCTTTAATCTCTGCATGGCAATCAAATTCCTTTGGGTTTGGGCTTTGCTCCACATCATCTTGGGCTTGTCTAGTCATCAATTTCGATATCCCTATTGCATTTTCTTTTTGTCGACAATTGCCATGGCAACTAGCTTGGCGTCTCCTTCATGCATTGCCCTAGCAACTAGCTCGACATATCCTTCATGCATTGCCCTGGCAACTAGCTCTAGCCTTGCTTTGGCAAGTGATCCTGCACACACACAAAAGCACACCAAAGCAGCATCTTTTTCCACAAAAATTATCAAGTTATGTAATCAAGCTCAACGGTGGAAAGAAACATGAATTAATGCATGAATGACTAATTATGAAACTAATATGAGCTTAAGTCTAACAACAATATGAGTAAAAAGGGTAATAAAAATAGTACTTTTGAACACTTATCACGCCCCCAAACTCAAACTATTGCTTGTCCTCAAGCAATGCAAACTAACAATTACCTGCCAAGACTTTAATCATCAAAGACATGCTTCAAACTTGAATTCAAACCTCGGAACCGTGGCACAAAGTATGATCACTTTTTAATTTTTTGGATAGCACAAAAATTACCCGGAACAAAACTATAATGCTCGTGACAATGTGTGTGCGTAGTTGTGTACAAGTTGATTTTCAAGATTCTATGTGAACAATAGGCTTTTATCAATTTAATTATCGGGGCATTTATTTTTATTTTTACTAGAGCCAATTTCAGGCACCTCTAGCAAAGTAAGCAATTTCTCATTTTATTTTAGACAACTAGAGCCAATTTCGGGCACCTCTAGCGATTATTTAATGTGCATTAACTACTAGAGCCAGTTTCGGGCACCTCTAGCAAGAAAGTGCATTTACTACTAGAGCCAGTTTTGGACACCTCTAGCAAGAAATTAACTTTTAATTTTCAATTTTAAATTTACCCAAATTTTAAGCAACCTAAGTTCACTAAGTTTCTTTCAATCAACAACCCACAACCGTGTAAAAAAAATTCAACATCATAGTAAAATTCTAAGTTCTTTTCATGCAATCCTAAAATTAAAGGTTCTTTCAATTAAGTGCAGTGGCAAAAATTTATCATTGGATATTCAACAAGTCTTAAGCAATTAAATCCCATTAAAGGCATGGAAAGTAACATATGCAACCTATATGTGATTGCTAAAGATGAATGAAACTAATCATGAAACTAACTAGAAACCAACATCCCCCCAAACTCGAGAGAAACATTGTCCTCAATGCATGAAAAAGTGAAACAAAATTTAAAAGAAACTAAATGAAATGAGTTAGTCGGAGAGGTCGTCACCTCGAGTGATAAGTTTCCTTCGTGTCGTTTGCTTGATTCATTTTTCAGTCGGTGGTTGAATGCTGGTACCACGTGAATAGCATTGCTTTGATTTGATCCATGTTTGCTGATGCATGTTCACTTGCATGGGCATCAGTAGTTGCCAAAGCCATTGTTGTTGCCTGGGCATCGCCAGTTTCTGTTGTGGTTGCTGTGGCAAGTAGTCGGTAGTAAATTTCCTTAGCATGGTGGTTGTAAGTCTTGTGGTGGAAAAGAAAACCTGGAAACTAAATATAATGAAGAAAAATAAAATATATCCTAAAAAATAAAGAGAAACAAAAAATAACCGAAAATAATAGAACAAAATAGTTCAAAAAAAAAGAAAAATAATAAAAATAAAATATCAAAATGAGAGCATGCTCATGCATCTCCTAAGGTGTCAACTTCTTTGTTACGTTCTACATGGGCACCGTTGTAGTGCTTCAATCTCTGTCCGTTAGCTTTGAATTCATGATCGTCGGTAATGGACTTGATTATCACGACACTATGGGAGAATGGTTTGACAACTTTGAATGGCCCTGATCGTCTTGATTTTAGCTTTCCCAGGAAAAGTATTAGCCGAGAATTGAATAAGAAAACTAGTTGCCCTGGCATGAATTGTCGCGACAATAGTTTCTTGTCGTGCCATTGCTTTGTTTTCTCCTTGTAGATTTGTGCATTGTTATAGGCGAGTGCACGAAATTCTTCTATCTCGTTGAGGTACAACAAACGCTTTTGTCCGGCACTTTCCAAATCCATATTCACGGTCTTGATTGCCCATTGGTTTGTAGGTGATATTGCCCGTCCTCTGGTAATGATCAGATTGCTTGTAAAAATCTTGGGCATCTTTGTACAGTGTTGGCCAATACAAACCGAATTGCAAAACTTTGGCCGCGGTACGAGTTCCTCCAAAATGTCCTTCATAGGGTGAAGAATGGCATTGTCGGAGTACATTCTGTTGCTCCTCTTCAGGGACACATCGGCGTATAACCTGATCTGCACATTGTTTAAACAAAAGAGGCTTGTCCCAAAAGTAATGCTTAGCATCATGGCGGAACCGCTTCTTCCCTTGGTGAGTAAGGCCATAAGGTAAAATACCACAAACAAGGAAATTAACTAAATCCGCGTACCAGGGTATTACCGAGGCATGTGCTGCCGTGGCGACTACTCCCAAGGTTGTCGAGGCGTGTGCGTCTAGAGTTGCCGAGGCATACGCATCCATGGTTGCCGAGGCGTGCGTATCAGTGGTTGCCGTGGCATCGAGGGTTGCCGAGGCATGCACATCCATGGTTGCTGAGGCGTCAGGGGTTGCCGAGGCAAGCTTTTCCTTTAGGGTTTTGAATGCTTGGGTGCAAGAATCATCAAAATGGAAGACTTTATCTTGGTGGGGGTAATCTCTCGATTACGTCCACCTTGGCTTTGTCTACTTCAATTCCCTTGGATGAAATCTTGTGGCCGAGCACTATTCTTTCACCTACCATAAGATGGCACTTCTCCCAATTAAGGACTAAATCGGTTTCTTCACATCTTGCCAACACATTCTCTAAATTGTCGTGACAACTGTTGAAGCCACTACCCAAAACGGAAGAATCATCCATGAAGATCTCAAGGAAGTCTTCGACCATGTCTGAAAAGAGTGCTATCATGCATCTTCTAATGTTAGTGCATATCTGAGAAAACTTGAGGATGGTCATTTTCGATACTTCTTATAGTCCATCAGCACCCTCCATCGGGTGACAATATTGCCCAAAAAGAGTTTGGCCAATGTGCTTGCCACTACTCCCTTTTGCGTTACCATGGTGGAGGTTTCTTTCTTCTTTGTTCGCTTGTAGTCCATGTATACTCTCCACCTTGCTACTATTCCTGAAGGCACAAATATATTAATAGGAAAAATTATATCCATTCTCAACCATTCAATTACCTCATTCTTGTCGACTTCTATCATGGTTGGATGTAGCCTTTGTTGTTGTGGCAATTGCTGCTCAAGCCAATTACCGTGGCAATCAGTTGCCAAAATTTGCTGTAAGTCAAGGGAAAAACCAATTTTCTGAAAAGCTTTACGAATCCAAACACCGTTTTCTTTTGGCCTCTCAAACATCTCCATCAGTAGAGATTTCGATGGCTTCAAATCTACCAACCTTGGTTCCTCAAGACATACCTGCAATGGACGATGTGAGTTTTTAAAGAATTCAAAAGGTTCAACTATTACCTGCTCATATTCTATTGGCAAAGTATTATCATCTAGTTGATCTTGCATTTGGTCGTGTAATTGTCGTGGCAATTGTAGATGAGAGCAATCTACACATTCCTGCTTCAACATCAACGTTGTAACTTTCTGGGCATCAGGTTCCTCAGAATTTGCTGTAGTATTGTTGTTCTCAGCTTCACCGAGTGTTGTCGCGGCATTGCTCTGTTCAGGCTCCTCAATCATTGCCGAGGCAACTTGTTGTTCAGGCTCATCATGTGTTGGGCAGTCTCTCTCATTGGCATCCTCTTGACTTTAAGGTTCTAGTTGTTCCCCACACATCGGAGAGCTTTCTTTGCATTTCTCCTTATCCTCTTGTCTTGGGATGTCAGTATCCCTAGGAATGAATTGTTGGTGCATGTTATTCATGACATATGTGGATCTCCCCAATTGATCTTCTGAATCCTCTAAGGTTGCATCCCACGGAGCTATCCTCGTATCCATAGATTTTGATAGCTCTAGAATCTCTTCAATTGATCGTCAAGTCTAGCCAAGGAAGCTAGTAACATTTCCTCCAAGGAATTGGAATGCTCTTGAAAAGGACTACATTGCCATGACATATCTGTTGCTGCGGCAAAATTGTTATGGTAAAAAAAATTTTGAGCTTTTTGACCATACCATGAAGAATTTTGCTGATGGTTCCCTCTATGGTCCTCCATGTAGTTATATGCACCGAAAATGTGAGGGCAATTTTCAAACACATGATGTTCTCCACACATAGCACAAGATTTTTCCACTGTATAAGTTCTTTGGGCTTTTCTCGGTTGGTATAGGTAATCATCAAAGGGTGCAAGAAACTCTTGATTTGATTGATTCATATCTTCCAACATCATATCTCGAATAGATTGGCTTTTATTTCTCGACATGTTGATGTCCCTTAACTTGTAGCGCACCTAATTTTTTTTTTGATAAAAAAAAGTTAGAAAAACTATGAGAAAAAAATGCAATAACAAAAACAACTAACACCAACTGCCAATCCCCGGCAACGGCACCAAAAACTTGTTGCGTGTGATAAGTGCTACGCAATTGTCCAAGTATACACGTCGCAAGTAATAAAGTGATATGAGTATCGAGTATCGTCTCCACAGGGATTGGTTTGGGCCACTTTGCTTAAGTTACTGCACTGTGAAAAGTAAAAACACAATTAAAGGATTGTGGGAGTTTAACTAATAACTAAACTAGAAAGCAATAAAGTAAAAGAAAAGATGAGATCGAATGAGAGAGAGATAGGCCAGGTTATCGTGAGTTGAGGTGTGATAGCCTATTGGATCGTCTTGGTAAAAGAGTGCACGGGCAACTCAGTTGTCGTGGCAACTTGCACAACGGGGTTGCCTTGGCAACTAATTGATGGTTGCATGGGCAACTACTTGGGCGTCTGGGCAGCAACTTCAAGGTTCGGTAGAGCGTTCTTAAATGGTTTCTTCTTATCCCTAAATTGAAACTCTAGCTACTTGTGCATGCCTTGATAATACATCCCTGAGTGAATCAAGGGTGAACAACAACCAATCTTGCGTTCCTCTTAGCCGTTGAAATCCTTAACTTATTCCTAAGCCGGATTAATCTTCACCATCAATAGATCGAATAAAGACCATACTCATTCGTTTCTTGAATCTAACTCTCCCGATATTAGGTAAATAGATGAAGTTACGAGATCCTCTCCCAATTCACTCGCAAACAAGAATAAAAGCCAAGAATGAGTAAACCTTGAATAGAAAAGTGCAAACTCTTATTACCTAAACAAAATCCAATTGTTTCTCACAACAACAAAACACAATAATCCCAACCAATCAAGTTAGTTCATGGTTGGGTTCAAAAGATATACAAAGAATAATCCCCAAACCATGAATCTAATGGAAGCAAAGAAGAAGAAGAAATCGAATTCTCTCCCTCCTTGCTATCTTGTTGAATTTTCTCTATTTTTCTCTCTCTATTTTTCTCCCAATTGGACTTGTCGAAATCTCCTTGCTATTTATAGGGCTAGGCCAAAGTCCTTCTTTGAGGAGGAGTTTGAGTTGGAATTAAATTATCTTTAAAGAATATAATTCTTTATTATAATTGTATTCCTACTAGAACTTCTCCTATCTTCTTGGAATTTAATTCTTCTTTAATCTCTTCATGGCAATCAAATTCCTTTGGGTTTGGGCTTTGCTCCACGTCATCTTGGGCTTGTCTAGTCATCAATTTCGACATCCCTATTGCATTTTCTTTTTGTCGACAATTGCCATGGCAACTGGCTCGGCGTCTCCTTCATGCATTGCCCTGGCAACTAGCTCGACATATCCTTCATGCATTGCCCTGGCAACTAGCTCTAGCCTTGCTTTGGCAAGTGATCCTGCACACACACAAAAACACACCAAAGCAGCATCTTTTTCCACAAAAATTATCAAGCTATGTAATCAAGCTCAACGGTGGAAAGAAACATGAATTAATGCATGAATGACTAATTATGCAACTAATATGAGCTTAAGTCTAACAACAATATGAGTAAAAAGGGTAATAAAAATAGTACTTTTGAACACTTATCAAGAACCAGGAGTAAATTTGGTGGAAGAGGATAGATTGGATCATCCTAAAGCCAAGAACAAAGGAGTGTGGATCCAAGACTAGCTAAGCTTGAAGTATTATGAATGTAGTTATCTCTAGGGTTAGGACTAGGTCCTAACCAATGCATACTTGTTTACATTCCTGAAATGCTTAAATGAACCTAATTATGGACTTGACCTAATAAGGAAATAATGACTAGTAATGCATGAAATTTGATCACATCTTGAATACATGTTTTATCAAATGCTAAGCATGTTTAAACGGTACATTGATGCTTATATGTGTCATGATGCATGTGATTTAATGCTAAAGACTTGCTTGAGATATCATCTCATCTTGATGAAATGAAACATGAGAATTACATGATATGTGAGCTATGGCTCAATTGGCCTAAGGGACTAAAATGAAATGAACTTGCTTGACATGATCTTGAACTTGATAAACATGCATAAATGGTCAATCAAACAACCTTGGCAGCTAGTTGGACTAGGTAAAAGGGCATGCCTTAGAATCTAGAGCTCATTGTGTCAGGGTGGACTACGGTCCAGGGCTAAGGCCCCTATTTGGCTATAGATGGAGGGTACGTATGTGGTCTTTGGCGACAATAGGAGGGTTGACCAGCACTACGGTGCATCTTGTGGTGACAGTTGGTTGGAGACTCGATTACCTAAACAAACTAAGTACCATAGGGTTTGTTTAATTGATAAAAATTGTAATAACAATCCTAAAACACATGAGACTTGTCGTGAAAGATATGAATAGTATGTTACTTGACATGAAAGCCATGAATTGTATGTTGCTTGTCATGTAAGCATGACTTTCTTGATTTGTTGTTTTGTAAGCATGATGTGCTTGATTTTTTATATGAATACATAAAGTATGATTCCATGTTCTTGTTCCTTGATAGCCGAATGTTTGATATCCTTAGCTAGGATTATCTTTATGCTTGAAAGCCTTATCTAGTATCATTCTAATGCATTCTTGTACTTATCACTCTCATTTTCATTCTTCCCAACTACATGATAAAGGATTCGAGTGTTGCTTGATCTTGAAGCTTGTTACCTTGAGCTAGAAGCAAGCCACACAAGCTTTGCCTAAGTATGGTTTCATACTTGTTTTGTATATCTCCTAGAATGGTGGCACTAGATTGTTTGGAATGTAGATTGATCTTGCATTTTGGAATTCTTGAGTACTTGTATATATTGTTCTTGAATGGGCCTACTATGTTATGAACCTATTGGCAAGTATGTAATGAACTTAAAGTACTTGTAATGTAAATGATGTTGTTGCGCATATGATGATACAAATGAAATGATCTAATGTTTGATCTAGTTTACCCTGGAACATTCAAATGCCTTGTTTATGTATATATGTATGTTTGAAATGAAAGTAGTATAAGATGAACCATGTTGTTTGTATACCAATCGAATGCCTTGGGAACTATATGGTCACTTGTGTGTGTGTATATACCATGATGTATGTGTTTTGGTATTAGCATGATGATTGCCGAATGCATAGGAATAGAGTATGGCTTGAATGGTAACTAGTTACACGTAAATTGAATGATCAAGAATCATGTTGGCAATTTAGATATGAGATGTTTAAATGTATACAAACTAAGGAACATTGAATTGAAATGGAAGCATGTTACACCTAGGTTCATTCGAATGATAGGGTTTAAATGAAGTTAATTGTAATGCTAAGTAGTAACCTATAATGTAAGCTTGAAAGGAAATAATTTAGTGACCTATTCGAATGTTTTAGGTTGAAGTAAGAGTCAAAATGTAAGTTGCTTGCATGATAAGTAACGAATGTTTGGTTGCTTGTTAGTTAAGTAACTCATCTAATAAGGATGAGTTATCAATGTCTTGCTTTGTATTGTATTGCTTGTATTGCTTGCCTTGTCCTTGCTTAAGTAACGCTCCCGAGCCGGTTTACTACTAATCGAGGTAGGGGTGTTACATTTAATTGGTATTAGAGCATTAGGTTTAGTCAATTCTAGGACTAAACAGGGCTATCATGCATCATATAGGATACTTGTGCCACCTAGGAGACTTGTATTGTATAGCATGTGCCTTTGCTTACTAAACTGAATCCCTAATTATTCTATTTGAACGTAGAATCTCTGAAACGAGATAGTGTGAGGATGGACCAGAATGATGGAGATAGTGTGAGGATGGACCAGAATCCTCCACAACAACAAGCTCAAACCTGAGCCCAGGTTGCTGCTCAACAGGAAGCTCCCGCTATAAATCTCGTGCAGTAGGAATGTCTCCTGAGCATGAAGGAGATGTCCAATCATCTAGTAATTGCTTTGAAATAAAACCATCATATTGCTCCTCCTGTTGTTGCGCCAAATAGAGCTCCGATTGACAAGCTGGCTCAACATCAGGCCTATACTTTCACTGGCACTAATGAAGCCACTCCCGAAGTAGTTGAGTATTGGTTAGAGGCCACTACTCGAATCTTGGCTATGAAATTGCCTTATCCTGATGAGCACAATCTCGAATGTGCCATAGCCCTGTTTGTAGATGAAGCTCTAAGCTGGTGGGAAACCACTACACTAACTGCTCCGGCTGAAGCTGTAACTTGGAAATTCTTCCTCGAGGAATTCAGGATGAAATACATAAGTGAACAGTACCTGGCTGAGCGCCGGAAATGTTTCTTGTATCTCAAGCAAGGTGGCCGACCCATTGAATAATACGTGAGTGATTTCTGCAAGTATTGCAAGTACGGGTCAGAATACATCAAGACTGATGCTGATAAATGTCAGATGTTCATTGATGGACTGAATGATGAACTAAGTCCTATATTCACTGCCCTGGGTTTCACTGACTTCCAGAATTTGGTGAACTGGGCTATTGCAACTGAGGCAAAGATGAAGGTCTCTGAGAAACGTTAAAGTGGTAACTCCTGGAATGACAAACGATCCAGAAATGAGACAAGCCTTATTGGTAGTCAAAGAAATCTAAACATTCCAAAGATCACTCCTCAAGTTACACTCTTGTTTAGAAAAGCAATTACATACCGAGACCTCAATCGGTAATCAAGCCTTCAGCCCCGATCATCTTTGTTGATAGTACGGGGAATTCTGGCAAAGCTGCTTAATATCCTACATACAAGTTCTGTCAGGAGCACCACACTGGGCAATGCAAAACTCAACAGAATTTGTGTTTCTTATGTGGAGCCTCTGATCATTATATTCGGAATTATCCCCATAATCCTAACAAGATTCCAACTCGAACTTCTGTAAATGCTAGCTCAACTTCATCTAATCGAAACAAGGGCCCGAGACAAGCTTAGTATAGGAATCAAAGCAAAGGTAGAGGCCAACATTTGGCACCTACACACCAGGAATCCTGAGCCCCTGCTCGAATCTATCACATTCGTGGGGAAGAGGCAGAAGAAGCACCTAATGTTATCGCAGGTACTTTTGAATTAAATTCAAGTCCTGCATATGCTTTGGTTGATTCAGGATCTACCCACTCTTCTATATGTTCTTCTGTGATTGCTAAGTTAAACTTAAAACCCAAACTTGTTAAGACTAGCCTTGTAGTTTCGAACCCTATAGGAGGAAATATGCCTATTAACTTTCTTTGCAAGCAATGCCCTATAAGCATTCGAAATGTGCCTTTTCCCATGGACCTTTATGTCTTGCCTTCTTGTGAGTTCGATCTAGTATTAGGACTAGATTGGTTAAGCAAACATGAAGCCTGGATAGATTACCAAAATAGGAGACTTTATCTCTAGGGTATAGGAAAGAAATCAATCCTCCTAATTGATAGAAAACCGACCTCAATCTTTGTTGCCATGACTATGCAAGATGAACTTGAATTTGGCTTACATAGTATGCCAATTGTATCTGAATTCATTGATGTTTTCCCCAAGGAACTCTCTGGTCTCCCTCCAACTAGATAAGTAGAGTCCAGGATTGAATTTCAACCTGGAAAAACTCCAGTGTCCATCACACCTTATCGAATGACACATGTTGAATTGAAAGAACTCAAGAAGCAACTCCAAGAGCTACAATATAAAGGCTTTATTCGGCCTAGCTCATCTCCTTAGGGTGTTCCAGTCTTGTTCTTGAAGAAGAAAGACGGGACTATGAGACTCTGTATTGACTACAGACAATTGAACAAGCTTACTATCAAGAATCTATATCCTCTCCCAAGGATAGAAGATCTCTTCGATCAACTCAAAGATGCTTCAGTGTTCTCAAAGGTCGATCTTTGATCAGGATACTATCAAATGAGGGTAAAAGAAGAAGATGTACCCAAGACAGCCTTTCTTACACGTTATGGCCATTTTGAATTCCTTGTAATGGCATTCGGGTTAACGAATGCTCCAGCTGCTTTCATAGACCTCAAGAACCATGTATTCAAGCCCAATCTTGACAAGTTTGTGGTCGTCTTCATCGATGATATCCTGGTGTAATCTCAGAATAACGAAGAACATTTCGAACACCTTCGAGTTGTATTGCAAACTCTCCAAGAATGTCAATTGTTTTCAAATTTCTCTAAGTGTGAATTTTGGCTATCGAAAACCTCATTCCTTGGCCATGTCATCTCGGCAGAAGGAATTAAAGTAGACCCGAGCGAAATTCAATCCATCCTGGATTAGAGACCTCTGAGGGATGTTGGTGAGGTCAGAAGCTTTCTCAGTTTAGCTGGGTACTATCGACGTTTTGTCAAGGGATTTTCAACCATTGCCACAAGCTTGACTAAGCTAACCCGAAAAGACACGCCCTTTGTTTGGTTAGAGAATCAACAATGAAGCTTCGATCAACTTAAACAAGCCCTAACTCATGCTCTGGTTCTTATTCAACCAGAATCAGGCAAATAATTCATTGTCTATAGTGATGCATCTCATTTTGGACTAGGATGTGTCCTAATGCAAGATGGAAAAGTGGTAGCTTACGCTTCAAGGCAACTAAAACCACACGAGTCAAACTACCGTACACACGATCTAGAATTGGCAGCTATAATGTTTGCTCTCAAAATATGGAGACATTACTTGTACGGGGAGAAATGTAACTTGTTCATAGACAACAAGAGTCTCAAATACCTCCTGACTCAGAAAGATTTGAATCTGAGACAAAGAAGTTGGCTATAATTGCTTAATGACTACGATTTGGTTATCGACTACTATCTGGGGAAAGCAAACGTGGTTGCTGATACCCTTAGTCGCAGACCATACTCGGGTAAACCCCTAAATATAAATTCTAGAATAATTCATTTGAATTTAATATTTCTTGGATTACAAGTAATCTATTCAAATTGAATCTTTCTTGTATTGCAAGTAACTATCGAAAATCTTCCTTAATAATCTTGCCCTTTTGTTTGTAGCTTCCTTGGCTATCAATGCTCATTTCTGTTTATCCAAAGGACAAAAGTTCTTGTCTGAACTTCAAGTTCAATCTAGCTTAATCTCGAGAATCAAAGAACTCCAGCAAATTGATCCAGATCTTCAGAAGATCATATCCAAGCTAGACTCTGAGTCTAATTTTGACTTCTCCCTCAATTCGAATGGACTCCTCTATTTCAAGGATATAGTTTGTGTTCCTAACAATGAGGAACTAAAGCATGAGATATTACAAGAAGCTCATCAAAGCTCTTTCTCGATTCACCCAGGTTTGGTTAAGTTGTACAAGGATCTAAAGCCACTATACTGGTGGCCATGCATGAAATCAGCTATCACAGACTTCGTATCGATGTGCCTAACTTGTCAAAGAGTCAAAGCTGAGCATCAAGTCCCTAATGGATTGCTCCAACCTATCGAATTCCCTCAGTGGAAATGTATCGGATTACAATGGATTTCGTTATTGGTCTTCCTTCCACTCCAAGTAAGGATGATGTTGTATGGGTGATTGTTATAGATTCAAAAAGTCTACTCACTTCATCCCTGTTCGAGTGAACATGAGCTTGGAAACCTTAGCCGAGGTATACATTCGTGAAGTATTTCGATTACACGATGTACCTATAGCTATAATCTTTGATCGTGATCCTAGATTTGCTTCTCGATTTTGGAATTCCTTGCAGAAGGCTCTAGGAGCTAAAGTGCATCTTAGTACAACCTTTCATCCTCAATAAGATGGACAATCTGAAAGAATCATTCAAGTACTCGAAGATATGCTACGTGCTTGTGTTATAGACTTCAGAAATAATTAGGAGAAATCTCTACCCCTAGTAGAGTTTGCCTACAACAATAGCTATCAGACATCTATTCAAATGGCTCCCTTCGAAGCTCTATACGGAAGAAGATGTAGAGCTACCGTGTGCTGGTCTGAATTGGGAGAAAGCAAGGTTTTAGGACCTCAATTGCTTAGATAAACCGAAGAACAATTGAAGATCCTTCATGATCGATTGAAGGCAGTTTTCGATAGGCAGAAAGCTTATGCTGACTTGAAAATGAGAGACATCCAATACAATGTTGGAGACAAGGTCTTCTTCAAAGTATCTCCTTGGAAGAAAGCCTTTCAGTTTGGAAGAAAAAGGAAAGCCCATCCCTCGGTTTATAGGACCATTTGAAATCATTGAAAGGATTGCTCCAGTTGCTTATCGATTGGCACTTCCTACTGAATTCAACAAAATCCACAATGTCTTCCATGTTTCCATGCTCAGAAGATATAGGTCTGATCCATCTCATGTCCTTGAACCCAAAGATGTGGAATTGAATCCTGACTTGTCATACAAAGAAGAACCAATCCAGATTCTTGATCGTGAAGTTAGAAAGCTCAAGAACAAAACCGTTCCTCTTGTCAAACTCTTGTGGAGAAATCACAAGGTAGAAGAGGCAACATGGGATCTGAAGAAGTGATGAAGAAGCAATATCCTCACATATTGGATTCAAGTAAATTCGAGGAGGAATTTATTTTAAGGGGAGGAGAATTGTAACACCTTAAAATTGGCCTAGAAATGTTACCACAATCTAAACTATAGGCTAATTGAATTCATAAGTTAATCAATTTAAAGAAGAAAGAACATTGCCATCCTTAAGATCAAATAAGTGAAATTAGAACCAAATTGAATTGAAATTAAAACTAGAAGGCATAAATGAAAGGATGAAATTGTGATCATGCAAAACTCTATAGATTGCATGTAAAATTTAATTAAAATCAAGGCCTTGACACATGTTCTCATTTGAAGAGAACATGTGCCAATTTGGTGACTGGCTTACGGCTTGGAGAAGAAAGATGAACAAACATATTGTCATCTTCCTCCCAAAGTTATCACCTTGGCCGAAATTGTTGAGAGATAGAGGGGAGAGAAAATCTTCTTTCAACACCTTCAAATTCATGCTTCTTGATTTAGCTTTGATCAAATTCAGCATGGAGAAGGTATAATCTTGATTTCAACTTGTTATAGAATGGTTGAATCTTGAATTGATGATGTCTTTGTTGTATAAATTGAATTGGAGGATTGATATGTGTGTTATGAGCATGTTAGCTTCAATTTGAACTTGAAATTGTAAATACTAGTAGCCAATTTGATAAGGGAAATATATATGGTGTCCGGAAATTTGAGAAATGTGTATATGGTTGAAAACAGTTTGATTAGGGACTATTTTGGATAGTGAAAATGTTTAAACATGTCAATTGAATATAAAACCCTGTTTTGATCATGTTGGTAGATGAATTGACAATTGAATTTGATAGATAAGTTGATGGAAAATGAGTGCACCTAATTGGATTAGTTAAATTAGGTAATGGACTGCTCAATTAGTAAATTGAATGTGCAATGTTGATCAAATATATCAAATCGGGTTCAACATGATAATGCCCCATTTTAAGCACATTACTAGGTGTATTAAACTGACCTAGACATGTAAGAATATGAAAATTAATTGAATTGCCATGTTAGAACCTTGTTAAAATGAGTTAAGAAGCTAGAAACTCAACCTAGTGTAATCTGCCCAGAATGCTCTGTTATGGGCATGTAACTTGAAGAAATCACTATAAATTGTATAAAATGAATTTAAGGCTGAAATTTTTATGGAAAACACCTTGATATGTCTAAATTTATTAGGAGATAACATAACTGAATTCTGGGTTGTAGAATGAAATGTAGCGAAGAAACATTAGGGAGAATTCAGTTATGCATGATTAAGTGACTAGAGTGCAAGCATGATTAAGTGACTAGAGTGCAAGCATGAAATGTAGCGAATGAAATTGTATAACAGAACTATTTTGTGGCAATTTGTAAACTATTTTGCAAACAGTTTTAGGACATTGATTCTGCCTTGTTTTACATGAACTAAAGTATAGATAAGTGCAGTGAAGTATGTACATGAACATGCTGCCAGATTTGTGTATGATATGAAACATGAGAATTACATGATATGTGAGCTATGGCTCAATTGGCCTAAGGGCCTAAAATTGAATGAACTTGCTTGATATGATCTTGAACTTGATAAACTTGTATAAATGGTAAATCAAACAACCTTGGTAGCTAGTTGGACTAGGTAGAAGGGCATGCCTTAGAGTCTAGAGCTCATTGTGTCAGGGTGGACTACGGTCCATGGCTAAGGCCCCTATTTGGTGACAGACGGAGGGTACGTATGTGGTCTTTGGCGATAGTAGGATGGTTGGCCAGAACTATGGTGCATCTTGTGGCGACAGTTGGTTGGAGACTCGATTACCTATACAAACTAAGTACTAAGGGGGTTGTTTAATTGATAACAATTGTAATAACAATCCTAAAACACATGTGACTTGTCTTGAAAGCTATGAATAGTATGTTACTTGACAAGAAAGCCATGAATTGTATGTTGCTTGCCATGTAAGCATGACTTTCTGATTTGTTGTTTTGTAAGGATGATGTGCTTGATTTTTTATATGAATACATAAAGTATGATTACATGTTATTGTTCCTTGATAGTCGAATATTTGATATCCTTAGCTAGGATTATCTTGATTCTTGAAAGCCTTAGCTAGGATCATTCTAATGCTTGAAACCCCTAGCTAGGTCTATACTTGATTAAATGACACAAAACATGAAATAACAAATGGTTAGAACTAGTTACTACCTCACTATGTACATTCTTGTACTTATCACTCTCGTTTTCATTCTTCCCAACTACAGGATAAAGGATTTGAGTGTTGCTTGATCTTGAAGCCTGTTACCTTGAGCTAGAAGCAAGTCACACAAGCTTTGCCTAAGTATGGTTTCATACTTGTTTTGTATATCTCCTAGAATGGTGGCACTAGATTGTTTAGAGTGTAGATTGATCAGGCATTTTGGAATTCTTGAGTACTTGTATATACTGTTCTTGTATGGGCCTACTATGTTATAAACCTATTGGCAAGTATGTAATGAAATTAAAGTAATTGTAATGTAAATGATGTTGCTGCGCATATGATGATACAAATGAAATGATCTAATGTATGATCTAGTTTACCTTGGAACATTCAAATGCCTTGTTTATGTATATGTGTATGCTTGAAATGAAAATAGTATGAGATGAACCATGTTGCTTGTATTCCAATCGAATGCCTTGGGAACTATATGGTCACTTGTGTGTGTATATATACCATGATGTATGTGTTTTGGTATTAGCATGATGATTGCTGAATGCATAGGAATAGAGAATGGCTTGAATGGAAACTAGTTACATGTAAATTGAATGATCAAGAATCATGTTAGCAATTTAGATATGAGATGTTTAAATGTATACAAACTAAGGAACATTGAATTGAAATGGAAGCATGTTACACCTAGTGTCATTCAAATGATAGGGTTTAAATGAAGTTAATTGTAATGCTAAGTAGTAACCTATAATGTAAGCTTGAAAGGAAATAATTTAGTGACCTATTCGAGTGTTTTAGGTTGAAGTAAGAATCGAAATGTAAGTTGCTTGCATGATAAGTAATGAATGATTGGTTGCTTGTTAGTTAAGTAACTCATCTAATAAGCATGAATTATCAATGTCTTGCCATGTATTGTATTGCTTGTATTGCTTGCCTTGTCCTTGTCCTTGCTTAAGTAACACTCCCGAGCCAGTTTACTACTAACCGTGGTAGGGGTGTTATATTCAATTGGTATTAGAGATTTAGGTTTAGTTGATTCTAGGACTAAACCGGGCTATCATGCATCATATAGGATACTTGTGCCACTTAGAAGACTTGTATTGTATAGCTTGTGTCTTTACTTACTAAACCGAATCCCTAAGTGTTTTATTTGAATGTAGAATGTGTGAAATGAGACTTGGCCGGGACAATGAAAGTCCTGAAGGCACCTCGAATGAAGAAGATAGTGTGAGGATAGACTAGAATCCTCCACAACAACAAGCTCAAAACCGAGCCCAATCTGCTGCTTAACAGGGAGCTCCCTCTATAAATCTCGTGCAGTAGGAATGTCTCATGAGCATGAAGGAGTTGTTCAATCATCTAGTAACTTCTTTGAAACAAGACCATCCTATTGCTCCTCTTGTTGTTGTGCCAAACACAGCTCCGATTGACAAGCTGGCTCAACACCAGGCCTATACTTTCACTGGCACTAATGAAGCCAATCTCGAAGTAACTGAGTATTGGTTAGAGGCCACTACCCAAATCTCAACTAAGTAACAACCTTGTCCTGATGAGCACAAACTCGAATATGCCATAACCCTGTTGGCAGATGAAGCTCTAAGCTGGTGGGAAACCACTACACTAACTGGTCCTACTGAAGCTGTAACCTGGAAATCTTCCTCGAGGAATTCAGGAAGAAATACATTAGTGAACAGTACCTGGCCGAGCGCCAAAAATATTTCTTGTATCTCAAGCAAGGTGGTCGACCCATTGAACAATACGTGAGTGGTTTCTGCAAGTATTGCAAGTACGGGTCGAAATACATCAAGACTGATGCTGATAAATGTCAGATATTAATCGATGGACTGAATGATGAACTAAGTTCTATATTCACTGTCCAAGGTATCACTGACTTCCAAAATTTGGTAAACTGGGCTATTACAATCAAGGCAAAGATGAAGGTCTTTGAGTAACGTAAAAGTGGTAACTCCTGGAATGACAAACGATCCAAAAATGACGACAAGCCTCATTGGCAGTCAAAGAAATCTAAACAATCCAAATATCACTCTTCGAATTACACTCTTGTTCAAAAAAGCAATTACATACCGAGACCTCAATCGGTAATCAAGCCTTCATCCCTGGTCATCTCTGTTGATAGTACAGGGAATTCCGGCAAAGCTACTCAATATCCTACATGCAAGTTCTGTAAGAAGCACCGCACCGAGCAATGCAAAACTCAACATAATTTGCGTTTCTTATGTGGAGCCTCCAATCATTATATTTGGGATTATCCCCAGAATCCTAACAAGGTTCCAACTCGAACTTCTGTAAATGCTAGCTCAACTCCATCTAATCGAAACAAGGGCCCGAGACAAGCTCGGTCTGGGAATCAAAGCAAAGGTAGAGGCCAACATTCGGCACCTACACACCAAGAATCCTGAGCCCCTGCTCGAATCTACCATATTTGTGGGGAAGAGGAAGAAGAAGTACCCGATGTTATCGCAGGCACTGTTGAATTAAATTCAAGTCCTGCATATGCTTTGATTGATTCGGGATCTACCCACTCTTTTATATGTTCTTCCGTGATTGCTAAGTTAAACTTAAAACCCAAACTTGTTAATACTAGCATTGTAGTTTCGAACCCTATAGGAGGAAATATGCCTATTAACTTTCTTTGGAAGCAATGCCCTATAAGCATTTGAAATGTTCCTTTTCCCATGACCTTTATGTCTTGTCTTCTTGTGAGTTCGATCTTGTATTAGGACTAGATTGGTTAATCAAACATGAAGCTTGGATAGATTGCCAAAATAGGAGACTTTCTCTCTGGGTTTAGGAAAGGAATCAATCCTCCTAATTGATAGAAAATCGACCTCAATCTTTGCTTACATGACTATGCAAGATTAACTTGAATTTGGCTTACCTAGTATGCCAATTGTATCTGAATTCATTGATGTTTTTCCCGAGGAACTCCTTGGTCTCCCTCCAACCATAGAAGTAGAGTTTCGGATTGAAGTTCAACCTGGAAAAACTCTAGTGTCCATCACACCTTATCAAATGGCACTTGTTGAATTGAAAGAACTCAAGAAACAACTCCAAGAGCTATAAGACAAAGGCTTTATTCGGCCTAGTTCATCTCCCTGTGGTGCTCTAGTCTTGTTCGTAACGAAGAAAGATGGGACTATGAGACTCTGTATTGGCTATAGACAATTGAACAAGCTTACTATCAGGAATTGATATCCTCTCCCAAGGACAGAAGATCTCTTCGATCAACTCAGAGGTGCTTCAATGTTCTCAAAGATCGATCTTCGATCGGGATACTATCAAATGAGGTTAAAAGAAGAATATGTACCCAAGACAGCCTTCTGTACTCGTTATGGCCATTTTGAATTCCTTGTAATGTCATTCGGGTTAACAAATGCTCCAGCTACTTTTATGGACCTCATAAACGTGTATCCAAGCCCTATCTTGACAAGTTTGTGGTCGTCTTCATCGATGACATCCTAGTGTATTCTCATAATAAGAAAGAACATTCTGAATACCTTCGAGTTGTATTGCAAACTCTACGAGAAGGTCAATTGTTTGCAAATTTCTCTAAGTGTGAATTTTGGCTATTAAAAATCTCGTTCCTTGGCCATGTCATCCCGGTAGAAGGAATTAAAATAGACCCAAGAAAAATTCAATCCATCTTAGATTGGAGACCTCCGAGGAATGTTGTTGAGGTAAGAAGCTTTCTCAGTTTAGCCGAGCATTATAGACATTTTGTCAAGGGATTTTCATCCATTGCCACAAGCTTGACTAAGCTAACCCGTAAAGACATGCCCTTTGTTTGGTCGGAGAATCAACAACGAAGCTTCGATCAACTTAAACAAGCCTTGACTCATGCTTCGGTTCTTATTCAACCAGAATCAGGCAAAGAATTCACTGTCTATAGTGATGCATTTCATTTAGGACTAGGATGTGTCCTAATGCAGGATGGAAAAGTGGTAGCTTACGCTTCAAGGCAACTAAAACCACACGAGTCAAACTACCCTACACACGATCTAGAATAGGAAGCTATCGTGTTTACTCTCAAAATATGGAGACATTACTTGTACGGGGAGAAATGTAACCTATTCATAGACCACAAGAGTATCAAATACCTCCTGACTCATAAATATTTGAATCTGAGACAAAGAAGATGGCTAGAATTGCTTAAAGACTACGATTTGGTTATCGACTACCATTCAGGGAAAGCAAACGTCGTTGTTGATGCCCTTAGTCACAGACCATACTCGGGTAAACCCCTAAATCTAAATTCTAGAATAATTTATTTGAATTTAATCTTTCTTGGATTACAAGTAATCCATTCGAATTGAATCTTTCTTGTCTTGCCAGTAACTATTGAAAATCTTCCTTAATAATCTTGTCCTTTCGTTTGTAGTTTCCTTGGCTATCAATGCTCATTTTTGTTTATCCAAAGGACAGGAATTCTTGTCTAAACTTCAAGTTCAATCTAGCTTAATCTCGAGAATCAAAGAACTCCAGCAAATTAATCCAGATCTTCAGAATATCATATCCAAGCTAGACTCTGAGTCTAATTCTGACTTCTCCCTCAAGTCGAATGGACTCCTCTATTTCAAGGATAGAGTATGTGTTCCTAACAATGAGGAACTAAAACACGAGATATTACAAGAAGCTCATCAAATCTCTTTCTCGATTCACCCATGATCAGTTAAGATGTAAAAGGATCTAAAGCCACTATAATAGTGGCCAGGCATGAAATCAGCTATCATAGACTTCGTATCGAAGTGTCTAACTTGTCAAAGAGTCAAAGTTGAGCATCAAGTCCCCACTGGATTGCTCCAACATATCGAATTGCCTCAGTGGAAATGGGATCGGATTATAATGGATTTCGTTATTGGTCTTCCTTCCACTCCAAGAAAGAATGATGATGTATGGGTGACTGTTGATAGATTCAAAAAGTCTACTCACTTCATCCCTGTTCGAGTGAACACGAGCTTGGAAACCTTAGCCGAGGTATACATTCGTGAAGTGATTCGATTACACGATGTACCTATAGCTATAATCTCTGATCGTGATCCTAGATTTGCTTCTCGATTTTGGAATTCCTTGCAGAAGGCTCTCGGAGCTAAAGTTCATCTTAGTACAGCCTTTCATCCTCAATCAGATGGACAATCTGAACGAATCATTCAAGTACTCGAAGATATGCTACGTGTAAACTTCAGAAAGAATTGGGAGAAATCCCTACCCCTAGTAGAGTTTGCCAACAACAATAGCTACCAGACATCTATTCAGATGGCTCCCTTCGAAGCGCTATATGGAGGAAGATGTAGAGCTACCTTGTGCTGGTTTGAATTGCGAGAAAGCAAGGTTTTAGGACCTCAATTGCATAGAGAAACGGAAGAACAAGTAAAGATCATTCATGATTGATTGAAGATAGCTTTCGCTAGGTAGAAGGCCTATGCTGGCTTGAAAAGGAGAGATGTTCAATGCAATGTTGGAGACAAGGTCTTCCTCAAAGTATCTCCTTGGAAGAAAGTCTTTTAGTTTGGAAGAAAAGAAAAGCTCAGCCCTCAGTTTATCGGACCATTTGAAATCATTGAAAGGATTGGTCTAGTGGCTTATCGATTGGCACTTCCTAGTGAATTTGACAAAATCCACAATGTCTTATATGTTTGCGTGCTCAGAAGATATAGGTCTAATCCATCTCATGTCCTTGAACCCAAAGATGTGGAATTGAATCATGACTTGTCATACGAAGAAGAACCAATCCAGATTCTTGATCGTAAAGTTAGAAAGCTCGAGAACAAAATCGTTCCTCTTGTCAAAGTCTTGTGGAGAAATCACAAGGTAGAAGAGGCAACATGGGAATTTGAAGAAGTCGTGAAGAAGCAATATCCTCACCTATTCGATTTAGGTAAATTCGAGGACGAATTTATTTTAAGGGGAGGAGAACTGTAACACCCTAAAATTGGCCTAGAAATGTTACCACAATCTAAACTATAGGCTAATTGAATTCATAAGTTGATCAATTTAAAGAAGAAAGAACATTGCTATCCTTAAGATCAAATAAGTGAAATTAGAACCAAATTGAATTGAAATTAAAACTAGAAGGCATAAATGAAATGACGAAATTTTGATCATGCAAAACTCTATAGATTACATGTAAAATTTAATTAAAATCAAGGCCTTGACACGTGTTCTCATTTGAACAGAACATGTGCCAATTTGGAGAGTGACTCAAGGCTTGGAGAAGAAAGATGAACAAACATATTGTCATCTTCCTCCCAAAGTCATTGTTAAGAGAGAAAGGGTAGAGAAAATCTTCATGCAACACCTTCAAATTCAAGCTTCTTGATTTAACCTTGATCAAATTTAGCTTGGAGAAGGTATAATGCTTGATTTCAACTTGTTATAGAATGGTTGAATCTTGAATTGATGTTGTCTTTGTTGTATAAATTGAATTGGATGATTGTTATGTGTGTTAGGAGCATGTTAGCTTCAATTTGAACTTGAAATTTTAAATACTAGTAGTCAATTTGATAAGGGAAATATATATGGTTGCTGGAAATTTGAGAAATGTGTATATGGTTGGAAACAGTTTGATTAGGGACTGTTTTGGATAGTGAAAATGTTTAAACATGTCAATTGAATATAGAACCCTATTTTGATCATGTTGGTAGATGAATTGAGAATTGAATTGGATAGATAAGTTGCTGGAAAATGATTGCACCTAATTGGATTAGTTAAATTAGGTAATGGATTGCTCAATTGGTAAATTGAATGTGCAATGTTGATCAAAGAGATCAAATTGGGTTCAACATGATAATGCCTTGTTTTAAGAACACTGCTAGGTGTATTAAACTGACCTAGACATGTAAGAACATTAAAATGAATTGAATTGCCATGTTAGAACCTTGTTAAAATCAGTTAAGAAGCTAGAAACTCAACCTAATGTAATCTGCCCATAATGCTCTGTTCTTGGCATGTAACTTGAAAAAATCACTATAAATTTTATAAAATCAATTTAAGGATGAAATTTTGATGGACAACACCTTGATATGTCTAAATTCATTAGGAGAAAATAGAACTGAATTCTGGGTTGTAGAACGAAATGTAGAGAAGAAACACTAGGGACAGTGCAAATTGTCTAGTGTAACAAATTACCATGTCTTTAAGTTAAAAACTGCATTAATTGGCTAAGAACTAAAGTACAAGCCTTATATGGTTATAAATACAATTACGTTTTATGGTGTAAACCAATTGAAATTCCGACCTACGAAATGAAAGCTATGCATGATTAAGTGACTAGAGTGCAAGCTGACTGGCAGCAGCAGTATAGGTAATAGTACACTGTTTTGTGGCAATTTGTAAACTGTTTTGCAAACAGTTTTAGGACATTGATTCTGCCTTTTTTTACATGAACTAGAGTATAGATAAGTGTAGTGAAGAATGTACATGAACATGCTGTCAGATTTGTGTATGATATATACTTGTAACATTGCCTTGATTGAATGATCATATGAACTTGTCTTGACATGTTTGTACTTGTAATGTGATAGAACGAGGAGTAAACTTGGTGGAAGAGGATAGAGTGGATCATCCTAAAGCCAATAACAAAGGAGTGTGAATCCAAGACTAGCTAAGCTTGGAGTATTGTGAGTGTAGTTATCTCTAGGGTTACGACTAGGTCCTAACCAATGCATACTTCTTTACATTCTTGAAATGCTTAAATGAACCTAATTATGGACTTGACCTAATAAAGGAAGAATGACTAGTAATGCATGAAATTTGATCACATCTTGAATACATGTTTTATTTGAATGCTAAGCATGTTTAAATGGTACATTGATGCTTGTATGTGTCATGATGCATGTGATCGAATTCTAAAGACTTGCTTGAGATATCATCTCATCTTGATGAAATGAAACATGAGAATTACATGATATGTGAGCTATGGCTCAATTGGCCTAAGGGCCTAAAATGAAATGAACTTGCTTGACATGATCTTAAACTTGATAAACTTGTATAAATGGTAAATCAAGCAACCTTGGTAGCTAGTTGGACTAGGTAGAAGCGCATGCCTTAGATTCTAGAGCTCATTATGTCTGTGTGGACTACGGACCAGGGTTAAGGCCCCTATTTGGTGATAGACAGAGGGTACGTATGTGGTCTTTGGCGATAGTATGAAGGTTGACCAGCACTACGGTGCATCTTGTGGCGACAGTTGGTTGGAGACTCGATTACCTATACAAACTAAGTACCAAGGGGTTGTTTAACTGATAACAATTGTAATAACAATCCTAAAACACATGTGACTTGTCTTGAAAGCTATGAATAGTATGTTACTTGACATGAAAGCCATGAATTGTATGTTGCTTGTCATGTAAGCATGACTTTCTTGATTTGTTGTTTTATAAGCATGATGTGCTTGATTTTTTATATGAATACATAAAGTATGATTTCATGCTCTTGTTCCTTGATAGCCGAATGTTTGATATCCTTAGCTAGGATTATCTTGATGCTTAAAAGCCTTATCTAGGATCATTCTAATCCTTGAAACCCCTAGCTAGGTCTATACTTGATTAAACGATACAAAACTTGAAATAAAAAATGGTTAGAACTAGTTACTACCTCACTAAGTACATTCTTGTACTTATCACTCTCGTTTTCATTCTTCCCAACTACAGGATAAAGGATTCGAGTGTTGCTTGATCTTGAAGCTCGTTACCTTGAGCTAGAAGCAAGTCACGCAAGCTTTGCCTAAGTATGGTTTCATACTTGTTTTGTATATCTCCTAGAATGGTGGCACTAGATTGTTTAGAGTGTATATTGATCATGCATTTTGGAATTCTTGAGTACTTGTATATATTGTTCTTGAATGGGCCTACTATGTTATGAACCTATTGGCAAGTATGTAATGAACTTAAAGTACTTGTAATGTAAATGATGTTGTTGTGCATATGATGATACAAATGAAATGATCTAATGTTTGATCTAGTTTACCTTGGAACATTCAATTGCCTTGTTTACGTATATGTGTATGCTTGAAATGAAAGTAATATGAGATGAACCATGTTGCTTGTATTCCAATCGAATGCCTTGGGAACTATATGGTCACTTGTGTGTGTGTGTATACCATGATGTATGTGTTTTGGTATTAGCATGATGATTGTCGAATGCATAGGAATAGAGTATGGCTTGAATGGAAACTAGTTACATGTAAATTGAATGATCAAGAATTATGTTAGCAATTTAGATATGAGATGTTTAAATGTACACAAACTAAGGAACATTGAATTGAAATGGAAGCATGTTACACCTAGGGTCATTCAAATTATAGGGTTTAAGTGAAGTTAATTGTAATGCTAAGTAGTAACCTATAATGTAAGCTTGCAAGAAAGTAATTTAGTGACCTATTTGAATGTTTTAGGTTGAAGTAAGAATCGAAATGAAAGTTTCTTGCATGATAAGTAAGGAATGCTTGGTTGCTTGTTAGTTAAGTAACTCATCTAATAAGGATGAGTTATCAATGTCTTGCCTTGTATTGTATTGCTTGCCTTGTCCTTGTCCTTGCTTAAGTAACGCTCCCGAGCCAGTTTACTACTAACCAGGATAGGGGGTGTTACACCACTACACTTAACTACACTTATCTATAATCTAGTTCTTGTAAAACAGGGCAGAATCAATGTGCTAAAACTGTTTACAAAATAGTTTAGAAATTGCCACAAAACAGTGTACAATTACCTATACTGCTGCTGCCAGGGAGCTTGCACTCTATTCTCTTAATCATGCATAATTTTTATTCCGTGCGTTGGAATTTCAATTGGTATACACTGTTGGAAAGCTAACGTAATTTTATTTATAACAATATAAGTCTTGCATTTTAGTTCTTTGCCAATTAATACAGTTTTTAACTTAAAGACAGGGTAATTTGCTACACTGGACAGTTTGCACTGTCCCTAGTGTTTCTTCTCTACATTTCATTCTAAAATCCAGAATTCAGTTCTGTTTTCTCCTAATGAATTTAGACATATCAAGGTGTTGTCCATAAAAATTTCAGCCTTAAATTTATTTTATACAATTTATAGTGAGTTTTCAAAGTTACTGCCCAGATTAGAGCATTTTGGGCAGATTACACTATGTTGTGTTTCTAGCTTCTTAACTCATTTTAACAAGGTTCTAACATGGAAATTCAATTCATTTTCATGTTCTTACATGCCTAGATCAATCTAATTCACCTTGAAATGAGCTTAAAATAGGGCATTATCATGTTGAACCCAATTTGATCTATTTGATCAACACTGCACATCCAATTTACCAATTGAGCAGTCCATTACCTAATTTAACTAATCCAATTAGGTGCTTTCACATTTCCAGAAACTTATTTACTCAAATCAATCCGCAATTCATCTAGCAACATGATCAATTCAGAGCATTACATTCAATTGGCATGCCTAAACACTTTCTCTATCAAAACATCCCCTAATTCAGCACTATTTTCAGCTATATACATTGTCCTTATCAAATTGGCTACTAGCATTCAAAATTTCATGTTCAATCGAAAGCTAGCATGACCCTAACACACATAACAATCATCCAAGTCAATCTAAACAACAAAGACATCATCAATTCAAGATTCAACCATTCTATAACATGTAAAGTCAAGCATTATACCTTCTCCAAGCTAAATTTAATCAAAGCTAAATCAAGAAGCTTGAATTTGAAGGTGATCAATGAAGCTTTTATCTCCCCTTTCTCTCTCTACCAATCGGCCATGGAGGATAATTGGAGAAGAATGACAATATTTTTGTTATTCCTTACCCCATGTTGTCGTGAGTCATCCTCAATTGGCACATGTTCTCTTAAAATGAGAACGTGTGTCGAGGCCTCCATTTTTAATTCCATTTGCATGCAATCTCTAGAGTTTTGCATGTTCACATTTCCATCCTTCCATTTGTACCTTCTAGTTTCAATTTCAATTCAATTTTGTTCTAATTTCACGTATTTGATCTTAAGGATGGCTAATGTTCTTTCTTCTTTAATTTGATTAACACGTACATTCAATTAGCCAATAGCTTAGATTGTGATAACTTTCCTAGGCCAATTTTAGGGTGTTATAATTCTCCTCCCCTTAAAATAAATTCATCCTCGAATTTACCTGAATTGAATAGGTGATGATATTGTTTCTTCATGACTTCTTCAGATTCCCAAGTTGCCTCTTCTACCTTGTGATTTCTCAACAAGACTTTGACAGGAGGAACGGTTTTGTTCCTGAGCCTTCTAACATCACGATCAAGAATCTGAATTGGTTCTTCTTCGTATGACAAGTCAGGATTTAATTCCACTTTTTCGGGTTCAAGGACATGAGATGGATCATATCTATATCTTCTAAGCATAGAGACATGGAAGACATTGTGGATCTTATCGAATTCACTAGGAAGTTCCAATCGATAAGCCACTGGACCAATCCTTTCAATGATTTCGAATGGTCCAATAAACCGAGGGTTGAGATTTCTTTTTCTTCCAAACCGAAAGACTTTCTTCCAAGGAGATACTTTGAGAAAGACCTTGTCTCCAACATTATGTTGGATGTCTCTCCTTTTCAAGTTAGCATAAGCTTTCTATCTATCGAAAGCTACCTTCAATCGATCATGAATGATCTTCACTTGTTCTTCGATTTCTCTAAGCAATTGAGGTCCTAAAACCTTACTTTCTCCCAATTCAGACCAGCACAAGGGAGTTCTACATTTTCTTTCTTATAGAGCTTCGAAGGGATCCATCTGAATAGATGTCTGGTAGCTATTATTGTAAGTAAACTCTACTAAGGGTAGAGATTTCTCCCAATTCTTTCTGCAGTCTATAACACAAGCACGTAGCATATCTTCAAGCACTTGAATGATTCTTTCAGATTGTCCATCTGATTGAGGATGAAAGACTGTACTAAGGTGCACTTTAGCTCCTAGAGCCTTCTGCAAAGAATTTTAGAATTGAGAAGCAAATCTTGGGTCAAGATCAGAGATTATAGTTGTAGGTACACTGTGCAATCGAATCACTTCATAGATGTATAGCTCGGCTAAGGTTTCCAAGCTCATGTTAATCCAAACTGGGATGAAGTGAGTAGACTTTGTGAATCTATCAACAATCACCCATACAACATCATTCTTTCTTGGAGTGGAAGGAAGACCAGTAAAGAAATCCATTGTAATCCGATCCCATTTCCACTAAGGGAATTTGATTGGTTTGAGCAATCTAGTAGGGACTTGATGCTCGACTTTAACTCTTTGACAAGTTAGGCACTTTGAAACAAAATTTGTGATAGCCAATTTCATGCCTGGCCACCAGTATAGTGGCTTTAGATCCTTGTACATTTTAACCGATCCAGGGTGAATTGAGAAAGAGCTTTGATGAGCTTCTTCTAGCATCTCTTGTTTTAGTTCCTCATTGTTAGGAAAATATTCTATCCATGACATAGAGGAGTCCATTCGACTTGAGAGAAAAGTCAGAATTAGACTCAGAGTCTAGCTTGGATATGATCTTCTGAAGATTTGGATCAATTTGCTAGAGTTCTTTGATTCTCGAGATCAAACTAGATTGAACTTGAAGTTCATACAAGAATTTATGTTCTTTGGATAAACGAAAGTGAGCATTGATAGCCAAGGAGGCTACAAATGAATGGACAAGATTATTAAGGAAGATTTTCGAGTAGTTACTTGCAAGACAAGAAAGGTCAATTCAAATGGATTACTTGTAATCCAAGAAAGATTAAATTCGATTGAATTATTCTAGAATCTAGATTTAGGGGTTTACCCTAGTATGGTCTGGGACTAAGGGCATCAGCAACCACGTTTGCTTTCCCCGGATGGTAGTCGATAACCAAATCGTAGTCTTGAAGCAATTCTGGTCATCTCCTTTGCCTCAGATTCAAGTCTTTATGAGTTAGAAAGGTATTTAAGACTCTTGTGGTCTGTGAACAGGTTACATTTCTCCCCGTACAAGTAATGTCTCCATATTTTGAGTGCAAACACGATAGCTGCCAATTCTAGATCGTGTGTAGGGTAGTTTGACTCGTGTTGTTTTAGTTGCCTTGAAGCGTAAGCTACCACTTTTCCATCTTGCATTAGGACACATCCTAGTCCTAAATGAGATGCATCACTATAGACAGTGAATTCTTTACCCAATTCTGGTTGGATAAGAACCGGTGCATGAGTCAGAGCTTGTTTAAGTTGATCGAAGCTTCATTGTTGGTTTTTTGACCAAACAAAGGGTGTGTCTTTACGAGTTAGCTTGGTCAAGCTTGCGGCAATGGATGAAAATCCCTTGACAAAACGTCGATAATAACCAGCTAAACCGAGAAAGCTTCTGACCTCACCAACATTCCTCGGAGGTCTCCAATCCATGATGGATTGAATTTCGCTCGGGTCTACTTTAATTCTTTCTACCGAGATGACATGGCCAAGGAACGAGACTTCTGATAGCCAAAATTCACACTTAGAGAACTTTGAGAACTATTGACGTTCTCAAAGAGTTTGAAATACAATTCGAAGGTGTTCGGAATGTTCTTCCTTATTCTGAGAATACACCAGAATGTCATCGATGAAGACGACCACAAACTTGTTAAGATAGGGCTTGAATACACGGTCCATGAAAGCATCCAGAGCATTTGTTAACCCGAATGGCATTACAAGGAATTCGAAGTGGCCATATCAAGTACGAAATGTTGCCTTGGATACATCTTCTTCTTTTACCCTCATTTGGTAGTATTCCGATCGAAGATCGATCTTTAATAACACCAAAGCATCCTTGAGTTGATCGAAGAGATCTTTTATCCTTGGGAAAGGATATCGATTCTTGATAGTAAGTTTGTTCAATTGTTTGTAGTCAATACAGAGTCTCATAGTCCCGTCTTTCTTTTTCACGAACAAGACTGTAGCACCCCAGGGAGACGAGCTAGGCCGAATAAAGTCTTTGTCTTGTAGCACTTGGAGTTGCTTCTTGAGTTCTTTCAATTCAACAGGTGTCATTCGATAGGGTTTGATGGACACCGGAATTGTTCCAGGTTGAACTTGAATCCTTAACTCTACTTCTATGGTTGGAGGGAGACCATGGAGTTCCTCAGGAAAAACATCAATGAATTTAGATACAATTGGCATACTAGGTAAGCCGAATTCAAGTTCATCTTGCATAATCATAGTAGCAAAGATTGAGGCCAGTTTTCTATCAATTAGGAGGATTGATTCCTTTCCTAAGCCCCGGAGATAAAGTCTCCTATTTTGGCAATCTACTCAGGCTTCATGTTTGCTTAACCAATCTAGTCCTAGCACTAGATCGAACTCACAATTTGGCAATACATATAAATCAATAGGAAAGGGTATGTTTCGAATGACTATAGAACATTCCTTGGAAAGGAAGTTAATGGATGTGATTCCCCCTATTGGGTTCGAAGCTACAAGGCTTTGTTTTACTATTTTAGGTTTCAAATTCTACTTTACAATCAAAGATGAGCATACAAATGAATGAGTGGATCCCGAATCTATTAAAGCATTAACAGGAGTCGAATTTAGCTCTATCCTCACACTATCTCCTTCATTCGAGGAGCCTTCAGGACTTTCATCATCCCGGCCAAGTCTTGTTTCAGACATTTCTAGTTCAGGTAGAACAAGAAGAGTTTAATTTAAGCAATGACACAAGCAACTTGAAACATAACTCCTAGGTGGAACAATTAATCCTATATGATGCAATGGAGCTCGGTTTAGTCCTAGAACTGACTAAAAAAGCTCTAATTACCAAATAAATGTAACACCCCCTACCCCAAGCTAGTAGCAAACCGGCTCGGGAGCGTTACCAAGCATGGACAAGGACAAGGCTAGCAAACAATACATGAATAAACAAGGCAAGAAAGCAATACAAGCAAGGATAAGGCAAGGATTGATAACTCGTCCTTATTAGATGAGTTACTTAACTAACAAGCAACCAAGCATTCATTACTTAACATGCAGGTAATTTCACATTTTTCTTTCAAGTTCATCCTAAATCATTCGAATAAGCTACTAAATTATTTCCTTTCATGCTTTCATTACAAGTTACTACTTTCATGAATTAATTAAGTTCATCTTATACCTTAGTGATTCGAATAACCCTAGGGTGTAACATGCTTCCATTTCTTTTCAATGATCCTTAGACTCTTACATGTACATCTCATACCTAAATTGCTAATATGATTCTTGAAAATTCAATTTGCATGTAACTAGCTTCCATTCAAGTCATATTCTATGCCTAACCATTCGGCAATCATCTATACAAACATACATAACACTTACAACAAGGTATGATCATACACATGTGACCATATAATTTCCAAGACAATCGAATAGAAGGAAAGCAAGCATGGTTCGATTAATAGTACTTTCAATTCAAGCATACACATGTACATTAAGCAAGGCATTCGATTGCTCCAAAGCAAACTAGATCAACACTTGATCACTTCAATGTATATTCAACATGTGCGCAGAAAAAACACCATCCATTACATAAATTTTAAGTTCAATACATGTTTCATATTGTCATCCAAGACCATGACATAGTAGGCCCATACAAGAACTATATACACAAGTTTCAAGTATTCCAAAATGCATGATCATGATAAACTATATACAATCTAGTTACACAAATCTAGGAGATATACAAAACAAGTATGAAACCATACTTAGGCAATGATTGTGTGACTTGCTTCTAGCTCAAGAAATCAGCCTTCATGATCAAGCAACACTCGTATCCTTTATCTTGTAGTTGGGAAGAATGAAAACGAGAGTGATAAGTACAAGAATGTACTTAGTGAGGTAATAACTAGTTCTAACTATTTGTTATTGTAAGTTTGTGTCATTTAATCAAGTATAGTCCTAGCTAAGGATTTCAAGCATTAAGATAATCCTAGCTAAGGCTTTCAAGCATTAAGATAATCTTAGCTAAGGATTTCAAGCATTCGGCTATCAAGGAATAAGAAACAAGAAATCATACTTCATGCTTTCATATCAAGAATCAAGCACATCATGCTTGCAAAACAAGTAATCAAGTAAGTCATGCTTACATGACAAGTAACATACAATTCATGGCTTTCAAGACAAGTAACATTCAATTCATGGCTTTCAAGACAAGTAACATGTGTTATTGGATTCTTATTACATTTGTTATCAATTAAACAACCCCCTTTGTACTTAGTTTGTATAGGTAATCGAGTCTCCAACCAACTGTCGCCACAAGATGTACCGTAGTGCTGGTCAACCCTCCTACTGTCGCCAAAGACCACATACATACCCTCCTTATGTCACCAAATAGGGGCCTTAGCCCTGGACCGTAGTCCACCCTAACACAATGAGCTCTAGACTCTAAGGCATGCCCTTCTACCTAGTCCAACTAGCTACCAAGGTTGTTTGATTTACCATTTATACAAGTTTATCAAGTTTAAGATCATGTCAAGCAAGTTCATTTCATTTTAGACCCTTAGGCCAATTGTGCCATAGCTCCCATATCATGTAATTCTCATGTTTCATTTCATCAAGATGAGATGATATCTCAAGCAAGTTCTTTAGCATTCAATCACATGCATCATGACACATACAAGCACCAATGTACCATTTAAACATGCTTAGCACATTAATAAAACATGTATTCAAGATGTGATCAAATTTCATGAATTACTAGTCATTCTTCCTTATCAAGTCAAGTCCTTATTAGGTTCATTTAAGCATTTCAAGAATGTAAACAAGCATGCATTAGTTAGGACCTAGTCCTAACCCTAGAGATAACTACACTCACAATACTCCAAGCTTAACTAGTCTTGGACCCACACTCCTTTGTTCTTAACTTTAGATTGTTCCAATTTTTCCTCTTCCACCAAGTTCAATCCTGGTTCTAACACATTACAAGCAAACATAAATCAAAACAAGTTCACAAATTCATTCAATCAAGGCAAGGTTATAAGTATACAACATACACAAATTTGGCAGTATGTTCATGTATATTCTCCACTACACTTAACTACAGTTATCTATAATCTATTTCATGTAAAACAGGGCAGAATCAATGTCCTAAAACTGTTTACAAAATAGTTTACAAATTGCCACCAAACAATGTACAATTACCTATATTGCTGCTGCTAGGCAACTTGCAGTCTATTCCCTTAATCATGCATAATTTTCATTTTGTACGTCAAAATTTCAATTGGTTTACAACGTTGGAAAGATAATGTAATTTTGTTTATAAACATATAAGGCTTGCATTTTATTTCTTTGCCAATTAATACAATTTTTAACTTAAAGACAAGGTAATTTGCTACACAGGACAGTTTGCACTGTCCCTAGTGTTTCTTCTCTACATTTGATTCTACAATCCAGAATTCGGTTCTATTTTCTCCTAATGAATTTAGACATGTCAAGGTGTTTTCCATAAAAATTTCAGCCTTAAATTCATTTTATACAATTTATAGTGATTTTTCAAAGTTACTGCCCAGAATAGAGCATTTCTGGGTAGATTACACTAGGTTGAATTTCTAGCTTCTTAACTCATTTTAACAAGGTTCTAACATGGCAATTCAATTCATTTTCATGTTCTTAGTTGTCTAGGTCAATATAATTCACCATGCAATAAGCTTAAAACAGGGCATTATCATGTTGAACCCAATTTCATCGATTTGATCAACATTGCACATCCAATTTACCAATTGAGCAGTCCATTACCTAATTTAACTAATCCAATTAGGTGATTTCACATTTACAGCAACTTATTTACTCAAATCAATCCTCAATTCATCTATAAACATGATCAATTCAGAGGATTACATTCAATTGGCATGCCTAAACACTTTCTCTATCAAAACAGTTCATAATTCAACGCTGTTTTCAGCTATATACATTGTCCTTATCAAATTGGCTACTAGCATTCAAAATTTCAAGTTACATTGGAAGCTAGCATGACCCTATCATACATAATAATCATCCAAGTCAATTTAAACAACAAATACATCATCAATTCAAGATTCAACCATTCTATAACATGTAAAGTCAAGCATTATACCTTCTCCAACCTAAATTTAATCAAGGCTAAATCAAGAAGCTTGAATTTGAAGGTGATCAATGAAGCTTTTCTCTCCCCTTTCTCTCTCTATCAATCAACCATGGAGGACAATGGGAGGAGGATGATAATATTTTTGTTATTCCTTACTACATTTTGTCGTGGGTCATCCTCAATTGGCACATATTCTCTTCAAATGAGAACATGTGTCAAGGCCTCCATTTTTAATTCCATTTGCATGCAATCTCTAGAGTTTTGCATGTTCACGTTTCCATTCTTCCATTTGTGCTTTCTAGTTTTAATTTCAATTTAATTTGGTTCTAATTTCACTTATTTGATCTTAAGGATGACTAATGTTCTTTCTTCTTTAATTTGATTAACACATACATTCAATTAGCCAATAGCTTAGATTGTGGTAACTTTCCTAGGCCAATTTTAGGGTGTTACATGATGCTTCTTCCTCACATACATCTGCACCAATCATTCCATTTACTGTCTATGGCACAAGATATTAGGACACTCTTCATCAAAAGTAGTTAGTTTGGCTTTAAATAAATCTGAATCATTTGACAAATCTAATGTTTGTGTTGCATGTCAACTTTGCAAGAGCCATAATCTACCTTTTTCTTCTTCTACTACTGCATATAGCAGGCCCATTGAGTTAGTTGAAGTAGATGTTTAGGGTCCTGCACCTGTTAAGCCCTCTAAATTTCTAGTATTGGTGTTCTACTAACAAACGATGAAGTTGAGTTTATTGCGCTAGAATTTGTGTCGGCGAAATCTGGTTTACAACATAGGTACACTTGTCCACAAACATATTAGCAAAATGGTGTTGTGGAACGAAAACATAGGCATATAATAGAAATTGCCTCAATTCTTCTCGCACAAGCCTCCATGCCCCTACAGTACTGGTCTCATGTTGTTTCAAGTACTTTGTTTCTAATTAACATATTACTAGTGAAAGTCTAGGTAGGGTCTCTCCTCTTCAAATGCTATATGGAAAGAAACCCGACTATAATTTTTCAAAGTATACAGCTCTAGGCGTTTCCCATATCTTCGAGCTTACAACAAGCACTAATTTGATTTTCGATCAAAGCCTTGTGTGTTCCTAGGTTATTCCCCTCAACATCATGGGTATAAGTGTATGGATTAGGCAGGTAAAATCTAAACCTCTCGACATGTAAGGTTTGATGAGATTTTTTTTCCATTTGTTGAGCAATGTACATCAAAGCTATAGAAATTAAGTGTTGGCTATTCTCCAGAACTTTGGGTACCTAATCAGTTTTCTACTTTTAGAACAGTTGCACCTATGGCTCCTACATTATCAATAGTGTTACTTGATACTACATATGTCAAAAATAATGACGGAGCTCCCTTGGTTTGTAAGCTGAGGAAGGCCCTTTATGGGCTCCGACAGGCTACGCGTAACTGTTTTCATAAATTGAAGGATTTCTGATGTCAACTTGGTTTCAATTCTTCTAATGTTGATCCATCCTTGTTTGTTAACAAGGGCAAGTCATATATTACATATACCATAGTGTATGTTGTTGACATACTTGTGACTGGATCTTCTGAAGTATTAATTGAGCAAGTTTTGCAGGCTCTTCATAACAAGTTTTACTTGAAAGATCTTGGTCATATTCATTACTTTCTTGGTTTATAGGCTACTCGATCAGATAAGGGCTTGTTTTTGAGTAAACAAAATTATGTTCTGGAGATTTTAAACAAGTATAACATGGACACTGCCAAAGCTGTGGATACACCAATGACAGTTACTCCCAAACTCGGTAAATTTTGATGGTTATGAGGTTGTTGACGCTACCCAATATCATAGTGTGGTAGTTGCCCTTCTCTACATCTGCCACACGAGAACTGATATTGCCTATGCTTTCAACAAGGTAGCGAAATACATGTAACAACCTACGAATGTTCATTGGGTAGCAGTCAAGAGGATACTACGTTATTTTAAAGGGACAATAGACTATGGGTTTTGGTTCCCTAATCAAACACATCCAGTTGCATTACAAGCCTTCTCCGATGCTGATTGGGAAAGTAATATAAATGGTAGACGCTCAATTTTTGAACAGTGTGCTTGCCTTGTGTTGTCACTAGATTTTTACCTCATTTATTATTATTATTATTATTATTATAGTTAAAGTATATTTTTAATTAATTTAAAAGCAAAAAATATCCAAAAGAGCCCAAATAACCTTTTTTCCAATAAGCAGGTTAAACCGGAGCTATCGGATCTAGGGTATTTCAATCCAATGGCTCTGATTAAAGCAAAAAAAAGAAAAGGCTATAAAAAAAGGGTTGCCACATGGCTGGCGCGTGCACTGCACACGCACGAGTCAACCCCCCAAAACCCTAGGGGCGAGGCTGCTGCTGCACCAGCGTCGCCCGCCTGCACCGCGGCTGCCACCGCTAAAGCCACCAGCTGGTCCTTCCTACTGCCACCATTACAATGGCACCGATGTCATCCGTCGCCGTCCCATGCCGCAGCCGCTATCTGGGAAATAAAGAGGGGAAGAGTCAAAACCCTAGGCTCGAATCTAGGATAAAATTCATCTTCAACTCCGAACCAAATCGGATGATTTTTGGGGGTTTCAACCGAGGATCAAGCCCCTTGTCAGATTATGGGTTCAATTTTGGGATTGAATCCCGATTTTTCCTTGAATTGCAAGCCCTAGCTCTAGTATAAATACCCATCTTTCCATTGTGTTCTTCACCAAGAACATCACCCTTCAAAAAAATTCCAAAAATTCACTAAAATTTGCTGGAAAATTGTGGAAGTTGGTTCGAGTTTGGAGGAGCTTAAGTTTGAATTCTTGAAGAGGAATCAAGCTTTTTCCTGTGGCAATTTCGGTCGGTTCAAGTTCAAATTTTCTTCTTTAACGGTAAAATTTTCTTTTCTTTATAATCTGTTAATTTGATTTTTCTGGTTAATTTCTTGTTTTGTTCATGTTTTTAGGTTACAATTTGGTGTTGGATATTAAATTTTGTGTTTGATAATTTTTCTTCTTATTGTTTGGTTGATCTTTTGATAATAATCCGGAAAAAACATAGTAATAAAATTTGTTCTGTAAACTTGGTTTGATACATCTCGTTCCAAAAATAAAAAATTTTGTTGTTTAATGAGTTTTTTTAATTAAAATAAAGGTGTTTCTTTAAAACGTAAAATATACAAGATTTAATTTTCGGAAAAAATAAAAAGCTTCCAAAAAAGATTTTAAAAAAGAAATTTTGTAAACCGTAAATAGATACACCTTTTAATAAAATTCTTGATGGAGAGTTCCGGCAAATAAAGGTTTTAAGAAACGTTTTTTTAGAAAAAATAAAAACAATAAAAAGGGCTTGAAAAGCTATTCAAAAATAAAAAACATAAAGATTTTGGAAATAAAAAGATTTAAAAAAAACTTTAAAAATCAACGAATCAAAAATAAAATGGCTTTAAAACATAATGATTTTGAAAATAAAAGGTTTTAAAAAAACTCAAAAATAGAATAAAAAGGTTTGTTAAAAAATATAAAAAGTAAAACTTTTCAAATATTAAAAAAAACAATTAAAGTTCTAAAAATCTAAAAAACATTTCAATTAAAAGAATAAAAGATTAAAAGATATCCTCAAAGCACAAAAATAAAAAAGTTTTTTTTAGTGATAAAATTTAAATTAATCCAAATTTAAAGCTTTGAATTTTCTAGTTTTGATAGCCTTTAGTGATAGGTTGAACTTTAGGATTAGGATCTTTGAGCTTAAATTAGAAACTTGTTTGCTTAAAAACTTTCTTCACCTTTTGAAATAAAATACACTTTAAATATCCTAACTTTGACAAATAAAATGAATTTAGATATTCTTTAGGATTTAAACATTAAACTTTAAAAAATGACAACTCACCTAATCTCTTCTTTGGTTTGTTAAAAAGTGAAAACTAAATCAATGCGGTGTCTCACCAAACAGAAATGACGAGTTAGCACAAGGAGTGTTGGCGGTGATTGGAGTTCATTTTCCGAGCGGTAAGGTTGTTAAAATAGACTTATATTCGTAAAATGGAGGAATAAATTAAACCCTTGTGAACTTGCTAATTCCAATTTTGAAAACACTTTTTGAAATTAATAAGGTACCAATTTTTGGACGTTATGGGGGTGCTAATCCTTCCCCACACGTAACCTCTCCCAACTTTTTTTCTGGTTTTCAAAGGCTAAAAACGTTATTTTAATAAATGAACTATTTTATTAAAATAGCCATGTTTTTCAAAGTGACCCAATCACACTTTTTTAAAAAAGATTGGTGGCGACTCCGCGATTTAAAGTTTTCAAAAATGTCAGGCTCGAAAGGGTTGCGACACCTTGGCGACTCCGCTGGGAAATATTTGTTTTTTTAAAAGAAAAAACAAAAAAGGGTCAGGCCACGAATTGTTTTCAAAAAAATGGTTTTTTTCTTTTCCTTAAAAAAACAAGGAATTTGCAAGTTCACAAGGGTTTAATTTATTTGTCCATTTAATTGAATATAGTTCTATTTTACGCATTTAAAAGGTTTGAAAGCTCTACACCCGAGCTTGTCTCGTTCGTTTAAGTGAGGGGAACGCGCTTTGCTCATGTCAAAATATTGATTCTCCATATGAGCCTATCAAGTACCTTCGGGACTCATTCCCTTTGTCTTCGTAAGAATATTGATTCTTCGACAAGGCATCGGTAGTGAGTCCTCCTGAGTTGAATTTGGTTCGTTCGAAGCCTATAATGGGTGAGAACCAAGGTCTTCGCTACCCTTAGTAGGGGACAGCAAGGACAATTCGGGTACCATATTAGAACTAAACCAAGTTTGAGAATCTAGAGCCTACCCCAATAGAGCCATACGGAAAACCTAGGGTTTTAGTTTTAAGCCAAAATCATTTCGTAAAGGTAATTCGTGGAGGCATGTCATGGGGTATTAGAATGGCTGCCTAGAATTATTTATGCAATGAAATCGTTTTGGATTCCTTTTGTTGTCTTGTTCCTAACCCTTGTTTTTTTTTCTTGCCTTGTTGTTTTGCATATTCATTCATCATGTCATATTCAGAAGGGGTTGATTCTCGAAAAGAACTTTTTGCACAAATCGAAAAACTCTTGTCATGGATGGAAGGCTCCGAAAGAGTGAGGATGAGAATGCCAAAGTGCGTCATTGGTCTAAGCTCAATCAGTGAATGTTCAGAGATAGACTCACTGTTGATCATGAGATAGAAACTTTAGATTATGCTCACGTCAGTATCAAACAGAACAACATGCAGGAGCTGCGTGAGATTTGGGACCGTTTCGATTGCAACACCAAGCAATTATTCCATGAAACTTATGATGACATAGCATATCTCTTATATGTGAAGGTGGATGAACCATTTCTAAAAGCCTTGATCCAGTTTTGGAACCCAGGATATTGTTGTTTCACTTTTAACGGGGGGGATATGATGCCCACGTTCGAGGAGTACTTGGCCCTGTTTAACCTGCCTAATGTAAAGAAGAGCTGGGTATATGCTAAGCCCCTTAAGAACAAAAACCCACATTTGATACTTGTTGCATTTGCTGGAATGGGTGATGAATGGGTCGAGGGACTGATACGGAAGGGAGAGGGAAGTTTTAACTTTCCTTGGTCAAGCATCTGAAACATTATCCCAGTGCATCCAGATAAAGCAAAGAGGATAGATCTTTTGGCTATCACAATTTATGGTTTGGTTATTTTCCCAAAGGTGTTGGGAAACATTGATGTGGCCTTACTTGATTTCTTAGAACAGTTGAAGAGGGGAGTCAATCTAGTCCCTGCAGTGTTACTTGAAACATTTATTTCTTTAAATGCATGCCAGAAGATAGAATGTGTGCGCTTTGGAGGATGTGCTCCTTTGCTCCAGGTCTAGGCCCTCAGCCATTTTTGGGAGTGTCCAACTTTAACTCTATCAAATGTGTTCTCCCCGAATTTCTCTTCTCTTTGAGAATTTCTAGCAAAAGATTGGTCTGTCGTTAAGAGAAGAAAATGGGTAGAAATCTTCAGAGATCGACGTGACCAAGACATTAGATGAAGGGTTCCGTGGATGGGTCATGCTAAAGTTTTGTACAAGTGTGGAGATTACAAATACCTTATGCTATTAGGTTTATGGGGAGGAATAGGGTGTGCTCCTTTATTGGTGTTGAGACAGTACGGATCTCGATAGTTCATTCTTTTCACAACTGGCCTTAGTACATCAGAGTTCAAATTTCAGGGAGAGTACAGACAGAAGATACAGAAAATTAGTGACTCCTGGAACAGCTGCTATGTCATGAACATAGAGTTTGATAGCCACTGCATGTTCACTTCGGATTATGACATTTTGAGACACACAAGAATGAATGACAAGATCATGCCATCAACCCATGGACCGACCAAGACTCTAGAGGAACATTTATAGGTTGTCCCCACTGAAGCTGAAATCCTGAGAGAAGAACTTAGAAGGGCCAAGCTAGAGATAGAAGCTTTGCGAGAACAAAACTGGCAGGACAAATACGAATCCAGTCTTGACGTTGAGAAGTATAAAGGGGGGTTAATCGGGTGACAAAGCTGTATGTAGACATGGAGAAGAAGTTTGAGATCCAGAGAGTGGATTTTCTCAAGTTCTAGACAACAATCCGAAATACTGATCTTCGGAAGAGCCCGGAGCAGTGAAAGCTAAAAATGGAGCAAGCTATGAAGAAAGAGAAAGAGCGCAGCACGTGTGAGATTGAAAAACTCCAGCAAGCCTTGGACGAGGAGAGAAAGAAAGAAAAACAAGCTGCAAAGAAGGAAAAGGATAAACAGGTCCGTGAGAATGAGCAAGAAAATGTGACTGCATGGAAGCGGAAGGCTCATGACAACAAGGTCCGTTTGTCGGAACTACATACGGCATATGATAAAACTAATGAGCAGTTAAAACAGAGTCAGGCTATGGTTGCAAAGCTACAAGCTCAACTGGTAAATTTGAACCACACTCTCCACAAGTTACAGAATGATCAAACTTATACCGAGCTCCAAGCTAGCTTAAATGAAAATGAAGCCTTGAAAGAACAGGTGGACGAAATGGAGGGCATCATCTAAGAATACAGAACCAAGATCTTGGTACTTGAAGAAGCCATCGATGGAGGAAATGATTACTGGTTCACACGTCTCAGACACAATGCTAGAAGATTCAAGGAAAAAGATGAGTTTGACAAGACAGTAATGCACCAGGTTCAGGACGTAGCTCGACATATGAGTATGTTAGCCACATAAGCTATTGATCTTCGCCAATATATTAAGCCAGTGGGAGAGATTGGACCCGGACTTATGTGGTTGGTGTAAGAAATCAAGTTGGGACTCCGAGCTAAGATGTATTTATGATTTTTAAACTTTTTGTAATAAAGGACCTTTTCGAATTCAATAAAGAGTTGTTTTTTATGAGCAAAATGTCTTATAGAATTAATGTCCCTTCGATTGCATTCATGCATTTGCACTGTTTCTTTCCTTCCTTGTGTTGTTTCTTTTGTCTGAAATTCAGTTTATCATTTGTTCATACATTCATACACGGAAAAAACAAATCAAAGATAAAAACATGGCAGAATTTCCAAAATAGCTAAAACAACCCATAAGTACAGTATGCGAGCCCAGACCAAAGCCATGAACGTTGAAGAGAGATTCACAACCATTGAAACAACCCAGAAGAGCACTCAAGATAAGATTGAGAAGATGGAGAATGATTTGAAGAAGGAAATGGAGCTGACACATCGAAAAACCATCAGTTCAATTGCAGCTATGTTTGGATTCAAGGATCCAGATGCGTTAGAAGGTGGTGAAGAAGTAAACCTGCTGCCCAAGTTCTAGGGGATGGCCTTTGCCCATCAGAAAAAAAGCTGCCTCGTCCAAGGTGAAGATTTCACCTTACCTTGCTGAATCCTCTATCCGTAATGAAGTGAAGGCAAGTGTTGAAGAAATCCATGAGGTACCTAACCTCGACGAAATTGCTAATAAAGCCAAGGATGAGAAGAAATGGGATGATCGTTACAAAAGGCTTGAGGAAATGATTAAGTCATCTCAAAAAGGGAATACAAATGGCAATATGGAGGCCAAAGACCTGAGTTTGTTAACTGGCCTTGTAGTTCATTCGAAGTTTAAGCTTTTTGATTTTGAAAAATACAATGGGACCACTTGCCCATCAGCTCATTTAACCATGTACTGCAGGAGGATGGCAGCATATTTAGATAATGAGAAATTACTTATTCACTATTTTCAGGATAGCTTAGTGGGGTCAGCATCTCGCTGGTACACATAGTTGAGCCGGGTTAATATTCCGTCGTGGAAAGATTTGTCAAAGACATTTAGTGAGCAGTACAAGCATGTTAGTGATATTGTTCCAAACCGTCTAGTCCTTCAAGGGATGGAACAAAAGCATCATGACAGTTTCCGACAGTATGCGCAAAGGTGGAGGGACATGGCTGCTCAGGTACAGCCACCATTGTTGGAAAGTGAAATCACCCCAATGTTCGTGGAGACGCTCAAATGATCTTTTATGATCGCATGATTAATCATGCAACCAAAAGCTTCGCGGAAATGTTGATAAGTGGGGAGCTAATTTTGGCGGTTGTAAAGAGAAGAAGGCTAGACGGAAGAGAAACCAAGAAGCAGTATAAGAAGAAGGACAATGAGGTCAACGCAACCAATGTTTACAACCCTAATTACTCAAAGGGTATGGTTTTTAGCAAACCCAGTATCACAACCACAGCACCTGCTACCACAAGCACACCTAAGGAAGAACGAAGGTATCAGGGAAGCTTAAAGCCATACTTCTCGCCTATCCTAATTATATATATAGAATTATTTGAGGAATTAGTCAAGACTAAAATGGTGTTACCAAGACATGTCCCACCTTTTTCGCCCCCATACCCACCATGGTATGATGAGAAGGTGTAGTGTGATTATCATGCAGGAATTTGGGGACACACCATTAAAAATTGCACCGTGTTCAAGAGGGTGGTGCAGGACTTGAGGAAATACGGCATGTTATCATTCGATACCTCAGAAGAGAAGGGAAACCCTCTGCCAAATCACCAGAAGGCAGGAGTGAACGCAGTCATAGAAGATGAGGATCGAGTAATTAGGGGAGATATTGCTGAGGTAAAAGCATCCATGAGGTGGGTATGGACCTAGTTGGTAGTAGCTGGAATACTAAAAGGAGAAGTTGTGAAGATGACCATAGGAGGTGGAATTTATTGTGAGTACCACAAGGAAGAAGGACATTGGATCGAGTGCTGCCAAGAGTTTATGCAACTGGTCCAGGAAAAAATGAATAATAAAGAACTTGAGTTTTTCAAGAAGGGGAGTGAAGAGCACATGTTGGATGTGTGTGCATCGGAGGAGTCGTCCTCTAAGAAATACACTGGAATGAAGCCCTTGGTGATCAAAGCCAAGAAAAGATTAATGAAACTACCAGGGGCATAACCCCAAGACTGATTATCATGGCACTTGTTCCTTTCCCTTATAGGGATAGCAAGCAAGTTCCTTAGAGCTATGCTTGCACAGTAGCAAGCCTAGGAGACATGTCGGCTGAAGAAGAGAAAGTAGAAGAACATGTCAACAAAGTAAGTCATTTTTCAAAAGTGGAAGTCTCTATTCCCCATCGACGGTAGAGGACAGAGATGCGGCATAGAGAAAAGTTGCTAGTGAGCCAAACATAGAAGGGAAAAATATTTCTTTCCAGAAAAGCCACCCGTAGTTCATGAGCCAGTGAAGGATTCAGACGCTCAAGAATTTTTGAAAATACTCAAGCACAGTGAGTATAGTGTGGTGGAGCAGCTACACAAACTTCCTGCCATAATCTCTATGTTATCTTTGCTATTGAGTTCCGAGAGACATCAGTACGCCTTGTTAAAAATTTTGAACATAACTTTTGTATCCAAGGAGATCATGACCGATAAATGGACATGTTGGTCAACAATATTGTTGTTAACAATTTCATTTCATTTAATGATGAAGAAATTCTTGTGGAAGGAAGAGGATCGTGCAAACCCCTCCATATTTCTACCAGATGTAAAGGATATATGATGCCCGGTGTTCTGATTGATAATGGGTCAGCTTTAAATGTTCTCCCTTTGGCAATGTTGAAAAAGTTGCCTATTGATAGCTCTCACATGAGAGCTTATCAAAATATAGTACGTGCCTTTGACAGGACCCAAAGGGATGTGCTTGGGAAAATTGAAGTTCTCTTGCAAATTGGACCATCAATGTTCGAGGTAGATTTCGTGGTCATGGACATAAGGCCCAGTTATAGTTGCTTGCTTGGGCGCCCATAGATCCATACAGCAGGTGTTGTACCTTCTACCCTTCACCAGAAGCTGAAATTTGTGATGGATAAACAGTTGGTGATGGTTGGCGCAGAGGGGAAATCATTGCATCGGTAGTTGCTGATGCACCATACATCGAGGTGGATGAGGGAGCACTTGAGTGTCATTTCAGGACATTAGAGTTGGTCAATGCAACATTCATCACCGAAGGGAGTAAGATGCCTGAACCAGAGTTGTCAACCTGTGCCAAGATGCAGGTGAAGCAGACGCTTGGAAAAGGAGCTGAAGTAGGAAAAGGGTTTGGGAAGAAACACCAAGGAAGACTGTATCATGTGGTTATTCTAGCAAATAAGGACAGATTTGGCTTGGGCTTCAAGCCCAACAAATGGCAAAGAAAAGAATAGATGAGGAAGCATCAAAAGAGGAGGAGAGCCAGGCTGAAAGGGGAAGAGATTGAGTGGGAACCAATGACGTATCCGCCTCTGAGCCACAATTTTAGATCTGAAGGTTTTCTAGATCCAGATTACCGATTTGATAAAGACAAGGAAGGAAAGAACGACCTTTGCGAGGCTTTTAAGAAGCTGAGCATCAATGCCCTGATGAACGAGGAAGGAGAAAATGAATACTTGTCCAAGATTTGCCCTAGCTCTGAACTAAACAATTGGACCGTTGAAGAAATCCCTGAAGTTTTTAAGACAGTCTCAAAGTAATCCTCAAAACCAACTCTTTTGCCTTTAGACCCAGGGGCAATTAGAGATCTTATGTAAAAGGGTCTACGTCAAATAATTGATTTTGAATTCAATAAAAGATACATATTTTTTCAAAAATCATGCGTGGAAAATTTTCTTTCATGAATAAAAACCATAAAACATGAGAACCAAAAAATGAGAACAAACCAAAAATAAAAATCACCCATTCATTTATCTTTTCCTTGGTATATATTCCTTGCACTCTTCTTTGTAGGTTTTAGATATAACAGTCCAAATAACTTCGAGTCTGGCTCTAAAATTAACTTTGATGTGCCTTTATGCTCTGAAGAAGTTGGAAATGTGGATGATGAGGAAGAATATGATGTACCCGATGACTTACTCAGAATGGTTGAAGGGGAAGAAAAACAGATTTTACCCTACAAGGAGGAGTTGGAAATTTTGAATTTGGGTACTGAAGAGAAGAAGCGTGAGGTGAAGATTGGTACCACTATTACATCCAAAACTCGGCAATGCCTGATTGAGCTCCTAAAAGAGTATAAGGACATATTCTCCTGGTCGTATCAAGATATGCCTGGATTAGATACTGACATTGTTATGCATAGGCTTCCTATAAAGGTTGGATGCGAGCCTGTAAAATAGAAACTCAGAAGGATAAAGACTGAGACACTCCTGAAGATCAGAGATGAGGTGAAAAAGCAATATGATGATGGGTTCCTTGAAGAAGCTAAATATCCTGAATGGGTGGCCAATATTGTTCTAGTCCCGAAGAAAGATGAAAAAGTACGAATGCGTGTTGACTACGGATATCTTAATAAGGCAATTCCTAAAGATAATTTTCCACTTCCACATATTGATACCTTGGTATATAATACAGCAGGCCATTCTATCTTCTCCTTCATGGATGGGTTTTCTGGGTATAACCAGATAATGATGTGCCCAGAAGATATGGAAAAAATAATTTTTGTTACACTTTGGGGAACTTTTTTCTATAAAGTGATGCCTTTTGGTTTAAAGAATGCCGGGGCAACTTACCAAAGATCCGTGGTTCCTCTTTTTCATGACATGATGCACAAAGAGATAGAAGTATATGTTGATGATGTGATCGCTAAGTCGCAATCGGAAGAAGAACACATGGAGAACCTTGAAAAGTTGTTCTCAAGGTTGAGAAATTTTCAGTTGAAGCTCAACCCTGTTAAGTGCTCATTTGAGGTTACGTCTGGAAAATTATTGGGTTTTGTTGTGAGTAGAAAGGGAATTAAAGTTGATCCTGAAGAGATAAAGGCCATACAGGAACACCCACCACCTCGAACATAGAAAGAGGTTCGAGGTTTCCTGGGGAGGCTAAATTATATTGCCCAATTCATTTCCCAATTGACAGAAAAGTGTGATCCGATATTTAGATTACTTAAAAAGAATAACCAGGAACATGGAACAAAGAATGCCAAACAGCCCTAGAAAAGATCAAGGAGCAACTGACTAGTCCTCTTATATTGGTGCTACTTGTTTCAGGCAAACCACTAATCCTCTACTTAACGGTATACGAAACCTCCATGGATTGGGTATTAGGTCAACAAGACGAGACCGGGAGGAAAGAAAAGGCGATATACTACCTTAGCAAGAAATTCATTAACTGCGAAACAAGATACTCTTCAATTGAGAGATAATGTTGTGCATTGGTCTTGACAGCTAAAAAACTAAGGCAGTACATGCTATACCACACTACTTGGCTAATTTCTAAACTGGATCCACTAAAGTATATGATGAAAGCCCCTGCACTGTCTGGAGGTTAGCTAGATGGCAGATGTTGCTGTCAGAATTTGATGTTCAGTATGTTAGCCAGAAAGGAATAAAAGGAAGTGTCATAGCTGACTTTCTAACAAGTCGTGCCTGTGATGACTATGAATCTCTAAATTTCAATTTCTCTGATGAGGATTTGATGTGTATCTCAGTAGAAGAGGATAAAGCTCAAATGCATTCGTGGATCATGAATTTTGATAGTGCCGCAAATGTTTTAGGACGAGGAATCAGAGCAGTTCTGGTTTCATCTGAGGGAGATTATTATCCTTTTACCAATCGTTTAAAATTCTTCTACACCAATAATATGGCAGAATATGAGGCTAGCATATTAGGGTTGAGGGAGGCCATCGAAAGAAAGATTTAGAATTTGAAAGTTTATGGAGACTCAGCGCTGGTCATTTACCAAATACGTGGAGAATGGAAGGCGAAGGATGCAAATTTGATAGGACATTACAAGTTGGTCATTGAATTAACTAAAGAATTCGATGAGATTACTTTTAAGCACCTCCCTAGAAAAGATAACCAGATGGTTGATGCTCTTGCCACCCTTGCTTCTATGTTCCAAGCAAGTGAAGGTTATGAGATGATGCCAATCAAACTGCAAATGCTAGATTCCCCAGCCCATTGCTATGACATGGAAGAAGAAGTATATGGCTTGCCATGGTACCATGATATCCTGCTGTACATAAAATGCCAACAATACCCATCACAAGCCACAGAAAATAAGAAGAAGATGATCAGAAAGATGGCATCAGGATATGCCCTTGATGGAGAAATCCTCTATAAAAGCAGTCGTGGCCAAGTGCTTTTGAGATGTGTAGATGCGAAAGAAGCCCAATTGATTCTAGAAGAGGTTCACGAGGGAGTTTGTGGAACTCACCCCAGTGGCTTCACTATGGCTAAGAGGATTATGCACTTGGGCTATTATTGGTCAACCATGGAAGGGGATTGTATTGACTATTCTCAAAAATGCCGTAAGTGTCAAATTTATGTTGATAAGGTCCATGTGCCTCCCCAGTCTCTGCATGTCATGTCGTCTCCCTGGCCGTTTTCCATGTGAGGTATAGATGTTATTGGGCAGATTCACCCAAAAGCTTCAAATGGGCATCATTATATTCTGGTAGCTATTGACTACTTCACTAAGTAGGTCGAAGCAGCCTCGTAGGCAAATGTCACTAGATCAACAGTCCGTAAATTTTTAAAGAAATAGATCATTTGCTGATATGGTTTACTAGAGAGAATAATCATCGATAATGCCTTTAATTTGAATAACATAATGATTGTTGGGGTCTGTGAACAGTTTAACATAAAGCATCACAATTCGGTGGTTTATCGCCCAAAGATGAATGGGGCAGTTGAGGCCGCAAACAAAAATATTAAGAAGATAGTGGCAAAAATGACCGAGACCTATAAAGATTGGCATGAAAAGTTACCATTCGCCCTGTACGCCTACCGGACAGCGGTACTAACATCTATTGGGGCAACATCGTTCTCGTTGGTATATAGAGTAGAGGCTGTACTACCAATTGAGGTTGAAATACCATCGCTACATGTTTTGATGGAAGCCAAGTTAAATGAAGTTGATTGGGTACAGGCAAGATATAACCAATTGAATTTAATTGAAGAAAAGTGGTTGAGAGCTTTATGTCATAGTCAAATGTATCAAAAAAGAATGATAAGGGCTCATGAAAAGAAAGTTAGCCCCATAAAGTTCCAAGAAGGTGACCTAGTATTAAAAAAAACTACCGATTCAAAACGATCCCCGAGGGAAGTGGACACCTAATTGGGAAGGACCTTATATTGTAACAAAGGTTTCTTCAGGCGGAGCATTAATTTTGGCTGAAATGGATGGTGATGAGTTCCAGAATCCAGTGAATTCAGATTCGGTCAAGAAGTACTATGTTTAAAAGAAAAAAAAGAAAAAAAAAGAAAAAAGGAAAATGAGGGTTCAAAATGAAAACCCGCCGGTGGCGTTTTGAAACCGAATGAGGGTCTGAGTTGAAAACCCATAAAGGGAAGCTTAGACAACTAGCAAGGCATGCCTATTACAGAGTGATCCCCTTGGGACTTGATTCTTCTGCACATCGCCTACATTTTCGAAGTCCTCTTAGCACAGATGGCATTCAAGTCAATTCTAGTTGCCTTAATTGGACAAGTTTGGACTGTTGATATTTGAATACTTGTCTTCCTTTCCTTTCTTGTAAACTTTTTTTTGTTCGCCACAAAATGAATAAAGTTTCGTCTCATTGACCTTTTTCTTCGCCTATTCTCCATTTCCATAAAGTATCATGCATTGAAATGAAAATTAATAAGTTTGACATCATTAAAACATACAAAAGATTTTTTAGCATTACTCTGAAAGTTTTTAGAAACACAGGGATTATGAGGTGTTCCATGGTCAAGTTTAGAACTTGGGGCATGGATTTTAAAAGAGGGAATTAACTTGGAAAAGCATTCGAGTTAGATTGCAATGACTCCTATGCAAGCAATTTGAAATGCCCTGTAAGATCAAGAATCTGAGAAATCACAAGAAGCACCAAAAATGTTTAGCAAGGCATATGAAGGTTTAAAGCTTATGAGAGCGTTCGAAGAGGTCTTTCACTCAACATTGATGTATCAAATCCAATGACAGGGTAAAAGCCAGTCTTTTTAATCAGGAATACAAGATAACTGGATCAAGTGAGAAAATATGCCAAGACCAAAAGATCTCTATGAAACGAAGAGGAACTAAGAATGAAAATGGTGAAGTTGAGACTGCATAGATGACTATCTATGATTACTTTGACAACCATTATAGGATACAGTTGTGATGAGCTGAGGATTTTCCATGTATTGAGCGTCCCATACATACTCTCATTGGGTGTTGCTCTACAGTGTCCTTATAATGCTATACGAGGGCCCTTAACGTCTAGTAAAAGATTTCCCTATTTTGTGATCAGGGTGGAAGCCACAGGAAAGGATGAATGCATTATTTAATCTTTTACAAGAAATGGTTGGTGGAATTTTAACAACAGGAAATTGATGGAGCCAACTAGAGTTGGGGGATGGGATATTGCTCACATTTCTGCTCGTTGTGATCCTAATAACATTGTGCAAAGTCTGATTTGGTGAGAAAAAGTGAAAAGGAACTCATGAGGAGATAGGCCAGAATAGATGCCAATTATTCTTTACCAGAGTTGAGAAAATGTTTGAGATAATACAATTCAGGTTCATACCTCTTCTGTGTTGTTGTCGTACAAGAAATAAATAAAAGACTTTAAACAAAAAAATGTCATACATTCATGTTTTAGGCATCCCCAGGGATATGATCATCATAAATTGCATTTGTGTACTACAGTGTTCATAGGTATATGAAGGTTTCAGCAGAAGAACCTGCCTACCCGTTCAGGCATATGGAGAATGGAACCCAGCTCATCTATTCAGGCATCAGGGGAATAGAACTTGCCTATTCATTCAGGCATATAGACAATGAAACCCAGCTCATCTATTCGGGCATCAGGGGAATAGAACCCGCCTATTCGTTCAGGCTATGGAGAATGGAACCTGCTCATCTATTTGGGCATCAGGAGAATAGAACTTGCCTATTCTTTCAAGCATATGGAGAATGAAACCCAGCTCATCTATTCGGGAATTAGGGGAATAGAACCCGCCTATTCGTTCAGGCATATGGAGAATGGAACCTACTCATCTATTCGGGCATCAGGAGAATAGAACCTGCCTATCCGTTCAGGCATATGGAGAATGGAACCCCGTTCATCTATTTAGGCATTTGGAGAATAGAACCAGCCTATCCATTCGGGCATCGGGAGAATGGAACCAATGAGCAAATGGATGAAAATTAGTGTCTTTTGGTCTTTGCTCTATTTTTGTTTCAAAGATGAGCAAAGAGGGGTAGCTGTTGTCACAAGATTTTTACCTCGTTTATTATTATTATTATTATTATTATTATTATTATTATTATTATTTATAGTTAAATTCCATTTTTAATTAATTTAAAAGTAAAAAATATTCAAAAGAGCCCAAATAACCTTTTTCCAATAAGTAGGTTAAACCGGAGCTATCGGATCTAGGGTATTTTAATCGAATTGCCCTAATTAAAGTAAAAAAAGAAAAAAAAGACTGTAAAAAAAGGGTTGCAACGCGCCTGGCGCGTGCGCTGCACTCGCGCGAGGCAGCACCCCCAAAACCCCAAGGGCGCGGCTGCCACTGCACCAGCGTCGCCCACCTGCACCGCGGCTGCCGTCGCTGAAGCCACCGGCTGGTCCGTCCCGCCGCCGCCATTCCAATGGCACCGATGTCGTCCGCCGCCGATATCTGCGAAATAGAGAGAGGAAGAGTAGAAACTCTAGGCTCGAATCTAGGATAAAATTCGTCTTCAAATCCGAACCAAATCGGATGATTTTGGGGGGGGTTAACTGAGGATTAAGCCCCTTGTCGGATTATGGCTTCAACTTTGGGATTGAATCCCGATTTTTCCTTGAATTGCAAGCCCTAGCTCTAGTATAAATACCCTCTCTTTCCATTGTGTTCTTCACCAATTCACCAAGAACATCACCCTTCAAACAAATTCCGAAAATTCACTGAAAATTGCTGGAAAATTTTGGAAGTTGGTTCGAGTTTGGAAGAGCTTCAGTTCGAATTCTTGAAGAGGAATCAAGCTTTTTCCGGTGGCAATTTGGGTCGTTCGAGTTCAAATTTTCTTCTTTAACTGTAAATTTTATTTTCTTTATACTCTTTTAATTTGATTTTTCTGGTTAATTTCTTGTTTTGTTAATGTTTTTAGGTTACAATTTGGTGTTGGAAATTAAATTTTGTGTTTGATAAATTTTCTTCTTGTTGTTTGGTTGATCTTTTGATAATAATCTGAAAAAGCATAATAATAAAATTTATTCTGTAAACTTGGTTTGATCCATCTCGTTCCAAAATTAAAAAAATTTTGTTTTTTAATGAGTTTTTTTAAAAAAAATTAAAATAATGGTGTTTCTTTAAAACGTAAAATATATAAGATTTAATTTTCAGAAAAAAAAAAGCTTCCAAAAAAGATTTTTTTAAAAAATTGTAAACCGTAAATAGATACACCTTTTAATAAAATTATTGATGGAGAGTTCCAGCAAATAAAGGTTTTAAGAAACGTTTTTTTAGAAAAACAATAAAAAGGGCTTGAAAAGTTTTTCAAAAGTAAAAAACATAAAGATTTTGGAAATAAAAAGATTTTTAAAAAAACTTTAAAAATCAAGGAATCAAAAATAAAAGGGCTTTAAACATAATGATTTTGAAAATAAAAGGTTTTAAAAAAATTCAAAAATAGAATAAAAAGGTTTGTTAAAAAACATAAAAAGAAAAACTTTTCAAATATTCAAAAAAAAAAACAATTAAAGTTCTAAAAATCTAAAAAACATTTCAATTAAAAGAATAAAAGATTAAAAATATCCTCAAAGCACGAAAATAAAAAAGGTTTTTTAGTGATAAAAATTAAATTAATCCAAATTTAAAACTTTGAATTTTCTAGTTTTGATAGCCTTTAGTGATAGGTTGAACTTTAGGATTAGGATCTTTGAGCTTAAATTAGAAACTTGTATGTTTAAAAACTTTCTTCACCTTTTGAAATAAAATACACTTTAAATATCCTAACTTTGACAAATAAAATGAATTTAGATATTCTTTAATATTTAAACATTAAACTTTAAAAAATGACAACTCACCTAATCTCTTCTTTGGTTTGTTAAAAAGTGAAAACTAAATCAATGCGGTGTCTCACCAAACGGAAATGACGGGTTAGCGTCAGGAGTGTTGGCGGTGATTAGAGTTCATTTTTCGGGCGGTAAGGCCGTTAAAATAGACTTATATGCGTAAAATGGACGAATAAATTAAACCCTTGTGAACTTGTTAATTCCAATTTTGAAAACACTTTTTGAAATCAATAAGGTGCCAATTTTTTGACGTTATGGGGGTGCTAATCCTTCCCCACACGTAACTGACCCCGAACTTGTTTTCTGATTTTCAAAGGCTAAAAACATTATTTTAATAAATGAACTATTTTATTAAAATAACCATATTTTTTAAAGTGACTCAATCACATTTTTTTAAAAAAATTAGTGGCGACTCCGTAATTTAAAATTTTTAAAAATATCAGGCTCGAAAGGGTTGCGACACCTTGGCACTTATATTCTTTCTTGGAGATCTAAAAAACAACTGTCAGTTTTTCGGTCAACTGCCGAGACAAAGTATCACAACTTGGCAGACTCTGCTTCTAAAGTATTTTGGGTACAATTTGTTCTTGTTGATATGGGTGTTTAAACTTGTCATAATCCCTCGTATTTGGCGTGACGACACCAGTATTGTAGCTATGGCTACTAATACAGTATCACATGCAAAAATTATGCATGTTGACTTGGATTTACATTTTGTAAGGGAAAAAGTGCAACTACAGCAAGTTAAGGTCAATTGTGTTCCTTCTCAACAGCAAATTGTGGATGTGTTCACAAAGCCTCTACTTGTTAATAGATTTTAAGAACTCCAACGCTAGCTGCGCGCGTGCGTTTCCTAGTCAGAAGTTTCAGAAAGAAGAAAAGAAAAGCGAAGTGGATATTGAGGCTTCAACTTCATGCTACAGAGATGACACTTATATCGGCCCAACGGATATGACAAACTAAACTGATTGTATGAGCTATAAAAAAACCATAATGGGACGGCCCAAAAGCATCTTTTGGCCTACAAAGAAAAATAAAAACAATATTCCTCTCTATAGAGGCACATCCCTAAAATTTTCTTTTCATCGTTTCTCCACTTGTTCACAATTCTTTCTTTCTTCTTTGTATTTGTTGATTTGTTTATTTGCTGTGCTTCAATACAATCAACGTTATTGCAGTCTACTCTCCAGTTTAGATACAGTTGAGATTAAAACAATATATCTATAAAAAGGGGGAGGGGATCTGAATACATTGTTTGAAAAAGTGTAAATGAAAAAGTAAATCGAAATAATAGGATCTGAACATAGGCAGAGATGCAAAGTATTAAGTCTAGATTATCAGTGGATACCAGAATACAAAACGGTGATTATAGAGAAAGAGAGCTGACCAATTTTGTTGTTTTTGGATGTCAAGAGATAAAATGGTTTGAGGAAAGGCAAAGAGCTGATGGGCGCTTACTTCAGCCTCTGCGCCCCTGAAGTGCAAGTGCATTATTTAGATTTCACAAAATATAGATCCAAAAACTAAGCAAAGGAAATCTAAATAATGGATTGAGGACAGGCAAAGAGCTGAGGAGCTGACCAACTCGGCTTAGCTTTTATTCAACGGACAGATCGACAAACTTGGATCAACTGGTCCGTTGAATTAAATGGAAAACCATTTTCAGGTTCATCATATTGCAACTATGTTCCTACAAGGCTAAACTAGGTATTATCTAGATTTCACAAAATGTGGGGAGATCAGACATATTTGGTGGTCTCTTATATTCCGACAGTTTCCCAACTAGGGTGTTTATGGTCGGTAAACCATATTGTTTAACCTAAACGGTCGGTTAACTGTTATAACGGTTATTAAATTTAACTAATCGTAATCTAACTATTAAGAACCATTTAACCGCTATTGGTTAACCGTTAAGATACGGTTAACCGTCTGTTCGGTTTAACCTGTAACCTATTATAAATTTTTTCACATGTTCACTATTTCTTTTGAAAATAATGAAACAATATTTTCGATAAATATTATATTAAAATTTTCATAAAAAGTAAATACTTAGTTAAAAAAAGTACATACATACTACAAAATTCCAACACAACACAAAATACATAAATTCTAAACTTAGTTTAAAATTTCAAGTTTTAACAATGTTCAACACATAGCAATCCATTATCAAAGTTTTAAAGAAAAATCTTTAACTAACATAAAACAAATATATGGTAATTGAAACTTCCATGAATTAGTATCACAAGCCACAAAAATTAACTCAATGACCAAATCACCCAAGGTCTTTGCCGACTTTCACTAAAATGAAATATGACTAATCAATCATAATTGTTTGTTGATTAAATGTTAAATCATTTGATCTTATATTTAAAAATATGAAACAAATTAGTACAAGAATTATAATGTAATGCTAGCAAATTGAAGATAAAAAAACTATGAATTAGATTATGAAATAGGGTTTAGAAATTAGAAAACGAGTGTGTGGGCTGAACTTTTAGTTCAAGGTATTTTATTTTTAAATATATATATATAAATATTTGGTAAATTCTACAACGTGCGTCGAACACCGCTGAACACCACTAACGCTAACACCGTTGAACAATATTAAATTGATTAATAAAGATTAAAAATCTTAAGGACTAGACTTATAATTAAAATTATTTCAAAAGAAAATAAAAAATTAGATTTAATAAACCTTTATAGTATTTTAAATTGATATATTAAAATCAAATATTTCAACATATCCTTATATAAAAAACCCTAAGCCCAATCCTTTTATTTTCCCTCTGTCCTCGCCACCACCTTTATTTCGAATTTATTTTCCAAAGCGATTATTAATAATAAAGAATTGCAGCACAATTGTTTAATCCAAAACGAATGATTTCAAATTAGAAATATAAAGTTAAAACCATGAAAATCATTCAATATTTTCCAAAATGAATGATTTCAAATTTGGCCTATAATCAAAAACGAAATCGACTTTGAAACACTAAAAAAAGAGTTAAAACCCTAGTCCACGTCCCTTTCTAATTCCATTGTTATGGGGTTTGCCGTTCATTACTCCGTTGAAATGAAGAGAAATAAAAGTGGCGGTGGCGGCGATAGTGACAGTGGCGGCGGAAGGGAAATAAAAGGTTGAGTTTAAGGTTTTTGATATTAAGGATATTTTGAGATATTTTGTTCTAATATATCAATTAAAAATACTATAAAGAAATATAAAGGTTTATTCAATCTAATTTTAATTTTCTTTTGAAATAATTTTAATTATAAGTATAGTCCTTAAGATTGTTAGTCTTTATTAAGCAATTTAATAGTGTTCAACGGTGTTCAACGTTAGTGGTGTTCAGCGGTGTTCGACGCACGTGATAGACTCGTCCTTATTTAATAATGGTTAACCTATAGATTAATCATTTGTCAAAATTCGTAACCGTAACCATTAACTATTATTTTTTGGCAATTCGATTAACCGAAACCGTTTAGCCTTAACAGTTTGATTAATTAACCTATAAAATGTAATAGTTATACCCATTATATAATGCCTTCCACAACATAAAACCCAATGAAGTTAGTGATGGGATGTCAATGCCATACTAGATTACTTTGATGACAAGAAAGAGAAAGATCCCAAGTTTTTCACGACATTCTCAACCGATGATTCAGATTGTTTGCGTAATCTATTTTGGGCTTATTCAACTTCTAGAGCTAACTACGCCATATTCGGTGATGTTATTGCATTTGACACCACCTACAAGGGTAATGCATACAGTCGACTTCTTATGCCCATTGTTGGTGTAAATCACCACCATCAAACAATTGTGTTTGGTGTTGTTGTCCTTGAGGACGAGACCACAAATATGTTTTAATGGGTCTTAAATGCTTTTGCAGAAGTTATGCTGAAGAAGTCGCTGCTTTCAGTAGTTACAGATGGAGATAGGGCAATGTAGAAGGCCATCAAAAATATTTTTCCTAACGCTAAACATCGAATATGTTCTTCGCATCTAGCTTCCAATGCACAAGGAAATATTGGGAATCCAAATTTTACAAAGGAATTTAACAAATGCATGTATTCTTGGTGGAAACCTGAGGAATTTGATGAATAATAGGAGATAACTATTGAGAACTTTAATGTGGAAAACCGTTCGTGGGTGGTGGAGAAGAGCAACACCCGACACTTATGGGCTCAAGTGTATATTATGGGTCATTTTTTCGCGAACTTCGGGTCAATCCAAAGGTGAGAATCAACGAATGCGTCTCTAGCTATTTTCTTTAAGTTCAAGAAGACAAATTTGAAGTTTATTCATGCAATTCAAGATGCCATAGGTCAAATGCGCTTGAATAAGTTGAAAGCGGATTTTACTTGTACACAGAGTAAGCCGGTTCAACTGACAAAATTGAAAGAGCTAGAAGGTCATGCAACTGAACTACATACAAGAAAATCATATAAGACATTCCAAGAGGAACTTAAATCAAAGACATTGTATAGTGTATCATGACATGATGACAACGTCAACGGTGTTCGCAGTATTTATCTAAAGAAATATAAAAAAACTGGACAAGGAATATGAAGTACAATTTGATGTTTTCACGCAAACCCTAAAATATGGTTATCATAATTTGAGACAGCCGGGTTTCCATATAGACATCAACTACACATGATTAAGATATTGGATATCACACGTATCTCAAATTCATTGATTCTAAATCAATGGACAAAGAATGCAAAGGTTGTTGCCCCTATCATTTGTGGACTTCAATGTTCCTCATGAAGTGAAACGTATAGCTTGTTTTGCTTCGTTCGATCAATTTCAAATAAAATTTGCTATATTGCATCAAATACGGAAGAGAGCTTTCGATGAGCCAAAGTTAAGATTCATAGTCTTACGACCAAACTCGAGGCATCTTGTATGTTGAATAATTCTCATGATCAAACCACACCACTCAAAAGAGTTTGGGACCCGTCAAGAAAGAAAGACAAAAGTCTAGATACAGGGTCCAAAAAAGTTGCAAGTAGGAGTAGGCGTTGTTGTTCAATTTGCAATTTCTAAGGGCACAATAAAGTCACATATCTTATGTTGAAGCTAGGATTGGCAACACTAACATTCGTATGTAATGATTGTTTTTATGCTCTGGACTTGGAATTTTCATAAAGTGCAATGGAGAACATGCATCCGATCGAAGAAAACTTAGTTCATATTTATTAAATTACATGTTTGTGTGTATTCACCGGTTAATTATAACATGTGAAATGATTTTTTGCCCTTATTATGAGTAAAAGGAAGTATGGATCAGTGACGGTGGAGCTTCAAACAATCCCACTCGAATTGCGGAAGAAGACTATCATTTTTTTGAGTTTTTGAATGATATGTTATATGTTGAATGATAATTATGTATGCATTAGTGTTTGTGTATACTAGGACAATAATTACCGAAACTTGGATTATGAATCTCGATACTGGTAAATTTGTACCAGAACTTAGAAAACCACAACTTAACATATTTAATGAAGCCGTGACAATCGTTACGGAACATTCAGACATATAGCTTCGAAACCGAGTGTAGTTGGTTCGAGAGTCATAAAAAAACAAACCTATAATATTACTACTTGTTCTCACATTTTAAGTTGGTCATTAATTCTCCTAGTACCGAACCTTTACTCTGTAGTTTCATACCCTAATTCGTATTTTGACTTATAATTATTTTGATATGCTCATCTTTTCTCGATTCAATCCAGATCTTTGGTTATGAATGTTTTGATTTGAGGAATCTGTAAGTAATATATATCATGGAATTGCGCTAAAACGTTTGAAAGGAAGTAATGTCTTATAAACATAGTCGACTTGTGGATAGGTCCATAATTTATAGATAGATAATATCTTATGATGATTTGTTTATTAATCGGTAATTGGTTTGATATGGTTCTTTAAAGAATAAACTATGTTATCAAGTAATTAAAAAATTTCTAACTATAGGAATGAAACCAATGGTGATTTGCACATGACAATATGAATACTATTGATAAAAGATATTGCGATTAAATCATATTAACTTGATCCTATTTGTACGACACGATGATGCGTGCCTTTTACATTTTGTTATAGGCTTACAAATTGGGCCTTGAACATTGCATGTTTTACTTTTTGTTCATTAATGATGTAATTAATCTTAAAAACCTGATAGTATACCAATTGTGTACATGATTTGTATGCTTCTTGACATGGTTGTCTTTGTATATATAATACAATAAAATATTAAACGTCAACATAAATGTGCCATTTAATTGTTCACGGAAAGTTTCTTTTCGTTAATGCGACGAATATCGAACGTTTCAATATATAGTTTCAAACTTTTCACGTGAAACCTAAAATATTACATGTTTTACTAACAATTTTAGTTTAAGTTTCGCTTTGCTAGTATCGAAACCCATTTTCATTGGTTTGAAACAATTTAAAATTTGTGGTTCCCGCCCTAAACTATATTTTCATTTCTAATATAATTGACCATAAATGTAACCCCATATTATCACCACCCGTTACTAAAAGAACGCGTACGAATTTAATTTGGTTGGTTAAAATAAAAAAATTAATTGGCGGTTCATTTAAATAATTTCAAAAGACGCATTTCCTAGTAAATAAGCAGTTGCTCTATTATAAATAAGAGTTATTTGGGTTCTTAGCTTTGTACCCTAATGAGCGACTTTTGTATTCTTTCCTTTGTAGTCTTCATATCTACACCATTATGTGTTGGTTGATTACTAGTATCCATAGACTTCTTTTTATAGATCCAAAAGGAGTGCTAATTGTTTATTTAGGTTTTTCGTGTTAACAAACAATGGTATTTGGAAGGCTATGATTAGCCATTTTGTAGGGATGAACACCAACGAACATAATATTTGAAAAACCTTGCTCGCAAGATTTTTTAAATACTATTGTTTGTTGGTGTTTGGAACTACATTGGGATGCGGCGAGTGCATATCGGATTGTTGAACCTGTGAATGCGGTGGACATTTGCCGTTCCCCCCATATAATATATATATATATATATAGGATTAAGGAGGCTGATAATTTTTTAGGTGTGGGTTTGATCGATTGCGGCCACCGTGACAACAACCAAGCAACACCTGATGATTACCATCTGAAATTTCTTGTTCCGTTAGAAGAAATCAGTTGTAGTTTTATGTGGTGAATCAATTTTAATTTTCTTTTGGGAGAGTGGACTTGAGAAATCTGATTTCGTTTGCCTTTTCCTACCAACATCATCAATGTTAGTATAGGGACATTCAATCTCTAAAGTTGTTCTATCAAAAATTAAAACATGAAAAATGATCATTCCCTTTGTATTGAAAAACCACAAAATACCCAAATTCAAGTGAGTAATGCTCTTGAAATTCTCCCCCAACCTTTTTGTAGCCACACCTTGTTATCACCACATTCCAATGAATAATGATCATTCCCTTGGTATTGGAAAGCTGTCATTTCATTTATAATATTAAACTTGCCACAAATGTCATGAACTACTCGCGCAAAGTGTCTTCGCAGTAATACGACAAGTTTCGAACGTTTCCACACAATTTTGAACTTTCCACTTCAAACCTAAAATGTTACATGCTTTCATAATGATTTTAGTTTAAGTTTTCCTTTACTTGTATACGATCGTCCAAATTGGACCTTGAACTTTTCATATTCAATTTTATGTTCATTAATTATGTAATTAATCATGTAAAATGATATTATGCAACTTCAAACCTGCAATGTAACATGTATTCGTGATGTTCATGTTCTATTTTATGTTCAGGACAAAATGGTCAGGGTATGAATTAGGTAATTAAATAGTTAATTCAGGTTCGAGTAATATCAGTTTCGGTTGAACTTTAAGTTAGGTCATGCCATGGAAGGAACTTTTAAGTTTTTATTTAATTCAATCGAGTCCCAATTTAGGTTATAATTGAAAATGGAGTTGTGGTTTTAGAATTCTTATATGGACTTATAATTTATATTGTTTGAAACTAAATTAAAAAAATTATAGGGTTTGGACTAAATTACAAAAGTTAGAAATAAATATGAGTCAATTTTAGATAAAATTATAATTTTATGGATTAAAATAAACAAAAATTAAACCATCTTTACTTTATTAGACCAAATTATATAAATGAAAAATACATGTGCTTCAATTTCATCCCTAAACTCGTAAACCCTACTAGTGACATAAACTTATAGGCTATAATTCTATAACCACTTAAAAAATATCATCATGTAACACATAACTTATTAATGTATCAGTATAGTAGACTAAAGACTGTTAGAGACATATACTATAAACTATATTAATAATAATATCATAACATATGGTATATTATATATAAATTGTAGAATATAGACTATATAATGCTTGAAATTAATCTCATACACTAAGCTAAACACTAAACTTTAAACCATACAAATTAATCTCGTAAACTACTAATCATAATATATACATCATAAACTCTAACTCGATAATAGTAAGCCCTAAATCATAAACCATAAACCCTAAAGCCATAAAAATTCATCTCATAAACTAATAACCGTAAACTACTCCATAAATTGTAAACCATTAACAATATGACCTAAATCCTAAAGCATAAAAATATTAAAGACAAAAAATTAATTTCATAAACCAAAAACCATAAATTACAACATAGTAGTTACTCTTAGTTTATGAACTAAAATGAACACAAATATCGCCATATTAAAATTATTAGGGTAAAAATTAAATCTTAGGAAGTAAATAATATGCTAAGGATGCTACTATTTGTGAGAATGAACAAGTTAATTGTGTGCTAAAGGAATATTTGGGGTTTAAATAGATTATAATAATACGACGAGTATCAAACGTTTGCATGTATAGTGTCGAACTTTTCACGCCAAATCTAAATTATTACATGTTTTACTAACGATTTCAGTTTATGTTTCGCTTGATACATATCGAAACCCATGTGCATAGGTTTGAAACTAGTTAAAATTTGTGGTTCCTGCTCCGAACTGTCTTTTCCGTTCTAATATTAAATGCAATTCCTTTGGCATGTTCAAAAAAAAAAATTAATTGGATGTTCACTGGATTTCTAATTCCAATAGATGCATGTTCCTAATATAAAATAGTCTTTTCACTGTTAGTTTTAAACCTCTGTAACTCGTTCAGATACGTCAACACCATATATGTCTTTTCAATTGTTGCATTGGGCATAACATTTTCCAGAGAAGTCTTAATAAGTAGTTCTGAAACCGGTTATAAAGTTCCGTTACCTAGACTACCATCCGACAATTCAAACTATACTTTAAATATTTTCAGTTTATTATCATAAACATTGTTTTGAAACATTTTACAGAGTACCAAAACATGTTTAAATATAGTAACTCAAAAAGTAGGACCATATATCTATCAAAATCGTTTTTCTATTATAAACAAACTCTACCATGAATTTGTGGCCGAAATGAAAAATCTCAATATTATTACGAGTTTCAAACATTTGATAACAGTTTCGAACTTATCATATCAAACCTAAAATTGTAACATGTATTCCTAAATAACAAAGTTGAAGTTTTCCTTAACATGCACCAAAACTACATCCATAGTTTCGAACCTTTGTGATTACTGCCCAAAACTGCCATTTCATAAAAAAATAAAAGTGCCATAAATGTTATAAACATGGCATATTTTGTGTACATAAAATATTAAATGACCTTGTAACATTCGACGCTGAGCATTCAGAGTTATAGTTTCTGAACTTTAGCAGAAAATATTAATTTTAAAATTATTTGCTTGAAGATTCATATCATTATACTTACCATATTACGAATATACTCCTCAAATTGTATCATCACGTAACACATGACTTCTTCATGTATCAATATAATAGACTATAGAGCATAGAGACGTATACTATAGACTATATTAATAATAGGCAGAAGGTCAAAAATAGCCCCAACGTTTCACCATTTGGTCAATTCACCACCTATTAGTTTTTTTGTGCAAACTAGCACCCAACGTTTGATTTTCATTCAACTTTCACCCTTGTTGGATGGAAACCATTAGTCAACTAATGGTCAACTCCTGAGGCTGACGTGGCATGTCTGCGTGGCATGGGAAGATGACGTCGCGATGACACGTGGCAATTTGCTAATGTGGCATCACATTTTTTATAAAAAAATTAAAAATACTTACACTACAACAATTGTATTTTTTAGTGACAAATTTATTGTGACTTTGAGTTATTTTGTCACAAATGCTAGTCTTTTTGTGACAAAATATTTTTTGATGTTATTGATATAAGTAATTGTGACGTATTGTTATTTGGTCACCGATATAACAATAGTTGTGACTATTAAATTTCTTTTCACAATTAAATTGTCACTTTAATAAATATTGTAGCATAGATTTGTTTGTTACTAAAACGTCGTCACTGATATAGTACACATACGGGCGCCAACTTATATTTTGGCGGGAAATATAATAATAGTGGCAACATATGAAGTTATCACTATTACTTCAAATTATTGTGACAAAAATTTAATTGTCACTTCAAAAAAATACTTTATGTCATAATTTTTTTGTCACCATTAAACAAATTTAATTAATGTTAAATAGAGTTATCACAATAATAGATTTGTTTTTGTGACTATTAAAATTGTTACACGTATAAATTATGCGAATTATAAATTATTTTTTATTATTTATAATAGATATAAATAATTTGAAACTAATTAAAATTTTTATACCAATAGATGATTATAAAGTATAACATATGTTTTCATTAAAGCATAGCATAATTTTGAATGTAATAGAAGAACTAAATAAATGTATATAATGTGAATAAATATATGAAAATTAAATTCAAGTGTTTTTAAAATTAAATCGAAGTAATCACCGAAATCAAGTGATATGAATGGTGAAATATAACCATAAATAGTATGACAACAATGAATATTTTGACAAAAAGTAGAAATTATAAAAAAAATGTTATTCAACTTGTTTAAACTGGTTTATGATTTTTCTGTGTTTTTTAATTTTTTTATAATTTCTATTTAATAGTTGTTAAAATGAGAATTGGACTAATTAGTTAAGCTGAGAATTTATGATATGACCAATTTGACAATTGATTTGTTTCTTATAACATTTCTTAAAATTAATATACATACATAAACTATTTTAATATATTAGTGTTGGACTGTATTGTATCATAAAACATATAAAAGGTTACAATGACAACTGTTATATAATTAGAATTATAATTGAAATTCTCTATTAATGGTTCAAATGTTCGATTAGTCTAATTAATATTTAATTAATTTAACTTTTTTAAAATATCATAAAATTATAAACCATAGCAATTGTTAAATTTGAAATAGATAAATGTTCATATTATCAGTTTGACATGGTTTACTTATAATAATAAATGAATTTTTTATAATATTGTCTATTAACTTAAATGGATTATATAGTAAATAGTTTATAAATTTAACATAAAAATATCAAATGTAAGATCTTTTAATTAGTTGAGTGACCAAGAATGTTAAACCACTTTCATAATGTATGGGTTAGAATCTCGACATTTTCACTAAAAATTTAAAAGTCGTATATTGTACAAAAATACTATTGTTTATGGAAAATATTCAAATATTTTGTCATAGATAACATATTTTTTGAATATTCATGTGTATGAAAATATTCAAATATACTATAATTTTGCATAAAATAAATACTTTACTAACAATTTACAAATTGTATCGTTAATACTATATATTCTTGTTTATGAAAAATATTCAAATCCATAATCAAATTTAAAATTTGAATTCTCGACATTCATAGCCAATACTAAATTTTGATTTTTTTAATCCTTAACCAAATTGTCAATATTCATTATAGTTTATATTTATTTTAAGACAATGTTCCAAGTTAAAATTCCATTTTTTTCATTCTTAACCCTTCGAAAATTTCTATAATACAATTTAAGCCCTTTTAATATAAAATATATGCATCTCAGCTCACTTTTAATTTATTTGGGTCTTCTAACTTAACAAAAAAATTCTGACCCCTATTTTAATATGCACTTTCATAAATTTTAACTTATATCCTTGCACACACAAAAAAAAACTTTGAAAGAATGTGGTAGTAAAAACAATAGTCTTCTTTGTTTCTTTTTCTTTTAGTTAATGAAATTATACAAAAAATTATTATAAAAAATATAATTTGAATTTCAAAGTAACTAATCTAAAAGAATTGTGAATAATAAAATTGTTTAAATAAAATATAATTCAAAAACTAAATAATAAATGCCATTCTTATTTAAAAAATTAGTTATTATCAACAAATTCTAAAAATAAAATAAAAATTAATTTAAAGTTTATAGATAAAGATTAAAAAGGTATTTTATGCTTTTTAAAACACTCATTTGCCACTACAATCAACATAACCATTCACTCCACCACAATCCCATTATATATATATTAATTTTCTTAAGTATCCTACTTTAGTTTCTTTTTTTATTTTTTTTATTTTTCTCATCTCTGTCAAGAACTGACGATGCCATAATTACATTAGTTTCTATTGCAACTATGAGAAGACCTTTAAGAAGTATGATTGGACGTAGAGTTGAGGCTTGTCAGAGAGTATGAAATTCGATGTAAAAAAGAGTTATGGAGGGTTCAATATGCTTTGAGTTTGAGTATTACTCGAAATGCTGCCAGAGATTTTCTTACTATCGCTTTGTTTTTTTATTTTAATTATTGATTAATTTATTTATTTTTTTAATCGGCGAAGATTATTGTAGGTATATATATTAAAACAAAGTTCATAAATTGCTATCCATTATTTCTCTAGGACTTTAATATTCTATGGTTTTCTATTATTTATTTGGTTAAAATTTCTAAGAATCTTCATATTATATTAAAAAAATGTTAAAAGTTCACTGATGTGATCATAAACGAAATATAAAGTGATAGATGTATAACATGTATTATCTTTTTCTTTGATCTATTTTTGTATCAGTTCCTTTTTATATTGCAGGTATAAATATTTTACAACGTAAGAGATTTATTTGCATGTTTGGTAAATGAATGGTTGGCTTTGAATGCATTGGTTAATGCATCTCAGTCAAATTAATTTTGTATACTAATTAACTTATTTTTTTATCTTGTCTATTTTTTTGTAGAAAATGTTGAAAAGTAAACTTTGGCATTGACTTATATTTAGATGTTTTGATATTTTAAGATAAAATATATATTATGAACTATTTAGTTTTTGTAGAGTTTATTTTAAATATTACTTTTTGATGTTTTAATATTATTTACAATTTAATTTGCTTATTTACTTTAAAATATTATAATTGTCCATTCAATTGAAAAAATGACAAAGTGCTTGCATTTTTATGCAGTCATATTTTTATACACGAATGATATTTTTAATTATTTAAAATTTTTAGACGTAAATACATATTTGTTGATTATTGGCGAATTAAGTAAAAATAACTCGTACATAACCATCGAAGAGACATTTATCTTTAATAAAATTACATATGCAACAATTTTCTGTAATTATTGAAATTATATTGAGAGACAATATACTCATCGCAAAAAATAGTTATTATGATGACTTTTTTGTCACAATTTTATTTTTAGTATCAAGAAAATTGGTCATATTTGAAAGAGTTATTATGACTATTTAGTTTATCACAATTGTTAATAATGTATAGTGTTGAACATTTGGTCACAAAAAGTTGTTATTGTCACTTATTTTCTTTGTCACAAAATATATTTTTTGTGAAAGACACAATTATCACAATTGATAATGATTATTGTGCCAAACATTTGATCACGAAAAAATACTTAATGTGGTAACATTGTTGGTCACAAAATATATTTTTAGTGTCCAACAAACTTATCATAATTTATATCGATTATAGTGTCAATTATTTTTGTCACAAAAGATAAAAATTGTGATGAACTTTTTTATCACTGTATTTGTTCTCAGTGTCGAAAAAATTCATCACGAAATATAGGGTTATTAGTGTCGAAAAGATGGTCAAAGAAAATTTTACATTTGTGTCAATTTTTAGAACAACTGTTACTAATATAATAGTGACGAAGTTATTAGTGACGATAGGTGACGACTTGAAAATTTTGTCACTATTCCTTCTAGTTTCTAAATTTAATGTTTTTAGTGACGATTTTCACTTTCACTAAAAGTGCTTTTCCTTGTAGTGTTATTTTTTTATATATTTTAACCAATAAGATGGTTCCATGTGGCATCACATTTTTTAAAAAATTCAAAAATAATTATTTTATATATATTTTAACTGATAAGATGATGCCACGTGGCATCACATTTTTTAATTTTTTTAAAATATCCCCCAAATTTCAAAATCTATAACTCCCTCAAACCCAAATCTCGCTTTGAGCCAATTCTACCGCTGATTGCTACGCCGCTGCCCACCACATTGGTCGTCGGAGCGTCCCGATTATTTATCCCACCATCTCGTCGTCGGAAATCGTCTGAAGCCGTGCAAAATGCTAGATGAAGGTGAAATCGTCGAATAGTTCATTTGAACAATTCGCGACGAACGACAGTAGAATGGACGATGAACGGTGTGTGGGTCGTTCGACGAGGGAAGGGCGCTTCATTTCGTCGTCAGAAACGCGGCCAACGCCGGCGGGAGTGGCTGAATTTAGGGGATTAGGGATTTGGGGACTATTTTAGAAATATTTAAAAATTTTAGGATATTTTATTTTTTTAAAAAATATATAAAAAATAATTATTTTTTAAAGAAATATTTTTAACCAATCGGACGATGCCACATCAGCAAAGTGCCACATGGCATCATTTGACTAGTTAAAAATATTTTCTTCAATAAATAATTAAATAATTTTTTTTATTTTTTAAAAATGCCACATAAGCAAAGTGCCACGTGGAATCGTACATCATCTCCCCATGCCTTGCAGACATGCCATGTCAGCCTCAAGCGTTGACCGTTAGTTGACTAACGGTTTTCATCCAACAAGGGTGAAATTTGAACGAAAATGAAACGTTAGGTGGTTGTTTGCACCAAAAAAAAGAATAGGGCTAAAATGACCAAAAGGTCAAACGCTGGGGGCTATTTTTGACCTTTTTCCTTAATAATAATATCATAACGTATGATATATTATATCTAGATTGTAGACTATAGACCATATAATGCTTAAAATTAATCTCATATGCTACGCTAAACATTAAACCTTAAACCATACAAATTAATCTCATTATCCACTAACCCTAAACTATAACAACAACCCTAACCCATCAATATTAATCCCAAAATCATAAACAATAAACCCTAAACCACAACCACTAAGACCTAAATCGTAAACCAAAAACCTTAAAACCATAAAATTAATCTCATAAACCAATAACCGTAAATTACAACATAGTTGTTACTCTTACCAATTTTTGTTTTGCTTTAGTAGGGTTTAGGGTAAAAATTAAATTGTAGGAACTGATATGAACACAAATAGCACCATATTGAAACTAGTATGGTAAAAATTAAATCTTAGGAACTAAATAATATTTTAAGAATGCTAATATTTGTGGGAATGCACAAGTAAAACGTGTGCTAAAGGAATATTTGTGGTTTAAATACTGTATAATAATAGGATGAGTATGAAACGTTTGCATATACAGTATCGAACATTTCAAGTGAAACCTAAAATATTACAAGTTTTAGTAACGATTTCAGATTATGTTTCGCTATATACGTATCGAAACCCATATTTATAGGTTTGAAACTAGTTAAAATTTGTGGTTCCTGGTCCGAATTGTCTTTCACCAATCGTTACTGAAAGAACGCGAAAAAAAATAAATTATTTGGGTATTAAAAAATTAAATTGGTGGTTCAATGGATTTCGAATTTCAAAAGACGGATGTTCCCAATATAGAAGTGTCATCACTGTCAAATTTGAGCTATAGTTTTACGATTGTTGCATTGGGCAGAGTAGTTTGCAGATAAATCTTATTAAGCAGCTCTAAAACCGGTTATCAAATTCTGAAACCAGCCTTACCAACCTAAAATTTGAACTATACTTTTACGATTTTCGGTTTATTTATCATGGACATTATTCTGAAACATTTTAAAGAGTACCAACTCAGGTTTAAATATAGGAACTGTAAAAGTAGAACCATATCATCGTGAAAATCTTTTTACTATTATAAATAAATCCTAAAGGTTGGGCTCGATATTCCTATTTCTATTATAATAGGCCATAGTTACGTACCCTCATAAGCTATTCTTTCCTGCATAGTTTTCGTCTCTACAGAATTATATGTACGACTTATGTTTTTTATCGGTGGCAATGGCTATTGTGCAGAGACTTCATTTTATAGATCTTGGAGGAGTGCTGATTGTTTTTAGATTTTTCTTGTCAACAAAAAATGGTATTTGGAAGGCTATGATTAGCCATGTATAGGGATAAACACCAACAAACAAAGTATTTGAAAAACCTTGGTCTCAAGATTTTTCAAATACTATTATTTGTTGTTTTTTGGAACTACATCGAGAGGCAGCCAACGCAAATCGGAGTATCAAAGATGGCGAAATCATAAGACCAAGGCTGAATGTGCCAAATAGTCTCCAAGCAATGGATTGCGAAATCATAAGACGAAGGCGAATGCAAGTCGCACTGTCGAAGTTGTTGATGTGCGTTGGAAATTGACCGTTTTCCCTATATATATCATCAAGAAGGTTTCCCCATTTAAAATTATTTTGTACAGAGGATCCCAAAAAAATTCATTACTTCAAGGTTTATTTTGTCCAAACACTTTATATAAATAGGTTGAGCTGAAGTTTATGATTTTTGCGTACTTCTTATACCCTATATACCTAAACACTAAACAATAAACCATAAGTCAAACCATCAACCATAAACTATAAACCTAAACTCTAAACAATAAACCGTAAACGATAACACTCATCTCATAAAACCCATTAAAACCACTAAAACTAAACCCCTAAACCACAAAAAAATTAACCCATAATCAGTAAAACCTAACTCCTATAACCACCTACATCATAAATCATAAACCTTAAACTGTAAAACCATTCCAGGAAAACAATGAGGGTTCAGATATAGCAAAACCTTTTTTAATTTGATTGCTTAGTGGAAAAAGTGAATAAAGTATTGTCACTTAAAGGAATTTGAAAAGGTTTTCACTTCAGATTTTCTTATACCTTCAATGTTGTCAAAATAGATTTTCTTATTCGTAATTAATAATCAAATAGTGCAAGTATACACATCGAACAAGTAATAAAGTGATGAGTGAGTATCGTCTCCACAGGGATTGAAGGCCAAACTAGCTTAGTCAAAACACCCAAAATTGCAAAAAGGAAGCATGCCAAGAAATGATGTAGCAATTAACTATAATGAAAACTGAGCTGAAATAAAGATACTTCGAACGTCCTCTCAAGTGTATGAAATTCTCTAATGGGATGACAAGCTGGGCTTGCTAAGGATCTCTATGTCTAGGCCTAAAGAATGTCTCGAACTATCTTGCCCACAACACGCTTGGCAGAGCTTACCAAGATGTCTCTACACCATCTCTAGCAAGAAACATAATAGGAAGAATGCTATGGCAATACCTCTCAGTGTAAACCCTAACATACAACTATCCTCTAAGTTTTACTCTTTTTAGCCGTTGAAACTCTACCTTATCGATAAGGTGAGTTAGGGTTTTGCCTCTCAGCATCAAACCCCATTGTCCATGTGGATCTAAGCCAACTTTATCGAATATTAAGCTATCAAAAACCTAAGCAAAGGCTAACTCTCGAAAGCTCTTACAAGCTTAAGGCATAAAAGAAAAATGGGCAAAGCATGCAAGGAACAAGAAAGCAACAAAACATTCATTCAAACTTGAAACATAAAAACCAAAACAAGCTCAAGCCACTTAAAATCAGTTCATGGCTAGGCAAATATCATCCATAATCATTCGTTCAAAACAACCCATCTAAATAATAGGAAATGAGACAGCAAAAGCAACTAAAGGAAGGGAAAAACTCTAAGCCGCCCTGGACTGTCGTGAACCACTCTAAGCTTATTGCTCCTCTCAAAGGCCAGCAAGAACAACCCTTTGGAGCTTCAACAATGGAGGACACCACAATGGAGAGGATGAAGAAAGGCACCCACCTTTTTCTCTCTTTCTTCACTCACAAAGTCACTTTTTTCGCTTCCTCTTTAATGTAGGTGTCCTTTTCTTTATATAGTGGAGGCTCCTAGGGTTTTGTTCCCTTAATTCCAAGGGAATATTCCCTTCACATGTGGAGCTCACAGCTAGCTGATATGTTCATGTGTTGGGCTGCGAAATATCTTCAGTTCTTTCTCCTCTAGCGCGCCTAGAACTGCTATCCAAAATGCTATGGTATTCTCCCTGCTATAGCGACCTTTTTTTTTTGAAAATGAAATAAATATAAGTATAAAATGTTTAAATGGGTCGAATATAGGGGGCATTCCTAAATCATTCTTAAAATTTTGGTTTAGGGGGAATTTCTATTTGAAAGATCTTTTTTCTTTTGAAAACGATAAAAACTTGGAAAATTAATTTTGTTTGAAAATAAGACTTGGAGTCACCACCAACCACTTAGATAAGGTAGGCCGAACAACTGGAAACCAGAGATTCGATTTTAAAGGGTTCGCGAGTTGGTTACGTGTGGGGAAGGATTAGCACCCCCATCATGCCCAAAAATTGGTACCAAAATATTTGTTGCCCATTCTTTAAAAATATGGAAATTATTGAAATTTAAATTAAATTTAATTTGGTGTCCTTAAATGAAAATTGACCTTAATTGAACGAGCTTTATCAAATTGGAGGGTTCAAATTAATTGGACATTTAATTATAAGGATGACGATACATCAACCATAGATTAAACCGACATCATATAAGCCTCACTGTCGTGTTAATTTAGGGTTCAAATCTCGTAGCCAGCTTTATGCATGATGCAAGCAATTAATCATGATGTTATGTCTTAACCAATTTTATTCATTTCGAAATTTACCTTTAGACGATATGAATTAACTCGAATATTTGGTCAATATCCAATAAGCCAAGATATTACGACGCAAATATCCGAGTTAATAAATATCTCATTTTATAGTTAAAGTTAATTAACTTAACAAGTTTAAGATGAGATTAAACAACAATGGTTAGATGGATGACAAATAAAATGTATTTCGCATAAATAAAGAAATTAAACATAAACAAACAAAACATATCATAAAGAAAAATCTAGAAAAGGACTGGATCGAACAAAAGAAACGCGTAAAATAAATGCGAGAAATTAAAGGCGGAAATTAAAGTGTGAGAATTAAAAGAGGAAATTAAAAGCGGAAATTAAATGTTAGTAGTTAGATGTTAGGGGTTAATTAGCTACACTAAACGAGCCATAATAATACGGATCATACCCCGTTACGGGTCACCGTAAGGCCGATCTAACAAGAAATACAAAAAACAAGAAAATAAGAATAAAATAAGCAAATAAATACGATAAATATATATATAATAAGGTAATATTATGACATAAATATATAAACCATATATATATAATATAAAATATGGTAAATATACGGTAAATATAATATACATATATATATATATATAAAGTAGTATATACCACGATATATAACGTGATATGATACATATAATAAAAATAACATATATATATATATATAGAATATATATAACATAAACAAATATATGGTACTATACATGGGAATATGAATAGTAAGACATAATATAAGTATAAACATATACATATATATACAAAAACTATACTGTAAGTATAATATATATATAACCCTAATAATATACTATATAGTATAGTATAAATATATTGTATAAATAAAATATAACATTATAAAAGTTAAATAGGTACGAAACTGAAAGAAATAAAGAAAACACAGGGACCGCAGGGAGAATTTTAAAAGATGAAATGACTATCAGCGTCACTAAAGAACACGGAGGGATCTACGCTGCTATTTGCCCATGCGGAAGGACCTCTAGTGCGATTTTAGAGGGGCTGAGGGATTTAAAAAATAATTTGCACTTTTGTCTTTAAAGCAGGGTATAAAACTTATTTTTAGCCAAAAAACACAAAAAATCTTTATCTTTAAAAAAATAGAATCATTCTCTCCCCTCTCTTGAACTCGGACGAGCGCCACCACTCATCGGGGAAGAAACCTAGAAACCGATGGGAGAACTACCATAAGCCGTTGCGTCGATCACCGTTCGTCGGCGACCAGTGAACCCTAAACCAGCCCAAAAGCTTCATTTATCGATTCAAAACCCTTATCTGAACTTCATTTTTCAAAACACGACACTCCTCTATTTGAAAACCCTTAAAACAAAACCGATCAAGCCTCCCTTTCCCCTTAAAATGGCTCACCCTTCACGTCCCCAAAGGAAATCAGAGCGGTCTTATCACCGAAAGGAGGTAAAGGGAAAGCCGAACGACCGCAAGGTGAGAAATCAAAAACCCCAACCCCTTTTTTATGGTAATTTTGAATTCGAAATGAGGATGTAGATGAATAAAAAACAAGAATATGATACCTCTGGAACTTTGAGGTACTTTCTTTCTATTGCTTTCTTCAAAAAATCCTATCTAGGGATTACATTATGTTCGTTTTCGTTATATAGACGAACTTACATGATTTTATATATATCAAAAGGAAAAGAATAATTTGGATTGGTTGCCCATTTCATTTGTTTGCATTCACGCACAGCTCTGATATTGTTGGGATGTTCCCTTAATTGTCTAATTTTCAGTCAATTTTGTTGTTTTCTTTGTCTTGTATGTAAGGCTCGTACGAGGAGGGGACCAAAGAAGGGACAGCTTGTTGACGGGGCCATTGAGGTGGCCTTGATGTGGCGAGGGCATGGTTGAGGTGACCGTTGACGTGGCTAGATGGCTGCTAATATGGCAGCAACTCAATGGTCAAGAAGATTCCAGAAGGGCAGCTGAAGAGACAGGCGCATGGGTTGCATGCGTGCGTGAGAGTGCTAAAAAGGTGCGCGTGGGGAAACTGAAGGGGCAATGAGTGGCGACTAGGGTTTCTAATCTGGCAGATGGGTTTAGGTTTAGTTTGGGCTTAATTGGGATTGTTAGGAAATGGGTAACTGGTTAGTAAATGGGCTAAGTGTAACATAGACTGGTGATGATATATAAACTTGGGTTTTATTTATCTATTTATATTTTGGGTTCTTTATTTAATATACATGTATAGTGACTGATATATATATATATATAATGTTTTGAATTTTTAATTGGATTATAAACCTGAAAGAAAAAAGGGTATCACACTTGCCTTACTCCTATTTTCCCTGCACATCACCAAACCAACCAAAACCTTCCCAAGCAGCACCATTTTTGCAAATAAACAAAGAAAACAAAACCAACAACACCAAATACAACTATATGAACTAAATGCATCTATATGCCATGAAATGAGATGAAATGGGTTTGATTTCATACAATAACTTAAGTAAAAAGGCATGAAATGTTAACCTTTGGCAAGGTTAACACACCCCCAAACTTAAGCTATTGCTTGAGAACAAGCAATGAACAAAAACAAACAGAAGAATGCTACAACATTAAATCATCTCAAGACAGGGCTATGGCAAAATTTCAGTCATCAGAAAATAAAGGCTTCAACATGCTAGACAGTTTTGAGATTTTAAGAACTTCTCCTTAGGTCGAGATTCTTCGAGTGTGTGTGTATGTGAATACATCCTCCATACGCTTAACAAAGCTAAAAGATCATTGGTTAGGCTCTCAAGTTTGCCCTTGCTTTTCTTAATTAATTTAATCACAAGATACTCTCATATTTAGCTTCATTCTTCTCTTTTTTCGTACTACTACGAGGGGATTCAGCTCATCACAACTACCTTCCTAGACTTGAAAATGAAGTGCAGCAAACACCCCATTCCCTAGCCTATTGAGCAGAGTCATCTCGTGACTACTTTCGTTCACTCATATGTTGTTGTTGCCATTTATTAAATGGGGTTTTCCAAGCAATGCAACACATAGAGGAGTGTCCCTCTACAGTTATGCCGAAGCATTTATTAGAGATTCAACACAAACAAAAATGGAGCTAATAAAGCCTTTATGCTTTCATTTATCATTCAAGTTCACTTTGCATATTTAAACTAAAGCATACGAGAGTTATTTCACCAAAAATCATCTAACAGCTTTAAACATAGAGAGCATGCCATCATGTAACACTCATATCATGAAGCATCAAAACCTAAAAGTAGTTCTACCAATCTCAGTAGTCACATGTATTCAATCAATTTACAGCCATAAGATTCAACTACTCATCATCGGACATCATCAACTTATTCATAAAACTGTCTTTAAGCTAGCAAAATGCTATAGCAAAATTTTGTTTATCACGAGATGCTAATGCAGATTACTAACTATGAACACCAACACCCCCAAACTTGAAGGATGCCGTATCCTCAATGCATGAAAATAAAATGAACTACGCTAAAATGCAAATTCAAATGCAAGTTACCTCCTACAAATCTATTTTGGCGTTTTGGTTTTGACTCCTTGGTGTTTGATTTTTTTTCTTCTTCTTCAGAGCTGCGATGGGCTCATCGGTCACATCTTGCTGGGTTTGTTAGTCAGCTGGTTCCTCTTGGGCTAACTGGTTCTCATCATCATCATCTTCGTTGGGGTACTCCATACACGACCCACCGTGCGTTTGAGAAGACTCCTTGTCTTTTATTTAGCATCAGGAGTCGGGACAAGTATGGGTGCAAGAGAGTTGTCAACCATCTCCCCTTCCTCACTGTCAATATCGATAGGGTCATCAAGAGGAGGTTCTGGTGGTGGTGCAGGAGAGTTGTCTTTGCTGTAGCATTAGGAGTCGAGGCAGGTATGCATGGGAGCTTTTCCTTTCTTTTGCCTCACTATTCGAAGGCTTTGTCTGATGGTTTCAGTAGGTGTCTTTTGCTGAGCTGATGTTGGATTTGGCGAAGGGCCGCGACTAGGAATAGGTGGTGATCTTGGAGCAGAAGTTGTTAGCGGAACTGGTTTGTCCTTCTGCGGCATAAGCAAAGCATTAGGGAATGTGGTAAGTCTATCTCAACGTGCGGGAGCATCTCCTTAAAATAAGAGTTAATGGTAGCATCCCTTTTTTTGACAAACTTGAAATAAGTTGTCAAGCTACTCTTCATCTCAACTATCTCCTCTTGCATGCGCTTAGTAGAGGCACATTTTTCCCTTTCTCTGTTTCATCCTTCACTAGATCCTTAAAAACTTGATTTTTACGAAAAAGCGCCGTGATGAGATTAAGAAAGATGAGAGGGCTGGACTTTCGCTTCAAACAGGAGTAGACTTCATCGACAACAAGTTTGTCTACATCTATTGGTCAATCGTTGAGGATGGAGTGTAACAACAACAACCTGGTGATGTGCATTGTAGCGGTATGTGAAGTGGGCATTAAGCGTGTCCTTAGGAAGTGATTCCACACTTTAGCCTTAGGCTTGATGTTGCGTGTTTAGAGTGCTTCGCAATTGGTGCAAGTATACACGTCGCAAGTTCTAGTATAGAATAGATATCGTCTCCACAGGGATTGGTGCAACTTTTGGATTCTAACTTCTTGCACTGAAAAGAAAACACAATTTGGTTGTGATAATAGGAATTAAATTAACAAGTAAAATAAAAGAGCAAGGATATAAAAGAAGATTGTAATCGAATAAGAGAGAGTAGCCCAACTTATCGTGAGTCGTGGTATGATAATTGAATGGACCATCGTGGAAATTGATTGCAAGAGTAACTCAATTGGCTTGGGCAATTGACATCAGTCGAATTGCCTGGGTAACTGGAGCGCGGCGATTGCCTGGGCAACTAGGCGACTTTCTTCAAAGTTTGGCGAAGCGTTCTTCAATGGCTTCTTGTTATCCCTAACTCGAAACACTGTTAATTGTGCTTGCCTTGGTGATATATCCATGCGTTAACCATGGGTGAACAACAACCGATCTTGCGTTCCTCTTAGCTGTTGAAATGCACAACTTATCCCTAAGTCAAATTAGTCTTCACCAATATTCGTTTGTATGAAAACCATGCTCATTCATCTCTTGAATCAAACTCTCCCGATATTAGATAAATGGATGAATTCACGAGATCCTCTCCTAATTCACTCGAAATCAAAATTAAGAACCAAGAATGAACAAACTTTGAAATTGAATTGCAACTCAAAAACCTAAAGAAATCCAAACATTTTCACAACCACAAAAACACAATAACCCAAGCCAAGTAAGTTTAGTTCATGGATGGGTGCAAAAGAAATACAAGATAAAATCTACCCAACATGAATCGAATGGAATAAATAAGAAAGAAGAAGAAGATGTCGAGCAACCCTAATTTTCTCTCCAAGTCAAACTCTCCTTAATCACACACCTTGAGGGCTGAGGCTAGTCTTCTTATTTATAGGAGATGGCTAGGTCAAGTTCCTTGTTTGATAAGGATAAGTTTAAGTTGGAGTTAAATAATATTTATCTCTTTTATTTATTTATTCTCCAAAAACTCCTCATAAACTCTTGGAATTTAATCTCTTTTTAATCTCTTCATGGAACTCTAATTCTTCTAGGATTTATCCTTGCTTCTCGTAATTAAATCGAATTAATTAGATTTATCCATCAAAATTGCCAGCTCCCTTCTTCTTGTCCTTAATTGCCTCAACAATTTCCTACTTTCTTGGGCAATTAGATCCTGCACACACAAAAACACATACCAGCAACACCTTTTCCACAAAATCAACCAAATTATGAAATCAAACATGCGAATGAAGGAAACAATGCAATTATGTATGAATGACTAAAAATGAAACAAGAATGAGCCTAAATCTAACAATACTTAAGAGTAAAAAGGTAGAAATATAATACTTTTGCACACTTAACACACCCCCAAACTCAAACTATTGTTTGTCCTCAAGCAATGCAAAACTAACAATTACCTGCCAAGACTTTGATCATAAAAAATTTTGCTTCGTACCTGACTTCAATCCTTACAACGGTGGCACAAAGTATGATTGCCTTTCAATTTTTTCAGATGGCATAGAATTTACTCGGAATTAAACTGTAATGCTTGTGACAATGTATGTGTGGAGTTGTGTCAAAGTTGATTTTCAGGATTTCATGTGAACAATAGGTTTTTATCAAATTAATTACCGGGGTATTTATTTTTATTTTTACTAGAGATAATTTCGGGCACCTCTAGCATAGCATGCAATTTCTTATTTCAATGTTAATCAACTAGAGCAAATTTCGGGCACCTCTAGCGATTTTTTAAGTGTGTGATAACTAGAGCCAGTTTCGGGTACCTCTAGTAAGAAATTATCTTAAATTTCAATTTTAGTTTAAGGCTAGAGTCGGATAGGCACCTCTAGCACAATTTGCCCAATTCTTAAGCAACCTAAGTTCACTAAGTCGCCTTTAATCAATCAAGTCAAAACAATGTTCAATTATATTCAACATCATAGTAAAATTCTAAGTGTTTTCCATGAAAACCCTAAAATCGAAAGTTCTATCAATTAAGTGTAGTGATAAAACTCATCATAGAATATCCATCAAGGCTAGGCAAATTAAATCCAATCAAAGGCATGTCAAGTAGTATATGCAACCTATATGCTATTACTAAAAGATGAATACAACTAAACATGAAACTAACTAGAAACAAACACCCCCAAACTCGAGAGAAGCATTATCCTCAATGCGTGCAAGTACGAAAATTAAAATTGAAATGCAATTGAGTTACTCAGAAAGGTCGTCACCTTGAATGATGAGTTTCCTCCGTGCCAATTGCTTGGCCCATTTGCCGGCTCGTGGTGGTTAAGTACGTGCGATTGGTGGTGCCTCTTGAACTTTCACTTTTGTTACTTCATTGCTTGCTTCTTGCTTTTGGTCGACCTCTTCAATGATCGGAGCTTTACGCTTTAGCTTTGGTGGTTCGACCAATGGCGATGTCCCTAGTTCGGAGATTGTCTCGTCTGAATTTGTAAATCCATGTAAAGATTCAGTCCGAGAAGGTTCAGTCATAGGGGTTTTACCTCTATCGTATGCGACAGTTGTCGTGGCATAATCAGTTGCCGGGGCAAGTAGGTTGGTAGGAAACACCAGGGAAGGCACGATGTTGTCGGGGTAATTCTCGAGGATCACTTGTGTGATAGCTACGTTATGGTCCCTTATGCACCGCATGAATTGCAATTGCTGGGCCTCCATTCACTCTAATCGGTTGGATAGGGGACAAAGCATCTCTTCAATTTGATGCATGCCTGTCGAGGTTGGTTCGCTTGTCTAGGCATCAGGAATTACCGAGGCATCTAGAATTGCCGAGGCATCTTTGGTTGCCCAGGCAATTTTTGGTGTAGTGGATTTCTTTGGCAATGCTTGTTCTTTTGCCGGTTCTTCACCCATAACCATCAAGTATTAAGTACGATTCCACCTGGTTCCAGAAGGTAACTTCTCATCCGTTGGATCACTTGGCATTTTTTCTTTCTTGCATAGTTGGGATATCAATCTCGGGAAGAAAAGAGCACCTACATCCTTTTGACTACAAGCAAATATCTCATCACAAATAATTTTTTCCAATGTTTATAATCCGCTTGTGCAAAATAGAATGCAATAACAAAAGACGAGAATATGAAACCGTGGTGTTGTGTGTAGTGGGTATCAAGCAAGTTTTAATAAATTTATTCCACAGTTTTGCCTCGGGTTTTAACATAAGGCGATTTATCGTCCCTTTCAAGGCTCTTCGGCTCCATTCAGCACCTTCTATTGTGAGGTCCTTGAACACCTTTTTGACTTCTTCAGCCGTGATGTTGTCCATAAAGGCTTTATGTTCATCTTTCGCAATGTATATCCCGTAGAAAGTGTTGAAGGTATCCGCATCTATAAGGATAGCCCTGCCACGAACATAAACATATGGGTTGTTTGGGTTAGGAAAATGAGCATAAAATTCTCTTACCCATGATACATTGCCGGGCATTGGTTGATGGCAAAGGATTTTCCATTTGTGGTGCTCGATGACTTTGAAGATAGACTCATCAAGGTTGAATTTCTTGTAGGAAACGGTGTAGGCGAATCCTTGCTCCTTCTATGCCTTGCGGTTTGCAAAATTCCTCAATGGTTGGTGTTGCAAATCGACGGAATGGTGATTCCTTGGATGAACTTTGGTGAGCCATAGTTTTGAGATTTTTGTCCATAGTGATTGTGGTTGTGGTAGGAATCAAAAACAAAGAAAGAAAAAGAAAGAAAGTTTTGAGAGTTCAAAGCGTAGAAGAAAGAGTAGATGGAGTTAGAAAGTTTAATGGTGAAGTAGTAAAGATGATGGTGATTTGCGGCTAATGGGAGGGAAGAAAAGAATGATGGAAATAAAAGATGATGAGGGGATTGGTTAGGGTATGCGGCAAAAGGGGATTGGGGGAAGGGGAAAGGGGTATACGGCTAGGAAAAAAGATGATAATTAGGGTAAAAACTAATAGTTAAATAGGCTTTTATAAGCTCACAAAATCAGCCCATTATTCCCTCTTAAGGATAAACTTCATTCCTTAATCCAACTCCTCCTTGTCTTGAACTCTTATCCTAAAATTCAAACACAAATAAAAAGATAAATATTAATTAAATATAAAAATAAATAAATAAAGATAAAGATAAATACGATAAACTAAAAATTATAAAAGATAGTTATCCTAAAAAAAGAATGGAAAGATACAGCTAAAAACAAAAAAATTAAAACTTAAAATACGAAATAAAAACCAAAATAATAAAAAAATAAGTCTGAAATTAAGAAATGAAATTAAGAAATAAGAAATACTAAAGGAGAGCATGATCATGCATCTCCTAAAGTAACCACTTCTTTGTCGCGCTCAACATGGGTGTCGGCATAGTGCTTTAATCATTGTCCATTAACTTTAAATTCATGTCCGTCAATGGTGGACTTGATTATCACAGCACCATGGGAGAACGGTTTGACGACCTCAAATGGCCCGGACTATCTTGATTTCAGTTTTCCTGAAAAGAGTTTTAATCGAGAATTGAAGAGAAAAACTAATTACCCTGGCAAAAATTACCACGTAATAGCTTCTTGTCATGCCAACGCTTTCTCCTTGTAAATTCTCACGTTGTCGTAGGCTATAGCACGAATTTCTTCAATCTCGTTGAGGTCCAGTAATCACTTTTGCCCAACACTCTCCCAATCCATGTTAATGGTTTTGATTGCCCTATAAGCCTTATGATCGATCTCCACCAGAAGGTGGCAAGTCTTGCCGTAGACAAGTCTGTAAGGCGACATGCCTAAAGGGGTCTTGAATGTTGTTCGATAGGCCCATAATGCTTCATCAATTCTTGCAGACCAATTCTTTCGAGAAGGATTTACAACTTTTTCAAGGATAACCTTCAATTCAAGATTGGAAATTTTGGCTTGCCCATTTTTCCGCGGATGATATGTCATGGCAATTTTGTGTGTCACTCCAAATCGCTCCAACATTTTGGCAATCAGCCTATTGTCGAAATGTGTGCCCCCATCGCTGATAATTTCCCTCTCTGTCCCGAATCATGTGAATATATTTTTCTGCAAGAATTTCTGCACGGTCTTTGAATCATTGCTGGGAACTGCAGTTGCCTCTACCCATTTAGAAACATAGTCAACGACAAGTAGGATGTACAAATTACCGAATAAGGACGGGAAGGGTCCCATGAAATCGATCCTCCACATGTCAAACAACTCGACCTCAAGGATATTCTGTAGTGGCATCTCTTGTCGTCGTGAAATATTCCCTGTTTGCTGACAACGATCACACCTCTTGTAGAATTCTTGAGCATCTTTGTAAAGAGTGGGCCAACACAAGCCGAATTGTAGGACTTAGGCCACGGTGCGAGTTACTCCAAAATAGCCTCCATAAGGTGAAGAATGACATTGTCGAAGCACATTGTCCTGCTCCTTCTCGGGAACACATCGTCTTATGACCTAATATACACATTGTTTAAACAAAAGAGGCTCGTCCCAATAATAATGCTTAGCATCATGTCAAAACCACTTCTTTCCTTGGTGAGTAAGGTCATAAGGAAAAATACCACTAACCAAGAAATTAACCAAATCGGCATACCAGGGAGTTGTTGTGGCAACTAACAACTGCTCATTCGAGAATGTGTCATGGATCTCCAAGGAGTCTGAATCCTTATCGCCTTTTTCCAACCTTGATAAGTGATCGACAACTTGGTTCTCTATTCCTTTCCTGTCCTTAATTTCGATGTCAAACTCTTGTAAAAGTAAAATCCAATGAATTAAATGAGGTTTGGCATCTTTCTTAGCAAATAGGTACTTAATTACTAAATGATCAGTATGAACAATTACCTTAGTACCAATCAAGTAGGAACGAAACTTATCAAATGCAAAAACTACTACTCGTAATTCTTTCTCTATAAAGGTGTAATTTAATTGTGCACCATTTAGAGTTTTATTGGCGTAGTAAATCACATGGAAAATCTTACCTGTACACTGCCCTAAAATGGCTCCTACAGCGAAATCACTTACGTCGCACATGAGTTCAAAAGGTAAGGTCCAATCGGGCGGAATGACAATAGGTGCTGAGGCAAGTTGCTTCTTCAAGGCTTCAAATGCTTGGACATATGAATCATTAAAATTAAAAGCTTTATCCTATTCAAGCAAGTTACACAAAGGTTTAGAGATTTTGGAAAAATTATAGATAAACCTCTTGTAAAAACCTGCATGTCCGAGGAAGCTTTGGATTCCGTTGAATGAAGTTGGTGGCAGCAATCTCTCAATCAAATCCACCTTGGCTCTATCCACTTCGATTCCTTTCGACGATATTTTTTTTTCCGAGCACAATGCCTTCGTCCACCATAAAATGGCACTTTTCCCAATTTAGCACTAGGTCAGATTCTTCGCATCGTGCTAACACCTTCTCTAAATTGCCGAGGCAATTGTTGAAGCTATCTCCAAAAATTGTCCATGAAGATTTCAAGGAAGTCTTCAACCATGTCAGAGAAAATTGCCATCATTCATCTTTGGAAGGTGGTCGGAGCATTGCATAATCCAAATAGCATCATTCGAAATGCATATGTACCATATGGGCATTTAAAAGTGCTCTTTTCCTGATCATCTGGTGCTATGGTGATCTGGTTATAACTTGAGTAACCATCAAGAAAACAATAAAAGGATTTACCTACAAGACAGTCAAGCATTTGGTCAATAAAGGGTAAAGGAAAGTGATCTTTCCTAGTAGCTTTATTTAACTTACTGTAATACATACAAACCCTCCAACTGGTCACAGTCCTAGTTGGAATGAGTTCGTTGCTTTCATTACTTACCAGGGTTATACCTCTCTTTTTTGGTACACATTGTACCTGACTTACCCATGTACTGTCGGAGATAGGATATATGATACTGACGTCAAGCCATTTGATGATTTCTTTCATCACAACCTCCTTCATGGCGGGGTTAAGTCTCCTTTGTTCCTCAATTGATGGTTTATGATCATCCTCCAATAGGATTTTGTGCATACATACCACCGGACTAATTCCTTTCAAGTCTGCGATTGTCTACCCTATTGCCTTTTTGTGCAGCGCCAACATGTCAATCAACCTTTTTTCCTGTTCAGGCTGCAACTTAGAAGAAATTATCACAAGCAAAGTGTTATTGTTTCCCAAATAAGAATATTTTAATTACTCTAGCAATGGTTTCAATTCTAAAATAGGAGGTTGCTCAATAGAAGGTTTTTTTATTTTACCTTCCTTACCTGAGTAGTCCAATGGTTCGAAATACTTACATGGTTGACTTACTATCCAATTTGCTTAATCTTGCTCTTCGTCGATCGGTTTCTCAAGATCCTCAGGTTTGGAAATGCAATTGCCGTGGCAATACTCCTCTATGTCAAAATTGAATTCGACGGTGGCTTGAATGACTTGGCATTCTTCTGGATCGTTAGCATGCTTAAGGTTTTGGAAGACATTAAACTTGACTTGTTGGTCATTTACCCTCATTGTGAGTTCTCCTTTCTCGACATCAATCAAGGTCCTTCCCGTTGCTAAAAACTGTCTCCCAAGAATAATGGGTGTGAACTCATCGGCTTCACAATCCAAAACAATAAAATCAGCGAGAAAAATAAATTTATCAACTCTTACCAGGATATCCTCAATTTTCCCTCTGGATGCACATATGATCTGTCTGCAAGCTGTAGCATCATTGTTGTAGGCCTTGCCTTTCATATTCCCAATCTCAGGAAAATAGATTTCTGCATGAGGTTTATGCTTGCTCCAAGATCACATAATGCCTTCCCGACGTAGTGATTTATGATAGCACATGGTATGGTGAAACTGTCAGGATCCTTAAGTTTAGGTGGCATGCGTTGTGCAACATGGCCATGCATCCTCCTATTACGACAATTGTTTCAAATTCACATAGCTTTGTTCATTTAGAGATAATGTCTTTAAGGAACTTAGCATAGTTCGACATTTTCTCCATTGCCTCAACCAACGACAAATTGATATAAACTTGCTTGAAGATGTCAAGGAATTTGTTGAACTGATATTCTTGTTTCTGCCGCTTCAACCTTTGCGGGAATGGTGGTGGAATTCGAATCTCCTCTTCCTTCTTTTCAAATTTGGGATTTTTATCGCAAATTGCCTGGGCATCTGGAATTGTCGGGGCAATTGGAATTTTCCTGAGCATTTGCTGATTCATCAAATTTTGAGTCTTTTTGGATTGGAGATCATTCAGCTGGTTGAGTGTTCTCTATTGGATAATTTTTGGCTTTCTTAAGCTGCCGGCCACTCCGAGTGCTGATTACCTTACACTGCCCGTGGCCTACTCCTTTTGTGACCTCAGTATCACTAAGTAAACTGCCTAGTGGTCTTGTATTCATGTTCTGAGCGAATTGTCTGTCTTGTGTTTCTAAGGATTTCAAGGTTGCCTCCTAATTTTGCAATCTTATCTCAGTCCTATTAATGAAAGCTTCAGTCCTTTTCATGAAACTACTGTTCTCAACCATATAAGATTCAATTTTTAACATGAAAGCATTAAGGGAGTTTTCCAAAGAACTAGATGGTGTCGACTGTTGCTGCGACATTTGTTGCCATGGCATGTTCTGCTGGAATCCCGATGCTTGTGTATTATGACTTTTCTGATTAATGGCGTTGTTCGAGTTGCTCCATAAAAAAATAGGGTGCTTCCTCTAGGCTAGATTGTATGTGTTGGACATCACATTGTTGTTCTAGTTGTAGTTTCCAACGTAAAAGCTAGACTCTGGATTCTGCGGACACTCAGAAGAATCATGGTTACCGTTACATAAATCACAAATTGAATTTACTACCTTGATTTCCTATGTGTTTCTTGGTTACTTCATATTCTTAACCAAATTGGTTAAAGCAGCCAATTGTCCAGAAATAGATCCCGATGAATCAAACTCATTTATCGTGGCGTTTCGTCTGACTATTCCCCTTCGGGTAGTTGGAAACTAATAATCATTCTTGGCAAGAGGGTTCAGAATCTCTATCGCTTCCTCAGGTGACTGATCGAGGAGTATGTCATTTGCCGAGACATCTAGCATCATCCTTGTCGGCATGTTCACCGAGTTGTAGAACATCATCACTTTTGTCCACACTGGGAATCCATACATGGGACATTTGTGTAAAAGCTCTTTGTATCGCTCCCAGGACTAGTATATGGATTCATCATCTGCCTTCCAAAAAGAAGTAATATCGTTACAGAATTTATCAGTCATATTTGTAGAACTAAATCTAGCAATGAAATCATGATATAAATCCGTCCAAGATCATATAGATCCAGATGGAATACTATTTATCCATATTTTTGCCTTGTCCCTCAGTGAATAGGGAAATAATTCCAGCCTTAGGATATCCTCATGGACTCCTTGTAGTTTGAATGAATTACAAATCTCCAGGAGTAATTTGAGATGTCGTCTGGCATCTTCAGTTGCTGAGCCGCCAAATTGACCAATTGTGTTGATGATGTTGAACATCACAGGTTTTAATTCAAAATGGGCAGCTTCTATTTTAGGTGTGACAACTCCTGGATTGAGACCAGTGAGATTTTCCTCTAAATAGTCTTGGATTGGTCTATTCCTGATAGGTTGTTCGACTCGAGCTCCTCCTCCTCTTGCTATGGCATTTTGTTTGTCGTCGGCATTTAGATTGCCGATTGGATTAACAGGTTGATCTATCATTGCTGCTCATTGTTCTCATCTCCTTCTATGAAGAACTCGTTCTATCTCAGGTTCAAGTGGGTAGTCTTGTGCTATTGGTCTCGCCCTGGTCATACACAGATCCAAAACCAAAGAATGTTATCCCCTTGAAACCAATTATCAAAAATAAAACAACAATAAAAATAAAAAGATACAAAAGTGCAAGAAATAAAAATCAAAGTCGCTATTTCCAATCCCCGACAACGATGCCAAAAACTTGTTGTGTGTTTAGAGTGCTTCGCAATTGGTGCAAGTGTACACGTCACAAGTTATGGTATAGAATAGATATCGTCTCCACATGGATTGGTGCAATTTTTGGATTCTAACTTCTTGCACTGAAAAGAAAACACAATTTGGTGGTGATAATAGGAATTAAATTAACAAGTAAAACAAAAGAGCAAGTAAATAAAATATGGTTGTAAACGAATAAGAGAGAGTAGTCTAGGTTATTATGAGTCATGGTGTGATGATTGAATGGACCGTCGTGGTGATTGATTGCAAGAATAACTCAATCAGCTTGGGCAATTGGCATCAGTCGAATTGCCTGGGCAATTGTAATTGCTTGGGCAACTGGGAACGGTGCGATTGCCTGGGCAACTAGACGACTTTCTTCAAAGTTCGGCAAAGCATTCTTCAATGTCTTCTCGTTATCCCTAACTCGAAACACTGTTAATTTTTCATGTGTTGGTGATACATCCCAGCGTTAACCATGGGTGAACAACAATCGATCTTGCGTTTCTCTTAGCCGTTGAAATTTGCAACTTATCCCTAAGTCAAATTAGTCTTCACCAACATTCGTTTGTATAGAAACCTTGCTCATTCGTTTCTTGAATCTAACTCTCCCAATATTAGATAAATGGATGAATTCACGAGATCCTCTCCCAATTCACTCGCAATCAAAATTAAGAACCAATAATGAACAAACTTTGAAATTGAATTGCAACTCAAAAACCTAAACAAATCCAAACGTTTTCACAACTGCAAAAACACAATAACCCAAGCCAAGTATGTTTAGTTCATGGCTGGGTGCAAAATAAATACAAAATAAAATCTACCCAACATGAATCGAATGGAATAAATAAGAAAGAAGAAGACGATGTAGAGTAGCCCTAATTTTCTCTCCAAGTTGAACTCTCCTTAATCACACACCTTGAGGGCTGCGGCTAGTCTTCTTATTTATAGGAGATGACTAGGTCAAGTTCCTTGTTTGATAAGGATGAGTTTAAGTTTTAATTAAATAATATAAAAGAGATAAATCTCTTTTATTTATTTATTTATTCTCCAAAAACTTTTCATAAACTCTTGGAATTTAATATCCTTTTGATCTCTTCTTGGAACTCCAAATCTTTTAGGATTTATCATTGCTTCTCGTAATTAACTCAAATTAATTGGATTTATCTATCAAAATCAGCAGCTCCCTTCTTCTTGTCCTCAATTGCCTTGACAATTTCCTACTTGTTTGGGCAATTAGATCCTGCACACATAAAAACACATACCAGCAACACCTTTTCAACAAAATCAACCAAATTATGAAATCAAACATGATAGTGAAGGAAATAATGCAATTACGCATGCATGACTAAAAATGCAACTAGAATGAGCCTAAATCTTACAATAATTAAGAGTAAAAATGGTAGAAATATAGTACTTTTGCACACTTAACACTTGAGGCAGCCTCTTTCAACGGCTCTACTTGTCGGTTCTAACTCTGTGTTGCTGGAGCATAGATCTTCCAAGACCTCCTTATGTGTCTAAGCATCGGTGGCATCTACAAACGAAGTATGTTGGTCCTTCACATTTTGTAGCTCGTAGAATTTGTTGATGGCAGCGGTTGTGAACTTGATTTGATCCCCTTGCACATAAATGACCAACTAGGTAGGGATCGTTAGATGGCCATAAAATTCACGAACTAGGGACACCGAGATATCATAGGGGTGTTTAACAAATGTCCCCCAATCATGCTTGGCAATGATATCCAGAACTTCTTTGTTAAAGCCTTCTTCCCCTTCTAAGGGATCCTTCAAGCCTTGCTCCGGGAAAACCTTACGGTCTTTTATCTTTTGGAATCATTTTTTTGTGTCGATGTCAAAGAATTTTCAGATTTCAACGGTGGGTGGAGCTAGCAAACCACTGGAAGAACCAATAAAATTCTTGCATCGTACCATGATTTTGAAGTAAGGGAGGGATTTCTGGAACGATAGGGGTTTTGGAAAAGTTTTGAATAGGTTTGGGAAAAGAGATGAGGAAGTTGGGTGTTAAGAAAATAAAAAGGAAGAAATTGAAGTTATTGGGAGTTTAAGTGTAGAGTAACTGCTACACGTAATGGAATAGATGAGGGTTTTAGTGGCGGTTTTGAGTTGTGGGGAAAAAAGAAGATATGACGGGCTTTTAATAAAAAGCAAAAATTATGGGAGAGAATATTGAAGGGTAATGATGAGCTAGGGTTTGAAAAGTTGTAATGGGGATAAAATCCCTCCCTTTTTTTACCTTTTTAATGCCGCCCACAAAACATAGGAAATGTTTTGGCTTTATATCTTTCCTTAAGTGGAAAGGACAAAAGCAAGCCTTAATATGGAAGCTGCGCAAGCCTTATGAGAAACCCTAGCCTGCCACCTGCAACCATGGGGGCAGAACTGACAAAACATATTAAAGAAAACACAAAGGCATGAGACAAAATAAAATACTAAGGAACAAATAGTTAAAAATAATAATAAATTTATTTATGAACATTAAAAATAGAAAATGCTATAGCAGAATAGAAAGGAGAATGGGGTGCAAACTCTTATGGATCATTGAGAAGCATGGAGGATTTGTCTCGCATGATCGGGGCTCCATTATAAATCTTCAATCTCTAACCATTTACCTTGAAGATGGTGTCATTATCCAATTTTTTTAATATCCACAGCACCATGAGGGTGGACCTTGTGCATGATAAAAGGGCCGGATCATCATGATTTCAACATGCCTAGGAAAAGCTTAACATAAGAGTTGTAGAGAAGGACTTGTTGGCCTTCCGAAAAATGTCATGGAAAAATATGTTTTTCATGCCACTTCTTAGTCTTCTTCTTATTGAGGCGTGCATTCTCGTAAGATTGGGTCCTAAATTCCTCCATCTCATTTAACTCCAAAAGCCTTTTTTCTCCAGCTAGTTGGGAATCCATATTGAGCTTTTTGATTGCCCAATAGGCCTTATGTTCGAGTTCAACAGGAAGGTGACAAGCTTTGCCATAGACCAGCTTGAATGAAGACATCCCCAAGGGTGTCTTGAAGGCTATTCGATATGCCCACAGTGCTTTATCGAGTCTTGGAGACCAATCTTTCCTCTTGGGCTTAACCACCTTTTCTAAAATCTGCTTTATTTCTCGATTTGAGATTTTAGCTTGGCCATTGGTCTAAGGGTGGTATGTTGTAGCAATTTTATGCTGCACACCTATGCAATTCTTTAGCAATGAGCCTATTGTCAAAGTGGGTTCATTCATCACTTATGATGGCTCTTGGGGTTCCAAATCTTGTGAAGATGTTCTTGTAAAGGAACTTCAAAACAGTCTTGGAGTCATTCTTCAGTGTAGCTATTGCTTCAACCCATTTTGACACATAGTCAACAGCTAATAGGATGTAGAGATCTCCGAAAGATGATGGGAAGGGTCCCATGAAATCAATTCCCCATACATCAAAGAGTTCCACCTCCAGAATGCATTGTAATGGCATTTCATGCCGTCAAGAAATGTTCCCCGTCCTTTGGCATCTATCGCATGCCTAGCCGAATTCATGTGTATCTTTGAAAAGTGTGGGCCAATCGAATCCTGATTGTAGGACCTTTGCAGTAGTCCTAGTTCCTCCAAAATGGCCTCCATATGAAGATGAATGACAATGAAATAAAATCTCCTTTTGCTCCTTTTTGGGGACACATCTCCTAATCATTTGGTCGGCACATTGCTTGAACAAATAGGGCTCGTCATAGAAGTAGAATCGTGCATCATGCCTGAACTTCTTTTTACCCTGGCTATTCAAATCAAGAGGAAAAATACCACTAACAAGAAAGTTAACAATATCAACATACCATGGAATTTCTATAGCATATAATATTTTCTCATCAGGGAATTCTTTGTTAATCTCTAATTCCTCATTGTTTTCAGCCTTATTTTCTATCCTAGAAAGATGGTCAACAACTTGATTCTCACAATCCTTTCTATCCTTAACTTCCAAGTCAAACTCTTGCAAAAGTAGTATCCACCTAATAAGTCTAGGTTTAGCATCCTTTTTAGTCACTAAGTACTTTATAGCAGAATGATCGGTGTGTATAATGACCTTAGTGCCTATCAAGTATGCTTTAAACTTATCAAAGGCAAACACAATGGCGGGCAGTTTTGTTTTAGTGGTTGTGTAATTTATTTGTGCATTGTTCAAGGTGCGGCTAGCATAATAAAAAACAGGAAAAGTTTACCTTGATGTTGTCTAATTGATGCCCCTACTGCGTAGTCACTTGTGTCACACATCAACTCAAATGGTGAGGTCCAATCTGGGGGAACAACTATGGGCACTGAGGTGAGCTTCTCCTTGAGTTCCTTAAATGCGCTATAGCATTCTGCATCAAAGATGAAGGCCTAGTTTTGCTGAAGCAAATTACACAATGGCTTGGAGATTTTGGAGAAGTCCTTAATGAACCTCCTATAAAAGCCAGCACGCCCCTAGAAACTTCAAATCCCCTTTACTGTGGTAGGTGGTGGGAGCTTCTCAATTACTTCGACCTTGTCCTTGTCCACCTCTATCCCCTTTTGTGAGATTTTGTGGCCTAGAACATTCCCTTCAGTCACTATAAAATGACATTTCTCCTAATTGAGCACTAGGTTTGCTTCTTTGCATCTCTTGAGTACCTTGCCCAAGTTTCCCAAACATGATTCGAAAGTATCTCCGGATACTGAAAAATCATCTATGAAGATCTCCAAAAATTCTTCAACCATATCAGAAAAGATGGCCAGCATGCACCTTTGAAAAGTTGTTGGAGCATTGCAAAGCCTAAAGGGCATCCGTAGAAATGCGTAAGTACCGTAAGGGTAAATGAAGGTTGTCTTCTCTTGATCTTCCGGTGCTATAGCAATCTGGTTGTACCCTGAATATTCGTCAAGGAAACAGTAAAAGGATTTGCCCGCCAATCGATCTAGCATCTGATGAATGAATGGGAGGGGAAAGTGGTCCTTTTTTGTTGCCTTGTTGAGCTTCCAATAGTCCATGCAAATTCTCCACCCCGTAACATTCCTTGTTGGTAAGAATTCATTGTCTTCTTTTCTAACCACAATCATGCCTCCCTTCTTTAGCACACATTATACCGGGCTGACCCATGAACTATTAGATATTGGGTAGATAACTCCGGCATCGAGCCATTTGATTATCTCCTTCATCACCAACTTCTTCATGACTAGATTGAGCCTTCTTTGGGGTTCAACAGAATTGCTGTGACAATCATCAATCAAAATTTTGTGCATACAAATAGTAGGGCTTATACCCTTCAAATCAGCCATAGTATACCCTAGAGCTTTTTTATGTTGAGAAAGCATATTTATTAAGCTACATTCTTTCTTAGGGGTTAGACTATAAGAGATTATCACAGGTAAAGTCTCATTACTACCCAAATAAGCATATTTAAGGTGTAAAGGTAATGGCTTCAAGTCTAGTGTGGATGCATGCTCAAGTGACGGTATATGATGGATAAATTCATCAAAATTTAAAGGTTCGAAATACGTACCTGGTCTAGCAACGATCAAGCTGGACTATTGTACCTCTAATGGGAATTCCTCAAGCTTTTCATTATCCTCCTCATTGAGTTTCACATAGTCATTAATTTCCACAAAATTGTTGCAGCTTAATTCTGCAGCTTCCTCTTCTGTCATAGCATCTATGTGTTGAATCACTTCATAATAATCCACATATTTGAGGGTGTTGAAGAAATTTATAGTCACCCTCTTTTCAGCCACTCGTATGGTGAACTCACCCTTTTCACAGTCAATTAAAATTTGACTTGTTTCTAAGAAAGGTCGTCCCAAGATAATGGGTGTTTTTTTTTATCTACTTCACAATCAAGGATAAGGAAGTTATCTGGGAAAACAAAATTTTCCACCTTAACCATAACGTCTTCTATCTTTCCTTTCGGTCGGAAATGAGATCTATCCGCTAGTTGCAAAATTACTGTGGTGGGTCTTGCATCTCCCAATACAAGCTTCATAAAGGATGACTTGGGTGTTAGATTGACACTAGACCCAAGGTCGCATAGAGCTTTCCCCGTGTAATTGTCTCTTATGGAACATGGAATGATAAAGCTGCCTGGATCACTCTTTTTAGGTGGCAAATTGCTTAGCACCAAATAACATTCTTTTGTTGTAGCAATAGTCTCGTACTTCTCAACCTTCCTTTTCTTGGTGACAATATCCTTGAGAAACTTAGCATATGTAGGCATTTCGTCAATGGCCTCCAGAAATGGGACATTGATATGCAGCTGGTCAAGAATATCTACATATTTTTTGAATTAAAGGTCACCTTTTTTCTTCTTCAACCGTTGAGGGAATGGTGGTGGAGGTCCGAGTTCTTCCTCCATTGGTGGGAATCTTTCTTTTGCTATAGCAATGTCCTATTCTCCAGCAACAAGTTCGTTTGTCGAGCCATCATTCTCTTTGCCTTCTTGAGCTGGCTCTTCTTGCAAAGTTGAGTACTTATCCACTGATTTAGGGTTGGGGTCTTCCACTTTCTTTCCCCCAAACTTATCTTCTTTGTTAAGTTGGGTGCCACTCCTCAAAATGAGTGCACTACACTTCTCCTTGCCATGATTTTTAGTGACTTCAGTATCACTAGGCAAAATACCTTGAGGCCGAGCATGCAGAGCTTGTGCAATCTGTCCCATTTAGGTTTCCAAAGACTTCAAGGAAGAACTATGGCTTTGAAGCAATGCACCTTGGCTCTTTATAGACGTTGTATGGTCTTGGAATAAAGCCTTCGTGGTTGACATAAAATCTTGGAGAGTAGCTTCCAAGGAACTATTGTTCGATGAAGAGACTGAACCCTTGTTGTCATTTTGCCATGGCATATTCTGCTGAAAACCTTAGGATTCAGTCTGATTGTGGTGCCTACTCGAGCTGCCATCATTGTGGTTTCCTTGATTCCCCAAGCAAGATTAGGACGCTGATGCCACCCTAGATTATAAGTGTTTGAGTAGGGGTTGTGATTACTCATGTTAAAGTTTCCCACATAGTTGGTAGACTCGTGATGTTCAGGAAACTTGCTCACATGATGGGTTCCATTACACCGAACACAAGTAGTGACCACTTTTGCTTCCTTCACCTCACTCGAATGTTAGAGCTTCTTTAGCATGGTGGTGATGGCCGAAAATTGGGCTGAAACTGATTCGTTGTTGTCGAGCTCAGGCATTCCATGAGTTCTCTTTCCCATACTAAGTCTCGAAGTAGGAAATTGGTAGTCATTGTTTGCGATCCTATCAAGGATATCAAATGCTTCTTGAGGTGACTTGTCCAACAAAGTTCCATTTGCTGAAGCATCCAACATCATCCTTGTGGGAGCGTTGACACCATTGTAGAACATGACGACTTGTGTCCAGTCTTGAAATCCATGATTTGTACACTTGCGGAGCAATCCATTATATCTATCCCAACACTCGTACATTGACTCGTCACCAGCTTGATGAAAGGAGGCTATGTCATTCCTCAACTGAATGTTCATGTTAGGTGGATTATACTGTAGCAATTTTTTTTGCACAGATCTAACCATGATTCTATAGAATCGGCTGGTACTCCACTCAACCAAGCTCGTACTCGATCACGCAAAGTAAAGAAATAGCTTGAGCTTCAATACAACTTCATTCACACCCTGTTGTCAGAAAGAATAACATACTTCCAAAAATGCTCGAATGTGTTGTCTTGCATCTTCATGAGGTGATCCACCAAACTGTCTAATGGAATTCAACATATTGAACATTACGGGCTTGAGTTCAAAATGAGATGTTTGAATCTCAAGTCTACAATTCCAGGATTGGGATTATCCAAGATAGGATTCAAGTGGTCTCTAATAGCTCAAGGTCAAACTATCGCTCCAGGATTTGCTTCAGCATTAAGGTTATCCGGATCCTCAACTGGTTGATTTCCTCGGTTGCCTCCTCTATACATGGTTCTTAAGGCTTCTTGTATGCGTCTTCTTTGGCGAAACAAGTGCTCGATTTTAGGTACTATAGGTGTTAAGGGTTCTTCACGTCTTCCTCGGGTCATGCAACAACACAACACCTAAAAAAGAATAAACAAAAACAGCAAATAAAACTAAACAAAAAGAAGAAATAAATTGGTGCAAAGACTGAACTCTAAATAACCAATTGCCAATCCCCAACAACGGTGCCAGAAACTTCTTGCATGTTGTGATGTACTATTAAATATAAACAAATAGTGCAAGTATACACATTGAACAAGTAATAAAGTGATGAGTGAGTATTGTCTCCATAGGGATTGGAGGCAAAACTAGCTTAGTCGAAACACCCAAAATTGCAGCTTGAAAATAAATGCGATATCAAAAAGGAAACAGGTCAATTAATGTTGTAGCAATTAACTGTAATGAAAACTGAGCTAAAATAAAGATACTTTGAACGTCCTCTCAAGTGTATGAAACTCTTTAATGGGATGACAAGCTGGGCTTGCTAAAGATCTCTATGTCTAGGCCTAGAGAATGTCTCAAACTATCTTGCCCACAACACGCTCGATAGAGCTTACCAAGATGTCTCTACACTATCTCTAGCAAGAAACCTAGTAGGAAGAATGCTATGGCAATACCTCTCAGCGTAAACCCTAACATACAACTATCCTCTAAGTTTTGTTGTTTTTACCCATTAAAACTCTACCCTTATCTCTAAGGTGAGTTAGGGTTTTGCCTCTCAGCATCAAACCCCATTGTCTACGTGGATCTAAGCCCAACTCTCTCGAATATTAATCTATCAAACCCCTAAGCAAAGGCTAACTCTCAAAAGCTCTTACAAGCTTAAGGCATAAAAGAATAATGGACAAAGCATGCAAGGAACAAGAAAGCATCAAAACATTCATTCAAACTTGAAACATAAAAACCAAAACAAGCCCAAGCCACTTAAAATTAGTTTGTGGCTGGGCAAATATCATCCACAATCATTCGTTCAAAACAATCCATCCAAATAATAGGAAATAAGATAGCAAAAGCAACTAAAGGAAGGGAAAAACTCTAAAGCCACCTTAGACTGCCGTGAACCACTCTAAGCTTGCTTCTTCTCTCAAAGTCCAACAAGAAAAACCCTTTGGAGCTTCAACAATGGAGGACACCATAATGGAGAGCATGAAGAAAGGCAGCTGCCTTTTTCTCTCTTTCTTCGCTCACAAAGTCACTTTTTGGCTCCCTCTTTAATGTGGGTGTCATTTTCTTTATATAGTGGAGGCTCCTAGGGTTTTATGCCCTTAATTCCAAGGGAATATTCCCTTCATATATGGAGCTCACAGTTGGCTGATAGGTTCATGTGTGAGGCTGCGAAATATCTTCAGTTCTTTGTTCTCTAGCGTGCCCAGAAATGCTATCCAAAATGCTATGGCATTCTTCCTGCCTTGCTCCTTTTTTCCCTGCACATCATAACACCAACCAAAATCTTCCCAAGCAGCACCATTTTTGCAAATAAACAAAGAAAACAAAACCAACAACACCAAATGCAACTATATGAACTAAATGCATCTATATGCTATGAAATGAGATGAAATGGGCTTGATTTCATACAATAACTTAGGTAAGAAAGGCATGAAATGTTAACATTTTTCAAGGTTAACACTCCATCATAAAAACAACTCATTTATAAAAAACAATTTCCTTAATTTAGGAATCCAAATTGAACTTACTCAATATATTTTTTCAAAAAAATTATTTTATTTAACATTCATATTTCCAAATCTAAGAACATAACATTGAAGAAAGTAAACAAAATTTTTATATATAATTTTCATATTTCCAAATTCATTATTCATATTAAACTACAAAGTGCCTGGTCAACGAGGAATTATATCATGGGTCCTTCCTAGCACGTGAAACCCACAACGAGTATAGAACGTTTGCATATACAATTTCAAACTTATCACATAAAACCAAAAATATTACATGTTATCCTAACAATTTCAATTTAAGATTTGCTTTACAAGTTTCAAAACCGATGTCCATTGTTTCAAAATTACCTTCATTTCTGTTTCCCGCCTGAAACTGTCTTTTCACATATAGTGTCTTCACACTTATAATATTAAACATCCTATAAATGTGATTTATGTCCTATATGGTAGGTTTTAGCCTAAAAATATTAAAGAAAATTCTGACATTAGCGGTAGTAAATTCCAAGTTATAATATCAGAATTTTACCAGATGCATCCATATATTAAAAATTGAACATAAGATATGGTCAATACATAACCATTTCAACCCATAATCTTCCTTGCATACTTTGCAAAGCGTTAGGGATTCCTCTTGTAAATCAGAACAACACCTTCACAATCCGGGTGAGGATCGTTTGGGTTTGGAGCACATAACAAACAAGTATAACCGGAATATTGTCCACAACTCTAATAGAAGGGCTCCACCTTAGGTGGAGGATGGCCAACCTAATTTCGCTAGACTCAAAAATGTTTGGGTGGAATAGACCGCCATCAAATTTAACGTCTACAAAAACATAAAATTGTTATCCAAATGTTGTTGTGTAAAAAAATTGACCAAGATAAAACAACAATCTTGGCTGGTTAATTACCCTAGGAGTAGAGTGAGATTAGTCAAGTGGGAAGATAATGAAATGTCAAATTCATTCCCTTTATAAGGCTTGCAGCAAGTGCAGTCATTCGAAGTCGATAACGATACGAAGATCCATCAACTTCTGCCATTACTAAAGAAAAATAATGATAATTCAAACTATATGAAAAGGAAACCATAAAATTTAAAAACAACGTAACATAGGGATGTTTAACATAAAGAAGATAAGGGCTACTTCTAGAACCCGACAGGTATCAGTACGCAACTGCTTTCAAATATCAGAAAGTACAAACATGTTTATGCGTAATTTCAGTTTAGTATGGGGGTAGAAGATGCAAAACACAAAGAGGCGGTATTTATAGGGAAAATGTGGTTGTTCATATTTCAACCCTAGCAGTTGAAAATATTACCAACCAATAAGTTGTTTTGTCTGGAAGTATAAAACCTATAATGTTACTGGATGTTCCTACATTTTCAGTAGGTCATTAATAACATCAGTACCGAACCTTTACTTATTAGTTCCGAAATTGAGACCAAGAACTCCTTTACTGGATTTCAAATTTCAAAAGACGAATGTTCCCAATTAGCAATCGTATTTTTAGTGTCAGTATCGAAACTCTATAAACCGTACCAAACCGATGTTACGTTATTAAAGAGCTCCCAACCTACAATGTACCACGTCTTTTCATATTTTGAGTTGGAATTTAATTTTACTAGTACCGAATATATATTAAAGAGCTCCGAAACCGATGTTCAGAACTCCTTTACTCACATTTCAAAAGGCGCATGTTCCCAATATATATGCGTCTTTTATCTATCAGTCTCGAATCTCTGTAACCTGTTATGATACGTCAACAACAAATAAGTGTTTTCAATTATTGCATTGGGTAAAACAATTTTTAAATAAGTATGGAATGGAAGTTCCGAAACTGGATTAAAATTCTGAAACCCACTCTGCCAACCTAAAAATTAAAAGTGTACATTTAAGATTTTTAGTTTAATACTTTTTTTTGAAAATCATTTTTCTAATATAAATAGTATTCTAAACGATGGGTATGGGTGATAATGAGCCTGACCAGCTCTCAAGCTACTAGGACTCGGCTTGGCTCGAGTGAGCTCGACTTGGGCTCGTTCTAGGGTCAAGACCTTAACAAGTTGAGCCAAGCCGACCCAAGCTTGGCTGAAAAAAGATCGTGAATAGGCTCAGAATAATTGTATACATATATAAATTATACTACATATGCACTAAAAGTAATCTGTTTAGCAAAAGAAAAGCAATAAAATAAATTAGGTGAAAATCCACTAAAAGCAAATTAACTAAAATAAATTGGGTATTTTCTTAGTTGGTTGTTATTTGATTTTATATTTTCTTTGATTATGTGCTTGTAATGTAAGAATATTTCTTGGTTATTGGGATTAATCTAATTTTTGGGCACTCTTTTCTTATTTCTCGACATTGAATTTCGTTTCAGTGTTGGTTATGAAATGGGCTTTTAACGAGACCACATCATTTACAAAAAAAACTATAGCAAAATTGTCAATTTCGAGTCGAGCTGAGCCCAATGATATTGTTTTTGAGCCGAGCTCGAGCCTAAAATTTCAAGCTCGACGAGCCCGAGCCGAGCCTGGCTAGGCTCGGGTTCCGCTCAGCTCGTTATCACCTCTAACGACGGGTATCTTTTTTCTATTATAAATAGGAGTACCCAGGGTCCTTAGTTGCATACTCTGATTTGGTGTATTCCTTCCTTTTTAGTTTTCTTCTCTACAACATTATCTTAGGAGTAATGGTGGCGATGACTACTATGTAGAGATTTCATTTGAGGAGCGTTGTTTTTAGTTTTTTCGTGTCAACAAACAATTGTATTTGAAATGCTATGATTAGCCATTTTTAGGGATACACAGCAATAGACAGAGTATTTTCAAAGCATTTCGAGAAAGATTATCCAAAATACTATTCTTTGTTGCTGTTGAAACTACATCGAAAGGCAACCAATGCAGAGCAGATTCTTGGAGCTATTGATGTGTGCTGCACTTTGGCCGTTTTCCCTATAAACATAAAATGTAACATGTGTTTGGTTGGAGGAATATAAGATTAATTGGAGAAAAATTTACCAACTTCTCCGTATGTTTTATGAATATTTATCTATATTGATGTCTATCATGATAAGAACTTTATCAAGGAGATTTGATATACTTTATCTTTATGAATATTACCTTCATTAATTAGATTTTAATGTATTATGTGCTTATTATGCCTATAAATAGATGTTTTGATGAAGGCATTGTATACAAGTCTATATTGAGAATAAATATAAATTTATCTCTTTCTCTCATCACTTTGCTCTTTTGTTCTTATTTTTTTCATTCTTTATTTTATTCACAACAGTATGATATATTTTCTTTTTAACAAGTTAAACTATTAATTAGTAAATTAAGTATATTTGCATTAAAATGTATATAACTATTCTCGTTAAATCATCTTTTTTTGATGAATCGTTACAAAAAAGTTATCAACAATACAAATATAAAGCTTCCTATCTAAAATTTAAACAAACTTTATATCTATAATATAATTAATATATTAAATTATTTTGGCTTAAAACACTTTTTCCCCTTAAACTCTACCTCCTTTCCCAACTTGCCCCCTAAACTACGTTTCACCATTACTCATTTTGCCCCCTAAACGTTTCACCATTACTCATTTTGCCCCATTCCGTTATTATTACCGTTAAAAAATTTCCAGCCAATCAAATCTTGCCACATCATCTCCTCATTGACTAAGTCAATCTGCCTGGTTTCAATTAAAGAGTAAATGACATGTCAAGTTTGTCAGGTTTATTTCTTGTTCAATTTAGTCATTGAAAAGTCTATTTTTACCTGAAATTGACCCCTATTTGTTTCTAATTTTTATAATTTAGTCTAATATTTGTTATTATTAATTATATTATTTTATTTAAATTTTAATATTTTAAAAAATAAATTAAATTAAATATTTTAATATTAAATTAGTAATTTTTTAGATAAATTAAATTACCTAAAATTGATCCCAACAATTACTTATTCAAAATTCTTTCTTGAGAAAATTTGAAATTATATTTTTAGCAAAATTTGAATTATATTATTTTTAGCAAAATTCAATTCGAATCATATCCCAATTATATTCAAATTTTATTAAATTTGAATTATATTTTTTGAACAAAATTCGAATCATATTTCACTTATATCTGAATTATATTTTTGAAAAAAAATTGGAATCATATTTCACTTATATCTAAATTATATTTTTGAGCAAAATTTGAATTATATTTGAATGATATTCGAATCATATTTCAATTATATTAGAATTATTAATTCAAAATTTGCTAAATTTGAATTATATTCGTTTTTAGCAAAATTCGAATTACTTTTTTAGAAAAATATAGTTCGAATTATATCTCTTTTAGCAAAATTTGAATTATTAATTTGAATATAATTCGAATATAATTCGAATATAATTCGAACATGATTTGAATATAATACGAATATGATTCAAATATAATTTGAATATGACTCGAATATAATATGAACATGATTCCAATAGAATTTTAATATAATTTAAATTTTGCTCAAAAATATATTTCGAATATAGCAAAATTCGAATTAATAATTCGAATACAATTAGAATATAATTCGAATATGATTCAAATATAATACAAGACCCGAAAAATTAGGGTCTTAATATAAAGAAAGAAAATAGAATAGGATGCCCTAGATATCAAGTGCAAGAGCGTCTTAGACTCAACCCTCCCATAGGTAGCATAACTCGCGAATGTTGTGGTGATGTCTGAAATTATGATTTTTCTTCCAAATCACTAGGTTCACACCCTGTGATTACCGCGTTGCTCAATCCAATAAAAAAATTGCTCATTTTCTATTCTCTTTATTCTTTTTCCATTCATAAATATGCTCAAGCTTCCCGGACTTGTTTAACCAGTAGAGTACAAAAATATCATTCCAAGAATAGAATTCTATTAGTGCATGTGTGCTTTTGATTCTTATTAGTAATTATTATATATTATTATACACATGTCTTCAAAGATACATCTCTGACGCTTGGGTATTGGACAGGTGGAGCATAACTCCTTATTAGATTTGTCGACATCCCTCACAGCTCCATCAGGATGCTCCAAGACTTATTTATTCAACAGTTCATTACCTCACTCTTTCCTTTTTTTTTTCTTTTTCATTTTTCTTATCCATTTCTTTCTCACTCTTTTTTCTTTTTCCCTTTCATTTTTCTTTTCTTTTTCTTTTTTTTATCTCTTTCTTTCTTTTTCTTTTCCTTTTTTTTCACTTTTCTTTCTTTTTCTTTTTCTCTTTTTCCTTTTTCCTCTTAATTTCTTCTCTTTTCCTTTCTCACTCTTATTATGTTTTTAGGGTATAGAAGACTACGTTTAGAACTTCAATTTCAAGCAACTCTGCTTGGTTAAAATCGTATAATCCACTTCACTGTTTATGAATTTCAAAGATTTTTCATCGAACATCATCAAAGTTGCTGTAATTTGCCTTTTCTTGCTTTGCTGACCTGAGTAGACTGAGAAATAAATTCCACTTCATTGTCTTCACAACATCCAATCGTTCTTTGTACCAGAATCAATATCGCATCTTGCAATTGGCATCCATGGGCATACAAAGTAAGAAGGGATATACATATATTTATATATTTCAAAAACATCCTTCCATTGAAAATGATCTCTACTACTGTGCCCCTAGAAAATTATCTCTACTACTTTTGGGCCAGGTGTAGCAGAATTATTTCCATGTATTACTTCAAAAATGGTCCATGTGGATTGTAACCACATGATGCAAAAACATGGGTAACACAGGTTTCTCAAAACTCTAGAAAGTCTTGGAAACATTCATTCTAGCCTTCCGATTCTTCAGTTGGTATTCTAGCTTGTGTCACTCCTTGCCATTGTTGAACTATTTCCCGTGTCAAGACTCCATTACTGACTAGTTTCTTGATTTCTTCCATCAAAGGCCTACACTTCTTGGTAGAATGTCCTGGTGCCCCCATTTGAAAATCACAAGCACTGTCTGAATCATAGCTCTGGACAGATGTCTTTGGCACTACCTTCATTGGCCTAGGAGTGATATGTTGTCGTTCATTAAGGTGAGGTAATAAATCTGAAATAGATACTCCAAAGATCTCTAGATTTGCACTTGCTCGAGGAATTTTCCGTGGTTGTCCTGATGAATTAGTTGGCCTCTTTCTCTTGTGACTATGGAAACTTTGAACATTACATTCATTCACCTCTTTCTCTTGCTTTGCTTCTTGATCAGCACAGTCTTCAAATCTTAATCCAATTTTTCCTTGTCGGATCTCAATTTCTATTGTTTCTCCAATCACCATAAGGTCACTAAAATTGTCCCTCGAATTTGCAAGCATTCTCGCATAGAAATGAGATGAAAGTGTTTTATGAAACATGAGAGATATTTCTTCCTCTGTCATGGGAGGTTATACCTAGGCTGCTATTCTTGGCCACCTCAATGCATAGTCTTTAAAGTTTTCAATGTCCTTCATACTCATGTTCTAAAGAAGCCGATAGTCTGGAACCAGGTCTATAACATATTTATATTGCCCCAAAAATACTTTGGCCAAATCAATCCATGACCGAATCTGCTCTCGACTTAACCTTTTGTACCACACTACAGTAGGTCCAACCAGGTTATCATGATAATAGTGGATCAACAATTTTTCATCATCCAAATGTCCTTCCATTTTTCTACAAAACATTGCCAAGTGGATTTTAGGACAGCTAGAACCTTCATACTTCTAAAAATTTGGGACTTTGAACTCGGGAGGAATAACCAAATCAAGGACTAACCAGAATTCTCTTGCATCAAATTTGAGATCACCAACACCTTTTCCTACCTTGATCTTTTCCTCAAGTCTTGTATATCTTTCTTTAAACTGCTCGAGTCTTAGTCTTAGGATGATATGCTTCACAAAACCTATAGGGTTTAAACACTTGGTTCGTTAAGTCCATGAAAGCTGCTAGAGCATTGGTTAGCCCGAAGGGTATAACTAGGAACTCGTAGTGACGATAATGAGTCCTAAATGCTGTTTTGGGTACATCCGAGTCTTGTATTCTCATCTGATAGTACCCAGATCGCAAATCAATCTTGGAGAAGACATTGCATTGTTGAATTGATCGAACAAGTCCTCAATCCTCGGTAATGGATACTTCTTCTTGATAGTGAGCCAGTTTAGCTGACGATAATCGATACATAGCTTCATCGACCTGTCCTTCTTAACGAACAATATGGGTGCTCCCTAGGGTGAAGAACTGGGTCGGGTGAAGCCCTTGTCTTGAAGCTCTTGTAGTTGTTGTTTGAGCTCTTTTAGTTCAACAGAGGCCATTCGATATGGAGTAATAGACACTGGATCACTCCCGGGTTGAACTTCAATCTTGAATTCGACTTTCTGAATAGGAGGTAACCCCAACATTTCCCCAAGAAAAACATCAGGGAATTCAGAAACAATGGGAAATGAAGTCACACTGAATTCAATTTCATCTTGTTTAATCATAGCAGCAAATATGGTAACAGGTTTCTTATCGATCAAGGTAATGGATTTTCCTCCTAAGCCCCGGAGAAAAAGTTTCCTCTTCTGGCAATCTACCCAAGCTTGATGCCTTTCTAACCAATCTAATCCCAGAATGAGATCGAATTCAACAAAAGACAATAACAATAGGTTGGCTAGGAAAGGGATGCCACGAATAAACAAAGGGCAATCCTTACATATTCGGATCACTATTACATTGTCTCTTAAAGGATTGGTAGCAATTAAGCTACAACTGACATTTTCAGGCTTTAATTTAAGCTTTTCAAGTAAGGGAGATCTTATGAATGAATAGGTTGATCCCGTATCAAATAAAGTATAAACAAGGTAAGTATCGAGGTAGATTGTACCTGCAATTACGTCAGGAGATTCTTCCTCCTCCCGACCTCGGATATGATAGACTCGAGCAGGCGCCCGAGACTCCTGATATGTAGCATTAGACTCTTGGCCTTTGCTTTTTCCGTAGTTGCCTAAGTTAGCTTGCTTCGAACCCTTTCCCCTGGGTGAAGGAGCTTAATTCGACTTGTGAGAAACATGAGAAGGCAACTTGTTTAGATTTTGGGGGCAATCTTTGACATAGTTAGTTGTTTCACCGCATAAGTAGCAAGAATTAGATAGCTTTATGCATACTCCAGTATGATTCTTTTGACAAGTTTTGCAAGCAGGGATTTAGGTCTCTCTCCCGGTATTCCCTATGCTATCCAAGGACACCATAGGTGTTGAGGCTTTGGACATAGATTGTGGCTTGGGTATATAGCTACCCTTAGAGATATTTTCCTAATTGTAAGAATTTCTTCCTTGGTGCTTTTGTTTCTTATTGCACCAATGAGACTTATGATCATCCCTCGATCTTTTGTTATCTCGGGATTGATTTTCTGATCAATTTGTTGAAGTCTTCATCTTGGCTTCGGTAGCTATGATTCTGTTGACCAGTTCTTGGAAGTCAGTAATCCCCAAAGTAGTGAACATGGGGCCTAACTCATTATTGAGTCCATCTATGAACATTCTACATTTGTCCTCTTCTTTCTTTATGAACTCCGACCCATATTTGCAGTATTTGCAGAACTCGCTAACATACTGCTCGATTGATTTCCCTCCTTACTTCAGGTATAAGAACTTCTTTTTGTGATCAACACGATAATGATCACTAATATACTTCTTTTTTAATTCTTTAAGGAAGAATTCCCAGGTGACAGCTTCTTCAGGTGTTGCCAAGGTAGTAGTCTCCCACCAATTCAGTGCCTCCTTGGCCAACAAAGCTACTGCACATTCCAGTTTGTGTTCATCTAAGCAATGCAGTTGCTTAGACAAGATTCTTGTCGTATTCTCCAGCCAGTACTCTGTTTTTTCTGGCTTGTCTTCACTTGTTCCAGTGAAAGTGTAAGCTCAGTGTTGAGCTAACTTGTCAATTGGAGCTCTTGCCATTTTTCTACCAGAGGGTCAAGAAGAGTTGGAGGATTCTGTCTCATAGAGATAATCATCTGATCAAACATCTCCTTCAAACTGGAGAAGCATTCTCGTTGAATAGGATGGATCACAGGAACTTCCTGCTAAACTTGTTGAGGTTCAGCAGGCTTTTGGGGATCCTGGTTCATCCTTACGCTCTCTCCCTCATTGGAGGAGCCAGTTGGGCCTTCATTATCCTTGCCCAATCTTGTTTCAGACATTCTATATATAACGAATAAGAGAAGTCAAGCTCAAGTCACAATCCAATCGATATTCAAGTAACTCCTAGATGGCACCTAAGTGATCAATGCCAATAGCCTATTCATGCAATAGACCGTAGAATCATGCAACCTTAAATCTTTGATTACCATTCTGTAACATACTCTAACCACCCTAGTAGGATTAAGTAAGTTATCACATTTACAATCAATAATCCATTCAATTAAAACTAGTGAGTTCAATTCGTTTTAAGCCTTTCTTGCACATTAAGAAACCATTCGAATAGGTGAGGACCCAATAGACAATGCATGATGCACCTACTAGATATATTAGGACCCATAATGCAATGTATTATCATAATCAATAACATTTAGGACTTACTTGTTCTTCAAGCAACCATTCGAACTAGATGGTTAACACAATAGAAGATTTAAACATTCAATGTAGCTATTATGCATACCAATAGGTGATTTACATCATTTACCTACGTGACCTTAATCAAGCATACATGCTTCCAATGTTATGCACATCACTCGACTAGAACAATAAGTGACCAAAGTGGTTCATGTCTAAACATGTAGGTTACTACATTTACTTGTTGTTAATTAGCCAACTTCAATAGGTCTACTCCAATCATTACATGCATAAACCAACCATGGGAATCTAACATTAGGCTAACAAGAATTTAAGTTCAATTAAGTGTTTACATACCCATATTTACATACATTACTCTTTATAGGTCATAGATGAAGTTAATTTGTACAAACCATTACTAAGTGATCATAAATATACATGCCTTAGGTACCACCATCCTAGGAGAGCTATAACAAGATGGAAACATACTATTTCAAGAAAAATGTGACTTGTACGAGCTTAGACTTCGAGATAGTATCCAATATCAACCTGTAGCGTAGTAAAGAGACTTGGTTAATCAAAGCTAAGTGAGTGAGTTCAATTTACAAGACAATCAATACAATAAGTCTCAACTATGAACCATCTAATAGATGGTATGGTTCTCCCATCAATAAGGAACCATTCGAAACTCTATAAACTATACTAGATGCATTTGCTTAATTTTCAATCCAATGTCAATACAAGGCTTGAAATTTAGACATGCTCAATCATCCAATTCGATTAACATTAGGCATAACATGTCATTTGAACACAATCTATGTTTCAAACTGAAGCAATCTCATATAAACAATGTTCAAGCAATGTCTCAATATCAATAGTTCATGGCATTCAATTTTCCTTTACTATCAATCAATGCAATTCAATGTAGCAATAGATTCAATGTACATGAGGTATAAGTTCATTTTAAGATAGCCTTGAGATTCGATTACTCAGTCTAGATACTCGAGTCCCCAACCAAACTGTCGCCAATAACAATTATCAATATGGTACAAAGTACCGGTCAAATCCCTCCTACTGTCGCCAATGACCAATAACAATACTTCCCTCCTACTGTCGCCAATTAGGGACCAATGTCTCAGACCGTATTTCACCCCGACAATGAGCTCTATAGACTCTATGGCATGCCAACTATATCTAAGACCGACTCGAGACCAAGGCTTACAATAGTTATCACTTTCATTCAATTAGAAGCATGATTTGATTCAATGTGCACATTTAGTGCCAATATCCCCTTTCAATCGAATAGGGTTCAATACCAATCACAATACCAATTGCTCAATGATCAATATTTTACAATCAATGAATGCATATCTATCAATAAGTCATTACATCAATAGATTGAGTTGTCTTTCAGTTAACAACTAGCATGCTTCAATACAATGGAAATCAAGTTAGCAAAGATCATACTACAACAATCAATTTAATCAAGGAAGCATGCTTATCAATCAAGTAATCATTCAATTGCTTCAATCAAGTAAACACACCAATGTTCCTCAAAGGAACACTTACCTTACAAATGCTTAAGAGCATGCGCATTATACCATTCAAACTAGAAATCAACAAGCAATTTAAATCAAGAAATACTTGGAAAGGTTACCGCCCTTTCCAAAACTTTAAACTAAACTCACAGTAATTTTCTGAGCTATTGTCGATCCCGGATTGAAATCTCTTTCCCTCTACTAGCTTGCTGATCTATGTGAGCCCCATTTTCCTCAATTTCCACTTGATCTATCATTCTTACAATGCATAGTGTATTAGGTAAAATCCAGCAACCATTTGAGTCATTATGTGACTCCATACACTCAAGCACTAAATTCAAAACATCAAGATTGTTGCTGTCTGGCAGCATGTGCACTACTTTCTTAAATGTTCATATCTTTTATTCCATACGTCGAAATTTTGAGCCGTTTACACCGTTAGAAAGCTAACTTAATTTTCCTTCTAACCATATAGGCCTTTCTTTTTTATTCATAGTGAATTAATATAGTTTTTTATTTAAACACAGACCAAATTATGCCACTGGACAATTTGCACTGTCCTTAGAGATTAGTCTCTACAAAATGTGTTATAACTCGGAATTCGATTCCGTTTGTTGGATACGAAACTAGACATACACATGATTCTGTACATATAAGATTTATTTCCTAATTTGGTCTATGTGATTTTCTACAAATTTTTAAACTTGCTGCCCAAAATAGAGTCTTCTGAACAGCTTTCTTTTAGCTAGATTCTAGCTTCATTAATCACTTAGACAAGGGTTCTAACATGATTGTTCAACATATATACTCATTCATACATGTCTAAGTGAGTCCAATTATGTTTCAAACCTATAAAAACAGGGAAATTGAGCAATATTTTCAAATTGCTTCATTAAGACATCATCTCACTAGAATTTCCAGCAACAAGAATTTCAATTCAAAGTTGGATGAACACAATGAACTCCGGTATAAAACCGCTGCCTCAACCACCCTTGAATCTTTCGCTGCCGCTCTCCGACCACTATAAGTTGTTCGTCGGCCACCGTGCCCTAACTCCAACCACTGTCAACTCTCCGGCCGGCCGCTGTGAGGCGATTTCTAGCCACTGATCGGAACCTTAAAATTTCCCCTTTTATCGATTTCAAACTTAAAATCACCTAAAAACTACCCGGTTCGATAGAACCACCATTTCTTCCTCGACCTAGGACTAGTTCTACCCATTCCCGACCTTTTCAACTCCAAAAGCCATTAAAATACTCTGCCCCTACTCGATAAGCTTCGATCTCCCTTTTTACTTTCTATTTTGCTTCATATTTTTAACTAAACTAACATGTTTGTTTATCTTTTTTGCAGATCTAAAGAAATGAGGTTCGGATAAAGGGATTACCATTGATTTTCTGGCGACCTTTTATCTTTTTTGGCTATGATTTCAGTGACTGGTCAACTCTCAACGATGGCGTTTATTTGATTTCTGGATGATTCAGCTCCCAACAGCTCAACTCTGATGACTTCTCCTCTTTTCTCGGCGTCGGTTCTGTTCCTCAGCACTTGTATAATCCCCAAAATACCCTTTCTCTCTCCGTTTTATTATATTTATTATTATATCTATTTTTTTAATCATTTGTCATTAAAATGATCTGACTTTTCTCTCTATATATTTATACTGGCATCAGATACTTGCGTCATCATGTGCCAGCTGGATGTGGAGAAAGCACACTATCCGTGGCTTCTTTTCTCAGCCAATAAAGGGCTGCTGCATGGCAGTTATGAGCAGGAAAAGAGCTTTTCTGATATATTTATGTTTGTTGGGTTGAATTATACCCAAAATAGGCGGGAATGGAATGAGATTCTTTGTATAAATGGGATTTAGGTTTGTTTATGTAATTTGGGCTTTAGTATTGTAAAGTGTATTTTGAAAGGATTTTGGACATTTTTATGTATGGACTTTTATGTATTGGACTTTTTTGGATTTTTGGAAATATCTTTATTTATTGGGCTCTTTATTTACTATATATTTTTTTGGGTTTTATTTATAGAAATATATGTATATATTAGGGTACCCAAACAAAATTAGGGTATTACAATTTTCACTTCTATTGGTGCTCAACTTGATTTGCTCCACTCTGGGTCATCGATATCCTCATGGAATGGTTTGAACATGCTGATCTAAAACACGGAATGGGCTTGCAACTTCGGCGACAACTCTAATTTGTATGCCACCTTGCCTACTCACTTTACGACTCGGTATGGTCCCTCGTATCTCCTCACGAGTGCCCTACGGATAAAAGAATTACAAAGTGTTAGATTCAATTTTGCAAGGACTAAGTCTCTTACCTGAAACTTTATGTCTCTGCTTTTTTGGTCTGCCCACTTCTTGGTCTGCTTCCCGAACTTATGTAGACAAGCTCTAGCTAAGTCGTGCTGCTATTGCCAAGCCTTCACAAACTTTAAGGCTTGTGGATTTGGCCCCCTTGTAACGGTCATAATAGCGTTAGGTGTGAGTTGCTATTTTCTGGTAACGATCTTGAACGAACTTCAGTTGGTTACCTCACTTTGTTGCAAGTTGTATGAAAATTGGGCCACATCCAATAGTTTTGTCTAGTCTTGTTGTGAGGTACTCACATAGTGCCTCAAGTAGATCTCCAATAGCGCATTCACTCTCTCAGTTTGCCCATTCGTCTATGGGTGAAAGTTGGTTGAAAAATTCAATTTGGATCTCATCAACTTGAATAACTTGGTCCAGAATCTGCCGGTGAGAGTGTCCTTATCACTCACGATCGTCTTTGAAACTCCCCAATACTTCACCACGTATTTGAGAAAAAGACGTGTTGCCTCCTTGGCTGGGCAGATCTTACTGGCTGGAGTAATGGTTGCATACTTTGAGTACCTGTCAACCATAACCATAATACTCGAACAACTGTAGTGTTAGGAAAACCAATAATAAAATCTAAAAATGCTCTTTCATGGTCTTTCAGGGATGGGTAGTGATTGTAGCAAGCCAATCGACTTTTTGGCATCCATCTTGTCTAGTTGTCACACAAGACACGTCTTGACATAGGCTTCAATGTCGTTGTCCATTTGTGTCCAATATAACCGCTCCGTTAGCAATGCTAATGTGCGATGAATTCCTAGATGGCACACCCACTTCGAATCATGGAATTCCATCATGAGTTGCTTGTGCAAGTTGTTAAATTGCGGGATGTAAAAGCAGTGTCCTCATGTGTATAACAAGTCTTCCCTGATCCAAAATCGTCGAGACTTTTCCCTCATTGGAATAATGTATCAAAGCATTGGTTGTAGGTTCATGGGACAGGCATTCTTTAATGCTCTCTAGCAATTCCCCTTCAGGTTGGAAGATGGCTTCAAGTGTATACTTTCAGCTTAATACATTGGCTATGGTGTTGGCTTTTCCTGGCTTGTGCTCCATGGAAAAGTCAAACTTGGCTAAAAAATCCTACCATATAGCCTTTTGGGAGACAATTTCTTTTGGGTTAGAAAATAGCTTGTTGTTACATTATTGGTAAAAACAAAAAACTTAGAACTCAACACATAGTGTCTCCATGTATATAAACAATGCACTATGGCGGTCATCTCATTTTCTTGGATGGTGTATCACATATCGGTCTCATTTAGCTATCTACTATCGAAAGCAACTGGATGCCCCTCTTGCATGAGCAACCCTCTGATTGCAAAATATGATGTATTAGTGTGTATCTCGAATGCCTTGGTGTGGTCTGGCAGTGCCAACAGTGGCTTGTTTACCATGGCTTGTTCTAGCCCTTCAAATGCCCTTTGATATCTTAGACTTCAGTCCCACTCCTTATCATTCTTTAGTAACTCGATTAAGGGTACGACGATGTTAAAGTAGCCTTTGACAAATCTCCGATAATAGTTGGCCAATCCAAGGAAAGAGCATAGCTCGGTGACCTTGGTTGGTGGCTCTCATTCGTATATTGCCCGGATCTTACTCTTGTCCACCCAAATCTTACCCCCTCCGATGATATGGCCCAAGAATGGAACTTCTAGTTGGTCAAAGACATACTTCTCCTTCTTGATATACAAGTCGTTTTCTTAGAGAACCTACAAAACCTTTCACAAGTGTCCTATATGCTCTTCAAAGGTTGCACTATAAATGACAATGTCATCAAGGTATATAATTACAAATTGACCAAGGAAATGATGTAATACCTTGTTCAATAGAGTGCAAAAGGTGGTAGGGCGTTGGTGAGATTGAAGGGCATCGCGAGAAACTCATACGACTCATACCTAGTCATGCAGGATATCTTGGGCTCATCTCTTTTGGCTATTCACACTTGGTAATATCTAGAGTGGAGATCCAGCTTGGTAAACCACCTCGCGCTCCTAAGCTGATCGAACAAATCACTAATCAAGGGGATGTGATATTTGTTCTTCACGGTGAGCTTATTTAAAGCTCAGTAGTCAATACACATTCACAAGCTACCATCATTCTTCTTTCGGAACATTATTGGCACACCATAAAGGGCCTTGGATGGTCTAATGTAACCTACATCCAAGAGCTCATTCAACTACTTTCGCAGCTCCTCTAACTCTAGTGGCACCATCCAATATAGAACCTTGGTTGGTGACTAAACATTTAGATATAACTCGATCCATTGGTCCACCTTTCACTTTGGTGGCAACGTCTTCGGTAATTCAGAAGGCATTATATCTTAGAACTTCTCTAGAACATGTTCCACTGCCTTGGGGATTTCTATGGTGTCCATGGTCTATTCATATTTAAGCATCACAAGGTATGATATTTCCTCCTTGCGTTCTCCTTTGGAGAACTGGATTACAGATAACACTTTAGCTCTCACACCTGCCTCTCGATTCACCGACACAACACATTAATTTTATGGGTCAAGAATACACAAACAATCGACAAATGGTAGAAGAAATGCATTAATCCGATCCAAAAAAGATAAACCAATAACTAAATCACAGTCATTGAGAGGGATTACCTTTAAGGATTCTTTACCTATCCAGCCCCAAAGTTCAAAATGAACTCACTTTGCAACTCTGACAATCGGATCCTCTTTGGAGTTGGTTGTCTTGATCCACTCTCTTGCCTTTTCCACATGAAGGCCAAGCTTTTTAGCAACTCCCTCGAACATGAACAACTCGGATGCACAGGTGTCCACTAGAGCGCTCAACTTCTTACCAACAATTGTGACATCCACATACATAAGTCCCTTATTCTTGCGGGGACACTTGGTTTGAAGGAAACTTACGATTGAGCCAAGTTTGACAGTTGCCTCGTTTGTCCCATCATCTCCATGGATGGCAGAAAGGTTAGCTTTTTTGGGAAATCTTTTATGTAGTGAGGCATGTCGCAATGAAAGCACTTCACTAGTCCACGGTCCTTCCTTTCCCATGGTCGGACAACCTACTAGGCTAGTTGTTCGATGGTTCCTCATTGCCATTTGAATGGTTCTCGGTCCCAACTTTGTTTTGTTTCTCCTTGTATCCCCAACCATTGCCTTATTGTTTTGGATTTGGTTTGGGCGACTCGTTACTCTTCTCGAACTTGGATATAGTTTCAGCCTCGTCTAATACCTTGGAGAGTTCTTGAAATCCTCTCTTTTCCAACACCAAACCAGCCTAATGTTGGAGTCTATCCATGAAGATGGAGAAACTCTTAGCTTCCCCCAACTCTAAAATTTGGAGTTTGACCTTGGTGAATTGCCTCACGTATTCTTGGATTGATCCACCATACTTCATTTGATGTAACTTTGTTATCAATTCATGTTGGGCATTTTTGGGGTAGAATTTCTCCTTGACCTTAACCTGGAGCTCTCCTCATATCCCGACGGGAACATCCTTGCTCTTCTCTTTAGAGCATATGCGTCGCCACCATAAAAGAGCAATGTTAGTTAAATAAACAGAAGCAGTATTTACCTTTGTGGATTCATCCATGATTCCCATGTTGTGAAAATATTGCTCCAAGCTCTAGATGAAGTTCTTCACATCTTGAGCAACTTTTATCCCTTTGAACTCCTTTCAATTTTGGGATGTCGGCAAGCACCTTTGGTGTGCTAGTCATCATGCAACTCGTCATTGCGGCCTTGCAAATGAACAGCTTTGTCTTGAGCTCCTCCACCATCTTCTTGATCATGATCACCCTATCTTTGAGCGAACCGTCTTGCTGATCGACATGCTCCATAGTCTCATTAAGAGCTCCTTGAGTTTGTCACCCTTCGTGGCCAGCTCCTCTAAGCGGACATCAACCACGTCCAGCCTCTCCCTTGAGTCATTCATGACATCCTCAAGTCGGGCAACCTTGTTCTTAAGTGTTGTGAGTCGATCCTTAGAACTAGCTCTCTTTGACTTGTATGTTTGTCGTGTCATACGATGTCCCTCATACTCAGTGTCAGATTTGGTGTTGCCTGTCATCTCTTACTCAGTTGTGTGTGGAACCTGGCTCTGATACCACTTGTCACAGGGCTAGACTCTGCTAGTGAGACCATGCAACCCTAGTTGCAGAACTCTAGATGAGCGGCTAGGTCAGCTTGAAAAACCAAGTAAAGAACTTGGTGAATAGCAGAAGCAAAGGCAAAGAAAAAGAAAGTAGTGAGTGAATGATTTTCTCTATTACTCAAGAAAAAATGGGTGAATGACAAGGTTGGGGTAAACCTTTATTTATAGGCGAACACCCTTGGATACAAATGTTACAAGTAAATACATTGATGATCAAGATTAAGTCTACTCTAACTATCTAAGAAAAGGAAATCATATCCTAATCACATTCCTTAATAGTTAAGATTACAAGGGAATTACATTTATAGTTTTCCTGTGAGGTGGGAGAAGGATCTCCATTAATCGTGCCATGTCTGGTGCAATCTGGTTGGCTTGGCTTTCTTCTATAGTTAGCTTAGTCAAACAAACCAGCATTCTTCAAGGTGTGGGCTAGCTTATGCGGATTGGACTTGGACAAGCCCAATAGTTTGGACAAAACCTCTTGGGCTGCAAGTAGTGTGCTAAATTGGGGCCCCTGGTATGCATGGATGGTTATGGCACGGGCTCCTTGGTGTTGAGCAGCACATGGTATGCTTGTTTGGGCCCCCTAGTGTTTGCTCGTCTCGGTCATGGGCTGGTGATCTATGACAATATACAATAAAAGCGACCGTACAGGGCCTTAGAAGAAGGAGGTCCCAAAATAAGTTAAGTTATATTCTTGTAAAGGAAAATAAAAGATTAGTTAGCACATGCGACAAACAAAATGTTATTATACTTAATATATTTTAAGCAATTTTTATTAAAAACTAGCCTACCACACACAAATCAACAAATATTTATTTATTTTAACTTGAGGACCTCATTTTAATATAATTCACAAGACTCCCTAATCTCTATATTGCATTTGATTTTATCGCAAGTCTGCAACATCCATGTGTTACCATTTACCTTGCATCACTTTCTCTTTCTTAGTCATCGTCTTAGTTCATAAAGATATTAACTTCAAAAGAGGCTATCAACTAAAGAAAATTGAAGCTATTGTATCTCGCAACTGAAGAAATATAAAGATTTAATAGATTGTAACATGTCAAATCTCACAATAGGAATCACCTCAGGTGGTCAACAGTTGTTGATATAGGAGAGTCATGCATGACTACTCTAAGACTAAAAAATTCGATTATTAACATCTTTCATTTTTATCTTCTTTTCCGTCATTTCATTTCCAATTTGTTAAGGGTTGTAAAGAGAGCATGTGATACATAAAAAAAATAAAAATAAAAGTATGGTTCAACAAGTCAAATCTCATAAGGGCTTTACGAGCCATTGAAGCCCACACATGCTCAGCTTAATCATGTTGGAAAGACATGCATAACAAATATCCCTATGTATACCCCCAACAACATATACCTTATTATTTTCAGGTATATGTGGTTATCATTTTGTTTATTTTTTCGCATTCAAGTGGTATTAGAGTCATGGTTTGAAAAAAAAGTGTTAATTTCAATTTTTCGTTAGATTTATTTAATGATCTTAATATAAGTGACTTGATTTATTAATAATAAGAGTTTCATAATGTAATTTAATTAAATAAAAAGTTTACGATCTAAATAAAAATTGAAATTAAGTTTAATGGTCTAGAATATAAATTACCCAGTTTTGGATGAACACACATTTTTTTAACGTCCATAAATGGAGGAGAAAACTGCAGCGGAAAACTTTAAGGACAACTTTGAAAAAAAACATTTCAGGGTCAAAACTGAAAGAAAATATATACTTTAAGGGATAAGTTGTGTATTAGGCTATAGTTAAGAGAAAATTTTTGATGCATTCTTTAGACTACACAATTCTTTCCATATTTAAGATTTAATGATTTAAATTTTATTTTTTTAAAATTAAATATACAGATTTGTGTATTTTTTATATAATATGTGTGTAAAGAAATACTCCATGACTAACCTCTAAATTGATTTAACAAGTGGTTCTAATGGAAAAATAAATAATGTTCATTTTAAGAGATTCGGATTTAATTACTTTGTCTACAAAGTGTATATACATTATCAAAAGTTTAAGAATATGTATACACATAGTCAAATAAACTATTAAAAAAATGATCTCTATTTTCTTTTCCGGGCCAGTAGCCATAAGTTATAAGGTTATGTACATGTGTAAGTGGGCCTCAAATTATCAAAATTACATAGAGCCCCAAAATTAAATAAGTCAACGAATACATCTTTATTAATTAGTCCGATATTAGCGCACTCTTGTCTTCCCCACTAATATATAAGGCGGGGAAAGGCTACGCAAGGAATAATGAATGTATAATTATTAGCAAGTAGTGATAAAAAGGATCGTTGCAGAATTTCTCTTTTCAGGTCTCCCACCTGAAGAAAGGACAATCCAACTTTCTCTCTCTAACCATGAGTCTCTTCAGTCTCGGCAGGTGACTTCTATTTTCCACTTTCTTTCTTTTTTTGAATTTTTTTCGTGAAATAATCTGATAATTTTCCTTCATTTTCATTGCTTATTTGCAAATTTCTTTGATATTTCATGTCGGATCTGTTGTAATTCTGCAGCCTTTTCTGATTCTAGATCAGCTATCAGTTTTTTTTTTTTGCTTTCTTTAGAGCTTTAATTGGAATGAAGAAAACATTTCTTCTTTGATTGCTGTTTTGAACATGTACCTGCAATCCAATTTTTTACTTTGAGCAATTGGCTGTGGTTAACGTTCTTTTCTTTATTAATTTCTCATGTCCACTACTATCCTTTAATTATTGTTCTTGCTGTGAAAGTTTTGCTTATATGTTAAAAGAATCCCAGAGCCTATGCATGTTAAGGAAACTGAATCTTGATGCGTGTTAAACTTGTCTTCTTGTTCGTATTTTACTCACTTAATGGTTATTTCTGGTTGCTTATAATCAGTCGGTTCCATCTTAGGCAAGATTGAGCTTTGCATCTTGAAGCTGAACTTTATCGAGTAAGTAGCAAATTAGGTCCATTGACAATTTGCTGCCAATTTTCGAAGGCTCGCGGTGGCGTAATGATCAGAAAATTGAATTAACTGGAACAAAAGTAAAGGAAATGTCCAAATCTAGTCTTTCATAATTTACTGCTAGACGAGCTCTGGCTTTCTATCTTGCTCACTATCATGCAATATCTGTCCATGCATCTCTGGTCAGTAATGGTCACTGCTTCAAGCCATAAAGAGTAACACAGAATTAATCTACAGAAGTTGTGTATATTTGTTTGTTTTTATAATAAAGAATCCATTTGATATTTTGCTTAGATTGAATTTCACTGCACTGTATTACCTGGTATCTTTATCCTAAATCCTAATATGCTTGCTGTCAACATATGAAACACCTTCAATTTTCACAAGCTTTGAGTGTATGATCATCTGAATATATGGAAATACTTGTGAATCTTTACAGTTTTTCCTAATATTAATTTTCTCTGGAAACAGAAATCAGCGTACATTCCGCCCAAAAAAGAGTGCACCTTCAGGAAGTAAGGTTAGTTGCTTTTTATATATATAAATATGATTAATTCCATACCCTGCTTGTTTGTAGTTGATATGATTCATCTCTTAAAGTGTGCTTGAATCTTATTCTTGGGTGTGAACTTGCAACTTAAGCACCGGAAGTATACTAGAAGGTGTCCAGAAGTATAAACAAAATATAAGAGAATACAGCTTAACACCTAAGATTATATAAAAAGTTCCTGAATGGATGGTGAAAATTTATCTTCATTTGAAAAGCAAATTTTCTTCACCATACCTATCCAGAGAAGAAAAAAAAGCTCACTTACCATTATTTATATTTAATATATATCATTGATTTTGATGTCACTTATACAATATTTTTACGTAACGGTGTTTACTTTAAGTTTCAGTGGCAAAGTTGAAATACTACATATTTTAATGTTCTACTGGTATGTATGACGGTCCTATAGCCCCACCCATGGGACCCACTCATGAACGTTAGGGGGCATTGTATACACATTATACATGTGATAATTCTTTTACTAATTAGGTATCTTGTCTAAACATGGTTAATACTTAATACTGCTGTGTTAATGAGCTTGAAAATAATTGAATAGCCTTGTTGAGGTTTCTCTCCAGTTCTTCAGAGCTGATGTCCTTATAGTGTCTTCATATAAAATGTTTTATGGACGTCATTCTGATGTTTAGTGAATTTGCAGTTCTCATCCTAGTATTGTAATCTTGACATAATGCAGGGCGCACAGCTTAAAAAGCACATTGATGCTACCCTTGGCAGTGGAAACTTAAGGGAAGCAGTTAGACTACCTCCTGGGGAGGATTTAAATGAATGGCTCGCAGTCAACAGTATATTTTGCTTCTCTCTTTCCCTCTTACTCTTATTTCCCGGGAACCACATATGCACACAGCTGAATATATCTTCCTGTATATTTGACAAACTGTAGATATAATTTATCCTTGAATTTTCTGCTCTAGTATGGCCTTGCGGTTGCTGCCGTTGCATCAGCCATTTTTTTTGTATTCCATTCATTACTTTATTTTTTTATAGAATGTTTTAGTAGATTTTCTTTCCTATTTATAGGTTACTACCAAATTTTCTTTCCTATTTATAGGTTACTACCAAATTTTCTTTGAACCTCATTGCTAAAGCATAATTATTGGATTTTTTTCAGCTGTGGATTTCTTCAATCAAGTGAATCTGCTCTATGGTACCCTCACGGAGTTTTGTACTCCTGAGAACTGTCCTACAATGACTGCGGGCCCTAAGTAAGAGATATGAATCATAATCCTTCTGTCCTTTTTTCAATAAATTAGACTCACAATCCTAAATATTAATATTTTCCTCATGACCTCTGTCATGTTTGGATCTGTTTATTGTATCAAAGGCTTTTCTCTCTAATGATGGATATGTTCAAAGGATAAATTTAAATCACAACTTTCACTTAAATTTAGTCGCTTTATCTCTTTGAACTATATGTTGCTGTACTAATTTAATTGTCTAAAATTACATGCATCTGCTAAATTTTATTGTATTCTGAAGTCAGAATATATTATCTTGTCTGGTAAGTAGGATGAGAGTACTACATATATCATGTTTTCATTGGTTTTGATAGTCCTAGACTGCGATGAGATTGTTGTTTTGCCTTAGCGTTGTGTAATAATTTGATTTTTGCCTTAAATTTTCAAATGCCTGTAGAAAGACATCAAATATGTTGTACATAATGTGTTCTTTAGATTCAAAGGCCAATGATATACAACTTATGCAGAATGAACTATGAAACTTTGATCTTCTTTCTCCCCAAACTGCTGTATTTTTTTCATGTTTGGTTCTCGTACCTATTTCTTTCCGTCAATCAGTTACATAATTCCACACTATCTATTGTGCACCTTAATTTCGTATAATTGTTTTAAAAAATTCTCAGTGTATATCTTTGGTTTTCTGGAGCTGATAATTTGCCGTCTTACAAAACTTACAGGTACGAGTATAGATGGGCAGATGGTGTGCAAATCAAGAAGCCTATAGAGGTTTCTGCTCCGAAATACGTTGAATATCTAATGGACTGGATTGAAGCACAGCTTGATGATGAATCCATATTTCCTCAAAAGCTTGGTAATATGTTCACCAGTCTTAATCATTTTTTAATTCATTGTGATGATGTCTGCTGACATATTGTCACTAGAAAAACATAGATGTTTGTCTATGCATGATGACAACACTGAAGGATACTTTCTTTTTCTAATATTTATACTTGCTCAAAAAGGAAGCAAAATTATTTTGCCTTGTATCTATGAAAAATACCTTTCTATATTTAACTGCATACATCAAATTTGCTATAGGTGCACCATTTCCTCCCAACTTCAAGGAGGTGGTGAAGACAATATTCAAAAGACTCTTCCGTGTATACGCCCACATTTATCACTCTCACTTTCAGAAAATTGTGAGCCTTAAGGAGGAAGCTCATCTGAATACATGCTTCAAGCACTTCATATTGTTTACTTGTGTAAGTCTTCTTCTGCCCCCTGCCACTATTTACCTATTTTATACAAATCCGAAAGCTCTACGGCTCTACCACGTAAGTGTAGGCTTACCATCAATTTTTCCAAGAAGTCCCGGTTTCTTGTCATATGTGCATTATGCATATCTCATTGTTTTCATAGACAAACCTGGGTGTTACCATGTGCAGGAATTTGGGCTGATTGACAAGAAAGAGTTGGCTCCGCTTCAAGATCTCATAGATTCCATCATAGTCCCCTACTAAATATGTAATGTATGTAAACAGGGGTTGGAGAGTGGAGATCCTGAGAAAGATGTTTCTTTAGGGGATCCAAAAGTAATAAAGTTTGTTTTGTTAGTAATGTGACTTGAAACTGTCTCTATTTCCTATATGTTATAAATGCAAATCCATATTTCATATTCCCTGGATTTAAAATAGTCCAAGAGTGACCCTGTTGTTTTTTCATTTCTTTTTCTTTGTGGAAAGCCTAAATCAACCAACTTTTTTTCTTATTCTCGAAAGTAGACCTTTATGTCATGCCTAAGAGGCCAAATCAGACATGTCCTGCAATTAGAAGCAACACGGGCTACTTTCCTAGCCATTTGTTCTAGAGGGTGATATTGCTTAACTAAGTGGAGTTATAACTGTTGACTGATAGTATACATCATTTGGGGAACAGGCAAACTTCGAATGTATTCGAAGAGCAACCTGAGCAACAAAAGGCCATTTGCAGGGTTTCAACTATATATGGTAGCCGTGGATTGCACCCATCCGTTGTAACTTAAGGAGAAGTTCCGTGAGAAGAAGCAAGTAGGCATTGCAATGCAGCAGAATTCTCAAATGTCTTCCAGATGACTGCCAAAGTTCTGTCCTGTTTAATCCCAAGACATAAAACCTCCAAACTATATCAGATCGTCGATTCCTTGTGAACTGTATTGCAATTAACCAATCTGTATTCCGTAGGAACATTAGATTATGATGTCCTGGAATGGTGTACCCATCATTCTGGTTGTTGAGTACTCGTGGACATAATTGTTTGGGAAAATGCTTCAACTGTTTTAAATGCCGGCCTATTGATTTCCACCACCGCAGATGTGGGATTAGGTGATCTTCCCTGGAAGACCTTTCATTCATTGTTTTCTATGTACTCCACAAAACATAAGTCCCAAATGTGTATAAGCATCGCCCACCACCCAGCTACTAATACAATCACCAGTGGAGTCATAAACTAGTGGTTTAACTTTCTCCTTGTTTCTTTGTTTCTTTCTCTTTTTTCTCTGGTTTTAACTTTCTCCTTTCTTTGATCTAACACAAGGGTTGTGTCCTTGCTCCTTGTTGTTTTGTTTCTTGGCTGGAGACAGGTTATCAGGGTTAAGGTCTAGAAGCAGGCTCACTTTCTGCGTTTGGTTCTCCTAGCTTCATTCTGTTTTGGAGGCTCGATGCTCCAAGAAGATCTCCTCCCTCTTGAAACCCTAGAGCTCGAAGAAGATGGTATAATCAATGCTGCCATTAAAGGCACATTCATTAGTGGGAAAAGTCCACTCGGGTCGGCACTTGCAACATTTGAAGGTGTTCACCATCCTAAAGAAGGTATGGAAGTGCGAAGATGGATTGCAATGTCATGATTTAGGTAAAAATATCTTTCTATTTGTCTTTCACTCACCGCTCGAAAAGAAAAGGTTGCTGCTTTAAGTACCATGTGTTGTTACGATTACCGCAAAATCAAACTGTTAGCACCGACAGGATAATATAAATCAAATAAAGAGGCAGATTAATAAACCGTGCCGTGGTATAAACTACTGCCTTAAAAACAATTTCGTCTCGATGTGTAATCGCTGCAGCGGATGGTTGTCCCCTGAGGTTAACACTGTAGCTTCGATAATCATACACCCAAAAATCAGAGTGGACAATGGTGGAATTGCCCTTCTCACAGAAAAAAATAAAAGAGAGAACTGAAAACTTAGAGTTCAAGATACTAGAATTCTGAAAAAAACTTTCTTTATTTATAGGTTGTATACCAGAGGCTAAATACGGTAAATAGAATCTGTCTTAAACACTAATATTCGTATTGATCGTCTGGTTAAACTACTGGAATTACGCCACATGTTAATTAGGTAAAAATTAGAAATTAATCCGCAGATCAATTCTAATTTTATTCTAATTAATAAATAATTCACAGTTAATTAAAACACCTAAAAATTAGGTTCAGAAAACAGGTCTAAAGAAATTATTTCGAATTTTCCCAAAAAGAGATAGGACGCGCGCGAACGTGTCTAAGACACGTGTGACCACGACCACGAATCGAGTCGACCAGCTGCGGCGGCACGCACGTTTGAAAGGGTTGTTTAACCACATTCAACAGATGGTAGAGAAGACTCTTTATATACCCTTCCCAAGGGATGTGCCTTCCCAAGGTGGGATACATATAAACAACATTCCCCCACAAATTCGGAATAAGTTCTTTAAATGACAAATTTTATTAAAACCGAGAGAAGAGCAATTGCGAGATTAGATGCTTAACCACTAGTGAACCTATCTTGAACTAGTACATAGTGATGATGAGTAATTATTCTCTTAGATAAGTGAACGAATCTTGAACTTTCTAAGATTAGGGTGAACTCATAACACACAACTAACCTCTCTACCTACCAAAGTCCTCGATGTGTCTACAAAGAGTATATACATGATGTGTATATATGTGTAACCCTCTTTCCTTAGGATTTTAGTAAGTGTACTAGAAAAATGGCCCAACATTTTTCATAGAAGGTGGCTAATCCTTCTCACTTACTATAACCCCCTTGACCCAACCTAGACGCCAGACCGAACCAAGCGAGCTATATTGGGTTTTACGAAAGCAAAACTCGAATTGAATAACTAAACTAAGGACCATTTTTTCTTTTTATCTTCTCTAGATGCAATATTATATCCTGGAGTGTGCATGCTGGCAGCAGAAGAAAGCTCAAATAAATCCGGCGTCAATACGACATCTGATTGAGCGAATTGCAATTTAGGGGCCAAATTGTAAAATTGACAAATTACGAGAGTTTACTTAAAAATCTAGTTACCAAACCTCAGTTAATCAGATTACATGCCTGCTTGTCAAAATTTCAGCTCAAAACGATAATCCTAACTCATACAATTGCATACATAAATACCAGGGACCAAACAAGAAGAATATAAAACTTAGGCTTTATGTAACTAACAAAACAGACACTCGTATTGGTACACGAGCAAGTGTATCGGTACACTTGTACCATTTCAAAATTATAGATTCTAGTAGCTCAAAACCGTACCGATACACTCCTTCGAGTATCGGTATGCGGGCCATTATAGCCTATACTCGTACCGAAACACCAACCCTTGTACCGAAACGCAGGCTTAGATTAAGCCTACGTGTACCGGTACACCATCACACGTACCGAAAACGCCTGAGCCTAAAGTGTCCACTTTTGCTGGTTTTCATCCACTCATAAAATCAAACTTGTCCAAATATGCTTCAAACACATACCAATCCATACTAGGATTCAAACTAGACCAAAACATCAGAGTTACATGAATAAAACATAACAACATGCTTCAACCAAGAATCTAAAGGCATGCTTCTTAGAAACAATCCATCCAAAGCATGAAACATAAATCCAAAACATCAACCAAACTTATAAGGCCAATTGCAACTCCAAAACAACACAACAAACCCTCTCAAACATGGAGTTTAGCCAAAAACCCTCCCAAATATCAACAATGACCTCATTGTCTTTATTACTACTAGTATAGTTCAAAAATCATACTCTTGAGTTATTCAAGTCCTTGGATTTCCCCTCGCTTGCTCGCTGCCTCCAACCTTTAATTCTCTGCATAGATGGAAAAAGAGAGCGTAAGCACACTAGGCTTAGTAAGGAGTGCTAAAAACACAACACCACCAATGCATTTAAAACCAATTTCCATCTCACAATGAGTTCATTGTTTAAAACAACTTTCAAAATATTATCATGCATTTTAAACCATGCATTTGACATTTTCAAAACATGCAATATTAAATCATATGCAATATGTATCATGGATCAACAACAAAATCCCATTTGCTAACCCCCAATTTAAGCTTTCCCATGCATAACAACTCATATGCAAGGCTTAAAGAGTAAACATGTATAAATCAACAATATACAACATAATTCACCAGCATGATACATTATCAGTTATATTGGATTTCAAGTGATCATAAACCAAGTTCCACTTTACAAAATATTACATCGAATACACGAATTCAACAAGTGTCCTCTCAACACTTCATACAAACTTAACCGGAATAACGGTACAATCACAACTAGGTACAATCACAACCCTAATCATCGATTAGGTATATAATCCACTAACAGGAGTTTTCAGTACCATATAACCCTTCAACTGTTAGGGTACCAGGGTGGAGTATTCGGTACACATAAACCCCTCAACACCCGATGCAGCTTTTTATAGTGCACTATCAATCCTATGGCCGACCAACTATATCCGATAACATTTTAAACCACACCACTTGCCAATATAATTCATTTTTAACCATGTACCTCATTGTTTTTATATGCAACATCAAAACTATTTTCAATGCATTAAACCATGCATTCACAAGTATTCCACATACTTACATGGACATTTTCTCAATGCATCCATCATCAATATATGATCAAAAGCAGTATAAAACATACTTTAAATCATGCATAAACAGTAGGTACCATGTAATTCAAAATAAGTGCATAAAATTATTTCGCCAAAGCACGACCGAGGGAGAAATCTCATCATTCTTACTTCTGAGTTTAAACCAGCGTTTCAAGCTTAATTTAAACTCCCAAAATAACCTTTAAACCATTTCAAAGCTGAAATCCACGTTCTCACTCACCGACAATGCAAAGCTTTGTTTGCCGATGCGAATCACTTCTCCAAAGCTTCTGAAGCGACGCTACAAGCTTGAGGATCAACCTTCCCTGCTTTTACCACACAGAAATAGGGGATTCAATGTATCAAAATGCATTCAAAGACTTAGCAACATTAATCCCCAACATCGCTACCTAAAAACCCCTTTGCAACAATCGGAAACAACATCAAAAACCTTCCCCACTTAACCTAGCCAAAACCTAAATGTTTAATCTATCAATTGACTTCAATTAACATAAAAAAATAATCTATTATCATCCTTATACTTCCAGCATTCATTAAACAACCAAAACACCACACTAGCAACCTAGGAAATTAGACATTCACATAGTTTCAGGATTCCAATGTTAAAACCAACCTATTAACATTATTAAACATCAAAATCATGATTATAATCAATCAAGAACTCAGCAAAACAGATTCAAAACAAAAATCACTTAATCTCATTAATTAAACCTTGATTTAGCCAATTTCCATAATTAAATCATTAAAACTCATTAGAAAAAATTAAACAAGGATCAAATACTTGAGAATTTCAATAGAGAACCATTCACTAGATGAGAAGAACAAACCTTACCTCTTATGAGTGAATTTCCTCTCAATTGGATGTTTTACCTCAAGGGCATTACCTCAAATCTCTAATGCAAAAGAAAGTAATCACATTCCTTTAATTAATCACATTCCTTTAATTAATCCCCTTTAAATTTCCTTAATTAAAACTCATTAAAAATAATCCAAATTAAGAGGAAAATCAGATTAAAAGCATTAGGTAAAATAGCTCCTTAAAGATTCAAAGTTTTGATCATTTTTCAAAACAATCACTAAAATAGTTCTCAATCTTTACATTTTGGTCACTAGCCCAAAATGTCCAATTTCCAAATTCCATTTTTCAAAATTGACTTTACCAAAAATATCCATATATTAAATAATGATTTTTAGATATTTTCCTCGCACTAAAATTATTTATTCCGATTTAAATCTTGAATCTGACTCGAATCTTTAATCCTGTCCACCAGACCTTCTAATCAACCTAGAAACTCCTAGGCGCAAAATTGGGGTGTTACAACTCTCCCCCACTTAGGAAATTTCGTCCTCAAAATTTTACCTAAAGGAAAAAAATGCAGAAACTATTTCATCATGTCCACCTTACTCTCCCTCATGGCCTCCTCAACTGTACAGTGTCGCCGAAACACCTTCACAAGCTTGATTGTCTTGCCACGAAGAACCTTACTACTTGAATCAAGGTTCTCAGTAGGTTACTCATCATAAGACAAATCCGGTTGCAACTGAATGTCCTCTACCAACATAACATACAATAGATCTGACCAATACTTCCGCAACATCAACACATGAAACACACCATGAATCTTCTCCAACTCAAGAGGCAACCTTGAATGATAAGCCACAGGACCTATACGCTCCACAACCTTATATGGTCGAATAAACCTCGGACTAAGCTTACCCTTACATCCGAACTACATCACATTCTTCCAAGGTGACACCTTAAAAAACACACGATCACCAACTACATATTCAATCTCCCTATGCTTCAAATCCGCGTAGGATTTCTGGCGATCCGAAGCTGCTTTCAAGTGATCACAAACAAGCTTCACTTTCTCATTCGTGTCTTTCAAAACATCCGGTATAGAAAAATGCTTTTCTCCAGCCTTGGCCAAACATAAAGGCGTACGACACTTCCTACCATACAAGGCCTCACACGCTGCCATTTGTTTACTAGCCTGATAACTATTGTTATAAGCAAACTCCACCAAAGGCAATTGTTTCTCGCATGTTCCTTGGAACTCAATGATGCAACACCTCAACATATCCTGCAAGACTTGGATCACACGTTTAGACTGACCATCCATCTGTGGATGATACGAAGTACTAAAATTCAACTGTGTACCCAAAGCCCGATGCAAACGCTCCCAAAACCTTGTGGTAAACCACAGATCCCTATCAGAAACTATGGACTTAGGTACTCTGTGAAAATGCACAATATTGGCAATATACAATTCTGCCAACTTATCCAAGGTATATTTGATATGCACAGGCACAAAATGTGCACAATTTGTAAACCGATCAATAATCACCCAAATGGAATCCTTCTTAGTGTGCGTCAACGGCAACCTAGGTACAAAATCCATGGTGATTCTCTCCTACTTTCATTCTAGTATCCTCAACTGTTGCAATAACCCGGAGGGGAACTGATGCTTAGCCTTGACACGTTGACACACCATGCATCTAGCAACAAAATCAGTCACATCTTTCTTTAAACCAACCCAATAATACTCTTCCTTGAACCCTTGATACTTCTTAGTACTACCGGGATGCATAGTAAAAGGACTAGCATGCGCCTCGGTCAAGATGGTATGCCTCAACTCATCATCATTAGGCACCACTATCTGATCCTTAAAACAGAACACCCCATCATCATCAAAGTGAAAAAAAATCCTTCGAATTTCTATCCATGATATTCTTAACATGCGGTACCAACGCATCATCATAAGGTTGCTTTTTCTTAATCAATTGTAACAAAGATTGCTTTACTTGCAACTCAGCCAACAAGCCTTCATCCCATGTCACACTTAATAGTGCAAACATCACCCTCAACTCCACAGTAACTTTCCTACTCAAAGCTTCAGCTACAATATTAGCCTTTCCTGGATGATACTCAATCGACAAATCATAATCCTTAAACAACTCCAACCATCTTTATTGCGTAAGATTCAAATCCTTTTGAGTCATCAAATACTTTAAACTCTTATAATCTATGTATACACCACGCTTCTCACCATAGAGATAGTGCCTCTAAATTTTCAATGCAAACACAACCACGACAAGCTCAAGATCATGCGTAGGATAATTCCGCTCGTGCACCTTCAATTGCATAGATGCATAAGCCATAACTTTTCCTTTTTACATCAACACACAACCCAAACCTACATATGATACACCGTTATAATCAACAAACTCCTTACCCGTCTCAGTTTGAATCAAGATCAGAGTTTGCGTCAAAGCCTCCTTCAAATTTTTAAAAGCCCGTCGTCTATCTTCTTCCCACTCAAAACGAACATTCTTTTACAACAACTTGGTCAAAAGAGAAACAATCTTTGAAAAACCATCCACAAATCAACAGTAATAACTGGCCAAACGAAGAAAACTATGAACTTCCGACACAGACTTAGGTGACTTCTAACCTATCATCGCTTCAATCTTTTGTGGGTCAACCCGAATTCCTTCGGCTGACACAACGTGCCCAAGAAAGACAACCTCCCTAATCCAAAACTCACACTTACTCAACTTGGCATACAACTGATTATCCAACAATGCCTGAAGTACAATCCACAAGTGTTTATCATGATCCTCCTTGGTACGAGAGTACACAAGGATATCATCAATAAACACGACCACAAATTGGTTCAAAAACTCATGGAACACCAAATTCATCATATCCATGAACGCAGCTGGTTCATTGGTCAAACCAAAAGGCATAACCAAGAACTCATAATGCCCGTACCTCATACAAAAGGCAGTATTTGGCACATCCACATCCTTTACCTTCAATTGATAAAACCTGGACCTTAAGTCAATCTTAGAAAACACCGAAGCACCTCTAAACTGATCGAACAAATCATCAACCTGCGGCAAAGGATACATATTCTTAATCGTAAACTTGTTCAGTTACCAATAATCAATGCACATCTGCATCGTGCCATCCTTCTTTTTCACAAAGAACATTGGCGTACCCCACGGTGAAACACTAGTCCTAATAAACCCTCGATAAAGCAACTCCTGAAGTTGCGTCTTTAGCTCCTTCAACTCTTTCGGCGCAACTCAACCTCTCTATCCGGTGGCAAACCCAGCAACTCATTCAGAAAAACACCCAAAAAACTCACTTATCGTACGAATGTCTTGAACACGTACCTTCTTTGATCTCAGATTCATAACATAAGCTAAAATGTCTGACACCCAGAATCCATCAAACGACTCGCTTCTAGAGACGAAATAACATTGGGCAAGATCTTAGCATTTTAACCCACAACAACCACTTTGTAATCAACAACAAGTTTTAAGGAAACTCTCTTGGTTTCAAAATCAACCATAGCTCTATGCTCAGATAACCAATCCATGCCCAAGATTACATAAAAACTGTGAAATGGTAACTCCATCAAATCAACCGCAAACACATAATCTTGAATAGACAAATGACATCTCCTAAGCAACCTTCTTGTAACAATTGTATCACCGAAAGAACTAGTTACTTGCATACTCACATCCAACACTTCTACATGTATACTAAGTAATTACGCATGCTCACGCAAGATATATGAATGCGTTGAACCAAAATCAAACAAAGAAAACAATGACAAAGATTGTAATGCAAATGTACCTACAATCATGTTGGTGTTATTACGTCCCTCACGATGTGCGTACACCCTTGTAGGACCACCACCCTCTTGTTGAATAGCAATGGTATGAGCTACCATCCTTGGACCCTCATCCCTTTGCTAAAACTGTCCCTCACCACGACCTCTCTATGGTGCAGCCGCAGGCGCCATGGCATGTTCACCAGCAGCCAACAACAAACAATCACGTCTTAAATGATCGTTCGATCTACAAATCTAACAAGAGTTAGCTACAATAACTGCAGGAGCCTATCCCTCACGAGCCAAACATGGACAGTCTCGATTCATGTGATCATGCGATCCACAAACCCAACAGGTATTATGTGCTGCTCTAGCCTAGGTACCTTGACCTTGTGTCCCTCACGCAGCATTACCTCTACCTCGCCTCAACTTAGGGCGATACCTCTTATCATGATGCCTTTTAAACTGACCACCACCAAAATTAGAGTCTGCAACTCTTTTGCCAGAGCGAAAACCTCCCACACAAACTGATAAACCCAGGTTCTGCTCAATGTCCTTTGCCCGTGTAACCAACACGTCGAAATCGGTGTAGTTAGAAGCCAACATATATATCTTAACATCCTGTACCAATCCATAACAGAATCGATCACAGTGATGCCTCTCATTTGGTACCGGTTCAAGAGCATACTGTGTAACACCCCTAACCTGATTTAGGAGTAAATCAAACTAAGAAGTGTTATAAAACAAACAAAGGATTGGCTTAACACTAAGTAGCCTTAATTCGAACACTAAAGGTAACATAAAGACAAGGTATAAAAAATTTATTCAAACGTTTGTTACCTCCTCAAAAGTATTGTTTTTCATGCCTATTTTGATATGATTTTGCTTGTTTTCAAGTACATTTAGTTGCATTAGTTTGTTAGAATCATGCATTTACATAAAAGAGTTAGTAGGCTGCCTATGCCAGTGTCTTGGGTTGTTTTTAGTGGCCTTTGTGCAGGTCGGCAAGTGGAATGGTAGGAGGAATGGATGCAGGGACACAGTTAGGAATGCAAAGGTGAATGCCAGATGTTGTGGGCACGAAAGGACCAGATGACTGCCAAGCATTTGTTGGCAGAGAGGTATGCCAGCGACCATGCCAAGAAGAGATGAACCCCCCCAAAATAAGAAAGTATCAAGCTCCTAAAAGATCACAATTGGATCAATTTCTGAAAAAATAGCGAATAAGTTGATGCCAAGTGATGTTGGCAAAGTTGTGCCAAGCTCGTGTGCCAGGATGGCCATGGCATGATGACGTCAGCCCTAGCCTGATAAGCTATCACACTAAGCTGATAAGATATCAAAATGATAGGATAGAGCTCTATCTCTTATCTCCTGATCATTTCAAATTCAAAGGCTTATCTCATCCTTTCCCCTACATGCCTATATAAAGAACAACCGATCGAGCATTTGAAAAGGGGGAGAAAAAGAAAAAAAGAAAAGAATCGAAAAAAGGAGACTAGAGGTGGTCGAAGCGAGGTGTTGGAGAAGCGAGTGACAGTCGGTGCAACCGACGAAGGGTGGTTCGACTTCTTGGCCGAGAGCCTGGTGTGGAGGGCTGCATCGAGAGACCCCTCTGCCTATTCCCTTGTCATAAGTTATTTTTCTTTAGTTTTTATTATGATGGTGATGTTAAAAATATTTGTTGGTTTGTTGGTTAACCCCCACACCATGAACTAATTTAATAGTTGGTGGGGGGATGTTTTGGTTTTAACGTTGGCTTTTATGCCTTAGTTCCTTTATAATAATTCTGCTTTGTTTTGCATACTTTAATTTTTCCTAAGTACTGTGCTGAAGCAAGAGCTGTCACAATTAGCTTATTGCCTTCCAATATCTTAACAAACTTGTGTTGGCAATGATCAAGTTGCTGAACACTTGGGAGAGAAGCTTCGAGAGAAGTCGTGCAAGTAGATAAACTTACTTCGAAAGTGAAATCTACCCCCACGAAGTATAGATTGGTTTTTAAATCAAATTGGTTTAAGGAAAACATACACTATAGAGATATAGGGGTTTTTACTTGGCCAGTTTAGGGCAATGGCCATCGGGAGAGGCTTTGCTATTTTTGAATCTGCTCGGCAACCAATGCCAAGAGAGTTTTGTCAATAAAGGCTGGCATGAACCACGTTTGAACTAGGCATTCCTTTGCAACAGTCATCATTCATTTGAAAACACCTTTCTAGCCAACTCTTCACTTTGGTTTTATTTTATTTTCTTTACTAAGTTTTATAATCAACTCTTTTAAACTACAATCTTTTCTTCCAAAACAAGTAACAAACTAAATAATCGAATTCTAAGTCAATCTATGTGGGATCGATACTCAGCTTACCAAGCTGTATTACTTATCGACCGTGTATACTTTCACGCAAAAGACTCTTGGCACAGTTTATCTTGCCCAAATACATACCATTTATACCTTTTTCCAGCATTCATTTTACACATCTCCCTGAGAGTCAACAACTTTGATCACAAATTTTAATCTTAACTTTAAGATGTTCTATAAAGTCTTAAGTCTTATCTTTAATAGAGACATCAAGTTAAAGGAAAGACATAACCAAAAGATTTTGGATTTCCTATTAAATAAAAACATGATACATATCTAGTAGATTATGAGTTTTAGAGTTGTAATCGATTAAATTAAAGCATTCCAAGAAGGTTTAGTCTAACATAAATCCCTATACTCACTTTTAGGCATGCTTAAGACAAAATATCAAAGAATTATAGTAGATATATTCATACAGAGTTTAGCCAACCAAAAACAAGTCCATGTAAAGGGTGCCTATTAAGGTCTAGGATTTTAACCAAGTTATAAACATTTATGTTATCTATATTTGATCTAGATTTGGATCCTATATTCTAGTTCATACCAAGGCACAATCCAACCAATATCTTTACTCAAGCATTCGCATGTCGCAAACACACATGTAATTTATATAACAACCATTCAATCATTATACCTAACATAACTTGGTCAACAAGTAGGCATTCAAACATATCTCTAACATGGCTTAGCTAACAAGAAACTATTTGATTGCCATATTAAACAAAGCTTAGCCAACAAGCAACAAAAAACATAATAGGCCATTACATATAAGGATAGTTACTGTCGCATCCCGAAAATCGGCCTAGTCGAAAGTAGGTTTCGGTGATTAGAAATTTTGATTTTGGTATGTTAAATGTTTGTAATGATTGACCTTTGCACCCCTCTTGTATAATGAAGTTACATTTTGGTCCTATTTGAGTGAATGAACTTCCTTGTACGAAATTCAAGCCAAAAATGCAAATTCTGAGCTAGGTGTATCGATACAGTCAAGCCAATATCCATACAGTCCAACTGCCAATAACTAACTTACTTGTTTTAGCATGAACGTATCGATACATCCACGAGTGTATCGATACGGGTCCCATGTTTTGAATCTCTTCGAAGCCAATTGAGAGTGAATTAAGCAAGGTGCTTACTCACCTCTTTGCTTGTCATTTCCCGACGTGATTGTCCTAGAAAAGAAAGTGAGTAGCCATCGAATTACTTCATATTATTAGGAAATGTGATGTGAAAGACCTTGGATTAAGCAAACCCTTTAGGGTAGAAAATTCTCTTATTGGTTCTTGGAAAGGTAAGCAATGACAAAAGTAGAAATTTCTTAAATGGGTTTAAAATGAATAAGTGAAAAGAAAAGCTTTCATCCTCCTACTTTGAATTCCAGTAAATCAAACCTTCATTTTTGTTTCCAAAAGAAGCACACACCTTCATTTCCATCTTAAACCTCATGCTAAGCTAGCACCTTGATGCAATCTCCAACCTTTGTTCAAGTTCGATATACCGTTCAGATCCCTCCCATGTAATTGAGCCAGAGTCTGTAGAGATTCAGTCTAATCTGATATACGAGGAGGAACCTGTGCATATCCACGCATGAGAAGTCAAAAGGCTTTGTAACAAGTTTGCGCCCTTAGTGAAAGTACTTTGGAGAAGCCACTCAGTTGAAGAAGCAACGTGGGAACCTGAATAGACAATGCGAAAGCAATATCCTCATCTCTTTTTCTGAAGAAAAAATTCAAGGATGAATTTTCTTTAGGGGAGAGTAGTCACATTAAAAATGTCGGCCTAGTCGGAAGTAGGTTCCGATGATCAGAAATTTTGAGTCTGATATGTTAAACGTTTGTAATGATTTACCTTTGTACCCCTCTTGTATAATGAAGTTACATTTTGGTCCTATTTTAGTGAATGAACTTCCTTGTACGAAATTCAAGCCAAAAATGCAAATTCTGAGCTAAGTGTATCGATACTGTCAAGCCAGTACTAATATGGTCCAACTACCAATAACTAACTTACCTATTTTAGCACGAGCGTATTGATACGGCCACGAATGTATCGATACGGGTCCCCTATTCTGAATCAGTTCGAAGCCAATTGAGAGTGAATTAAGCAAGGTTCTTACCCACCTCTTTGCTTGTCATTTCCCCACGTGATTGTCCTAGAAAAGAAAGTGAGTAGCTATCAAATTACTTTATATTATTAGGAAATGTGATGTAAAAGACCTTGGGTTAAACAAACCCTCTAGGATGGGAAATTCTCTTATTGGTTGTTGGAAAGGTAGGTAATGATGGAAGTAGAAATTCCTTAAATGGGTTTAAAATGAATAAGTTAAAAGACAAGCTTTCATCCTCCTACTTTGAACTCCCGGTAAATCAAACCTTCAATTTTGTTTCCAAAAGAAGGTCACACCTCTATTTCCATCTTCAACCTCAAGCTAAGCTAGCACCTCGATACAATCTCCAACCTTCGTTCAAGTTCGATATACTGTTTGGAGGCCCACGCTTTGGTAAGTAAAACCCCTATACTAATTTGATGATTCTAATCTCCGTTGAGGTTTAATTTCAAGAATAGGTTTTCTATGTTCGAAAGGGAAGCCCATGATTTAGAAAGCTAATCTCGACATTCTGGTGTTGCCTGCAATTTTTAGTAAGCTTGAAATATGTTTTCAAATCCCTAGATCAAATTCTAATGCAACTCCTAATTTTGTGCTAGCTCGAATAGTGAAGAAGGACCCCTTGTCATCTCCAAAGGAAGCTAGGCACAACAGAATTGTAATTCGAGAACCTCGTAGTCAAGGTGAGTGTAATCGTGTCAAGGGATCGGCACGGAGCCATCCCATTGTATTTGATTTGTGATTTTCATGTTAATATGTATCTTGCTAAAGGCTCTAGTAGAGCAATGTTCGTGTGGATGCTAAAGGTGAGCATGGTAAGCCTTTGATATGGTTGAGGTTCCATAAGCAAATATGTGGTAATCGAGACACGTTATATGTGAAATTGTTATAAAAAAAACATGATATGATTTGCAAAATTTGATACAAATATGTTATGATTATGATATAATATGATTCCGATATGATATGATCGTGCTATGGTATGTTGTGGAGTTAAGGCTCAATTCTGATTCTGATATGCTATGGCCTACGAGCATAAAGGTAAGTTATATGATGAAATATGTGTAACATTGGACATTTGTGAGTTTTGGATACAATTGGCATGTCATAGGGTTATTTGAGCTCATATAAGTAAGGAATTGGACTACGGTCCGGGGCTACGGCCTATATGTGGGGGAGATAAGGATGGATTGTGTAAGGTATACTATCCAGAGCTATGGCTCAAGGCCATGCACTATTTTCTGATATATGTGTGGTGTAAAGGGGAATCCGTGTATCCACTTGTTACATTGTCCAAGGGAATTTAAATGTGTATATGCTTCATTATGATTATGTGAACTTATGATAAATGGCCTAAGCATGAGACCTTGTGATTAGAAGAATACGATTATGATAATTTAGTATGCCAATATGCCATTCATGTTCATAGCATGCCATTTATGTGTTGTTATTGTTTATGTTTCTATGACTACCTCACTAGGTTATGTAAGCCTAACATATGCGTGTCTCATGCAATTCAAGATCTTGAGATTTCCATGCTCTAATGGTGTAATCTCCCGGTTGCAAGTCACTTCTGCAAGCTATATGTATATTTACTTTTGTTTCCGAACTCCTAGTAAGGTGGCATAAAGTTTAGATGTGTTGTAGTAACCTATTTTGATGTGGTAGTGTAAGCCTAATAGTAATTAGGTGTGGTATGTTTGGAAATGGCTAAATAGACTAAAATGAGCTTAAGAGCCCTATATGGTAAAATCGTAGTAAACGAATTCAAAATGCCTTGAAATTTGACACATGATTAGAGATATTGTTTTTAAAGTTGTTGGTAAAATTTGGTAAAATCTGAATATCGTTTCGATGGGTAAATCGAATACAAACCAGCAAAAAATTGTCATTACAGGTCAGGGGTATTGATACAGGTTATGGCGTATCGATACGGCCCTTGCATAAATGGTCCGGTCAACATTGGTCAAACAGGGTGTATCGATACTGTTTGGGCATATCGCTACGTATTTTGGTTATTGTAATTTGGAGTGGAAAATGGTATTGATACGACCTTATAACGTATCGATACGGGGTCAACGTAGTCAACTGGTATCGATACAAGCTTAGTTGTATCCGTACGAGCTTGACGTCCCTTGAGTCTAGAAATATAAGATTTGGCTTAACATATCGATACGACCGCTAGGGTATCAATACAGTGTTAGTTAATTTTGTTAAAAAGAATAAAGAGAAGTTTTGGATAATTTACAAAATGGTCACTAAAGTCATATAGTTTAATTGATTAGGTAAATGATATCCGATAGTAGCAAAACTTCACATATTAATAATTGGTAGGTTTAATTACAAGTTGGTAATAAAGAATTCGGATTAGGATCGCTAAATTGAAAAGTTTATGATTTAGTCCTTTTAGTTTAAAAAAGGTTTAATTTGACCCAAATTTCTGATAAGATTAGTAACAAATAAGTTCTCTAAGCCTTAAGAATGATTAATAAGACCTTCCGAATAAATCTCGAATCCCGAGTTTGTCTCTAAAATTTCAAATATGATTTTCGATAACACTTTTTGACCCAGTTCTCTACTAGACCGATAAGGGGGTGTTACAATTTATGGTATCAGAGCCTAGTTTTAGTCGATTCTAGGACTAAACTAAAGCCTGCTACAAGTTTGTATGTACTTATGCCACCTATGAGTTATTTGTATATGTTATCTCCAACATGCAGCTTACACGATTCAATCTTTCTATATGATTAGATTTGAAAATGTTGGTGCCTACTGATAGATGCACTGTTAATGAACCAAACCCCGATTCCTCCTCGACTCAGGGGGATAATCTGAGGGCCAAAGCCAGGCCTGAACAAGTTTGGCAGAATGACCCACCTTATCCTCCTTCGATGCTTGTAGATCAGCAGGAGTACCTTATGTCAATGGCCGACATGATCAAGCAAGTGGTTGTGTCACTCTGACAAGAACCACTCCCTTATCCTGCTGAAACACCTCTGCTTGTATCGAGAGCTCCTATTGATAAGCTCAAGCAATATTCGGTTTATACTTTCACCGGCCAAGACTTGGATAATCCAAAAATTGCATAATACTAACTAGAGAATACTCTGAAAGTGCTGAATAAACAGATGAAGTACCTTAAGGAGCACAAGCTAGAATGTGCCTTGGCCTTGATCGCCGAGGAGGCCCAGAGCTGGTGGGACACTGTGACGCTCACCGTGCCTGAACACCGAGTTACGTGGGATTTTTTCCTTTAGGAGTTCCGCAAGAAGTACATCAGTGACTATTATATCGCTGAAAGACATAAGAGATTCCTCCATCTAAGACAAGGGGAATACCCGTGGAATAGTACATCTACAACTTCTACAAATATACAAGATATGGTACCAAGATCATCCACACAGAGAAGGAGAAGTGTCAGATGTTCATAGACGACCTATGTGATGAATTACATCCTCTCTTCGTTGCTTTTGAGATAGAGGACTTTCAGACTCTGGTGAACCGAGCCATCTCTACTGAAGCCTCCCAGAAGGCTTATGAAAGAAGAAAGGGGAACCAAGCCTGGTCCAAGAAGAGATTTTTTCCTTGTATGAAATTCAAGCCAAAAATGCAAATTCTGAGCTAAGTGTATCGATACTGTCAAGCCAGTATTGATATGGTCCAACTGCCAATAACTAACTTACCTATTTTAGCATGAGCGTATTGATACGGCCACGAGTGTATCGATACGGGTCCCCTGTTCTGAATCCGTTCGAAGCCAATTGAGAGTCAATTAAGCAAGGTGCTTACTCACCTCTTTGCTTGTCATTTCCCCACGTGATTGTCCCAAAAAAGAAATGAGTAGCCATCGAATTACTTTATATTATTAGGAAATGTGATGCGAAAGACCTTGGGTTAAGCAAACCCTTTAGGATGGGAAATTCTCTTATTGGTTCTTGGAAAGGTAAGTAATGATGGAAGTAGAAATTCCTTAAATGGGTTTAAAATGAATAAGTGAAAAAAGAAGCTTTCATCCTCCTACTTTGAACTCCCGATAAATCGAACCTTCATTTTTGTTTCCAAAAGAAGCTCACACCTCCATTTCCATCTTCAACCTCAAGCTAAGCTAGCACCTCGATGCAATCTCCAACCTTCGTTCAAGTTCGATATACCATTTGGAGGCCCACGCTTCGGTAAGTAAAACCCCTATACTGATTTGATGATTCTAATATCCGTTGTGGTTTAGTTTCAAGAATATGTTTTCTATGTTCAAAAGGGAAGCCTATGATTAAGGAAGCTAATCTCGATATTCCGGTGTTGCCTACAAGTTTTAGTAAGCTTGAAATATGTTTTCGAGTCCCTTGATCAAATTTTAGTGTAACTCCTAATTTTGTGCTAGCTCGAATAGTGGAGAATGATCCCTTGTCATCTCCAAAGGATGCTAGGCACAACAGAATTGTAATCCGAGAACCTCGTAGTCAAGGTGAGTGTAGTCGTGTCAAGGGATCGGCACGGAGCCATCATGTTGCATTTGATTTGTGATTTTCATGTTAATATGCATCTTGCTATAGGCTCAAGTAGAGCAATGTTCGTGTGGATGCTAAAGGTAAGCATTGTAAGCCTTTGATATGGTTGAGGTTCTATAAGCAAATATGTGATAATTGAGACACGTTATATGTGAAATTGTTATAAGAAAAACATGATATGATTTGCTAAATTTGATACGAATATGTTATGATTATGATATAATATGATTCAGATATGATATGATCGTGCTATGATATGTTGTGGAGCTAAGGCTCAATTTCGATTTCGATATGCTATGGTCTATGGGCGTAAAGGTAAGTTATATGATGAAATATGTGTAACCTTGGACATTTGTGAGTTTTGGATACAATTGGCATGCCATAGGGTTATTTGAGCTCGTATAAGTAAGGGATTGGACTAAGGTCTGGGGCTATAGCCTATATGTGGGGGAGATAAGGATGGATTTTTAAGGGATACTATCTGGAGCTATAGCTCAAGGCCTATTTTCCGTTATGTGTGGCTACGGCCTTGTAACCCCCTAGACTGGCCTAAACAGAATAACCAAGTCTAACAGGGAACATCCCACTTTAAATTTATTTAGAAAACATATCAAGGTCTTAAACATCTAACTTGAAAATATAAAAGGATAAATCGATGTAAGATGATAAAGTTATTCATATAAACCTATCGAATGATAGTTACAAAATAAGTAATATCATGTAGTGTAGGAAAGTAGCCATAATATCATACATCCCAAAATATAGGCACATGTCACCCTGAGAAACAAAGTGGTGGATAGAAACATTACAAACTAGATGAAGTACTGAATGTGTCGATCCTCCAATGTCAGAAATAGGGCAGCCTATCCAAAATATCTGAAAGGAGAAAAATGTGGGGAGTTAGCTAGAGAGCTCAGTGTGTTCCAATAAGTGCAAATTAAATCATTCATACAATTTAGATATATCTATACAAATCATATCAATAAAACATGCTATAAGGGCAACCAACAGTTCATGTAAAACCAATCTACCCTCTAATCGAACTCCATTATACATTTCCCCAAAAATGCATTTGTACAGGCATTAACTCGGCCAAATAGGCTTAGGTACCGACCTAAGGATTACCTTAGGTCCCAGTCGAAATTATCCTAGCCGAAGCATAGGAACCAAATATAGGTAGAATTACCCTAGCCGAAGCATAGGAACCAAGAACAGGCAGAATTACCAGCCGGATTAGGGCTGAACCAACAGTAACTTCATATATCATCCCAAGCACCCCAGTAAAACAGTCTAGGCATTAGTTACAGTAATCAGTAATAAGTAGTAGCAACAGTGGATATGTGACACATAATCATTCTTAATAAAATAGTAACCAGAGACCATATTATTCTTTCGAGTACTTAAGCATAAATTTAACATTTAATATAATCTAATTCAAAATCAGGAAAACGAGTTATATTTTAGAATCAAAGAATACCAGTCACGTGCACCTGATCAACTCAGTCAAAACATTTTAAATATTTATATAGCACGCAAGGAACACACCTAAAAAAGGTCAGGTCGGTCAAATGGCCTATCGAGCACCAGTGTTATGCTCTGTAGCCGTGCTAGAGCCTAAGACATAGTGAATCTTAAATTAATATGAGAATGATCCTTTTCTATGATAATTCACAAAGTATCGATACATACGAGTCACAACAGGATCGTGCTGTTGCTCATATTGGGAAGAGCTAGACTGGGCAGATGCGCGATCGGGAGAATCTCTAGTACCTTTTAACAAATAAAATAATGCACAGTCCTTTAATCTACAACTTCTTTTAAATAAAATTAACTTAGTACATATGCATGTTCAGGTTTAACATCCAGTTTGGAGACTTTTGGGTTAGAATTTAACGAAACGAGCTTCAAAATCAGACTCAATACGTCAAAAAACATAAAATAGGGCTTCTCAAAAAGTTGACTTTTTGGTCAAAGTTAACGCTGACTTCAGCAGTCAAAGTCAATGCTGACGTCAATGGTCATAGTCAGCACTGACGTAACAAGTTAAGTTAACACTGACATCATGCTGACGTCACTGGTTAACCGAGTTGACTCGGGTGAGTTAACTCACTGAGTCTGTTAAATGGGTTGGGTTTAGATCGGGTTTGACCAAGCTAGCTTGGTTTAGAAGGCTAAACTGGTTCAAGGTCAATTTAGATCTGGTTCAACATGGCCACTGTCCAAGGCGGCCGAAAATTACCTTGGATGGCACGTGTACTCCATGCGCGGCCAGAAACGATTGAAAAGTGCACCGGAACGCCCAGAACAGCCACAACAATCCATTTTAAACTTTAAAAATCAATATCAAGTTAGAAAACTTACCCGGAGTTACCAAATCAGAGCAAGAAAGCTTAGGAATGAAGAAGCTCTGGTGAGGCTTCAAACAGCGACCGTCAGACACTCAACGACCAGGATTTTACTCGCCTCGGCCGGGGAAAGCTTGAATAACAGAGGAAGAGTTTTTGTTGAAGCTTTCAACCAAGTTTTTTTGAAGAACTGCGGCTGACCTGCGCGAGTGGACGGCAAGGTTGAGGTCGAGGTTGAAACAACGATCGATTTGTACCGGCGGTGGCACACACGACACGACCGTGGGGTAAAAGGAGCGGTGGCCGGAGAAGGTTTAGGGGAGGTGAGGGGTCGGTGGGTAAGAGCTTTGGGTGGTTAGATCCAAATAAATGTCATAAATAGGGCAGGTAAGATATTTTTATTATTTTAAACTTTTCAGGACCCACTTAATAATAAGTGGTTGCAACCAATAACTAAGAGCTATCATAGCTCAATAGGTTATGTCACGAGCTCGAAACCCCTTGGCTGCCATTTTTTATTTATTTTTTTCCACATTATCTTTTATTTTCGTTCATAAAATTATGGGTGTTACAACTCTCCCCCCTAAAAAGAAATTTTGGCCTCGAAATTTACCTGAGTTGAACAGATGTGGAAATTGCTCTTCTATTGACTTGAGAGTCTCCCAAGTAGCTTCTTCTGGACCACGATTACTCCACCGTACTTTAACTAAAGGAATACGTCAGCTCCTTAGAACTCTCTCATCTAGATCTAAGATCTGAACAGGCTCCGCATCCAGAACCTGAATAACATGACTTGGATCTGGATGGTATTGCCTCAACATGGACACATGAAATACATCATGAATATGGCTAAGCTGAGGAGGCAACTAAAGCTGATAAGCAACAGGTCCAACTCTCTCCCGAATATGGTATGGCCCGATAAATCTTGGACTTAACTTGCCCTTGTGCCCAAATCTCGAAACTTTCTTCCACGGAGACACCTTCAGGAAAACCTGTTCACCAACCTCAAACTCAATGTCTTTCCTCCTCCGATCAGCATAAAACTTCTGTCTATCAAAAGCCTCTTTCAGATGGTCACGGATCAATCTAACAGTCTCATCTGTCTCTCAAACCAACTCTAGGCCTAAAGTCTTCCTATCATACAACTCAGTCCAACAGATAGGAGTACGACATTTACGGCCATACAAAGCCTCATATGGTGCCATATTATAGTGAGGTTTTTTGAAGAAATCCTTTAGAAAAATTATAAGTTCGGCGCTACGGGTTATCCCAAAAACCCTTTCTTTGTAATCTTGGTTTAAAGGGATTTCTTTTGAAAATTCTTTTCTTTGGAAAACTAATTGAAAACTAGGAGTCGCCACCAGCCATTTGGATAAGGTAGGCCGGACACCACAAAACCAGAGATTCATTTTGAAAGGGCTCGGGAGTTGGTTACGTGGGGGGAAGGATTAGCACCCCCATCACGCCCGAAAATTGATACCAAAATATTTGTTGCTTTTAATCGAAGGAAATTGTCAGAATTTGAAAGGAATTTAATTTGGTGACCTTAATTAAAAATTAACCTTAGTTGAACGGGCTTTATCAAATTGGTGGGTTCAAATTAATTAGATGTTTAATTAATAAGATTGACGATACATCGTACCATAGATTAAACCGACATAGAATAAGCCCAACTGCCGTGTTAATTTATGGTTTGAATCTAGCACGTCACATTTATGCATGATGCAAGCATTTTAAAATATGATGTAATGACTTCGTCAAGTTTTAATTTTGCCTTGAGTCGGTAAGGATTAATTCAAATATTTGTTCAACATCCTTTAAGCTCAAATTGTTATGACACAAATATCGGAACTAATGGTTACCTCCCCTCTTATAATTCAAATTAATTAGCATGCGATCGAAATGGTTAAAGTCACATGAATGAAAAATAGGGGATGGCAAACAAAGGCATAAAAGAAAAGAACACAAGGTAACCTAAAAGGCCCAAGTTATTGAAGTTCAATTAATGACCTAACTATTAATTAAGTGATTCTAGCATTTAATCCCAAATTAATTAGCCCTAAACGACTAAAATCCTAACACATTATGATAATTAATATGAAATTTAACGTCGATCTAAGTCTGAAATTAATTTCATCTTAAGAACCATTTAGAAACGTTCAATTAATTAAATGAATTTAACATTTACTCTAATGAGCCAAGAGCAAATTAAAATTCATTGAATTAATTTGAACCCTAATCTAACTAAGGCTCTAAAGAACCCAAATCTATAATTAACTTAATTAATTTAAGAATCGCACCCCTATAAGACGAGTACGTGATCTAAATTAATTGAGTTAATCCATTTAACATAACCTAAGCCCAAACAAGAATCTAGGCCCAAAAACCGAAAGCCCAAGACTAAGCCTAAAAATAAAAGCCTAAGGCTACTACAATTAGGCCCCAAAAACAAAAGCCTAAAACCTTTTTTAAAACAAGGCCTAAATTATAAGCCTAAACCCACAAGCCATAAATGTAGTATACAATAAAATACACATCATAAACTTTTTATGGAAAGCATATAGTACAAACTTTAAAATAAAATACACGCGGATGGTCACGTGTGGATCGCACGCGCGCAACAGATGCAATCCTGACCATTGATGGAGATTCTGATCCAATGGTGGAGATGCTGTGGCACGACATTATGGGGGCTGCCATCTAGGGTTTAATCTTTAGGGGTGCTCTGGACCGTTAGATCAAGATTTCATCTAATGGTTATCATCTGGCTGCACAAGGATTAACGGGTTAGGGCTAGGGTTTCTTAAGTTTAGGGCTTTTACCGGGCCAACAATTGTAAATGGACATTTACTATTCAATATTATGGACATTATTATGCATTTTCTTGGGCTTAATGTAAATGGAATGAAATTAAAATTTGGGGCTTTATTTAGATTTGTAATTATATGGCTTGATATATATACATATAAACAGTTTGGGTTTTCATTTATTTCCTTAATTCATAGTATCCTTCGATATATTTGACTTAAATATGAAAATGATAACACCAATGAAGACCACTTATCGAAAATAACAACAACATCGATCACAATATTTGGGGCTTTCGTTTAGCAAATAACTAAACATAATGGAAATTTAGATATTAAAAGATGACACTTGGATGTGTTAGCAAGTAGTAATAGTAGCATCTTGGTTGTTTTTTTATTCTTAATGAAAATCGTATATGATTAATATTAGATGGTTCAAGGCAAACAAAACCAATGACAAAAAAATTAGGTAGTAATAATATATTTATAACAAAGCCCATTATTAAAGACAAAAATAAAAAGATTATCTCGTACAAAATTAGTGTCTACAGCTTCCCCTCTTTGCTTATACTTGTGGAACAAGAATAAAGCAAAGACCATAGGCACTAATTTTGTCCTACTTCCCTATCTGGCGATTCTGAGCTGCAAGCTCTTCCTATACATAATTGTTCGCTCTTTCTTTCCCTACAGTGCGGAGCTATAAGTATCTACCTCTTTTTCCCCAAAATCTTTGAGCTACGGGTATCTGCCCCTTTTGCTCTAAAAACTCCAAACTATGATTATCTTCCCCCTCCGCTCAGTAGTTCTAATATGGCGAGTTTGGATCCTTCACCTGAAATCTTTGAGCTCTGAGTATCTGTCTCATTTGCTCTAGAAACCCTGAGCTATGAGTATCTGCCTCCTCCTCTTGTTTGTTCTAGGATGACGAGTTTGAAATCCCTCACCTGAAATCTTTGAGCTCCGAGTATTTGCCTCCTTTGCTCTAAAAACTCTGAACTATGAGTATCTGCCTCCTCCGCTCGGTAGTTTGAGGATGATGAGTTTGAAATCCCTCACCTAAAATCTTTGAGCTTTGTCGTTTAAATATCTGCAAAAGGGATGCAATATTGTGTAGGTTAGCATGATCCTATCTTAGGGGTGTCTAATCTACATATGATGCATGACTGATAGGATTTAATCGCTTTTCTCGAAAGCCTTCATTTCCTCGCTCAATCCTTCCTTGATTTTTTCTTTACTTCTTTCATCATATTCTTCTTGCTCTTTACAACGAATGGTGCTCTCATGCTTAGGTACTACCATTTATGGCCTTCTCTTATTCCAATCTTCTGAAATTTCCTCGTTCTGAAACGTCTTTTCATTTTTCTCTTTAGATCCATTTTTCTCAAAGTGCCCTTTCAAGTTTTCACTTTGGTTTTCATTGTCTTCCCCTTTTTTCTCTTTCTCTTTCTTTTTCTTTTTCTTTTTTTCTTTTTTCTTTTTTCCTTTTTTTTCTTCTCTTCTCTTTTTCTTTTTCTCTTTTTCGGTACCCTTTCGTTTTTTTGCTTAGTGACATCTTCATACTCAAAATCTCTTTATTTCCCTGTGACAACCTTGAAACATGATGTGGTCGGGACTTACTTTTCCTTCCTTGTCCTAATGAATGGAGTATCCTTTGGTTCGGCCTTAATATACTTCTTTGCACCGTTTGTATTTAAAAGGTTAGAACATAGTAATACTAAGAAACGTTCTGCTTTTCTTAAACCTACATCAATCCTACTTACGAGATGCTTGTGAAAAAACATGAAAAGGTGTGAAATAGTACTCTATTAATACTTTAGAGTTTTAGAAATATTTGAAAGTCATGGAAGACATAGAAGAAAAGGAAAACAAAGCATGACGTTGCATCCAATCATTGACTGTATGAATGATGTGAGATCCCATCGACCAAAATAGATCTCTTGCTAGAAATTCTCTACTAAAACTCCTTGATTCACGAGAGGGTTCCTTTTCTTGGATGCCAAATCTGTGGCGATCATCTGAGCTGCCCCTTTAGGGTTTTCAACTCAAATCCTCCTTTGGTTACAAGACGTCATTTTATGGTTTTCATCTTGAACCCCATTTATTTTCTTTCTATCTTTTTTAATACCTAAATTGCCCTTTTCGGGTTTTCACTTTAGGTATTTTATTTTACAAAGCACCCTTATGGGTTTTCGCTCCACTTTTTTCTTTTTTTCTTTTTTATGCATAGTACTCCTTGACCAAATATGAATTCACCGAATTGTTCAACACCTTTCCATCCATTTTTGTTAGGATCAATGCTCCTCCAGAAAAGGTCCTTTTAACAATGTAAGGTCCTTCCTAGTTAGACATCCATTTCCTGCAGGAATCCTTCTGAGTCAGCAGGATTCTTTTGAGCACTAGATCCCCATCTCGAAATTCTCTCAGGCAAACTTTCTTGTCGTAAGCTTGCATCATCCTTTTTTGGTACATCTGGCCATGACAGAGGGCTTTCAACCTCTTCTCCTCAATGAGATTCAATTAGTCAAACCGAGCCTGCACCCATTCAGCTTCTTCTATCTTTACCTCACCTAGGATTCGCAAGGATGGAATCTCTACCTCGATAGGTAGCACTGCCTCCGTGCCATAGACCAATGAGTATGGGTTTGCTCCCGTGGAAGTTCGAACAAATATGCGGTAAGTGAATAAAGAAAATGGAAACTTTTCATGCCAATCTTTGAAGGTGTCCGTAGTCTTCGCTATTATCTTATTTATATTTTTGTTTGCCACTTCTACCGCTCCGTTCATCTCGGGGCGATAGGTGGTGGAGTTATGGTGTGTTATTTTGAATTGCTCACACACCTCGTCCATCATTTTATTGTTTAAGTTGGAAGCATTATCGGTAATAATCCTTTCCAGCAAGCCATAATGATAGATGTTCTATTTCTTCAAAAACTTGCAATTTTTTGCTCTTGTAATACTAGCATAGGATGTGCTTCTATCCACTTAGTAAAGTAATCGATGACAACCAGAATGAAGCGATGTCTATTAGATGCCTTGGGATGAATCTGACCAATGACATCCATTCCCCATACAGCGAACGACCATGGTGAGTTCATGGTGTGCAGGGGTAAAGGTGGAGAATGGATATTGTCGGCATATATCTGACACTTGTGACATTTTTTTGCATAGATAATACAATCTCCTTCCATGGTTGACCAAAAATATCCACACCTCATGATTTTTCGAGCCATAGAGAAACCAATGGCATGGGTCCCACATAGCCCATCATGTGCCTCGGCCAATCTATTTTTTGCTTATTGGGTATTGGCATACCTTAACAGGATTTGGTCCTTCCCCTTTTTATATAAAATCTCCCTGTCTAAAACATATCCTGTCGCCATTCTTCTGAGGGTTCTCTTGTCATTTTTATTGGCGAGGCATGTGATGCCTTGGTGACTGCTCCCAAAATTGTCGAGGCATGCACGTCAAGGGCTGCTGCGGCATCGAGAGTTGCTGAGGCGTCGAGGGTTAACGAGGCATGCGCGTCCATGGTTGCCGAGGCAACTAAAAGTTGTTCATCCGGGAATACATCACATATCTCTAGATCCGCGTCCCCCTCCCTATTGCCTTCTTGTGTAGCATCAACATTTTGATCAGCTTCTTTTCCTGGTCGATTGACTAGCCAATTTGCCTTTTCTTGTTGTTCCTCATTAACTGGTTCTTCAACTCCTCAAGTTCCTCTTGATCGGCAATGTAGTTATCGAGGCATCTAAATTCCTCATCGAAGTTAAACTCTCTCGTGGCATGAAGAAGTTGGCATTCTTCTGGATCATTGGCATGCATTAGTGTTTGGAACACATTTAGTTTAACTTGCTGGTCATTCACCCTCATTGTGAGTTCTACTTTTCAACATCGATCAAGGTTCTCCTTGTTGCTAGGAATGGTCTCCCGAGAATGATAGGTGCATGCTCATCTGCTTCACAATCCAAAGCAATAAAGTCAGCAGGAAAAATAAATTTATCAACTTTTACCAGTATGTCCTCAATTTTTCCCTCTAGATGCACATAGGATCTGTCGGCTAGCTGTAGCATAACTGTTGTAGGTCTTGCCTTCCCGATTCCTAGTTTCTGGAAAACCGATTTAGGCATCAAGTTTATGCTAGCCCCAAGGTCGCATAATGCTTTCCCGACATAGTGGTTTCCAATAGAATAGGGTATTGTGAAACTTCCGGGATCCTTCAACTTAGGTGGCATACGATTGTGCAACATTTCCATGCATCCCTCTGTCGCGACAACTGTTTCAAACTCTCCTAGCCTTGTTCTCTTGGACACAATGTCTTTAAGAAACTTGGCATAGTTTGGCATTTGTTCAAATGCTTCCACCAATTGCAAGTTGATGTGGACTTGCTTTAGGATATCAATAAACTTCTTGAATTGATATTCTTGCTTTTGTCGCTTCAACCTTTGTGGGAATGGTGGTGGAAGTCGGATATCTTCGACCCTTTCATTGGTTTGGAACCTGATTGATGGTATTGTGGGGACAACTGGAGTTGTCGAGGCATTATCAATTAGGGTTGCCGAGGCATGCTTATCACAAGTTGCTGAAGCGTCCTTATCGTCGGTTGCCAAGGCATGCTTATTGCCGGTTGCCGCGGCAATTCCTGGTTTAGCATCTGAGGCTTTGCCGCTAGGTTCGTCTTGATCTTTTCGTCGAGTTTTGTTTGATGAGCGGGCTTGAGCCTCTCTAAGTTGTTGGCCACATCTAGTGGTGATTGCCTTACATTGCTCAGGGCCAGTTCCTCTTGCGACTTTAGTATCGCTAGGTAAACCTCCTTGCGGTCTAGTATTCAGATTTTGAGCAAACTCTCCGACTTGATTTTCCAATGATTTGATTGCCGTCTCTTGGTTTTGCAATCTCATCTCGGTCCTGTTAATAAAAGCATCAATTCTTTTTATGAAGTTACTATTCTCAGCCATATAAGATTCAGTTTTCATCATAAAAGCATTTAGAGAATTTTCCAAAGAACTAGATGTTGTCGGTTGTTGCTGCGGTAACTGTTGCTATGGCATATTTTGCTGGAATCCCGATGCTTGTGCATTTTGATTGTTCTGGTTTAGAGCATTGTTGGGATTACTCCATGAAAAATTCGGGTGCTTCTTCCAAGCTGGATTGTATGTATTGGACATCACATTGTTGTTCCGATTGTAATTCCCCACATAGAAGCTGGATTCCGGATTCTGCATACATTCAGAAGAATCATGATTATCACCACATAACTTACAAAAAGAATCCATTACCTTGACCTCATGTGTGTTGTTTGATTTTTGCATGTTCTGGACCATCATGGTTAAAGTGGCCAATTGTGCTGAAATTGAATCTGATGATCCTAGTTCATGTATTGTGGCTTGGCATCTAACTCCTCCTCTTCTAGTAGAGGGGAATTGATAATCATTCTTGTCTAGCCTGTTTAGAATTTGCATTGCTTCCTCCAGTGACTTATCTAGGAGTATGCCGTTTGCCGAGGCATCTAGCATCATCCTTGTTGGTGTATTCACGGCGTTGTAAAATATTGTTACTTGAGTCCACACCGGGAACCCGTGTAGGGGGCATTTGTGTAGAAGTTCTCTATATCGCTCCCAAGCCTCGTACATGGATTCATCATCTGCCCGCCGAAAAGAAGTAATGTCGTTACGAAGCTTATCAGTCAAATTTGTAGGATTAAACCAAGCAAGGAAATCACGACAAAGATCGGTCCAAGATGCTATTGATCCGGCAGGAATACTATTCAACCATGCTTTCGCCGTATCCCTAGTGAATAGGGGAATAATCTTAATCGTAAGACATCGGGGGTGACTCTGTGTATTTTGAACGAGTTGCAAATCTCGAGATAGATTTAAGATGTTGCCGTGCATCTTCAGTTGCTGAGCCGCCAAATTAACCAATTCTATTGATCATATTAAACATTACCGATTTCAACTCAAAGTGGTTGGCTTCAATTTCAGGTGCGACAACTCCTGGATTAAGTCCATAGAGATCTTCTTCAAGATAGTCTCGAATAGTTTTGTTTCGTGCACGAATCACTCCTCCTCCTGCTGGAACATCTTGATTCATATTGCCGTCTTGATTAGCCATTGCTACTCTTATCCTTCGTCTAAGTCTTTGTAAGGTTCGTTCGATTTCTGGATCAAAGGGATATTCTGATGTAATCGGTCTCGCCCTGGTCATATACCAATGCAAAACCAAAGTTTGTTAGCCCTTTGAATCTTAAACAAGAAAAGTAAAAAGAAAGTGCAAGAAAATAAAAACAAAGTCGCTATTGCCAATCCCCGGCAACGACGCCAAAAACTTATTGCGTGTAATAAGTGCTATGCAATTGTGAAGTATACACGTTGCAAATTATAGTATAAAAGATATCATCTCCACAGGGATTGGTGCCACTTCAAGAATCTAGTCTCTTGCACTGTAAAAAGTAAAAACACAAATAAAGGATTATAGGAGTTTAACTAATAACTAAACTAGAGGGCAATAAAGTAAAAGAATAAATGAGAACAAATGAGAGAGATAGGCCAGGTTATCGTGAGTTGAGGTGTGATAGCCGATTGGATCGTCTTGGTAAAAGAGTGCACGGGCAACTTAGTTGTCGTGGCAACTTGCACAACGGGTTTGCCTTGGCAACTAATCGATGGTTGCCTGGGCGACTAGTTGGGCAACTACTTGGGCGTCTGGGCAGCAACCTTCAAGTTTTGGGAGAGCGTTCTTCAATGGTTTCTTCTTATCCCTAAGTCGAAACTCTAGCTACATGTACATGCCTTGATAATACATCCCTGCGTGAATCAAGGGTGAACAACAACCAATCTTGCGCTCCTCTTAGCCGTTGAAATCCTTAACTTATTCCTAAGCCGGAATAATCTTTACCATCAATAGATTGGATAAAGATCATATTCATTCGTTTCTTGAATCTAACTCTCCCGATATTAGATAAGTAGATGAAGTTACGAGATCGTCTCCCAATTCACTCGCAAAGAAGAATAAGAACCAAGAATGAATAAAACTTTAATAGAAAAGTGCAAACTCTTATTACCTAAACAAAATCCAATAGTTTCTCACAACCACAAGACACAATAACCATAGCCAAATAGATTTAGTTCATGGCTAGGTTCCAAAGAAACACAAGATAAATAATACCTAGCATGAACCTAATTGAGCAAGAAAGAAAAATATGAAGAATGAAGCTTTTTGAAATCTCCTTGCCCTAGATGCTTGTCGAAAATTCTCTCATCTTGCTCTCTTCAAGCTGACGATATGGCCTCTAATTTATAGGGCTAGGTCAAAGCCCTTCTTTGAGGAGGAAGTTAAGTTGGAATTAAATTATCTTTAAAGAATATAATTCTTTATTATAATTATATTCCTTCTAGAACTTCTCCTATCTTCTTGGAATTTAATTCTTCTTTAATCTCTTCATGGAAATCAAATTCCTTTGGCATTTAGCTTTGCTCCACGTCAACTTGGGCTTGTCTAGTCATCAATTTCGACTACCATATCACCTTGTTCTTTGTCGACAATTGCCCTGGCAACTAGCTCAAGCCTTGCTTTGGCAAGTGATCCTGTACATACACACAAAACACACCAAAGCAGCATCCCCACAAAAACTACCAAGTTATGTAATCAAGCTCAACGATGGAAGGAAATATGGATTAATGCATGAATGGCTAATTATGCAACTAATGTGAACAATAATATGAGTAAAAAGGGTAAGAAAAATAGTACTTTTGAACACTTATCACACCCCCAAACTCGAACTATTGCTTGTCCTCATGCAATGCAAACTAATAATTACCTGCCAAGACTTCAATTTTCACAAATTTAGCTTTGAACTTGATTTCAATTCTCAGAACCGGGGCAAAAAGTATGATTGGCTTTTCATTTTTCAGAAAACTTAGGAGTTACTCGGAATCAAACTATAATGCTTATGAGTGTGTGCGGAGTTGTGTGCAAGTTGATTTTTCGGATTCTATGCAAACAAGAGGTTTTCAAATTACTTCATTGGGTTCTTTTTAACATGTTTTAACTAGAGCCAGTTTTGGGCACCTCTAGTGTTTTGTTTTTAGTTTTATTCGACTAGAGCCGGTTTCGGGCACCTCTAGCGATCAATTTGTTTTAGCACATACTAGAGCCAGTTTCGGGCACCTCTAGTGATCATTTTTTTTAGCACATGCTAGAGCCAATTTCGGGCACCTCAAGCATTCATCCAATTTTTATTCTAATCCCCCAATTTGTTAATTATCAACCTAAGTTCACTAGAATTCCTTAAATCAATCAAACCACAACAGTGTTTCATCAAATTTAGCATCATAGTAAAATTCTAAGTTTTTCCTTGGTTATCCTAGAATAAAAATCTATCAATTAAGTGCATTGGCAAAGTCATCATCGGATATTCATCAAATCTAAGCAATTCTTGTTCCAACTAAAGGCATGGCAAGCAATTTATGTATCATAAATGTAATACTTAAGATGAATGTAACTAAACATGGTAACTACTAATAACAATCCCCCCCAAACTCGAGTGAGGCATTGTCCTCAATGCATGCATTAAAGGAAAATAAAAATAACGAAAAATAAAATGCATATGAGGACTTACTCCGAGAGTTCATCATCGTGGATAATTAGTGTCCTTTTGGTCAGTGTCTTGATTCTTTTGCTTGAACGCGATGGTTGTTTCCTTGTTGCCGGTGGTGGAATCGATCCTCGTACGGGGTTGTCCTCATCGTCCTCTTCATCAGTGTAATTCGCTTTTCGCTTGGAGGATTCAATTGATGCGGTCTTTGTTAGTGCAATGGAGGACTCGTCCGAATCTGAAAAATCAGACAATGATTCTGTAGGAGTTGATTCGGGCATAAGTGCTTTACCTTTGTCTTTTGTAGTGGTTGCTGGGATGTCTTTAACTTTGGTTGCCGTGGCATCTTTAGGGTTGGTTGCCGTGGTATCAGCTTGTGTAGGCACGATGTAGGTTGTCGAGACATCATCTGTTGCGGTTTCCGTGGTGACTACTTCATTGGGTGTCGGGGCAAGGATCTCGGCAGGAAAGATTAGGAATAGCACGCGACTGTCCGGGTACTTTTCTAGGATGACTTCGGTGATGGCATTGTTGTGCTCCTTCATGTACCGCATGAACATTAGTTGCCGATCTTCAATTTGCCTTAGGTGGCTTGCCAATGGTTGCAAGAGTGCTTCAAAGTGTCCTGGGGTTGATGGTCGAGTTGCCCGGGCGTTAGGTGCTTGGGCATTAGGGATTGCCGGGGCGACAAGAGTTGCCGCGGTAATTGGAGGCCTTGAAGATTTTTCGGTTAGCTTTCAGATTTGTGCTTGATTCCAACCGGGCTTTGGTAGGGCCTTTTCATCGGTTGAATCACTTGGGACATGCATCCCCTTGCAAAGATTAGAAATTAAGCAAGGGAAGAAAAGAGAACCCTTATCTTTTGAGCTACATACAAAAATCTCATCACAAATAATTTTTCCAATGTTAATGATGCGATTATGCAATATAGAATGTACGAGAAAAAGACGTGGTATATCAACGGTAGTATTGTGTGTGATGGGCATTAAAGAAGTTTTAACAAACTTATTCCATAGTTTTGCCTCGGGTTTAAGCCGAAGGCGATTTACCGTGCCCTTGTATTTATTGTCATTCCAATGAGTTCCCAGTTGAGTGAGTTCTTGAAGCACCTTGTCGAGTTGCTTGGGCATGATTTGATCAAGGAAAGCTTGATGCTCGTCCTTCTCAATGTGAAGCCCATAAAAGGTGTTGACGTTTTCGGGGCTTATGAGTATGGCCTTGTCACGAACAAAAACATAAGGATTATCCGGGTTAGGTGAATGAGCATAGAATTCTCTTACCCATGAGATGTTACCCAGTTCCGATTGATGGCAAAAGATTTGCCACTTTTGATGTGCAATCCTCTCAAAGATGAATGGTTCAAGGCCAAAATCTTGATGAGAGTTGGAGTATTCAAAGCCTTGTTCTTCATAAATCTTCCAGCTTTCAAACTTGGAGTGAAATCTTTCTTGAACCACCGGTGTAGCAAACTTCTTGTATCTTGGTTCTTTGGAGGAACTTGGATGAACCAAGAATTTAATTTTGGATGCCATGAATGATCTTGGTTGTGAGTTTTGTAAAAACAAATAAAATAGACTAAAGAGTTGCAAGATAAAAAGTAGGAATAGGTTAACGGTGATGGGTTTTATAGAAAAGATAGGTGGTAAATATGGTGGGTGGGATTAGGGGAAGACGAAAAAAGGGTTTTGGTTTAGGGGAAGGGTGACGGCAAGGGGTGTTTAATTAGGGTAAGTTGGAGGCTTTATATAAGCCTTAGATTCAGCCCATTAATTTCCTTGTTGAAGATGTTTTCCTTCTTGGATTAAAATTCCTCTTTATCTTGAACTCTTTTCCTACAATTCAAAGACAAATCAAATAAGGATTAAAATTAAAGATAAACTAATAAGAGAAAATAAATAAAGATGTGTAAAGGGATTCTTAAACTTAAAGAAAGATAGAAGAAAATAAATCTATTCTAAAAAAAAGCAAATAATCGAAAGTAATAAAAAAATAAAAAATAAAAATAAAAAATAGAAATTAAATCGTTCGACAAAATTAAAAATAAAAAAAATAAAATAAAATAAAAAATAAAACATCGAAAGGAGAGCATGCTCATGCATCTCCTAAGGTGACCACTTCTTTGTTACGTTCCACATGGGCACCATTATAGTGTTTCAATCTTTGTCCATTAACTTTGAATTCATGTTTGTCAGTGATGGACTTGATTATCACGGCACCATGGGAGAATAGTTTGACAACTTCGAATGGTCCCAACCATCTTGATTTCAGCTTTCCCGGGAAAAGTTTTAGCCGAGAATTGAACATGATAACTAGTTTCCCTGGCGTGAATTGTCGTGGCAATAGTTTCTTGTCATGCCATTACTTTGTTTTCTCCTTGTAGATTCGTGCATTGTTATAGACGAGTGCACTGAATTCTTCTATCTCGTTGAGGTCCAACAAACGTTTTTTTCCGGCACTTTCCCAATCCATATTCACGATCTTGATTTCCCAGTATGCCTAGTGTTCGATTTCCACCGGTAGATGGCATGTATTGCCATAGAAAAGTCAGAAGGGGGACATACCTAAGGGTGTTTTGAATGTAGTGCGATATGCCCAAAGTGCGTCATCTAGTCTTAATGACCAATCCTTCCTAGAGGGATTTACAACTTTCTCGAGTATACCCTTCAATTCCCGGTTGGAAATTTTTGCTTGCCCGTTGGTTTGTGGGTGATATGCCGTGGCGATCTTGTGTGATATACCAAAGCGTTGCAACATCTTGGCAATAAGTCTGTTGTCAAAATGCTTGCCTTCGTCACTGATAATTGCTCTTGGCATCCCAAACCGTGTAAATATGTTTTTCTACAAGAATCGTTGCACGGTCTTGGAATCGTTGTTGGGAACTGCAGCTGCCTCAACCCATTTAGACACGTAGTCGACGACAAGTAGAATGTAGAGGTTGTCGAATGAAGATGGGAAAGGTCCCACAAAATCGACCCCCCATACATCGAACAATTCTACTTCGATGATGTTCTAGAGTAGCATCTCATGTCGTCTAGAGATATTGCCCGTCCTCTGGGAACAATCACATTGCTTGTAAAAGTCTTGGGCATCTTTGTACAATGTTGGCCAATACAAACTGGATTGCAAAACTTTGGCCGCGATACGAGTTCTTCCAAAATGTCCTCCATAGGGTGAAGAATGGCATTGCCAGAGTACATTATGTTGCTCTTCTTCAGGGACACAACGGCGTATAATCTGATCTGCACATTGTTTAAACAAAAGAGGCTCATCCCAAAAGTAATGCTTAGCACCATGGCGGAACCGCTTCTTCCCTAGGTCAGTAAGGCCATAAGGTAAAATACCACAAACAAGGAAATTAACTAAATCCGAGTACTAGGGTATTGCCGAGGCACGTGCTGTCTTGGCGACTGCTCCCAAAATTGCCGAGGCATGCGCGTCAAGGGCTGCTACGGCATAGAGAGTTGTCGAGGCGTCGAGGGTTGCTGAGGCATGCGCGTCCATGGTTGCTGAGGCAACTAAAAGTTGTTCATCTGGGAATGCATCGCATATCTCTATATTCGCGTCCCCCTCCCTATTGCCTTTTTGTGTAGCATCAACATTTTGATCAGCTTCTTTTCCTGGTCTATTGACTAGCCAATTTGCCTTTTCTTGTTGTTCCTCATTGACCGGTTCTTCATACTCCTCAAGTTCCTGTTGATCAGCAATGTACTTTCCGAGGCAACTAAATTCCTCGTCGAACTTAAACTCTGTCGTGGCATGAAGAAGTTGGCATTCTTCTGGATCATTTGCATGCCTTATTGTTTGGAACACATTTAGTTTAACTTGCTGGTCATTCACCCTCATTGTGAGTTTTCCCTTTTCAACATCGATCAAGGTTCTCCCTGTTGCTAGAAATGGTCTCCTGAGAATGATAGGTGCTTGCTCATCTGCTTCACAATCCAAAACAATAAAGTCAGCGGGAAAAATAAATTTATCAACTTTTACCAGTATGTCATCGATTTTTCCCTCTGGATGTACATAGGATCGGTCAGCTAGCTGTAGCATAACTGTTGTAGGTCTTGCCTTCCTGATTCCTAGTTTCTGGAAAATCGATTTAGGCATCAAATTTGTGCTAGCCCCAAGGTCGCATAATGCTTTCCCGACATAGTGGTTTCCAATAGAACAGGGTATTGTGAAACTTCCGGGATCCTTCAACTTAGGTGGCATACGATTGTGCAACATTGCCATGCATCCCTCTGTTGCGACAACTATTTCAAACTCTCCTAGCCTTGTTCTCTTGGACACAATGTCTTTAAGAAACTTGGCATAGTTTGGCATTTGTTCAATTGCTTCCACCAATGGCAAGTTGATGTGGACTTGCTTTAGGATATCAAGAAACTTCTTGAATTGATATTCTTGCTTTTGTCACTTCAACCTTTGTAGGAATGGTGGTGGAAGTCGGATATCTTCGATCCTTTCATTGGTTTAGAACCTGATTGACGGCATTGCCAGGACAACTAGAGTTGCTGAGGCATGCTTATCACAAGTTGCCAAAACGTCCTTATCGTCAGTTGCCGAGGCATGCTTATTGCCGGTTGCCGCAGCAATTCCTGGTTCAGCATCTGAAACTTTGCCGCTAGGTTCATCTTGATCTTTTTGTGGAGTTTTGTTTGATAAGCAGGCTTGAGTCTCTCTAAGTTGTTGGCCACTTCTAGTGGTGATTGCCTTACATTGCTCATGGCCAGTTTCTCTTGCGACTTCAGTATCGCTAGGTAAACCTCCTTGCGGTCTAGTATTCATATTTTGAGCAAACTGTCTGACTTGATTTTCCAATGATTTGATTGCCGCCTCATGGTTTTGCAATCTCATCTCGCTCCTGTTAATAAAAGCATCAGTTCTTTTTATGAAGTTACTACTCTCAGCCATATAAGATTCAGTTTTCATCATAAAAGCATTTAGAGAATTTTCCAAAGAACTAGATGTTTTCGGTTGTTGCTGCAATAACTGTTGCCGTGGCATATTCTGCTGGAATCCCGATGCTTGTGTATTCTGATAGTTATGGTTTAGAGCATTGTTGGGATTACTCCATGAAAAATTCGGGTGCTTCTTCCAAGCTAGATTGTATGTATTGGACATCATATTGTTATTCCGATTGTAATTCCCCACATAGAAGCTGGATTCCGGATTCTGCATACATTCAGAAGAATCATGGTTATCACCACATAACTCACAAGAAGAATCCATTACCTTGACCTCATGTGTGTGGTTTGGTTTTTGCATGTTCTGGACCATTTAGGTTAAAGTGGCCAATTATGAAGAAATCGAATCTGATGATCCTAGTTCATGTATTGTCGCTTGGCGTCTAACTCCTCCTCTTCTAGTAGAGGGGAATTGATAATCATTCTTGGCCAGCCTGTTTAGAATTTGCATTGCTTCCTCCGATGACTTATCTAGGAGTATGTCGTTTGCCGAGGCATCTAGCATCATCATTGTTGGTGTATTTACGGCGTTGTAAACCATTGTTACTTGAGTCCACACCGGGAATTCGTGTAGGGGGCATTTGTGTAGAAGTTCTATATATCGCTCCCAAGCCTCTTACATGGATTCATCATCTTCCTGCCGAAAAGAAGTAATGTCGTTACGAAGCTTATCAGTTAAAAATGTAGGATTAAACCGAGCAAGGAAATCACGAAAAAGATCGGTCCAAGATGCTATTGATCCGGCTGGAATGCTATTCAACCATGCTTTCACCCTATGCCTTAGTGAATAGGGGAATAATCTTAATCGTAAGACATCGAGGGTGACTCCGTGTATTTTGAACGAGTTGCAAATCTCGAGGAAAGATTTAAGATGTTGCCGTGCATCTTTAGTTGCTGAGCTGCCAAATTGACCAATTGTGTTGATCATATTAAACATTACCGGTTTCAACTCAAAGTGGTCGGCTTCAATTTCAGGTGCGACAACTCCTGGATTAAGTCCATCAAGATCTTCTTCAAGATAGTCTCGAATAGTTCTGTTTCGTGCAAGAATCACTCCTCCTCCTGCTGGAACATCTTGATTCATATTACCATCTTGATTAGCCATTGCTACTCTTATCCTTCGTCTAAGTCTTTGTAAGGTTCGTTCGATTTCTGGATCAAAGGGATATTCTGATGTAATCGGTCTCGCCCTTGTCATATACCAATGCAAAACCAAAGTTTGTTAGCCCGTTGAATCTTAAACAAGAAAAGTAAAAAGAAAGTGCAAGAAAATAAAAACAAAGTCACTATTGCCAATCCCCGGCAACGGCGCCAAAAATTTGTTGCACGTAATAAGTGCTACGCAATTGTGCAAGTATAAACGTTGCAAGTTATAGTATAAAAGAATCGTCTCCACAGGGATTGGTGCCACTTCAAGAATCTAGTCTCTCGCACTGTAAAAAGTAAAAACATAAATAAAGGATTATAGAAGTTTAACTAATAACTAAACTAGAAGGCAATAAAGTAAAAGAATAAATGGGAACAAATGAGAGAGATAGGCCAGGTTATCGTGAGTTGAGGTGTGATAGCCAATTGGATCGTCTTGGTAAAAGAGTGCACGGGCAACTCAGTTGTCGTGGCAACTTGCACAATGGGGTTGCCTTGGTAACTAATCGATGCTTGCCTGGGCGACTAGTTGGGCAACTTCTTGGGCGTCTGGGCAGCAACCTTCAAGTTTCGACAGAGCGTTATTCAATGGTTTCTTCTTATCCCTATGTCGAAACTCTAGCTACTTGTGCATGCCTTGATAATACATCCCTGCGTGAATCAAGGGTGAACAACAACCAATCTTGCGCTCCTCTTAGCCGTTGAAATCCTTAACTTATTCCTAAGCCGGAATAATCTTTACCATCAATAGATTGAATAAAGATCATATTCATTCGTTTCTTGAATCTAACTCTCCCGATATTAGATAAATAGATGAAGTTACGAGATCCTCTCCCAATTCACTTGCAAACAAGAATAAGAACCAAGAATGAATAAACCTTGAATAGAAAAGTGCAAACTCTTATTACCTAAACAAAATCCATAGTTTCTCACAACCACAAGACACAATAACCATAGCCAAATAGATTTAGTTCATGGCTAGGTTCCAAAGAAACACAAGATAAATAATCCCTAGCATGAACCTAATTGAACAAGAAAGAAAAATATGAAGAATGAAGCATGAACCTAATTTATAGGGCTAGGTCAAAGCCCTTCTTTGAGTAGGAAGTTAAGTTGGAATTAAATTATCTTTAAAGAATATAATTCTTTATTATAATTATATTCCTTCTAAAACTTCTCCTATCTTCTTGGAATTTAATTCTTCTTTAATCTCTTCATGGAAATCAAATTCCTTTGGCATTTAGCTTTGCTCCACGTCATCTTGGGCTGTCTAGTCATCAATTTTGACTACCATATCACCTTGTTCTTTGTCGACAATTGCCCTGGCAACTGGCTCGGTGTCTCCTTCATGCATTGCCCTGGCAACTAGCTCAAGCCTTGCTTTGGCAAGTGATCCTGTACATACACACAAAACACACCAAAGCAGCATCTTTTCCCACAAAAACTACCAAGTTATGTAATCAAGCTCAATGATGGAAGGAAATATGGATTAATGCATGAATGGCTAATTATGCAACTAATATGAACAATAATATGAGTAAAAAGGGTAAGAAAATTAGTACTTTTGAACACTTATCACACCCCCAAACTCGAACTATTGCTTGTCCTCATGCAATGCAAACTAATAATTACCTGCCAAGACTTCGATTTTCACAAATTTAGCTTTGAACTTGATTTCAATTCTCAGAACCGGGGCACAAAGTATGATTGGCTTTTCATTTTTCGGAAAACTTAGGAGTTACTCGGAATCAAACTATAATGCTTATGAGTGTGTGCGGAGTTGTGTGCAAGTTGATTTTTCGGATTCTATGCAAACAAGAGGTTCTCAAATTACTTCATTGGGTTCTTTTTAACATGTTTTAACTAGAACCAGTTTTGGGCACCTCTAGTGTTTTGTTTTTAGTTTTATTCGACTAGAGCCGGTTTTGGGCACCTCTAGCGATCAATTTTTTTTAGCACATACTAGAGCCAGTTTTGGGCACCTCTAGTGATCAATTTTTTTAGCACATGCTAGAGCCAATTTCGGGCACCTCTAGCATTCATCCAATTTTTATTCTAATCCCCCAATTTGTTAATTATCAACCTAAGTTCACTAGAATTCCTTAAATCAATCAAACCACAACAGTGTTTCATCAAATTTAGCATCATAGTAAAATTCTAAGTTTTTCCATGGTTATCCTAGAATAAAAATTCTATCAATTAAGTGCATTGGCAAAGTCATCATCGGATATTCATCAAATCTAAGCAATTCTTGTTCCAACTAAAGGCATGGAAAGCAATTTATGTATCCTAAATGTAATACTTAAGATGAATGTAACTAAACATGGTAACTACTAATAACAATCCCCCCCAAACTCGAGTGAGGCATTGTCCTCAATGCATGCATCAAAGGAAAATAAAAATAATGAAAATAAAATGCATATAAGGACTTACTCCGAGAGTTCGTCATCGTGGATGATTAGTTTCCTTTTGGTCGGTGTCTTGATTCTCTTGCTTGAACGCGATAGTTGTCTCCTTGTTTCCGGTGGTGGAATCGATCCTCGTACGAGGTTGTCCTCATCGTCCTCTTCATCAGTGTCATTGGCTTTTCGCTTGGAGGATTCAATTGATGTGGTCTTTGTTAGTGCAATGGAGGAATCGTCCGAATCTGAAAAATCAGACAATGATTCCGTAGGAGTTGATTCAGGCATAAGTGCTTTACCTTTGGCTTTTGCAGTGGTTGCTGGGATGTCTTTAACTTTGGTTGCCGTGGCATCTTTATGGTTGGTTGTCGTGGCATCAGCTTGTGCAGGCACGATGTAGGTTGCCGCGACATCATCTGTTGCGGTTGCCGTGGCGACTACTTCATTGGGTGCCGGGGCAAGGATCTCGGCAGGAAAGATTGGGAATGGCACGCGACTGTCCGGGTACTTTTCTAGGATGACTTGGGTGTTTGCATTGTTGTACTCCTTCATGTACCGCATGAACATTAGTTGCCGGTCTTCAATTTGCCTTAGGTGGCTCGCCAATGGTTGCAAGAGTTCTTCAAAGTGTCCTGGGGTTGATGGCCGAGTTGCCCGGGCGTTAGTTGCTTGGGCATTAGGGATTACCGGGGCGGCAGGAGTTGCATCGGTAATTGGAGGCCTTGAAGATTTTCCTGGTTAGCTTTAGGATTTGTGTTTGATTCCAACAGGGCTTTGGTCGGGCCTTTTCATCGGCTGACTCACTTGGGACATGCATCTCCTTGCAAAGGTTAGAAAATTAAGCAAGGGAAGAAAAGAGAACCCTTATCTTTTGAGCTACATAAAAAAATCTCATCACAAATAATTTTTCCAATGTTAATGATGCGATTATGCAATATATAATGTATGAGCAAAAGACGTGGTATATCAACGGTAGTATTGTGTGTGGTGGGCATTAAAGTAGTTTTAACAAACTTATTCCATAGTTTTGCCTCGGGTTTAAGCCAAAGGCGATTTACCGTGCCCTTGTATTTACCGTCATTCCAATGAGTTCCAGTTGAGTGAGTTCTTGAAGCACCTTGTCGAGTTGCTTGGGTGTGATTTGATCAACGAAAGCTTGATGCTCCTCCTTCTCAATGTAAAGCCCGTAAAAGGTGTTGACGTTTTCGGGGCTTATGAGTATGGCCTTGTCACGAACAAAAACATAAGGATTATCCGGGTTAGGTGAATGAGCATAGAATTCTCTTACCCATAAGATGTTACCCAATTCCGATTGATGGCAAAAGACTTGCCACTTTTGATCTGCAATCCTCTTGAAGATGAATGGTTCAAGGCCAAAATCTTGATGAGAGTTGGACTATTCAAAGCCTTGTTCTTCATAAATCTTTCGGCTTTCAAACTTGGAGTATTCAAAGCCTTGTATCTTGGTTCTTTGGAGGAACTTGGATGAACCAAGAATTTAATTTTGGATGCCATGAATGATCTTGGTTGTGAGTTTTGTAAAAACAAATAAAATAAACTAAAGAGTTACAAGATAAAAAGTAGGAATAGGTTAACGGTGATGGGTTTTATAGAAAAGATAGGTGGTAAATATGGTGGGTGGGATTAGGGGAAGACGAAAAAAGGGTTTTGGTTTAGGGGAAGGGTGACGGCAATGGGTGTTTAATTAGGGTAAGTTGGAGGCTTTATATAAGCCTTAGATTCAGCCCATTAATTTCCTTGTTGAAGATGTTTTCCTTCTTGGATTAAAATTCCTCTTTATCTTGAACTCTTTTCCTACAATTCAAAGACAAATCAAATAAGGATTAAAATTAAAGATAAACTAATAAAAGAAAATAAATAAAGATGTGTAAAGGGATTCTTAAACTTAAAGAAAGATAGAAGAAAATAAATCTATCCTAAAAAAAGCAAATAATCGAAAGTAATAAAAATAAAAATAATAAAAAATAGAAATTAAATAGTTCGACAAAATTAAAAATAAAAATAATAAAATAAAATATAAAATAAAATATCGAAATGAGAGCATGCTCATGCATCTCCTAAGGTGACCACTTCTTTGTTACGTTCCACATGGGCACCATTGTAGTGTTTCAATATTTGTCCATTAACTTTGAATTCATGTTTGTCAGTGATGGACTTGATTATCACGGCACCATGGGAGAATGGTTTGACAACTTCGAATGGTCCCAACCATCTTGATTTCAGCTTTCCCGGGAAAAGTTTTAGCCGAGAATTGAATAGGAGAACTAGTTGCCCTGGCGTGAATTATCGTGGCAATAGTTTCTTGTCATGACATTACTTTGTTTTCTCCTTGTAGATTTGTGCATTGTTATAGGCGAGTGCACATAATTCTTCTATCTCGTTGAGGTCCAACAATCGCTTTTTTCCGGTACTTTCCCAATCTATATTCACGGTCTTGATTGCCCAGTATGCCTTGTGTTCGATTTCCACCAGTAGATGGCATGTTTTGCCATAGACAAGTCGGAAGGGGGACATACCTAAGGGTGTTTTGAATGCAGTGCGATATGCCCAAAGTGCGTCATCTAGTCTTAATGACCAATCCTTCCTAGAGGGATTTACAACTTTCTCGAGTATACCCTTCAATTCCCGGTTGGAAATTTCTTCTTGCCCGTTGGTTTGTGTGTGATATGCCGTGGCGATCTTGTGTGATATGCCGAAGCGTTGCAACATCTTGGCAATAAGTCTGTTGTCAATATGCTTGCCTTAGTCACTAATAATTGCTCTCGGCATCCCAAACCGTGTAGATATATTTTTCTGCAAGAATTGTTGCACGGTCTTGGAATCGTTGTTGGGAACTGCAGCTGCCTCAACCCATTTAGACACGTAGTCGACGACAAGTAGAATGTAGAGGTTGCCGAATGAAGATGGGAAAGGTCCCATAAAATCGATCCCCCATACATCGAACAATTCTACTTCGATGATGTTCTAGAGTAGCATCTCATGTCGTCTAGAGATATTGCCCGTCCTCTGGCAACGATCACATTGCTTGTAAAAGTCTTGGGCATCTTTGTACAATGTTGGCCAATACAAACTGGATTGCAAAACTTTGGCCGCGATACGAGTTCCTCCAAAATGTCCTCCATAGGGTGAAGAATGGCATTGCCAGAGTACATTATGTTGCTCTTCTTCAGGGACACAGCGGCGTATAACCTGATCTGCACATTGTTTAAACAAAATAGGCTCGTCCCAAAAGTAATGCTTAGCACCATGGCGGAACCGCTTCTTCCCTTGGTGAGTAAGGCCATAAGGTAAAATACCACAAACAAGGAAATTAACTAAATCCGCGTACAATGGTATTGCCAAGGCATGTGCTACCTTGGCGACTGCTCCAAAAATTACCGAGGCGTGCGCGTCAAGGGCTGCTGCGGCATCGAGAGTTGCCGAGGCGTCGAGGGTTGCTGAGGCGTCGAGGGTTACCGAGGCATGCGCGTCCATGGTTGCCGAGGCAACTAAAAGTTGTTCATCCGGGAATGCATCGCATATCTCTAGATCCTCGCCCCCCTCCCTATTGCCTTCTTGTGTAGCATCAACATTTTGACCAGCTTCTTTTCCTGGTCTATTGACTAGACAATTTGCCTTTTCTTGTTGTTCCTCATTGACCGGTCCTTCATGCTCCTTAGGTTCCTGTTGATCGGCAATGTAGTTGCCGAGGCAACTAAATTCCTCGTCGAAGTTAAACTCTATCGTGGCATGAAAAAGTTGGCATTCTTCTGGATCATCGGCATGCCTTAGTGTTTGGAACACATTTAGTTTAACTTGCTGGTCATTCACCCTCATTGTGAGTTCTCCCTTTTCAACATCGATCAAGGTTCTCCCTGTTGCTAGGAAAGGTCTCCCGAGAATGATAGGTGCATGCTCATCTGCTTCACAATCCAAAATAATAAAGTCAGCGGGAAAAATAAATTTATCAACTTTTACCAGTATGTCATCGATTTTTCCCTCTGGATGCACATAGGATCTATCGGCTAGCTGTAGCATAACTGTTGTAGGTCTTGCCTTCCCGATTCCTAGTTTCTGGAAAATCGATTTAGGCATCAAATTTATGCTAGACCCAAGGTTGCATAATGCTTTCCCGACATAGTGGTTTCCAATAGAACAGGGTATTCTGAAACTTCCGGGATCCTTCAACTTAGGTGGCATACGATTGTGCAACATTGCCATGCATCCCTCTGTTGCGGCAACTGTTTCAAACTGTCCTAGCCTTGTTCTCTTGGACACAATGTCTTTAAGAAACTTGGCATAGTTTGGCATTTGTTCAATTGCTTCCACCAATGGCAAGTTGATGGGGACTTGCTTTAGGATATCAAGAAACTTCTTGAATTGATATTCTTGCTTTTGTCACTTCAACCTTTGTTGGAATGGTGGTGGAAGTCGGATATCTTCGATCCTTTCATTGGTTTAGAACCTGATTGACGGTATTGCCGGGACAACTGAAGTTGCTGAGGCATGCTTATCACAAGTTGCCGAAGCCTCTTTATCGTCAGTTACCGAGGCATGCTTATTGTCGGTTGCCGCGTCAATTCCTGGTTCAGCATCTGAGGCTTTGCCGCTAGGTTCGTCTTGATCTTTTTGTGGAGTTTTGTTTGATGAGCGGGCTTGAGCCTCTCTAAGTTGTTGGCCACTTCTAGTGGTGATTATCTTACATTGCTCATGGCCAGTTCCTCTTGCGACTTCAGTATTGCTAGGTAAACCTCCTTGCGGTCTAGTATTCAGATTTTGAGCAAATTGTCTGACTTGATTTTCCAATGATTTGAATGCCGCCTCTTGGTTTTGAAACCTCATCTCGCTCCTATTAATAAAAGCATCAGTTCTTTTTATGTAGTTACTATTCTCATCCATATAAGATTCAGTTTTCATCATAAAAGCATTTAGAGAATTTTCCAAAGAACTAGATATTGTCGGTTGTTGCTGCGGTAACTGTTGCCGTGGCATATTCTGCTGGAATCCTGATGCTTGTGCATTCTGATTGTTCTGGTTTAGAGCATTGTTGGGATTACTCCATGAAAAATTTGGGTGCTTTTTCCAAGCTGGATTGCATGTATTGGACATCACATTGTTGATCCGATTGTAATTCCCCACATAGAAGCTGGATTTCGGATTCTGCATACATTCAGAAGAATCATGGTTATCACCACATAACTCACAAAAAGAATCCATTACCTTGACCTCATGTGTGTTGTTTGGTTTTTGCATGTTCTGGACCATCTTGGTTAAAGTGGCCAATTGTGCCGAAATTGAATCTGATGATCCTAGTTCATGTATTGTCGCTTGGCATCTAACTCCTCCTCTTCTAGTAGAGGGGAATTGATAATCATTCTTGGCCAGCCTGTTTAGAATTTGCATTGGTTCCTCCGGTGACTTATCTAGGAGTATGCCGTTTGCCGAGGCATCTAGCATCATCCTTGTTGGTGTATTTACGGTGTTGTAAAACATTGTTACTTGAGTCCACACCGGGAATCCGTGTAAGGGGCATTTGTCTAGAAGTTCTCTATATCGCTCCCAAGCCTCGTACATGGATTCATCATCTGCCTGCCGAAAAGAAGTAATGTCGTTACGAAGCTTATTAGTAAAAAATGTAGGATTAAACCGAGCAAGGAAATCACGACAAAGATCGGTCCAAGATGCTATTGATCCGACAGGAATGCTATTAAACCATGCTTTCGCCCTATCCTTTAGTGAATAGGGGAATAATCTTAATCGTAAGACATCGGGGGTGACTCCGTGTATTTTGAACGAGTTGCAAATCTCAAGGAAAGATTTAAGATGTTTTCGTGCATCTTCAGTTGCTGAGCCGCCAAATTGACCACTTGCGTTGATCATATTAAACATTACCTGTTTCAACTCAAAGTGGTCGACTTCAATTTCAGGTGCGACAACTCCTGGATTAAGTCCATCAAGATCTTCTTCAAGATAGTCTCGAATAGTTCTGTTTCGTGTAAGAATCACTCCTCCTCCTGCTAGAACATCTTGATTCATATTACCGTCTTGATTAGCCATTGCTACTCTTATCCTTCGTCTAAGTCTATGTAAGGTTCGTTCGATTTCTAGATCAAAGGGATATTCTGATGTAATCGATCTCGCCCTGGTCATATGCCAATGCAAAACCAAAGTTTATTAGCCCTTTGAATCTTAAACAAGAAAAGTAAAAAGGAGGTGCAAGAAAATAAAAACAAAGTTGCTATTGCCAATCCCCGGCAACGGCGCCAAAAACTTGTTGCGCATAATAAGTGCTATGCAATTGTGCAAGTATACACGTTGCAAGTTATAGTATAAAAGATATCGTCTCCACAGGGATTGGTGCTACTTCAAGAATCTAGTCTCTCACACTGTAAAAAGTAAAAACATAAATAAAGGATTTTAGGAGTTTAACTAATAACTAAACTAGAAGGCAATAAAGTAAAAGAATAAATGAGAACAAATGAGAGAGAGAGGCCAGGTTATCGTGAGTTGAGGTGTGATAGCCGATTGGATCGTCTTGGTAAAAGAGTGCACGGGCAACTCAGTTGTGGGGTTGCCTTGGCAACTAATCGATGGTTGCCTGGGCGACTAGTTGGGCATCTGGGCAGCAACCTTCAAGGTTCAGCAGAGCGTTCTTCAATGGTTTCTTCTTATCCCTAAGTCGAAACTCAAGCTACTTGTGCATGCCTTGATAATAGATCCCTGCGTGAATCAAGGGTGAACAACAACCAATCTTGCGCTCCTCTTAGCCGTTGAAATCCTTAACTTATTCCTAAGCCAGATTAATCTTTACCATCAATAGATTGAATAAAGATCATATTCATTCGTTTCTTGAATCTAACTCTCCTGATATTAGATAAATAGATGAAGTTACGAGATCCTCTCCCAATTCACTCGCAAACAAGAATAAGAACCAAGAATGAATAAACCTTGAATAGAAAAGTGCAAACTCTTATTACCTAAACAAAATCCAATAGTTTTTCACAACCACAAGACACAATAACCATAGCCAAATAGATTTAGTTCATGGCTAGGTTCCAAAGAAACACAAGATAAATAATCCCTATCACGAACCTAATTGAATAAGAAAGAAAAAGATGAAGAATGAAGCTTGTCGAAATCTCCTTGCCCTAGATGCTTGTCGAAAATTCTCTCCTCTTGCTCTCTTCAAGTTGACGACATGGCCTCTAATTTATAGGGCTAGGTCAAAGTCCTTCTTTGAGGAGGAAGTTAAGTTGGAATTAAATTATCTTTAAAGAATATAATTCTTTATTATAATTATATTCCTTCTATAACTTCTCCTATCTTCTTGGAATTTAATTCTTCTTTAATCTCTTCATGGAAATCAAATTCCTTTGGGATTTAGCTTTGCTCCACGTCATCTTGGGCTTGTCTAGTCATCAATTTTGACTACCATATCACCTTGTTCTTTGTCGACAATTGCCCTGGAAACTGGCTCGGCGTCTCCTTCATACTAGCTCGAGCCTTGCTTTGGCAAGTGATCCTGTACATACACACAAAACACACCAAAGCAGCATCTTTTCCAACAAAAACTACCAAGTTATGTAATCAAGCTCAACGATGGAAGGAAACATGGATTAATGAATGAATGGCTAATTATGCAACTAATATGAGCCTAAGTCTAACAATAATATGAGTAAAAAGGGTAAGAAAAATAGTACTTTTGAACACTTATCACCAGCTTCAAATCTCTTGTTTCCTACTCTTTCCGTAACTAATAGATTACCAAGGATAAATCCCCAAAAACCTAAAGCATCTTGATTTTTCTTTCGATGGCTGCATTTAAACCCATAACACAGGCCTCGTACTCGTCTATGTTATTTGTGCAAAAGAATTCCAATCTGCTGGTGAAGGGATAGTAGACATTTTCTGGAGAAATTAACACTACCCCAATTCCATGGCCTAAGGCATTGGATGCCTCATCGAAGTAGAGCTTCACAACTCATCCTCTGGAGTAGTCTCCTCTTCCACTGTTATGTACATTAGGTCTTCATCAGGGAAATTAAAGTCAAAAAATTAGCAGTCATCCGAAGCGCGGCTTGCCAAGAAGTCTGGTATAGTGCTCCCTTTTACTACCTTCTGACTTACATACAGTATGTCAAATTTAGACAATAACATTTGCCAATGGGCCAACCTTCCGTTTAGCCTTTTGGTGGCCCATACTAGGGCACAACACAACTTTTGAATTGGTGGGTACCGTGTTTCACAATCAGTGAATTTCTTACTCATATAGTAGATCGCCTTTTCTTTCTTTCCGGACTAATCATGATGTCCCAAGACACAACCCATTGAATTTTCAAATAATGTTATATACAAGATCAAGGGCCTTCCCGGTACCAGTACTACTAGAATTGGAGCGTTAGTCAAGTATCTCTTGATCTTATCCAGAGCCTCCTGACACTCTTCATCCCACACTCCTAGATTATTCTTTCAGAGCAATCTGAAGACCGAATCGCATTTGTCGGTTAACTGAGAAATAAACTGAGATATATAATTTAATCTTCCCAAGAAACCTCAAACTTCTTTTTGGGTCTGAGGTGGCAAGATATTTTGAATAGCTTTTACCTTATCCGGGTCAATCTCAATTCCCTTTCGGCTAACCACAAAGCTTAAAAGCTTACCGGACATGACAACAAATGTGCATTTTACTGGATTGAGTTTTAATTGATACTTTCTTAGCCTTTGGAAAAGCTTTCTCAACTTTTGAATATGCTCATCCTCCATTTGAGATTTGGCGATTGTGTCATCTATATATACCTCGTTCTTTTTGTGCATCATATCATGGAAAAGGGTTACCATGGCCCTTTCGTAAGTTGCTCTGACGTTCTTCAATCCGAAGGGCATCACCTTATAACAGAATATTCCCCACACGGTCACGAACGTAGTTTTCTCCATGTCATCAGGATGCATTTTGATTTGGTTGTACCCCGAGAAACCATCCATGAAAGAGAACCACGAATGTCTCGCGGTGTTGTCGACCAAAGTATCAATGTGGGGTAGAGGAAAATTGTCTTTGGGACTTGCCTTATTAAGGTCTCTATACTCTACACACATACAGACCTTCCCATCTTTTTTGGGAACAGGGACTATGTTTGCCACCCACTTTGAGTATTTAGAGACTCCTAAGAAACTAGCACCGTACTGTTTCTTTACTTCTACTCGAATTTTCAACAACATTTCTGGTCTCATCCTTCTGAGTTTTTGTTGGACCAGTTTATATTCTTGCATGATCGGTAGCTTATGCACTACAATATTCGTGTTCAGACCTGGCATGTCTTGATAAGTCCATAAAAAAACATCCCTAGATTCTGAAAGCAACTCAATCAATTCATGTCGGGTCTCAGACGAAAGAGAATTACCAATCTTCACTTCTTTTATTTCATCTTCCGTTCCTAAATTTAGGGTCTCTAACCCTTCTTGATGAGGCAAGATTTGCTTATCTTCACTTTCCATTAATCAGAGTAGTTCATCTAGGATCTCTACTTCTATCTCATCATTCTCATCTTCGACTTCTGCCAAACACGAGGGTCGCTCATGGGATGTCTTCACCCTTGAATCTGGCCTTCCTTTGTTCTTCTCTCTTCTTCTATTCTAACTTTCTCTGATGAAAATTGGGATTATGGCCGAGCCAGAACCGATCCTTCTTGCCGATGACGCTCTTGGCGTGCAAGCATCCTTGCAAACTCCTTCCTAATGCTTTGCCCTTCTTGGCTCCTCATCCCATAGTTTATCAGACTATCATCTTGGTGTAGTTTGATAGTCTAGGGCATGGGATCTTACTTCCCACTACTACAAAAGTAGCATTCACGAACTCTAAGACCCTAAAGGAGCATTCAACAACATCTTCATTAGTTTGGACATAAAGGGCGTCGGTGGTTATAGAAGCAATGATGTCTTGCTCAACTCCCACGCTTACTAACTTTCCGTCAATAACAAACTTTAATTTTTGGTGCAGGGACGAAGGCACGGCTTCAGCCGAGTGAATCTATGGTCTCCCTAGTAAACATTATAAGTGGGTCGAATGTCCATCACTACAAATTCGACAATGTATTTAGTAGGACTGATCAGCAACGATATCTCTATCTTCCCGATAACATCCCTTTTGGTCTCGTCGAATGCCTTAACAGAGTTTTGACACGGTTTCAAGTGTGAACTGTCCATCGACAACCTTTGCAGGGTCACCATCGGTAGTACATTTAAGGCGGACCCATTGTCGATAAGCACCCCCAATAAGACATGCCCCTTGCAGTGGGTGGTGATGTTCAAAGCCTTAGTTGACCTCATGCCTCCGTCAGGAATTTCATCGTCACTAAAGGTGATGTAGTTATCTGCATCAATATGACCCACTATTCTATCTAACTTGCTTATTGAGATATCATCCGGGACGAACGTCTAATTCAATACTTTCAACAATGCATCCCGGTGCTTTTCTGAGCTCAACAACAATTTGAGTACTAAAATCCACGCTTTCTGTTTTTTAAGTTGCTCAACAATGTTGTATTCGTTGTGCTTTAGGAACCTCAAGAATTCCTGCGCCTGCCTCTCTGTCACTGGCTCATGAATTCTAGGGGGAGGTTTCTTTCCAAAAAATCTTTTCGGGTTTGGCGGTTACCGTTTTGCCTTTGTCTTTCGGCTCCTGTGACACCTTTGCTATTTTTGGTGAATAGCATCTACTGCTTCTGGTAAAATGTCCTACTTCATTTACCACCTCAGCGCTCGGTTCTATTGGGTTCTCCTTCTTTGAGGATTCTTCAACAGATACTTTCTCCTCCCCTTGTATTTCTGGCTTCTCTGGTATAGAGACGTGGGCAGTATACCTCCACGGGACTTTTCGAGCATCCTTAAATGGAAATGGAGTCGGAGCTGAATTCCTTATTTTTGGAGTTACTTTGGAGCTTTCATCTTGGGACAAGCTTTCCGTCCTTGGCTTGAGTGATATGATGAAAGGCCTATCTACCCCATACTTGATCTTGGGGTATCTGATGTGCATACATCGAACTCTCTTCTCTCTTTATCCTTCTTAAAGAATATAATCTCCTTATTTTCCATCATTCTCTGAATCGCCTGCTTGAGCTCCTCGCAACATTGAATGTCATATCCTTTCTCTTGGTGGAATTCACAATACGACTTGTTTCCTTGTTATACGACCTCCATACTACTATTGATTAGGCATGCGATACATAACTTCTGAAACACCCACCTTAGAGGGGATTTGACCTTGGACACGTTCGCCTTGGCTCTCCTAGTGTACCCTTCTTCGATTGCATTGACGCCATGACCTTCGTGATTTGGTAACATGTTAGGGGCTACATTCAGTTCGTCTAACTGCAACACCTTGGAATTTATCATGTTTTGCATAAACTTCTTGAATGCAATGCAATTCTTGATTGAGTGTCCCGGGATGCCTCCATGACATTCACAATTTGCTTTTTCATCGTACCATGCAGGGAATGGAGGTTTGAAAGGAGTGACATAATAAGGCCGAACCAAATTAGCCTTGTGCAGTTGCGAGTATAGTTCAGTATATGATACTAGGAGGGGGGTAAATAACATCTTCTCATTTCCCCTCTTCGGGGCCCTGGTCTCCTTCTTGTTTGAACCTTGCCCTCCTCTGGCCGCGACTCGTGGTGGTGAAATAGTGAAACTCTTCAGAGCTACGTAAGTGCTTGTATTGTTCACCTCGTTATCTCTTTTCTTGTAATTCTTACGAGTATTCTCCCCACTATCGATCCTTCCACTCTTTATCGCTACTTCGATCGATTCCCTGGTTCTTACCATATTGGCAAAGCTTTGGGTAGTGTTGTTTATCAAACGATCAAACAACGCCCCCTTAAAGTGTTGATGAACATCGGCGTAATTTTGTGTTCGGAGATCGGTGGCTGAATTTGAGCGGCCATGTCGCGCCACCTCTGGCATACTGGTGTAGATTCTCATTTGACTTTTTCTCCATCCCTTCCAGCATGATCCTACTAGGGATCATATCCGTTACATGCTTGTAGTGTTCTACGAAGGCCTTTCGAAGGTCATTCCATGACTTGATATTAGCTCAACTAAGCATGGTGTACCACCAAGTTGCGGACCCAGTCAGACTTTCTTAGAAGCATTGGATAAGTAACTTCCCATCTTTTACGAATGCAGCCATCTTTCTGCAGTACATGGTAATATGTGCTAACGAGCAAGTGGTCCCGTCATATTTGTTGAAGTCAGGCACTTTGAATTTGGGTGGGAGAATCAAATCGACCACTAAACTCCAATCACTTGCATCATTTTCATGTTCATCGGCCTCTTGGATGGCTTTTAGCCTCTCTTTGAGCATGCGAAACTGCTTCTCATACTTCTTCTCCATACGGCCCTAATCCTCTTCTCAACTTCATCCATCATGCTCAAGTTTGACACTTCGTTATCGTATCCTACTCCCAAATCAACGAGTTGATTTGTTGGAGCCCCCCACATGGTGACTTGCTGTTGCCCCAACAGTAGGGTCAGTAGAAACTCCCACGAGATTAATGTAAACCCTTTTCTCGAGTTATAGCATATATGTTTATACCTTCGCATGAGACAAAACACCTTCTTGCTCGTCAAAATTTGGGCTATCGATGGAGATTCCCTCTTTGCTAATAAACTGGCTATTCGAGTGATAACAACATCTTGTGATTGAGCTATCTGATCCCTAATATCTTGGCCAATCCCATCCAAACGCGTTTCAAGGTCTTTTTGCCCATGTTCTATCTTAGCTAGTCTATCCTCCATGGTTCAAGACTATAATCGGGTTCCGTATTGGTGTGGAATGATTGAAATTTTAAGAATTAAAATACTTTGTAAAATGAAAAGTCCTTTAGTTAATTTTCGTAATTAAATGATGTATGCAAATAAATGCATTATGCATGAATGTAAAGAGCAACACTGAATTCGACAAATATCATCGTTAAACGACTTTCATTTATGGGAACATTGTCCTGTTACAATAAATTAGAGAAATTTAACTACATATATGGTTTCAAGGTAGTATCCAAGTCGATAATTTCTCTCAAAATCCACACAATCCTCTCTCCTTCCTCATATTCATCATCCACACAATCATAAAGCTCGATAGCATCCTCGGCTAGAAACTGTGTCTTCCGAGCGACCTCTTGCATCTGAGCACCCCACCAAGCCAATTTTTACTCTTTCCTCCAAATGGTGTAGGCGGCAAAGTTCAACTGCTCCAAACTCGGAGTCAGGCGTACTTGAATTGCCCCTCTCATGCTTGCTACATGATCCTTGAGTTGTTGAACCTCGGCTTCCAACTCTTCAACAAGTGTCATCAAAGCTTGATTTTCTGAGTTGCTGGCCTTCAACTTGCTAGTCGAGCCCTTATGTTTGAAAAGAGACTTTTCCGAGCATTTCACTTGATCTCTCAAGGCTCTTCTTTGGTGTTGTTCTTTCTCAATTTGTTTTGAATGGGAGGTTGGCAGATTCTTCATTTCTTGGGTCAAAGTGAGCACTCGATCTTTGTGCTCGAGAAACATCCTCTTATAGTTCTCTGTTCGTGCTTTCTCTTCCTTAATTCGGAGCTCTAGCCCCTCGCTCGACCTTTTTTCTATGACTCTCTTGCTTCTACTTAACTTCTTAAGCTGCTAAATCTCTTCTTTTTCCAACTTGAGTTCGAGTTCTAGCTCCTCTCTTCTCTTTTGTAAGTCTCTAACCACCCCTTCGAACTGTCTTTTCTAACTCGAAGTCGAACTTCTCCTGATGGACTTTCTCCTCGAGCTTAAGGTATTTCTTTCTCTCTTCTTCAAGATATTTCCTCATCAGATCGGCCTCGGTAGGGAGCCTGACCAATCTTTCTTCTAAATATCTCATGCTATTAGGGGTTAAATGCGGAATGTTGTCGTTGACACAATTGAATCGCCACGCCTCATATTCAGGAGTAACCATGTATGGAGCATTCATGATCCTAACCCGTCTTGCACTATTCTAGGTTGAGGAAGCGTTGTATACCATTTCCTTATAGCCCTTCTCCTTTGCTAATCCACGTTGAATTCATTCAACCCTTTGGTGGCTGGCACGAACTGTTTTGAATCATATTGTCTTAGAACCAGCAGGGGCACATAGGTCGTATTCCCTCAAAGGCCAAGTAACAGAACCCACAAATACTCTCCGCATCTATAGAGGACATTCTTTGCCAATAACCACGATGCTCTCCAAACTATATCTTCTTCCTTTAAGTTCCAGAGAACGTCCTGCCATACCTCCTCAGACCTCCGGGTCGGCGGCCAGTCATTCTTTCGTAAGAACTCTTCTAAGGGTGAGAACTTACCATCGTAAAGAGGCCTGGAGAAACTAGGATTGGTCCAAAGGTGGTTGTAGAACCAAACTGTCAAAAGCTGCGGGCATCCCTAGAAGTGTCCTCCACCATTCTCCAGAAACAATCTCAATGATCGGAAGGTTTCGGCCAAAATTAAAGGCACTGGATTAGTTCCGCTACTCAAACGCTTAAAAAGATCCAAGACTGACGGGTCAACAAAGCCCAAAGCTCGAGGGAATAGTACTAATCCATAGAACAATAATGCAAACAGGTTCCGCTGAACTCGACCCACAAGGCGCACATAAGCCAAAGCCAGGATTCCCTCCCACTTAAGATACCCTTTACTGTTCCAAGTGGTGACCTGCTGCTCAACCCAGGACAGTAATGTATCTGATATTCTGACAAGCTTGTCTCGAAAAGCTTTGTTCATACTTGGCTTCGAAAACACCTGATCCATATCAATCATTTTGCACTTTATAAGATCTCGGTATTCTTCAATTGTAGGAGTGAGATCAAAGCTACCAATTGTAAAGCAGTTATATGCAGAGTTCCAAACACCTACCAAGGTTTGCAATAGTGCTTGATCAACTGAAACCTCTAGGAAAAACGCGATGTCACCATACTCTTCCCTAAAAGTGCTCTTCGTTTCGAAATCCCAACTGTTCCATACTGACTTCAAATCAGATACATCATTAAATCTCGTGTTCATGAATGTCGTGGCCGACATGGCTGATCTAAACCCTTCGGCAATACTATCTCCCTCATGTAACTATTCCCCTTCTGACCATATCTAAACATCGGATTCTTCTCATCATTTCTACAAACTAAGTCTCCCATAGATCTAGCCTTTAATTTCAAACTATCCCCAGACTCAGTGTGCTCTTCATGATTATGACATAATATGCAAAATAAAGATAGAAATGACAGGAAACGAGAGGAAAGGTTAGTCATGAGGTGAACAATAAACTCGCAAATGAGAAGAAGTAAAATTAAATAAGTTAAGCGAAAAGCAAACATATAAAAGAAAACCCTAATCATAGGAATTCTAATTCGCTATGGTTATTCGCATGGCTGGGCTCCTTAGATTCACGCACATGTGTTCAGTTCTAGTTGGGGTACCTGAACCTATCTTATCACTTGCTAAGGCAATAAGAACCCCAATTCTGGCCAATTACAAGCTTGCAAATTGGTTTCGGTTCGAGGGAAAGCACGACCTAATGACATAGAGGGCTGCTTATATGTCAAAAGGCGTGGATTTTGGAAGTGAATTATCTACCCGTAGAGGGCTACTCATGTGTGTATGTGGATTTTCACTCCCACTTAAGGGATGGAGCTCGGGTATAGAGCTTGATGAAATGGTGCAACACATGTCGGTGATTCCTTAGAAATTAAATGAAAAATTAATTCAAAGGCCACCAATTATCAAAGCCTATTCAATTGTAGCAACATTTTCAAGAAAGGATCAACCTCACTAATATCGATTAAAATTCCAACAATTTTCCATCATTAAAACAACAAATATTTTCTTGGCCTAACTCTCTTTTTGTTTTAAGACAAAATTGGTCCCCAGCAGAGTCGACATGCTGTAGCGACATTTTTTGAAGAAATCCTTTAGAAAAATTATAAGTTCGGTGCTACGGGTTATCCCAAAAATCATTTCTTTATAATCTTGGTTTAAAAGGATTTCTTTTGAAAATTCTTTTTCTTTGGAAAACTGATTGAAAACTGGGAGTCGCCACCAGCCATTTCGATAAGGTAGGTTGGACATCACAAAACCAAAGATTCATTTTGAAGGGGCTCGAGAGTTGGTTACATGTGGGGAAGGATTAGCACCCCCATCATGCCCGGAAATTGATACCAAAATATTTGTTGCTTTTAAACGAAGGAAATTATCGAAATTTGAAAGAAATTTAATTTGGTGACCTTAATTAAAAATTCACCTTAATTGAACGAGCTTTATCAAATTGTTGGTTCAAATTAATTAGACGTTTAACTCATAAGATTGACGATACATCTGAGCATAGATTAAACTGACATCGAATAAGCCTGACTGTCGTTTTAATTTATGGTTCGAATCCAGCACGTCACCTTTATGCATGGTGCAAGCATTTTAAAATATGATGTAATGACTTCTTCAAGTTTTAATTATGCCTTGAGTCGGTAAGGATTAATTCAAATATTTGGTCAACATCCTTTAAGCTCAAACTGTTACGACACAAATATCAGAACTAATGGTTACCTCCCCTCTTATAATTCAAATTAATTATCGTGCGATCGAAATGGTTAAAGTCACATGAATGACAAATAGGGGATGACAAACAAAGGCATAAAAGAAAAGCACACAAGGCCCAACCCAAGACCTAACCTAAAAGGACCAAGTTATTGAAGTTCAATTAGTGATCTAACTGTTAATTAAGTGATTCTAGCATTTAATCCCAAATTGATAGCCCTAAACGACTAAAACCCTAACATATTATGATAATTAATATGAAATTTAACGTCGATCTAAGTCTGAAATTAATTTCATCATAAGAACCATTAAGAAACATTCAATTAATTTAATGAATTTAACATTTACTCTAATGAGCCAAGAGCAAATTAAAATTCATTGAATTAATTCAAACCTTAATCTAACTAAGGCTCTAAAGAACCCAAATCTAGAATTAACTTAATTAATTTAAGAATCGCACCCCTATAAGATGAGCATACGATCTAAATTAATTGAATTAACCCATTTAACATAACCTAAGCCCAAACAAGAATCTAGGCCCAAAAACCGGAAGCCCAAGGCTAAGTGATAAGTGTTCAAAAGTACTATTTTTCTTATCCTTTTTACTCATATTATTGTTAGAATTAGGCTCATATTAGTTGCATAATTAGCTATTCATGCATTAATCCATGTTTCCTTCAATCGTTAAGCTTGATTACATAACTTGGTAGTTTTTGTGGAAAAGATGTTGTTTTGGTGTGCTTTGTGTGTGTATGTGCAGGATCACTTGCCAAAGCAATGCCGAGCTAGTTGCCAGGGCAATGCATGAAGGAGCCGCCGAGCTAGTTGCCAGGGCAATGCATGAAGGAGACGCCGAGCCAGTTGCCATGGCAATTGTCGACAAGAGCAAAGGTGATATGGTAGTCGAAATTGATGACTAGACAAGCCCAAGATGACGTGGAGCAAAGCCCAAACCCAAAGGAATTTGATTTCCATGCAGAGATTAAAGAAGAATTAAATTCCAAGAAGATAGGAGAAGTTCTAGTAGGAATACAATTATAATAAAGAATTATATTCTTTAAAGATAATTGAATTCCAACTTAAACTCCTCCTCAAAGAAGGACTTTGGCCTAGCCCTATAAATAGCAAGGAGATTTCGACAAGTTCAAAAAGGAGAGCAAGAGGGAAATTTCGACAAGTCCAAGTAGGGCAAGAGGAGAGAATTTTCGATAAGCATCAAGGGCAAGGAGGATTTCGACAAGCCTCCTCCTTCATCCTTTTCTTTCTTGTTCGATTGGGTTCATGCTAGGGATTGTTTATCTTGTGTTTCTTTGGAACCTAGCCATGAACTAAATCTATTTGGCTATGGTTATTGTGTTTTGTGGTTGTGAGAAACTATTGGTTTTTGTTTAGGTAATAAGAGTTTTCACTTTTCTATTTCAAGGTTTATTCATTCTTGGTTCTTATTCTTGTTTGCGAGTGAATTGGGAGAGGATCTCGTGATTTCATCTATTTATCTAATATCGGGAGAGTTAGATTCAAGAAACGAATGAATATGATCTTTATTCAATCTATTGATGGTGAAGATTAATCCGGCTTAGGAATAAGTTAATGATTTCAACGGCTAAGAGGAGCGCAAGATTGGTTGTTGTTCACCCATGATTCACGTAGGGATGTATTATCAAGGCATGCACAAGTAGCTAGAGTTTCAACTTAGGGATAAGAAGAAACCATTGAAGAACGCTCTGCCGAACCTTGAAGGTTGCTGCCCAGACGCCCAAGTAGTTGCCCAACTAGTTTCCCAGGCAACCATCGATTAGTTGCCAAGGCAACCCCGTTGTGCAAGTTGCCACGGCAACTGAGTTGCCCGTGCACTCTTTTACCAAAACAATCCAATCGGCTATCACACCTCAACTCACGATAACCTGGCCTATCTCTCTCTCATTTGAATTCATCTTTTCTTTTCCTTTATTGCTTTCTAGATTAGTCATTAGTTAAACTCCTATAATCCTTTACTTGTGTTTTTACTTTTTACAGTGCAAGAGACTAGATCCTTGAAGTGGCACCAATCCTTGTGGAGACGATATCTTTTATATTATAACTTGCGACGTGTATACTTGCGCATTTGCGTAGCACTTATTACGCGCAACAAGTTTTTGGCGCCGTTGCCGGGGATTGGCAATAGCGACTTTGTTTTTACTTTCTTTTTATTTTTCTTGTTTAAAATTCAAAGGGCTAACAAACTTTGGTTTTGCATTGGTATATGACCAGGGCGAGACCGACTTCACCAGAATATCCCTTTGATCCAGAAATCGAACGAACCTTACAAAGACTTAGACGAAGGATAAGAGAAGCAATGGCAAATCAAGACGACAATATGAATCAAGATGTTCGAGCAAGAGGAGGAGTGATTCTTGCATGAAACAGAACTATTCGAGACTATCTTGAAGAAGATCTTGATGGACTTAACCCAGGAGTTGTCGCACCTGAAATTGAAGCCGACCACTTTGAGTTGAAACCGGTAATGTTTAATATGATCAACACAATAGGTCAATTTGGCAGCTCAGCAACTGAAGATGCACGACAACATCTGAAATCTTTCCTCGAGATTTGCAACTCGTTCAAGATACACGGAGTCACCCCCGATGTCTTACGATTAAGATTATTCCCCTATTCACTGAGGGATAGGGCGAAAGCATGGTTGAATAGCATTCATGGCGGATCCATAGCATCTTGGACTGATCTTTGTCGTGATTTCCTTGCTAGATTTAATCCTACAAATTTGACTGATGAGCTTCGTAACGACATTACTTCTTTTCGGCAGGCAGATGATGAATCCATGTACGAGGGTTGGGAGCGATATAGAGAACTTCTACACAAATGCCCTTTACACGGATTCCCGGTGTGGACTCAAGTAACAATGTTTTACAACGCCGTGAATACACCAACAAGGATGATGCTAGATGCCTCGGCAAACGGCATACTCCTAGATAAGTCGCCGGAAGAAGAAATGCAAATTTTAAACAGGCTGGCCAAGAATGATTATCAATTCCCATCTACTAGAAGAGGATGAGTTAGACGCCAAGCCACAATACATGAACTACGATCATCAGATTCAATTTCGGCACAATTGGCCGCTTTAACCAAGATGGTCCAGAACATGCAAAAACCAAACAACACACATGAAGTCAAGGTAATGATTCTTTTTGTGAGTTATGTGGTGATAACCATAATTCTTCTGAATGTATGCAGAATTCAGAATCCAGCTTCTATGTGGGGAATTACAATCGGAGCAACAACGTGATGTCCAATACATACAATCCAGCTTGGAAGAAGCACCCAAATTTTTCATGGAGTAATCCCAACAATGCTCTAAACCAGAACAAGCAGAATACACAAGCATCGGGATTCCAGCAGAATATGCCACGGCAACAGATGTCGCAGCAACAACCGACAACATCTAGTTCTTTGGAAAATTCTCTAAATGCTTTTATGATGAAAACTGAATCTTATATGGCTGAGAATAGTAATTTCATAAAAAGAACTGATGCTTTTATTAACAGGACCGAGATGAGATTGCAAAACCAAGAGGCGGCAATCAAATCATTGGAAAATCAAGTCGGACAGTTTGCTCAAAATCTGAATACCAGACCACAAGGAGGTTTACCTAGCGATACTGAAGTCGAAAGAGGAACTGGCCATGAGCAATGTAAGGTGATCACCACTAGAAGTGGCCAACAACTTAGAGAGGTTCAAACCCGCTCGTCAAACAAAACTCCACAAAAAGATCAGGTCGAACCTAGGGGCAAAGCCTCAGATGCTGAACCAGGAATTGCCACGGACGATAAAGACGCCTCGGCAACCCCAGTTGATAATGCCTCGACAACTCCAGATGTCCCGGCAATGTCGTCAATCAGGTTTCAAACCAATGAGATGATCGAAGATATCCGACTTCCACCACCATTCCCGCAAAGGTTGAAGCGACAAAAGCAAGAATACCAATTCAAGAAGTTTCTTGATATCCTAAAGCAAGTCCACATCAACTTGCCACTGGTGGAAGCAATTGAATAAATGCCAAACTATGCCAAGTTTCTTAAAGACATTGTGTCCAAAAGAACAAGGCTAAGAGAGTTTGAAACAGTTGCCGCGACAGAGGGATGCATGGCAATGTTGCACAATCGTATGCCACCCAAGTTGAAGGATCCCGAAAGTTTCACAATACCCTGTTCCATTGGAAATCACTATGTCGGGAAAGCATTATACGACCTTGGGGCTAGCATAAACTTGATGCCTAAATCGGTTTTCCAGAAACTAGGAATCGGGAAGGCAAGACCTACAATAGTCATGTTGCAGCTAGCCGACAGATCCTATGTGCATCCAGAGGGAAAAATCGAGGACATACTGGTAAAAGTTGATAAATTTATTTTTCCCGCTGACTTTATTGTTTTGGATTGTGAAGCAGATGAGTATGCACCTATCATTCTCGGGAGACCATTCCTAGCAACAGGGAGAACCTTGATCGACGTTGAAAAGGGAGAACTCACAATGAGGGTGAATGACCAGCAAGTTAAACTAAATGTGTTCCAAACACTAAGGCATGCCGATGATCCAGGAGAATGCCAACTACTTCATGCCACGACAGAGTTTAACTTCGATGAGGAATTTCGTTGCCTCGGCAACTACATTGCCGATCAAGAGGAACATGAGGAGTATGAAGAACCGGTCGATGAGGAACAACCAGAAGAGGCAAATTGGCTAGTCAATTGACTAGGTACATACTTTGAACCACTAGACTACTCAGGTAAGGAAGGTAAGCTCTAAAAACCCTCTATTGAACATCCACCAATTCTTGAGTTGAAACAATTGCCAGAGCAACTAAAATATGTATACTTAGGGACCGATAATACATTTCCTATAATTATTTCTTCTAAGTTACAGCCTGAGCAGGAAAAGAAGCTGATCAAGATGTTGAAGCTACACAAAAAGGCAATAGGGTGGATAATTGCCGACTTGAAGGGAATTAGCCCGGCGGTGTGCATGCACAAGATTTTGTTGGAAGATGATCACAAACCTTCAATTGAGGCCCAGAGGAGACTGAATTATGCCATGAAAGGGGTTGTAATGAAAGAAATCATCAAGTGGCTTGACGCCGACATTATATACCCTATCTCTGATAGTATGTGGGTAAGTCTGGTACAATGTGTACCGAAAAAGGGAGGTGTGACAGTGGTAAGCAATGAAAATAATGAAATTATCCCAACTAGGACTGTAACCGGTTGGAGGGTTTGTATGGACTATCGAAAGCTAAACAAAGCTACTAGGAAAGATCACTTCCCATTACCCTTTATTGATCAAATGCTTGACCGTCTTGTAGGTAAACCCTTTTATTGTTTTCTTGATGGTTATTCAGGTTACAATCAGATTGCCATAGCACCAGAAGATCAAGAAAGGACAACCTTCACATGCCCATACGGTACTTATGCCTTTCGAAGGATGCTGTTCGGATTGTGTAACTCCCCGGCAACCTTCCAAAGATGCATGATGGCACTCTTTTCAGACATGGTCGAAGACTTCCTTGAGATCTTCATGGATGATTTTTCGGTTTTTGGTAATGACTTCGACGGCTGTCTCGGCAATTTAGAGAGGGTGTTAGCAAGATGCGAAGAAACGGATTTAATCCTCAATTGGGAGAAATGCCATTTTATGGTAGATGAAGGAATAGTGCTCGGCCACAAGATTTCATCCAAGGGAATTGAAGTAGACAAAGCCAAGGTGGACGTGATCGAGAGATTACCCCCACCAAGTTCGGTTAAAGGAATTCGAAGTTTTCTCGGACATGCAGGTTTTCACAGGAGGTTCATTCATAATTTTTCTAAAATCACTAAACCCTTGTGTAATCTGCTTGAACAAGATAAAGTCTTCGATTTTGATGATTCTTGCACTCAAGCATTCGAAACCCTAAAGAAAAAGCTTGCCTCGGCACCCATTGTCGTTCCACCAGATTGGACGCTACCTTTCGAGCTCATGTGTGATGCAAGTGATTTCGCGGTAGGAGCAGTCCTAGGCCAACGCACAGGTAAGACCTTCCATGTGATATACTACGCTAGTAAAACTCTTAATGGTGCTCAAGTGAATTACACAACAACGGAGAAAGAGTTACTAGCTATAGTTTTTGCATTTGACAAGTTCCGATCCTATTTAATTGGTACAAAGGTAATTGTTCATACGGACCATTCGGCAATCAAATACTTATTTGCTAAAAAGGATGCTAAACCTCGTTTGATTCGTTGGACATTACTTTTACAAGAATTTGATATTGAAATTAAGGACAGGAAAGGAACAAAAGATCAAGTGGCCGATCACTTATCACGTTTGGAACACAATAGGAAGGAGGACGCGAATCTAGAGATATGTGATGCATTCCCGGATGAACAAATTTTAGTTGCCTCGGTAACCCTAGACGCCTCGGCAACCCACGACGCCTCGGCAACCATGGATGCACACGCCTCGGCAACTCTCGACGCCACAACAGTCTTTGACGTGCACGCCTCGGCAATCTTGGGGGCAGTCGCCACGGCAGCACATGCCTCGGCAATACCCTGGTACGCGGATTTAGTTAACTTCCTTGTTTATGGTATTTTTCCTTATGGCATTACTCACCAGGGGAAGAAGCGGTTCCGCCATGATGCTAAGCATTACTTTTGGGACGAGCCTCTTTTGTTTAAACAATGTGCAGATCAGGTTATACGCCGATGTGTCCCTGAAGAAGAGCAACAGAATGTACTCCGGCAATGCCATTCTTCACCTTATGGAGGACATTTTGGAGGAACTCGTACCGCGGCCAGAGTTCTGCAATCCGGTTTGTATTGGCCAACATTGTACAAAGATGCCCAAGACTTTTACAAGCAATGTGATCGTTTCCAGAGGACGTGCAATATCTCTAGACGACATGAGATGCCATTCCAGAACATCATCGAGGTAGAATTGTTCGATGTATGGGGGATCGATTTTATGGGACCTTTCCTATCTTCATTCGGCAACCTCTACATCTTACTTGCCGTCGACTATGTGTCTAAATGGGTTGAGGCAGCTGTAGTTCCCAACAACGATTCCAAGACTGTGCAGAGATTCTTGCAGAAAAACATATTTACATGGTTTGGGTTACCGAGAGCAATTATCAGCGACGAAGGCAAGCATTTTGACAACAGACTAATTGCCAAGATGTTGCAACGCTTCGGCATATCACACAAGATCGCCACGGCATATCACCCACAAACCAACGGGCAAGCAGAAATTTCCAACCGGGAGTTGAAGGGAATACTCGAGAAAGTTGTAAATCCCTCAAGGAATGATTGGTCATTAAGACTAGATGACGCACTTTGGGCATATCGCACTGCATTCAAAACACCCTTAGGTATGTCCCCCTTCCGACTTGTCTATGGCAAAACATGTCATCTACCGGTGGAAATCAAGCACAAGGCATATTGGGCAATCAAGACCGTGAATATGGATTGGGAAAGTGCCGGACAAAAGCGTTTGATGGATCTCAACGAGATAGAAGAATTCCGTGCACTCGCCTATAACAATGCACGAATCTACAAGGAGAAAACAAAGTGATGGCATGACAAGAAACTATTGCCACGGCAATTCACGCCAGGGCAACTAGTTCTCCTATTCAATTCTTGGCTAAAACTTTTCCCGGGAAAGCTAAAATCAAGATGGTCGGGACCATTTGAAGTCGTCAAACTATTCTCCCATGGCGCCGTGATAATAAAGTCCATCTCTGACAACCATGAATTCAAAGTTAATGGATAAAGATTGAAGCACTACAATGGTGCCCATGTGGAACGTAACAAGGAAGTGGTCAACTTAGGAGATGCATGAGCATGCTCTCCCGTTTGATTTGTCTTTGAATTGTAGGAAAAGAAGTTCAAGATAAAGAAGGAATTCTAAACCAAGTAAGAAAACATCTTCAACAAGGAAACTAATGGGCTGAATCTAAGGCTTATATAAAGCCTCCAATTCATCCTAACCAAAACCCCCTTGTCGACAACTTCTACAAAACCCTAAACCCTTTTTCGTTTCCCCCTAATCCCACCCACCTATCTTTTCTATAAAACCCATCACCCTTAACCTATTCCTACTTTCTATCTTGCAACTTTGTAGTTTCTTTTCTTTTCTTTGTTTTTACTCACAACCAAGATCATCCATGGCATCCAAGATTAAACTTTTAGTTCATCCAAGTTCCTCCAAAGAACCAAGATACAAGAAGTTTGCTACACCGGTGGTTCAAGAAAGATTTCGATCCAAGTTTGAAAGCTGGAAAATTCATGAAGAACAAGGCTTTGAATACTCCAACTCTCATCAAGATTTCGGCCTTGAACCATTCATCTTCGAGAGGATTGCACATCAAAAGTGGCAAATCTTTTGCCATCAACCAGAACCGGGTAACATCTCTTGGGTAAGAGAATTCTATGCTCACTCTCCTAACCCGGATAATCCTTATGTTTTTGTTCGTGACAAGGCCATACTTATAAGTCCCGAAAGCATCAACACGTTTTACGGACTTTACATTGAGAAGGACGAGCATCAAGCCTTCGTTGACCAAATCAATCCCAAGCAACTCGACAAGGTGCTTCAAAAACTCACTCAACCGGGAACTCATTGGAACGACGGTAAATACAAGGGCATGGTAAATCACCTCCGGCTTAAACTCGAGGCAAAAGTATGGAATAAGTTTGTTAAAACTTCTTTAATGCCCACCACACACAATACTACCGTTGATATACCACGTCTTTTGCTCATACATTCTATTTTGCATAATCGCATCATTAACATTGGAAAAATTATTTGTGATGAGATTTTTGTATGCAGCTCAAAAGATAAGGGTTCTCTTTTCTTCCCTTGCTTAATTTCTAATCTTTGCAAGGAGATGCATGTCCCGAGTGAGTCCACCGATGAAAAGGCCCTACCCAAGTCCGGTTGGAATCAAGCACTAATATGAAAGCTAATGGGAGAGGCACCGGGAGATTCTTCAAGGCCTCCAATTGCCACGACAACTCCTGCCGCCACGACAATCCCTAATGCCCAAGCACCTAACGCCAGGGCAACTCGGCCACCAACCCCGGGACACTTTGAAGCACTTTTGCACCCATTGGCATGCATCCTAAGGCAAATTGAAGATAATGTTCATGCGGTACATGAAGGAGCACAACAATGCTATCACCCAAGTCATCCTAGAAAAGTACCCGGACAACCGCGTGTTGTTCCCAATCTTTCCCTCCGAGATCCTTGCCCCGGCAACCAATGAAGCAGTCGCCATGGCAACCTACATCGTGCACGCACAAGCTGACGCCAGAAGATGCCACGGCAACCATAGCTAAAGACATCCTGGCAACCACTGCAAAAGCCAAAGGTAAAGCACCTATGCCCGAATCAACTCCTACGGAATCATTTTCTAATTTTTCAGATTCGGACGAGTCCTCCATTGAACCAATAAAGACCGCACCAATTGAATCCTCCAAGCGAAAATCCATTGACATTGATGAAGAGGACGATGAGGACAACCCCGTACGAGGATCGATTCCACCACCGGCAACAAGAAAACAGCCATCGCGTTCAAGCAAGAGAATCAAGACACCGACAAGAAGGAAACTAATCATCTACGATGACGAACTCTCGGAGTAAGTCCTCGTATGCATTTTTATTTTTATTTTTTGTTATTTTTATGCATGCATTGAGGACAATGCCTCACTCGAGTTTGGGGGGGATTGTTATTAGTAGTTACCATGTTTAGTTACATTCATCTTAAGTATTACATTTAGGATATATAAATTGCTTGCCATGCCTTTAATTGGAACAAGAATTGCTTAGATTTGATGAATATTCGATGATGACTTTGCCAATGCACTTAATTGATAGAATTTTTATTCTAGGATAACCATGGAAAAACTTAGAATTTTACTATGATGCTAAATTTGATAAAACACTATTGTGGTTTGATTGATTTAAGGAATTCTAGTGAACTTAGGTTGATAATTAACAAATTGGGGGATTAGAATAAAAATTGGATGAATGCTAGAGGTGCCCGAAATTGGCTCTAGCATGTGCTAAAAAAATTGATCACTAGAGGTGCCCGAAACTGGCTCTAGGATGTGTTAAAAAAAATTTAACTAGAGGTGCCCAAAACTTGCTCTAGTTAAAACATGTTAAAAAGAAACCCAATAAAGTAACTTGAAAACCTATTGTTTGCATAGGATCCGAAAAATCAACTTGCACACAACTCCGCACACACTCACAAGCACTATAGTTTGATTCCGAGTAACTCCTAAGTTTTTCGAAAAATAAAAAGCCAATCAAACTTTGTGCCCCGGTTCAGAGAATTGAAATCAAGTTCAAAGTTAAGTTTGTGAAAATTGAAGTCTTGGCAGGTAATTATGAGTTTGCATTGCTTGAGGACAAGCAATAGTTCGAGTTTGGGGGTGTGAAAAGTGTTCAAAAGTACTATTTTTCTTACCCTTTTTACTCATATTAACTTAGGCTCATATTAGTTGCATAATTAGCTATTCATGCATTAATCCATGTTTCCTTCAATCGTTGAGCTTGATTACATAACTTGGTAGTTTTTGTGGAAAAGATGCTGCTTTGGTGTGCTTTGTGTGTGTATGTGCAGGATCACTTGCCAAAGCAATGCCGAGCTAGTTGCCAGGGCAATGCATGAAGGAGCCGCCGAGCTAGTTGCCAGGGCAATGCATGAAGGAGCCGCCGAGCTAGTTGCCAGGGCAATGCATGAAGGAGACGCCGAGCCAGTTTCCATGGCAATTGTCGACAAGAGCAAAGGTGAAATGGTAGTCGAAATTGATGACTAGACAAGCCCAAGATGACGTGGAGCAAAGCCCAAACCCAAAGGAATTTGATTTCCATGCAGAGATTAAAGAAGAATTAAATTCCAAGAAGATAGGAGAAGTTCTAGTAGGAATACAATTATAATAAAGAATTATATTCTTTAAAGATAATTTAATTCCAACTTAAACTCCTCCTCAAAGAAGGACTTTGGCCTAGCCCTATAAATAGCAAGGAGATTTCGACAAGTTCAAAAAGGAGAGCAAGAGGGAAATTTCGACAAGTCCAAGTAGGGCAAGAGGAGAGAATTTTCGATAAGCATCAAGGGCAAGGAGGATTTCGACAAGCCTCCTCCTTCATCCTTTTCTTTCTTGTTCTATTGGGTTCATGCTAGGGATTGTTTATCTTGTGTTTCTTTGGAACCTAGCCATGAACTAAATCTATTTGGCTATGGTTATTGTATTTTGTGGTTGTGAGAAACTATTGGTTTTTGTTTATGTAATAAGAGTTTGCACTTTTCTATTTCAAGGTTTATTCATTCTTGGTTCTTATTCTTGTTTGCGAGTGAATTGGGAGAGGATCTCGTGATTTCATCTATTTATCTAATATCGGGAGAGTTAGATTCAAGAAACGAATGAATATGATCTTTATTCAATCTATTGATGGTGAAGATTAATCCGGCTTAGGAATAAGTTAAGGATTTCAACGGCTAAGAGGAGCGCAAGATTGGTTGTTGTTCACCCTTGATTCACGCAGGGATGTATTATCAAGGCATGCACAAGTAGCTAGAGTTTTGACTTAGGGATAAGAAGAAACCATTGAAGAACACTCTGCCGAACCTTGAAGGTTGCTGCCCAGACTCCCAAGTAGTTTTCCAACTAGTTGCCCAGGCAACCATCGATTAGTTGCCAAGGCAACCCCGTTGTGCAAGTTGCCACGGCAACTGAGTTGCCCGTGTACTCTTTTACCAAAACAATCCAATCGGCTATCACACCTCAACTCACAATAACCTAGCCTATCTCTCTCTCATTTGAATTCATCTTTTCTTTTACTTTATTGCTTTCTAGATTAGTTATTAGTTAAACTCCTATAATCCTTTACTTGTGTTTTTACTTTTTACAGTGCAAGAGACTAGATCCTTGAAGTGGCACCAATCCCTGTGGAGATGATATATTTTATACTATAACTTGCGACGTGTATACTTGCACATTTGCGTAGCACTTATTACGCGCAACACTAAGCCCAAAAACAAAAGCCCAAAACCTTTTTTTAGGGCTTTCATTTAGCAAATAACGAAACATAATGGAAATTTAGATATTAAAATATGACACTTGGATGTGTTAGCAAGTAGTAATAGTAGCATCTTGATTGTTTTTTTTATTCTTAATGAAAATCATACATATTTAATATTAGATGGTTCAAGGCAAACAAAACCCATGACACAAAAATTAGGTAGTAATAATATGTCTATTACAAAGCCCATTATTAAAGACAAAAAGAAAAAGGTTAACTCAGACAAAATTAGTGTCTACACATACGGATGCTAGCCTGGTAACTGTTATTATACGCAAACTCAGCCAAGGGCAAGAAATCTTCCCAGCTACCACAAAAATCAATCACACATCCCCGTAACATATCTTCTAAAATATGAATCACCCTCTCTAACTGACCATCAATCTGCGGATGTAATGATGTACTAAAATTTAGATGGGTACCCAAAGCATTTTGTAAGGCCAACCAGAATCGGGAAGTAAATCTCGGATCTCGGTCAGAGATGATAGATAAAGGTACACCATGCAATCTAACAATCTCTGAGATATACAACTTAGCCAGCTTCTCCAAAGGATAAGTAACTCAGACAGGAATAAAATGAGCTGACTTAGTGAGTCGGTCAACAATCACCCAGACAGAGTCCTTCTTGGAAGGAGTCAAAGGTAACCCTGTAACAAAATCCATCGTGATACGCTTCCACTTCCACTCGGGAATCCTAATAGGCTGCAATAGGCCAGAAGGATGCTAGTGTTCTACTTTCACCTGTTGGCAAGTCAAACACCGAGATACATAATCAGAGATATCCTTTTCATACCAACCCAATGATATTGTTATCTCAGATTCTGATACATCTTGTCTCCACCGGGATGCATAGCATAAGGGCTACTATGAACCTCACTGAGAATGGCCCGCTTCAACTTGGCATCATTCGGTGCACAATAACGGCCCTTGAAGTACAGGATCCCATCCTGGTCAAAAGCATAAACAGATGTAGATCCCTGCTCAACCTACTGTATGATAGGGAATAAAGAACTATCTAGAAGCTGTTTGGCCTTAATTTCCCCAGCCAGAGTCAGTTTAACCTGTAGCTCGGCTAGCAAACTGCCATCACTATATATGCTCATCCTGGAAAATAAAGACCTCAAGTCTTCAATAGCCTTACGGCTCAAAGCATCAGCAACAACATTGGCTTTACCCGGATGGTACTCAATCAAACAGTCATAATCTTTGAAAATCTCAAGCCAACGACATTTTCTCAAATTAAGCTCCTTCTGAGTAAGAAGATACTTCAGACTCTTGTGATCTGTATAAATATAACACTTTTCTCCGTAGAGATAGTGTCTCCAAATCATCAGGGCAAAGACCACAATAGCCAACTCTAGATCATGGGTAGGGTAGTTACACTCATGCGGCATCAACTGACGAGACGCATAAGCAATCACTCTGCCATCCTGCATCAAAACACAACCAAGTCCGGAGTGCGATGTATCACTATAAACTGTGAAATCCTTTCCCAACTCAGACTGGGTCAAAACTGGAGCTTGCGTTAAAGTTGTCTTCAATTTCTCGAAACTCTCCTACTGAGCATTAGTCCAAATAAATAGAACATTTTTCCTCAACAGCTTCCTTATAAGGGCAGCAATGATAGAGAAACCCTCCATGGAGCGTCTGTAATACCCAACTAGACCCAAGAAACTATGGATCTCGAAAACATTCTTGGGTTGTTTCCAACTCACAATGGCCTCTATCTTGCTTGGATCAACCTGAATACCCCAAGCCAATACCACATGCCCGAGAAAAGTCACCTCGTTGAGCCAAAATTCATACTTGCTCAACTTGGCATACGATATGTGCTCCCTAAGACTTTGTAGAACAATCCTCAAACGCTCGGCATGTTCTGCCTCAGTCCGGGAGTACACCAAGATGTCATCAATGAACATCATTACAAACTGGTCCAAGTAGGGTCGAAATACACGGTTCATCAGATCTATAAAGGTGGCAGGAGCATTAGTCAGACCAAACGAAATTACTAGAAACTCGAAATGCCCATATCTAGTGCGAATGGCCGTCTTCGCTACATTTATCTTCAACTGATAATACCTGGAACGAAGATCAATCTTTGAGAAAACTGTGGCTCCTTGAAACTGATCGAACAAGTCATCAATCCTGGGCAGAGAATATTTTTTATTAACTGCCAACTTGTTCAACTTTCGGTAATCAATACAAAGCCTGAGAGAACCATCTTTTTTCTTCACAAAGAGAATAGGAGCTCTCCAAGGCGAAGAGCTAGGTCAGATAAAACCTCGGTCGAAGAGCTCTTGCAATTGAATCTTTAGCTGCTTAGGAGCCATGCGGTAGGGGTTCATGGAAATTGGTGCAGATCCTAGATAGGTCTCAAACTCAAACTCCACATCTCTATCTGGTGGTAGCCCAAGTAGCTTTTCGGGAAAAAAAACATCAAGAAACTCACTAACAGTGCGAATCTCCTCAATCTTCGATAGAGAACCCTTGGTATTTAAGAAACAGGCGATGAAAGTCTGATATCCCTTCCAGATCATCCTATCAGCAGCCAAAGTAGTTATCACATTATACAGATACCCTCAGCGCTCACCAACAAGAACCACTGTCCCATTATCAGAAGTCTTCAAAATTGGTCTCTTGGACTCACAATCTAGGTTAACCCGGTGTTCAGTCAGCCAATCTATGCCAAGAATTAGATCAAATTCTTCTAACGGCAGCTCCATAAGGTCAACTGGAAAGATTTCCCCTTGAACCTCGAGGGCACATCGCCTGAAAACCCTATTCACAACCACTTATTGACCCACAAGACTCATAACAGTAACTGCACTCTTAGTGGTATCATTCAGAATCTAAAGGTCTCGTGATACAAGACTCGATACGTAGGAATGGGTGAAACCGTTGTCAAGCAATGCAAAGCATGGAACATAATATATAGTAAATGTACCTGCAATGATGTCTGGCTCATCTCTGTCTTCGTGGCGTCTGGTGGCATAAACAAGTGCAGGTTGCCTGGCCTCTGTCATAACTGGTCCTCCACTCTGATTGGATCGACCTCTACTATCAAATATAGCAGCAGACTTGGGAGCCCTACCTTGATTACGACCTCTAGCTGGAGTCTGCACAGATGTCTATGAATGAGCAAGTGTTTGGGAACGAGCAGGTGTCTAAGTGGATGCCCTTTTAGAAGGCGAGCGTGAACAATCTTTCAAGAAATGATCCATGGATCCACATCAGAAACAAGCATCTGTCAACCTCCTACATTCTCCCCAATGACAATTTCCACAATGCTCACATACAGGCGCCGAAGAAAACCTTGAGGAATCACCTCGACTAAAAACTGGGCCTGGAAGTGCCAAAGGCCTAGAACTCATAGTACTCCTCTAAAGCTCGGTAGTACGAGTCCTCTTATCTAGACGTGCGTGGAACTCACCTTAACCAAAAGGTCTCATAGACCGATCTCGATCTTGACCTCGGCCTCGATCTCGATCTCCACTGCTCTAGCTAGTTGCCAATATCTTCATCTATTCTACAGTCTTGGCCTGATTTACCAAGTCCTCAAACACCTGATCATGATGTGTAGCCACTCGATCACATATTCCAATACAGAGGCCATCTAAGAACTTATCACATCTATCTTTCTTAGTGGATACTAACCCAACACCATACTTCTGTAATTCTAGAAACTGTAACTCATACTCTGCAACAGTCATAGAACCCTACATTAGGTCTTTAAAAGCTTGTCATCTCTCCCTCAAGAATCATTCACCCAGAAAATGATTCTTGAACCGTTCCTTGAAGAAGTCCCAGGTCAAACGATCAGAAGAGACGCTACTCATAATGGACTCCTACCAACTGCGAGCATTCCCGTTCAGCATAGACACAACACCCAAATACTTCCTAGATGGCTCAAAACCCAACTCCCTCATACGTCTCTCTTTTTCATACAACCACTCCTCGGCCTCAGTCGGTGCTGCACTAAGAGATCCTGAGAAAGTCTTGATCTCGTTAGCAAGCGAGGTCTGGGAGATAGGGACTTCGGGCGTGACGCTTGATGCTTTGACTACACCCTAAATCAGCTGGAGGAACTGTCTACTCAAACTCTCATCAGTAGCTCCAGACATAGCCCGAGGCCTAGAAGCTGTCACTCCTCTGATCGGAGTAGTCATGTCAATACTATAAGCATGTGCAGAGTGGTCAAAACTGAGGGTCCGTGAGGGGTGGGAGGCTCAATCAAAGTCGGAGGATCTACAGAAGGTGAAGGATCTACAGAATGAGATGGATCAACCACCGGATCGTCTACTGGGTCTACAAATCTAGCGGTTCGACCTCGCCCACGGGCGGGTCAACGACCCTTTTTGGTGCTCATATCGAAGAATCTATATAAAGAATAAAACCTAGGGCCAGTTTATGACACTAGAGAATTGAACACAATTAAACATATAAAATTTGGTGACATGGCTCGTTTCATAACATTTCTGTAAAACGTTTCAAGGCAGTAGTTTAAATGGACTCATCCACAGTCTGAGGTTATAAAACCAAAAGCTCCGATACCAACCAAATGTAACCCCTAGACCGGCCTAAGCAGAATAACCAAGTCTAACAGGGCACGTCTCACTTTAAATTTATGAACATATCAAGGTCTTAAACATCTAACTTGAAAATATAAAAGGATAAATCGATGTAACATGATAAAGTTATTCATATAAACCTATCAAATGATAGTTACAAAATAAGTAATATCAAGTAGTGTAGCAAAGTAGCCATAACATAATATCATACATCCCAAAATATAGGCACATCCCAAATAATATCATACATCCCATAACATAATATTATACATCCCAAAATATCAGGAGAATCTCTAGTACCTTTTAACAAATAAAATAATATGTCAGTCCTTTAATCAACAACTTCCCTTAAATAAAATTAACTTAGTACATATGCATGTTCGGGTTTAACGTCTAGTTCGGAGACTTTGAGGTTAGAATTTCACGAAACATGCTTCAAAATCGGACTCAGGATGTCGAAAAACATAAAATAGGGCTTTTCGGAAAAATTTGACTTTTTGGTCAAAGTCAACTCTGACGTCAGCAATCAAAGTCAATGATGGCATCAATGGTCATAGTCAATGCTGACATCATTGGTTAACCAAGTTGACTTGGGCGAGTCGACTCATTAGGTTGGTTAAACGGGTCAGTTCAGTCGGTTGAGACACAGGATGGGTTCGGATCGGGTTTGACCGAACTAGCTTGGTTTAGAAGGCTAAACCGGTTCAGGGTCAGTTTAGATCTGGTTCAACATTGCCACCATCCAAGGCAGCTAGAAATTGCCTTGGATGGCGCGTGTACTCCACGCGCGACCAGAAATGATCAGAAAATGCACCGAAAAGCCTATAATAGCTACAACAATCCAATTTAAATTTTAAAAACTGATTTCAAGTTAGAAAACTTACCGAGACTTACCAAATTAGATCAATAAAGTTTAGGGATGACGAAGATTCGGTGAGGCTTCAAACGGCGACCGTCGGACACTCAACGGCCAGGATTTTGCTCGCCTTAGCCAAGGAAAGACGGTGGCAACCTTAGATTCGAGCCACGACGTCAGACAGTGACAAAAAGCTCAAATAACAGAGGAATAGTTTTTGTCGAAGCTTTCAACTGAGTTTTTCCGACGAACGGCGGCTGACCTACGCAAGTGGACGACAAGGTTGAGGTCAGGGTCGAAACTAGGCTATGTAAGCCTAACATATGTGTGTCTCATGCATTTCCGGATCTTGAGATTTCCAAACTCTAATCGTGTAATCTCCCGATTGTAAGTCACTTCCGCAAGCTATATGTATGTTTACTTTTGTTTTCGAACTCCTAGTAAGGTGGCGTAAGGTTTAGATGTGTTGTAGTAACTTATTTTGATGTGGTAGTGTAAGCCTAATAGTAACTAGGTGTGGTATGAGCATAGTGGTATGTTTGGAAATTTGACACACGATTAGAGATACTATTTTTAAAGTTGCTGGTAAAATTTGGTAAAATCTAATTATTATTTGGATGGGTAAATCGAATAAAAACCAGCAAAAATCTATCATTACAAGTCATGGGGTATCGATACGGGTTATGGCATATCGATACGACCCTTGCATAAATGGTCCCGTCAATATTGGCCAAACAGGGTGTATCGATACGGTTTGGGCGTATCAGTACGGATTTTGGTCACTGGGATTTGGGGTAGAAAATGGTATCGATACGGTCTTATAGCGTATCAATACGGGGTCAACGTAGTCAACTAGTATCGATACATGCTTAGCTGTATCGGTACGGGCTTAACGTCCCTTGAATCTGGAAATTTGAAATTTCTCTTAGTGTGTCGATATTGCCCCTAGGGTATTGATACGGTGTTAGTTAATTCTGTTAAAAACAATAAAGAGAAGTTTCGGACAGTTTACAAAATGGTCACTAAAGTCATATAATTTAATTGATTAGGTAAATGATATCCGATAGTAAAGAAACTTCACATATTAATAATTGGTAGGTTTAATTACAAGTTGGTAATAAAGAATTCGGATTAGGATTGCTAATTTGTAAAGTTTACGCTTTAGACTTTTTAGTTTAAAAAATGTTTAAATTGACCCAAATTTCTAATAAGATTATTAACAAATAAGTTCGTTAAGCCTTAAGAATGATTAATAAAACCTTCCGAATAAATCCCGAATCCCGAGTCCATCTCAAAAATTTCGAATCTATTTTCCGATAATGCTTTCCGACCCGGCTCTCTACCAGATTGGGAAGGAGGTGTTACAGTTACTTAAGAAACTTATACACATATGTGATCAAAAGTTTATCTAAATGCTCTATGCATAATTAACATCTATGTGCCACCAACTAGGAGTTCTTTAAAGGAAATAAAAAACATACATCCTGACTTCTTGTGATCTTGTCCAAGCTCAAAAGCTAACAGAAAGCAAACTTAACCTAAGAGGTAGAGAAAAGATAAGTATAATTACTTAGTGAGGTAGTATAAAGCATCTAAGAGCAAGAATTAAACAATCTATCCATTCACCCAAAAAATACATCATAACCATGTAAAGCTATAACTTGAACAAGAAAACTAGTCATTTTATTTAATGTCATTGGTACAAGGCATATCACTTCATAGACTAGATTATACAATGATTGTATAAATGACTATTACTTATCAAGCAAGTTATCAAACATAGTATATCATGAAAATGTGTTACTTTGACTATTACTTATCAAACAAATTATCAAACATAGCATATCATGAACAAGTGTTACTTGTCTAATGAATTAAATTCATTAACGTCCGCAACAACCGAAAACAACAACAAATGAAAACAATTAAATTCAATTAACATCCAAAACAACATCAAAAACCATCCCTACTTAACCCAGCCAAAACATAAAGATTTAATCTATCAATTAAATTCAATTAACATCCAAAACAACCTTTTGTCATCCTTATACTTCCATCATTCATTAAACAACCAAAACTCGCCAAAACACCACACTAGCAACCTAGGAAATAAAGATTCACATAGTTTCGGGAATCCAATTTTAAAACAAATATATTAACATTATTAAACATCAAAATCATGATTATAATCAATCAAGAACTCAGCAAAATAGATCTGAAACGAAAATCACTTAAACTCGTCAATTAAACCTTGATTTAACCAATTTCCATAATTAAATTATTAAAAATCATTAGAAAATATTAAACAATGATCAAATACTTGAGAATTTCAATAAAGAACCATTCACTAGAGGAGAAGAACAAACCTTACCTCTAATGAGTGAATTTCCTCTCAATTGGATGTTTTACTCTTGAAAAATAAAAGAAGACAATAAGATTTTGTAAAACAACATTGAAGAATCCATTAGAAATCAAAGGTTTAAGAAATAAAGAGCATTACCTCAAATCTCTTATGCAAAAGAAATTGTTTGGCTAAAGAGAAGTTGAGAGAAAAGTTTGAGAAAGTAAATTACATCAAAAGTGTTTTTAGGAAAATAACCATTTTCCTTTAATTAGTCCCCTTTTAATTTCTTCAATTGAAACTCATTAAAAATAATCCAAATTAATAGGAAAATCATATTAAAAGAATTAGGTAAAATATCTCCTTAAAGATTTAAAGTTTTGATCCTTTTTCAAAACAGCCACTAAAACAGTTCTCAATCTTTACATTTTGGTCACTAGCCCAAAATGTCCAATTTCCAAATTCCATTTTTCAAAATTGACTTTACCAAAAATATCAATATATTAAATAATGACTTTTAGATGTTTTTCACATATTTTCCTCGCACCAAAAATATTTATTCTGATTTAAATGTCGAATCTGACTAGAATCTCTAATCCCAGTCGACCAGACCTTCTAATCAACCTAGAAACTCCTAGGCCCAAAATTGGGCGTTACAACTCTCCCCCATTTAAGAAATTTTATCCTTGAAATTTATTTGAAGGAAACGAATGCGGAAATTGTTTCATCATGTCTGTCTTACTCTCCTATGTGGCTTCCTCAACTCCACAGTATTAACACAACACCTTCACAAGCTCGATCATCTTGCCACGAAGAACCTTAGTACTTGAATCAAGGATCTCAACAGGTTCCTCATCATAAGATAAATCCGGTTTCAACTCAATGTCTTTCACCGGCATAACATGCATATTAAACCATATGCAACATGTATCATGGATCAACAACAAAATATCATTTTCTAACCCCTCAATTTAAGCTTTCCCATGCATAACAACTCATATACAAGGCTTAAAGAGTAAACATGTATAAATCAACATTATGCAACATAATCCATCAACATGATAAATTATCAATTATGTTGGCTTTCAAGTGATCATAAACCAAGTTCCACTTTACAAAATATTACATCGGATGCACGGATTCAACAAGTGTCCTTTCAACACTTCATACAACCTTAATCGAAATAATGGTACAATTACAACTGTGGTACAATCACAATCGGGTACAATCACAACCCCAATCATCAATTAGGTGTATAATCTACTAACAGTAGTTTTCGGTACCATATAACCCTTCAACCATTAGGGTAGTAGGGTGGAGTATTTGGTACACATTAACCCCTCAACACCCGAGACGACTTTTTATAGTGCACTATCGATCCTATGGTCGGCCAACTATATCTGATAACATTTTAAACCACATCACTTGACAATATAATTCATTTTTAACCATGTACCTCAATGTTTTTACTATTTTCAATGCATTAAACAATGCATTCACAAGTACTCCACATACTTACATGGATCATTTTCCCAATGCATCCATCATCAATATCAATATATGATCAAAAATAGTATAAAACATACTTTAAATCATGCATAAACAGTAGGTACCATGTAATTCAAAACAAGTGCATAAAACAATTTCCCCAAAGCATGATCGATGGAGAAATCTCATCATACTTACTTCCAAGTTTAAACCAGCGTTTCAAGCTTAATTTAGACTCCCAAAATAACCTTTAAACCATTTCAAAGATGAAATCCACATTCTCACTCACTGACAACGCAAAGCTTTGTTCGCCGATACAAATCTTTCCTCCAAACCTTCCAAAGCGATGCTACAAGCCTGAGGATCAACCTCCCCTGATTTTACCACAAAATAGGGGATTCAATGCATCAAAATGCATTGAATGATTCAGCAACATTAATCCCCAACATCTTTACCCAAAAACCCTTCTGCAACAACCGAAAACAACATCAAAAACCTTCCCCACTTAACCCAGCCAAATCCTAAGGGTTTAATCTATCAATTAACTTTAATTAACATCCAAAAACAACCTATTATCATCCTTATACTTCCAGCATTCATTAAACAACCAAAACTCCCCAAAACACCACACTAACAACCTAGGAATTTAGAGATTCACATAGTTTCGGGATTCCAATGTTAAAACCAACATATTAACATTATTAAACATCAAAATCACGATTATAATCAATCAAGAACTCAGCAAAATAGATCCGAAATGAAAATCACTTAATCTCATCAATTAAACCTTGATTTAACCAATTTCCATAATTAAATTATTAAAACTCATTAGAAACCATTAAACAAGGATCAAATACTTGAGAATTTCAATAAAGAACCATTAACTAGAGGATAAGAACAAACCTTACCTCTAATGAGTGAATTTCCTCTCAATTGGATGTTTTACTCTTGAAAAACAAAAGAAGACAATATGAATTTGCAAAACAAAATTGAAGAATCCATTAGAAATCAATGGTTTAAGAAATCAAGAGCATTACCTCAAATATCTGATGTAAAAGAAATTGTTTGGCTGAAGAGAAGTTGAGAGAAAGTTTGAGAAAAGAAGTTACGTCAAAAGTGTTTTTAGGAAAATAACCACCTTTCTTTAATCAATCCCTTTTAATTTTCTTAATTAAAACTCATTAAAATAATACCAATTAAGAGGAAAATCAGACTAAATGCTTTAGGTAAAATAGATCCTTGAATATTCAAATTTTTGATCCTTTTCAAAATAGTCACTAAAACAGTTCTTTATCTTTACATTTTGGTCACTAGTCAAAATGTTCGATTTCAAAATTTTATTTATCAAAATTTACTTTACCAAATATATCCATATATTAAATACTAATTTTTAGATATTTTTTCCATATTTTTCTCACACTAAAAATATTTATTCTGATTTAAATCTCGAATCCGACTCGAATCTCTAATCCTTATCCACCGGACCGTCTGATCAACCTAGAAACTCCTAGGCCCAAAACCGGGGCGTTACACTTGTGTAGGTTATTTTATCAAGTCCGTCTCTCTAGGACCATCTGAATCAAGGGCTGTGAAATAATTAAGAACTTTTTATAACAGCTCAACCTCACCAAGGGTAAGGTGATTTTCTTCAGGTTCACTTTAAATGAACCACCCAAACTCTGGGATAAGAAATCGTTAAGAATAAATATTCAACCTCATTAATTGGTGAATTCAATATGTCGTTCTCTTTAGGAACACCCAAACTATTGGGTTTGAATTCATCAAGATTTTTAAGAAAACTCGTCCTCTTTGGCGGTAAGTTCACCTAGTCTTATCGCTATTAGGACTACCCACTTAAGACTGGGTTATGAACTTATTAAGAATTGGATTTCAACCAAAAATAGGTAAATTAATTAAGTCTTTCTCACTAAGACAACCCAAAGTCTGGGCTTTAAATTTATTGAGAGCAATTAAGCTCATCCTATGCATGTACATTATTCGTCACAGGGATAGGTAAGGGAAATGTACACTATGAGTCTCTCCATGGCTTCGTTTGACCACATTGAACTTAGATAACTAAGTTGGGTATCCACCATTAATTCCACAACCAATGAGCTTTAAACCCATCCCCCCTCAATGAATCCAAAACCAGTTTCTGACTTAACCCTTTGGTAAGCGGATCAACAAGGTTCCTCTCCGACTTCACATACTCTAAATAGATTACTTTGTTCCTTATTAAGTGTCTTACCGATTCATGTCTTATGCGAATATGTCTCCTCTTACCATTGTAAGCTTGGTTTTGAGCCACACATATCACAGCTTGTGAATCACACAATAAGGACACTGGAGGAGTCAGTTTTCCCCACAAAGGTATTTCTGCCAATAGATTTCTAAGCCACTCAGCTTCTTTCCCAGCTAAGTCACGAGCAACAAACTCTGACTCCATGGCAGAACGAGTGACACATGTTTGCTTAGCATACTTCCACAAGATCGTTGCGACACCTAAGGTAAACACATACCCACTCGTAGAGCTTATTTCATCATAATTGGTAACCCATTTGGCGTCACAATATCCTTCTAAGACCGAAAGATAGCCAACAAAATCGAATTTCCAATCTATAGTACCTTTAAAATACTTAAGTAAGCGTCTCAAAGCAATCCAATGTTCCCTACTAGGATCATGAGTATATCTACTCAACCTACTCACAACAAAGGCAATATCAGGCCGAGGATAGTTCATTAAGAACATAAGGCTTCTGATGATTTTGGCATACTCTAGTTTGGAAACACTACTTTTATTTTTCAAGAGTTGTATACTAGAGTCATAAGGAGTTTTAACAAGGATGACATCAAAATTGTCAAATTTCTTTAACACCTTCTCAATATAGTGTGTTTGATTCAAAGAAAATCCCTTTCTCAGATTTGGTAACTTTAACTCCTAAGATCACATCAACCTCTCCTAAATTTGTCATCTCAAATTTATTGGGCAAGAATTTTTTTGTTTTGTTAATGGATTCAATGTTGGTACTAAATATCAACTTGTCATCAACATACAGACTTATGATGACATATTCAGTTCCAAACATTTTTGAATACACACATGCATCAACTCTATTCACAATAAAACCAAAACTCAGAATGGTTTTGTGAAATTTCTCGTACCATTCTTTTAGAGCTTGTTTAAAGCGATAAAGAGACTTTTTAAGTCTACACGCATTGCCTTCCATGCCAGGTGTCTCAAAACCTGGTGTTTGCTCTATAATGCTATCGTAAACAAGGTACGGATCATTGAGATTTTCGTGACATTGGAGTATGTGTCAAAGAAGTCTATACCAAACTTATGAACCTTTTGACTACTAGTCTTACCTTATATTTTTGGATTGACCCATCGGGTCTAAGTTTCTTTATGAAAAAACACTTATAGTTGATAGGTCTAAATCCTCTAGGCAATTCAACCAACTCCCACGTTTGATTAGACATTGTTGACTCTAGTTCATCATTTATTGCAGCTCTATAGAAAGTGGTGTCAATTGAACTTATAACATCATCATACGACTTTGGATCCTCATCTAAAAGGAAAGTCTGAACTATAGAAATAGAGATTGAGTCTACATCACTTAATTTAGAGATAAAGGAAGTTAGGAAATTTGGACCAAAGGTAGAGGCTACCATTTGTCTTTTACTTCTTCTAGGTTCTAATTATATCTCTAGAGAATCCTGGGCAGGATTAGAAGAGTTGAGGCACGACTTTCTACTTGTGCTTCAGCATTTAAACTAGGTTTCTTTAAAGGAAAGATATCCTCAAAGAACACAACATCCCTACTTTCACAAATAGAGGAGTCATGCAGATACATGAATCTATATGCAACACTATTTAAAGCATACCAAATAAACACTACATCAACAGTTTTAGGACCGATGGTGGACTTCTTAAAGTTAGGAAAAATAACCTTTGCCAGACACCCTTACACTTTCAGGTATTGCAAATTGGGTGCATAACCTTTCTACAAACTCGTATAGGGTACAATCTACTTTTTTATGAGGTACTCTGTTTAATATGTGATTTGCTGACAGAAAGGCTTCCCCCACATGTTATTAGATAACCAAGAACTTATCAACAATGAATTCATCATCTCTTTTAAAGTTATGTTTTTCCTCTCGGCTACGTTGTTTTGTTGAGGAAAATAGGGGCTGAGGTTTCATGGATTATGCCATTCTTTTGACACACCTCTTTAAGAAAATTAGATTCGTATTCACCATATCTATCAGATCTGAGCCATTTTAATCTCCTATCTAGTTGATTTTCAACTTCTGCCTTATAAATAAGAAAGAAGTTTCCAGCTTCATCTTTAGATATACCTTTGTATATCTTGAATAATCATCTACAAAGGTTATGTAGTATTGCTTACCTCCCTTACTTTCAGTGTTTCTAAAGTTTGCTAGATCAGAATGTATGAGTTCTAAAAATTCTATTTTTCTCTTAGAAATTGTCTAAAAAAGTTTATCATGCTTGGCTTCTACACAAATCTCACATTTGTTAAAGCTATTCTCGTCTAGATTAGGAAGTAGATTCATTTTTATGAGTTTCTTTAAAGAATGAATGTTCACATGTCCTAATCTAGCATGCCACATATCCAGAGTATCAGCAATATAAACAGAAATGGTGGTTTTATTACTTTCATTAAACTAGGTTTTGATTACAAATAAACCTTCATTCAAAAAACCTCATTCTAGGAAAGTACAAGTTTATCTTCTTTGAAAACCAATTTAATGTCTGCCTTGTTGAGTAATCCACCACTAATCAAATTTCTACGTAGGGCAGGTACATACAGAACATTATGCAACCCTAAAGTTTTATCCGATGTTAGCTTGAGCAAAACTTTTCCTTTGCCTAGTACTTCAGAGCTGCTAGAGTTCCCTATATACACTTGTTCACCATTCTTTACATCTTTGAACTAGGTGAATAGCTCCCATTTGGAACAAAATTGTTTGTAAGCACCAGTGTCCACAACCCACTAAACATTGTTCTCCACCAGGTTAATTTCAGAAACCATCGTTGCTATGATGTTGTCAGCATTTTAGCAACATTCAACTGTGGTTTGTTCATATTCTAGAGGTCTAATCATTGTTAGCACTAGTAAGCTTTGTGTCCGGCCGGTTCGCACAAATAGCAATTAAGAGGCTTTTGTGGAGCCTTATCCTTCGCAGGCCTCTTGAAGTTGACAGCCTTCTAAGCTTTAACCTTCTGCTTCTGGCCACCTCATCTTATGGTCTTATTAGATTTGGACCCTGAGGTAGATCCAAATTCAACCACATTATCCTTAAAATAATGATTATTAGAAGAAATCAACTTATCTTTAAGTCGGTTGGCTTCTTTTATCTTCACGTGGCTCACTAGCTTCTCAAAAGGAATATCCCTCTTCTTGTGCTTCAAGGAGTTACGGTAGTCGAACCAAGACTTTGGTAACTTCTCGATGAGGACATTAGCTGGTAGAATCTCACACATCAGCATTCCTTTGGCAAAAATCTCAGAGACCAACTTCTCAAAATCATGGACCTGATCTATTAATGGCTTGTCATCAAACATCTGGAATTTGAGCCACTCATCGACCACATATTTCTTTATTCCGGCATCATCGGCTCTATACTTCTTCTCCAGCATGTCCCATATGGCCTTTCACTTCTCTCCATAAGGAACATGTCCAACAATTTGTTCGACATGTTACTTAAGAGAAAGCTACGAACAATTTTATTGTCCTTCTCGTTCTTATAGATGGACGCTTGATCAGAAGTACGGACATCTGCGGTCTACAAGACAACACTTGTTGGGGTAGTAGTGTCGTCGCCACAAACAGCATCAAAAACATCGTCTATAGATGATTGAGTCATTGGTGATTGGGGCGGCAACTTGAGCAACACATAGTCAAGATTGTGTTGTTCAAAGAAAATGATTATTCGTTGGGACCACCTCCGATAATTGGTCTTGTCGAGTGCATCAAGCTTGGCAGATTAAGCACAAACTTTGACATAAAGTTTAACATATTGCAATATAATCGTTTCTAAATTATTGGTAAGATTACTGCAAAATCAAACTATTAGCACTGACATGATAATATAAGTCAAATAAATAGGCGGATTAATAAACCGTGTCGTGGTATAAACTACTGCCTTAGAAATGATTTCACCTCGATGTGTGTAATCGCTGCAGCAGACGTTCGTCTCCCGAGGTTAACACGGTAGATCCGATATTCGTACACCCAAAGATCGGAGTGGACAATGGTGGAATTTCTTTTCTCACATGAAGAAAAAAAATAGAGGGCTGGAAACTGAGAGTTCAAGATACCTAGAATTCATACGTTGTATACTGGAGGCTAAATACAACAAGTAGAATATGTCTTAAACACTGATTTCCATATTAATCGTCTGGTCAGGCTGCTGGAATTACACCAAAGGTTAATTAGGTAAAAACCAGGAATTAATATACAGAACAATTCTAATTTTATTCTAATTAACAAATAATTCAAAGATAATTAAACACCTATAAATTAGGTTCAGAAAATAGGTCTAAAGATATTATTCCGAATTTTCCCCCAAAAGTTAGAACGCGCGCAGACGTGTCGAAGACACATGCTACCACAACCACAAATTGACAGCGGCACACGCATGCAAGAGAGTTGTTTAACCACATTCAACAAAGGAGGGTAGGGAAAACTCTTTATATACCCTTCCCAAGGGATGTGCCCTCCCAATGTGGGATACATATAACCAACACCATGGTCAGTCCAAGACAAACTTTTGGTGCTGAAGGAGTGGCCATTAGAAGCCACGAGAGAAAAATTTGATTGCACCCATATGGGTTCAAGTCCATAACATGTCTATGGCTCTCATTCACTCCGTCAACGCAAGGAAAATTGGAGGTCTCTTCCCAAGTTTTATCAAAGCTAATTTTGATGACGAGTATGGTGTTCGTTGGGATGGACAGTTGAGGATCTAGGTGGCTCTTCAAGTTGATGATCCTCTAAAAATCGGTTTTACACTTAATAAGAAAGCTTTCAAACCAATTGAGGTAGCCTTTAAATACGAGCGCATCCCTGAGTTCTGCTATAGCTGTGGACGACTTGGACACGCCAAGAAGGATTGTTGGTTCGATCTAGCTTTGTTCAAGAGAGCGGGAAGATACGACCCTTGGATGAGAGCCACAAATGCATGGATCGATTATGGTAATGAGAAGGCATCGTAGAAAGGTGGTATCAGTTCCCTGAACATGATGAAGGCCATGCATCCGTTTGGTGGTCATGGCAATGCCATTGTTGTCCATGAGAAGCTTGATCTTTCTGGTTGCATGAACCAGCACAAGGAAGGGACGGCCAACTGTGACACTAAACTCAACGCTATGGTTAACCCGAACCATGGTAAAGAAAAGGATGGAGATCACGTGTCAAAAGGGAAAGAGATGTTGGCTAATCTTAACTCCGGGAAATATAGGATTTGCTGCCAAAATCTTGGATCTTCAGATGAAGCGAATAGGAAAAAAAAAATTGTAACCTTGGACTTGTCGAATACAAAAGGGAAAACCCCAAAGTCAACTCTCACAACAAGTCGTACCCCCAAACTATGGCCCATGCAGACGATTTCACTGGGGAACAAAGATCTTTGTTTAGGGTTTATGGCTAGGTTTAGAGAACTAGTGAATTAGGGGTAGGTGTATTTTATAGGTATAGGGTTAAGAATATAAAATTTAGTGTTAGTATTTTTTAGTGTGGGGCATAGAAGGGGCATATTAGGGGCAGAAGATTTTTGTTCCTCTTCATGATTTGCCTTTTTGTGGAGAAGATATCATAGTCGAGAATCTACCGGCTATGGATATTTCCATAAGCAACAAAAGAAAGAGAGATTATGCTTATTTCGAATAGGGGTCAGATTCAAAGAAGAGAGAAGTTGTTGAGTTATTTGAAGAGGGGGTCATTGAGTTGGGAGATGGTAATTGTGGGGGACTTAGGGGTTCGGTCCGGTGGAGGACATTTAGCTGCTTAAGCGCACTTTCTTCCCATTCTGGTTTACGGGTTCATCTCCCTTCATCAACAAACTTGAGCAAAAAATGAGGGGTCAATCTTTTGGTACAAGAAGGGTCAACATCATTAAAAAAAAACAGCACGTAGAAAGCACTGTCTCGAGGTTCCGAAGGTTGCCTTCAAAAAAAAGTATGGAATGACAATGCTATCATCCCTACGGTGGCGAATTGTTCCTTAGAGAACCATCCGCATCTCAAATGAATCATGTTGCTTTAACCATCCATGGTGAAGAGAATGCCCATGGATGGGTAGCTATTTCTATCCTTCTCCAGTGATCATTGCCTCTTTAATGCTCTGCTGCAACTAGATCGATGATCATTGCTTGCTTGAACGGTCTTTTGGTAAACTTGATGTTTTGCCTCTCGTTGGGTTCGATGTTGTTCGTTTATCGGCAATCGGATTTGTGTTCTCGAAACTCACCACAACAACTATAGAAGTGTAGATTGTACCAATGATGACAAGATCCTCGATCGAGGAAGCTTGCCTCTAGATGGAGCTCTCGCATTGGTTGCAATTTCTATTTTTAACTTCCATTCTGTTATGGTCAATTTCTTGTTTTAAGCTTTTGTTTTTTCAGATTCATTGTCGGGTTTGGATGCCCCTATGTCTTTCTCGTAGGTTTTCGGTTGTTTGGCCTTGTAGGGTCGACTCTTGCTTTCATTGGATGTTTCCCCTGGAGTTGTGTAATGGTTCGAAGGCCCTTAGGGATCATATCAAGGGGCTCTCCCCATGCATGGTGTACGTGGTTTGTATGAAATGAAAGTTAACTTTGGTAAAAAAAAAAAAACTAGTGGTTTAAATCCTCAAGGTGGTTTTTACATAGTGTAGAATTCTTATTGACCAGGATTTCGCGTATATCCCTTCATTTTTTATTAAGCAGAAAAATATTATCATTCTCAAAATAAAGTGAAGACAATATAAGCACCTCTTACGACTCGCTCCACTAAAGAATTTATATTTCCCTCTCCTTTTAAATAACCCTTTCAAATCCAACAATTTGAGGGTTTAGGTGTTACATTTAGGAAGTTTGCATTCCAACAATAATTTGATAACAAAGTATATGTGAGTTATTCGAATTTATGTTATTTGAATAATTATTTTGTAATTGTAAAATGACAAAAGAATTTTTACAATTTTTTATATACAACCATTTAACCTAAAATGTTTCTCATAGCAGCTTTTCAACTTAAGAGGATTCATCTCAATCCGTTGTTACAATCATTTGTTTATCAAACATATAAATTAACGGATTTAATTAATAAATATTCTAAGAGTGATCCAAACCTCTAATTTTAACCCAAACCGTTTTATTATCAAACAAAGCCTTTGATTTTATTATTAAATTAAGAATTTCTTAAATTTGATTATAAAGATTCAAGTTTCTTTAAATTTGAATATATTAATATTAGGTTATGACTTAGTTTATAAGGAAGTATAACAGATAATATCTACAAAATGTTTAAGGTTAATTAATAGTTTTCGGAAAATATTGCTGGGAAATGTGGTAAAAATATATTTGAAAAGTATTTTCAAAATTTTGGTTGAGAATTTAAGTGTATATTTTTGTCAATTTTTTTTGGAGAAACTAAAATATCAATTTTATATTGTAAAGTAAAAAAACAAATAACAGATCAACTAGGGTGGGCGAGAGCAGCTACCCCTCCTCCTACTCATATCCACCTAAAATTTTTATATTCACCACATATCTATCACCCACATTAGATACAATTTTCAAATTCACACCCACCTACGTGGGTACATTCTGAAATCCACCCCGCACCCACCACCCAGCCCGTACTTGCATGTACTACCTTCAAAGAAATTCACATCTCATAATATACTAGGGGTGAGAAAAACTCGACTCGAAAAAAATAAATTTTTCTACTCGAGGCAAAAAACTCGAATCGTTTTGACTCGACTCGAAATTTCATAAACTTGACTTGACTCAAAAAAAATTCGAATGAAATTTAAGTTGTAAAATGGAAATTAGAATAACTCGAATAACTTGAATTTTTTAATAATTAGTAGATTGATTTTTAAGTTAGAGTCAGGTCCCTTAACTTTTCCTAATATACATATGCCGATATAAAAAACGAAGAAATATATGTCAAATATGAAAAATACGAAGAAATATATGTCAAATATACGATTTGATTGGAGAAATTCGTTTAAATTAAAATCAAGCCGTACTATAACATGATAAATAATTACAATAAATTTGTATAGGAACTCGAAAACTCGACTCGAAAAAAAATTCAAATAAAGTTTGAGTTGTAAAATATGACGCGCCAATTCGAATAACTCAAAATTTTTTGATGCAACTCAACTCGACTGAACGCTCACCCCTATAATATACAACTCGAAACTTCATTATGTTTTTTCTAAAAAAAACTAGACTCAAATGTCTTTCTAACCATATAAGGTGTACTTCCAATTCGACTTATACAATTTAAGGTAAACTACCGACATAGCCACCTATGTTTAGTAAGTGTAGACTTTTGCTCACTAATTTCAAAAAAGTAACGTCGTGGTCACTTACATTTTAATTTTTAAACATTTTGGTCACTCGGGAGTTAATTTTCGTTAGACAGCTAACGTCGTGCTGACTTGGCATAGTAAAAAGAAGGATAAATTACTTAGGTAGTCATTAAACTATTACATCACTCCTATTTTGATCACCGAACTAAAAACAATTTATATAATTACACATTTAGTCCTCTATATTTACACATACAATAATTTTAGTCCTAATTTTAATATAAAAATAATTTTAATCCATCAATCGGATGGTGACACATATCACTATTTGATTAATGGAATTAATTAGAATTATTTAAAATTTTAATATTTAATTTAAAATATTTATTTTGGGCCAATTGGATGATAACATGTCACCACCTTAACCAATACAGGACTTTCAAGAAATAAGTGAAGTATGGGTGAAGGTGATAATCAAACCCAGGTCTTTCAAGGAAAATTTCCACGCCTTACACCATCCAATGCCCTTGGAGTTGGATTGCAAAATTTTGTACAGAAAGAAATGTATCAAACTCACTTTGTCTCGACGATCCAAACGACATTTTACCTTGCAGCAAGAAATAGGGCAGGACTCCACCATTTCAAAAGACTAGGGTCATAGACGAGGGGATAAAGGAAGAAGAGAACATCCGAACAAACTGGGCATTAATTTGAGTCCACCGTGCCACCCTCAAAGGTCTACTGTGTTGGAAAGTCATCTTTAAACTCACATACAAAAATTCAAGAACTAATTAAAAACTCGTGCTTGAATTAAATTTCTCTCTATATAACGTTGGTTACCAAACTCCATCATGAACACTCCGGTACTTTAACAAGTTGCAATGTTGGAATTTTGAGTTATTCAATTATGCTCCTTTGGATGCTAAATAAAATATGATGAGGTTTATGATACTAGAAAAATGGAAAACAATATGCGTTTTTACCGGTCAAACAGGAAGACCATGGCCCTTTCCATGAACTACCTATATAAAAAATGTTACAATCCAACTCAATAAGCATTGGATGGCGCAATGGTTAAGGTGTGGAAATTTCCCTGGAAGGATATAGGTTTGATCCTTACCTTCACCCATTTATTTTCTTTTAATCGAAGTGTGACACGTGTCACTATCTAATTGGAGGAAAATAAATATATTAAATTAAATATAAAATTCTAAATAGTTCTAATTAAATTTCTCCAATCAGATTGTGGCATGTATTACTATCCAATCACCATCCAATTGATGGATTAAAATTATTATTATATTTAAATTAGAATTAAATTAATTGTATGTGTAAATATAGAGGACTAAATGTGTAATTATACAATTTATTTTTAGCTCAGTGGTCAAAATATGAGTGAAGTAATAGCTGAATGACTATTTAGGTAATTTATGCTTCTTTTTACTGTGTCAAGTCAATACGCAATCAGTTGTCTAACGACAATTAATACACGAGTGACCAAATGTTTAAAAAACCTAAGTGACCACAACATTAATTTTCTTAAATTGATGAGCAAAAGTGAAAACTTACTAAAAGTAAGTACCATCTCAGTAGTTTACCCTACATTTTATGACAAATTTTTAAAGTTACTGCGGAATTAGTATTAGGAGCAGCCTGCTGCTTTGTTTTCTGACATCCGATTACTTAAAATTTTATATCTTTTAAAATACAAATCAAATCAATATTCGTTTGCTCAACTTAAAATTAGACTTACTCATGGGTACATCAATGTATCAATCACTTCATAATTATTTGTATAGATTTTTTGGTGATTTTTCGAACTCATTGCCTATGCATAAAATCTTAGACATATTTCACAAACTTGGTTTTTAACTCCATTAATCATTCTAAAATTCTTCTAAATGCTTACAAGCATATTTCACATGAATAATAACAAACATATTCATCCACCCATGCTACCATATATATATATAATATAAATAAAATATATTTTATTTTTATTAAAATAACTTTATTCATATGGTGGATAGTTGTGGCAGATATGAGGCGGGAAATGTCTCAAATCTACATTCCTCATCAGTCACGTAGGTATATTTGACATCCACACTCCTTCACTGTCCTCTAAACTCATTCGCATACCCACCCCAACTGGAATGAGTGAGGTGTGGAAACACACAATTGTAAATTGACTAAAATTTTGAAGAAACTATATCACGTGTCATTCTCACCATATTATCTATGGTCTCAACCAATAAAAAATATTCATTTAATTATTGTTTTTCATGTTATTAATTCACTCAAATGAGAATTCATAAAAATATTAAAAAATGTAAAAAAATATAAGTGAGGATTCACTTGATAAAAAATGACATAAAAATGTTGAAGTGAGCGAATTTTTATTAGTTTGGACCATGAATAATTTTATGAATTAAGCGATTGGACTGAGAGGGTCACCCTATAACGAGTCTCTGCAAAATCCAGTCTATATTAAGTATTCAGATTAATACATAAGAAAATCGAGTAGAAGCTCTCGTGTCTTTAATCTGATGACGTTTGAATGTAATACTCTAAAATTAAAACCGGGTGAACAAAAGGACAAATGAATGTCATAACTTTCCTTTCACAACCTAATCCCCGCTAAGAAAAATTTCATATAAAATTGACCCAAACTTGCATATTGTTGCATAAATTGATTCATTATTTTCAGTATATTGGTTAAAATAGCTTAAACTTAAGGGTAATTTGGTCATATAATAATCTCAAATTAACAATGTTGTTCATTTTTTTAATTATATTAATTTAACCTTCGTAGTCTTTGGAAATCAGTAATGTTGTTCCTCCATTTTAATCTAATCATTTTAGCTCCAAACTCTCGAATTGCATCAATCCGCCTTTTTAATTATCGTTGATTAATATAATCATTATCAATAGTCGTATTTTGCCATGTCAGACACTCAGTCTTTAACTAGTTAGCAGCATCTGAGTTAACATGTCCATGTCATTTTCTTTAATATATTATTGTCATCCAATAAGATGGTGACAATATAGTTTACGTGATTATTTTAAAACTTATAATTTTAAAATAAATAAATAATTCTAAAATTCTACATTCGTACTATCACATCATTAAAATTGACTTATCGTCATTGACATGGCAAGATAATTTACGATAACGACTGATGTGAAAGTAAATAGAGACTACATGCACAAAATTTAATGGCTATGCCAACCCATGACAATTAAAGGATGATATTGATACAATTCAAGAGTTCAAGAGCTAAAGTGATGATTTTTTTTACAAAAGGACAATATTGCTAGTTTTGGAAGACTACGAGAACTAAATTGATACAATTAAAATGGAGGAACAACATTATTGATTTTAGATTATTACATGGAAAAGATAACTCTTTAAGTTAATATTTATTACTTTTAGACTTAAATGTTTTTTCGGCATCTCTAAGTGTAATTAAAAATTAATTGAGTCATCGTTTTTAATTATAAATTAATTGGATCTTTATTTGAATCAATCAAGCCTTTAATCGCACTCCCCGTTAATTATATTAATTGTAGTTAAGTTTATTGATATAATATTGTAATCACTAATTTTATCTAAATTAATCTTTTTATTTTATTTAGTTTTTATCACAGTTATTATTATTATTATATTAACCAAAATCAAAAACAAAAAATATACACTAATATTAACTTAAATAAAGGGAAAGCCCCATATTGTCCAAAATATAATTATAAATGTGAAACCAAAAATACAAATATATTACATGTGGCCCGTTTGGCCCAAAATTAACCATAAGCCTATCTAATAATAGAAACCCTAATATGCCCTTCTCTTTTATGCAGTTGCATCATGACCGTTGGATCATGATTGGATCCAATAGTCCATATTGCAGCAGAAGAAGACTCCTTAGCTCTCCACGTGTCACGCACCTGAGGTTGTTCAGCTCTCCATCAGCCTTCCACGTGTGCGTAGTGCTCACGCGCTCCAAACCCTTCAGCTTCTACGCCACATCGAAAAGCAGAACCAGAACAGCTCCTCATCACCATTCTCTCTATGGCCTTCTCCTTCACTGTTCAACCATATCACGCTAGGAGACACACAAAACATGTAAGGAAACGTTGGTACACCCCATGGCGCAATGGGAAAAATATCTGGCAAATTCCATCAATGATCCTTGTACGAGAAACAAATTCAGGGTGAAAAGGGATGAGATATTCCGACCTCTACGCAGTCCACCCGAACGAAACGAAAAATATTTTACTTCTCTAACTGTTGGAGAGGTTATTAGCAATATGCATATCTTTGGCTGCTAGACCTTATGCCTTTATATAACATTTAAAAACTTAATTCTAGTTCAATTAGGTTTCTTTAGGGATAAATATATTTTAATAGTGTTTGATAATTACAATAATTATCTAGTATTGAAATATATAAAAACAAAATTATCTATATAACTACATTAATTATAATAATTTCGATTTTTAGGTAAAATCAAATATATATATATATATATATTAACTAATTTCATGTACAACAAGTTTGTACATATTCTATTTTAGTCAATATATATTCGTTTCAATCATAGGGTGTGACCCTTATAGGCTCGTGTAACGTTAGCAGTAATATCTAGAACAATTCTAAAATTACAAGCAATGAGTGACATCTAGCAATACATCATTGTTACCTAAGTTACAAGAAATCATGGTTCGACATAACCTTTATGTGATTAAATTTTATTTATCAAATCCTTTTGTCCTTATATCTAGAATGGAAACAAATAATAAAATAGTCACACTTGTATAATCCATCTAATATTTCTTGATATCTCGAGTAGACTATTATAGACGAATAATTATAATATCTTATATTAATTTATTTGAGCATGATCATGCATTTAAAGTCTCACTCAATCACGTGACCTATTATATTACTCCTATTATGCAGGAGAGACAAATCCTATATTGACCAACCATATCTCACCACATAGTTTGTGACATATCCAATACGAGTCTTTATAGCGTAGTCAGTTACCACACATGTTTGACTGTATCAAAATATGTGACTCACAATGTTGAAATAATAAAGATCTCAAGTCTGAGGATCATACATGTATTTATCAGTTATGAGCAATGTTGTGACTATCACAAAATAATCCAAGAAACATGCTCATAGTGGGTCAGTCTAGTATGTCGTTCTCTAACACATACTCATGTATTGATTTTGACATCTCCATGTCAATGAGAACTTTTTATCACCAATCAACTACACATTAGTCTTAAATGAATTATTGTTGTCCATGCCCAAAAAGATACGTAGAATAACGACTGAAATAATAATAACAATGGATTCATATTAAACAAGATAAAACAAGTATGTCTTTTACAATCACCTTATGATTGGTCTTTGGAAATACTCCAACAATCTCCCACTAGCACTAAAACCAATCACTCATGTATCTAATACCAAGAGACTTAGTGTTACGATCTTGCTTCCACTGCCTCAGAGGTTTGGTCAGTGGATCAACAATATTATCATCCATTGGTACTATGCATATTTCAACATCCCCTCGATAATGATTTCCCGACTAAGATGATAACGCCTAAGTATGTGTTTGGATCATTGGAGAGATCTAGATTCTTTTGCTTGTGTGATGGCTCATTTGTTATCACAACGTAAATCTATAGCATTTGATATTCTAGGCACAACCCCTAGTTCAGATATGAACTTCTTGATCCAAATAGCCTCTTTTGCAGCATCACTTGTTGCAATATACTTGGCTTCTATTGTATAATCTGTCACTGTATCTTGCTTTGAACTTTTCCAGCTTACAACACCTCCATTAATGCAAAACACAAAACCCGATTACGATCGAGAATCATCCTTATTGGTTTGGAATCTTGCGTTAGTACAATCATTTATACTTAGCTCTTCATCTCCTCCATGCATAAGGATTGTATCCTTAGGATTGTATCCTTAGTTCTTCTCAAGTACTTTAGGATGTTTTTTACTACAACCCAATGACCTTCACCGGGATCTACTTGGTACCGACTTGTCATACTTAATGCATATGATACATCCAGACGTGTACATAACATGACATACATGATAGATCCAATGGCTGAATCATATGGTGTAACGCCTCGATTTTGGGTTTGGAAGTTAGCCGGGTTGGCTGGACAGTTCGGTTGAACCAGTTTGAACGATTTGGACTAGTTTCGGGATTATGCCTATAGATTGATAGTCATAATGTAATGATGTTGGAAGCATGCTTTGGTGTTTAATGCCTATGGTTTTATGCTCTAAGTGGATGCTTTTGTCTTAGTAACATATTGGAATACTTTTGGATGAGTTTAAGCTTGAAAAATCAACAATTTGTGATATTAAAAGCCCAGGAGTATTGATACACGGGCTACCATATCGGTACAGTAAAGCAAAACCAGGCATATCGTATTGGTACAGGGTAGACCGTATCGATACGATCAGTAGGAAAATTGAAGAACCATATCGGTACGCGAGACTGTATCGATACCCTTTTATGCTACTGGAAATTTGAGATTTTGACGAGATATTAGCGTATAGATACGGGCACAAGTGTATCGATACACTTGACTGATATTTGAATGTTCAATTAAATGTGTTAGGGTGATCACATTGAACTGAAATTTGATATGAAAGCATGAAACCTGACTAATTGACTATCGGTAAGTTAGTTTCAAAAATGGTCCTTAAATTTTATAAGTTTTACAAAATGGTCCCTAAACGTTAAACGTGACGATTAGATGTCGAATCGATGTCCGATCGAGTCGTAATCTCATCCGCTGTCAGCATGTACACTTAGGATAATAATGTTGCATCTAGATAGATAAAAAGAAAAAAAGGTTGTTTATCGAAGTGGAACTCTTAGGTTTTGCTTCAATATTCCCCGTGTGACTCTCTCAATTCGGTCTTGCGACCAGACCGGGTCAAGAGGGTTACATATGGAATCTTACTCCTGTTCTCTCTTTCTTGAGGTGTTGAAGGATACATTTCCTTCGAGATTGAAATACCATGTCTCATATGTAACAATTCCCTTTTAGGTTCTTCCATACTGAATCTTTTTAATACTTTATCTATGTATGTATTTTGACTAAGTCCTAGGAGTTGTCTTGATCTATCTCTATCAATCTTGACTCCTAATATATAGGTTGCTTCACCCAAGTCTTTCATATAAAACATTTTCCTAACCAAGTCATTCCAGACTGTAAGGTAGGTATGTCATTTCCTATTATTGGTATGTCATCCACATACAATACCAAGAATGTGACAATGCTCTCACTAATTTTATTGAAAACACATGGCTCATCTTCATTTTTGATAAAACCAAATTGTTTGATTGCATCATTGAAACGAAGATTCCAAAACCCTCAAATTGTGTTATGTATACATCCTCATCTAATTTTCCATTAAGGAAAGCGGTTTTGACATCCACTTGCCAGATTTCATAACCATAAAATACAGCTATCGCAAGCAATATTTGGATGGGTTTAAACAGGGGAAAAAGTATCATCATAGTCTATCCATTAATCTGACGAAAATCCTTAGCGACCAATCGCCCTTTGTATGTTTGTACATTGCCTTGCATGTCGGTCTTCTTTTTGAAAACCCATTTGCACCCTATGGGCTTAATCCCTTCAAGTGGGTCAACCAAATTCCACACTTGGTTTTTTGACATGGAATCCATATCATATTTCATGGCTTCTAACCATTTCTCGGAGCCTGGGCTCACCACTGCTTCTTGATTAGTCCTAAGCTTGTCTTGATCCATAAGAAGAACATCACCAAGAAATCCATATCTCTCAGGTGCATTATGTTCTCTTATAGATCTCTGCAGTGGTTGTGTTTCAAAAATCGTTGGATGTTCCTCAACTATTTTTGGAACTGGTTGTTGTTCAATCTCTGGTTTAGTAATTTGTGGTTGATCTTGAATTTGTTTAAGTTCAATACTTTTCCCACTTCTTTTCTAAAAATAAATTCTCTCTCGAGGATGACTCATGTTTGAGCAACAAACACTTTGTTCTCAAATGGATTGAAGAAATAATATCCTCTAGTTTCTTTAGGATATCCCACAAAATTATGCTTATGAGATTTGGATTCGAGTTTTGTAGACATCTGATGTTTAACATAAACTTTGCATCCCAAAATTTTCATAAAAGACATGCTAGGACGCTTCCCAGTCCATATATCATATGGTGTCTTTTGAACCGATTTAGATGGAACATGATTTAGTGTGAAAACAGCTATTTGTACTTTCTAGAGCATGTCCCCAAAAACAAATTGAAAGATTAGCATTACTCATTATTGACTGAATAATGTCTAACAATATTTTTCCTTTCAGAAACTCCATTATGTTGTAGAGTACCGGGAGGTGTAAGTTGTGAGGCAATCCCACATTCCTTAAAAAGGTCATCAAACTCTAAGATTAAGTATTCTCCTCCTTGATCTGATCAAAGAGCTTTAATACTTTTTTCTAGTTAGTTTTGTACTTCATTCTTAAATTCCTTGAACTTTTCAAGGGCTTCAGATTTATGATGCATTAGGTAAATGTATCCATATCTGCTGAAGTCGTCAAAGAAAGTAATGAAGTATTGAAACCCTCATCTGGCTTGTGTATTCATTGTTCCACATACATCATTGTGTATTAAGCCTAATAAATCCCTTACTCGCTCGCTTTTACCATTAAAAGGAGATTTGTTATATTTTCCTAGTAAGAAAGGCTCATTATATCAAGTTGTTTGAAAACAAAAGCATCCAAAAATCCATCTTTATGAAATTTTGATATGTGTTTCTCACTTATATTACCCAATCGACAATGACAAAGATAAGTTTGAATAGAGTCATTTTTTGATCTTTACGTATTTATGTTGTATATGGAATTTGTAACTCCCCTAACCAGACTTCAGAGTAAATCGAATTAGGAAGTGTTAAGGAACAAGCATTCAATCAAAAGTGCAACATTAAACACTTCTCAAACAAGGTTGAGACAAAAATTAGGGAAATTAAAAACCTTTTTTAGCATGAATAGACATTTAAGAACATACTATAGACAATACACACTTTTCTCTAATCAAATGCATGCTTTTAAGCTATCATGTATTTCGAGTCACCAGGTTATTACTGATTCCTATTAACACTTACGAATCTTCCAATGAAAACGGATGTGACTCTCATTTCAGTTGCAAACTATATACCACAAATCATTTAGACATCAATTTGTGACTAAGGTCATTCAGGTAAACAAAACCCATTGATTATTGATCTTAGACTTACAATTTGTATTAACGCACATAACTACACTATACAAGAATACTATTTAAGCTTTTCGTTACATACCCAACATAAATCCAAGGTAACAAGCAATTAACATACTCCACGCAAATTATCAAAAAGCAATCCTGAGGCTTTAGAGGATATACACCCGAGTATCATGTATTGGTTACAATCAAAACAAAAGATTAAAGTCATTACAAAGCTGACGCCAAGCATATTCTCTTTCAAGCATCACCATCTTAGCATTACCTTGTATGAGGTTATTAACTTAGTACTAATTGTTTGATTTAACTATCAACTTAACCATTCGACTACATTGTCTTTTTTGATAGACTTAATTCAGTCCTCAAAGATGCATGTCACCAAGATATTCTAGTAACTAGGATTACAAGCAATATGTAACCAACCATATGATCATGCTAACTATTCAAATCATATAGCAAACAATCGTATAAACATGCTATCTAAAAAGTCAATAATAAGCAGCCAAAAGAATAATTAAAAGGCCCATTACAACACAAAATGCTCCTTAGAGCTTCTTATAATTACATACGGCCTTAATTAATTCTATATGCTTATGCAGTTGTTAACTAAGTGCCACCATCCTAAGAGTTTTTAAAGGTTGATCCGAACCGTACAAAAATTCCTTGTAATAGACTAGCTCGGGAGCAACTTGAAGCTTCACCATCCTGCAAGGTGTTAGGAATAAACACAATAAGCGTTTGCTTAGTGAGGTAGTGAGGGTTCTATTTCAAGCAAGGCCCAAAGTACTCTATTCAATTAACTTTTAACTACATTAATGAGCTCCAAGTAAGTATTATTACAATCAAAACTATTCACACAATTCAATTACAAGGTATTAACCTTAGCATTTTAGATGGAATATCAAAATGATACAACCTCAAAGTTTACTTGACACCTAAGTAAAACTGGAACATCAGGATAACCTGCTCGAATTCTTACTTTTCACGCAAGACTCTTATCTTATAAAAACATACCAAGGTTTCTTAGTAAGCACAACATTAGGATATATGCATATTTGATCAAGTGTCCAAACTTAAGTAATCCTCTTAACATAAGTTATTTCTCCTCATAGCTAGTTACATCCAATATTTCGATCATTAAGTGGATATTATAAATATTTGTAATATACCTATAACTTTCTTGGATTTGCCTTCTTCAAAGATTATCATTTCATGAATTTCCCAACACTCCAATCATTAACTTATTATCTCCTTCGTTAAGCAACTAGACAAGTAGTTTATGTATTTTTTTCAGAGTTAAGAATTTTGTTTCAAAGATCATCCAATATCCATAAATATACATCCTTTGTTATATAAGTTTCTAACATGATCTATAGTCATGCCACTACCAAGCATACAAGCTTTGTATATCTCTTTCCAAAAATCTTATTATTATTAACATCATTTTCTAATTACAAATAGCCTCAGCCGGAACAACCATTTTTTTAATCTCTACCTCCTGGTGAGTTGACTGATACATAAGTTATCAAGCATTTCATTTACACCAAGCACTTGGACACGGAATAAATCCAATTAAACATTAATGTATTCTTGTTTACTGTAACAGTCCCCTAGAGGATGTGCATAGGTGTGAACAGTCCACAGTTCGAATATACGCAAAACGGGACATAAGGCCTCGATTTAATTAACTAATCAATTGCATATATGACTCCATCTGTCTGATGTTCCAACCGGACCAATTTGCCTTAAAACTAGGCATTAGAACAGTTTCGATGTCCAACATGTTTGTTCATTGCAACTTAAAATCAGTTTATATGCACATTTCTCATTTCTAGACAATCTTTCAAAACTTCCTACAATTAAAATAAATCCAATTCCCTTTAGTGATCATCATGCTTAAAAACAATCCCCCTTAAAAACTATCTAGCTTTAATCATTCTTTTTTAAACCAACTCATTATAGATGTTCGAAACAGACTTATAACCTCATCGCAATCATATTTATGACATGTTTTTAATCTGAGGATAAACTAAATCGAAGCTGTCTAGGTTTCAATTCACAATACACAGCAGAATAATTCAAGGGTCATATACACGTATCCCCAATAGTCTCCATTTCATGTTTTATTAAAATTATCATAGAATTTGTATTTTTCTCTACCTTGATTCACTAGAGTAACTTAGGTTATTATCATGCATTTTTGGTTCCTGAACTCAACCTTCAGGATTCAAAATTCACACATTCAAGAATCATTGAAATTCCATAGAAACATTCGACAATCTCAAAACATTCCTTCATAGAGTTATGCTCACATGAATATTTAACCATTCAACTTTTCAATATTCACATACATTGACTCTCATTCAACCAAGCATCATACATATATACATATCATAAGCAACCCAGTTTCATTTGTTATATAAAACATCTTGTAACTTTTCACGATATTACAATCAAATTAAGGTAACTATTCATTATCCATCATGCGATCATTATTTCAGAGTACATTAGTTTCCATTTAGGCCAATTACTCATTGCTTAACAATCAAGGTATCACATTTCATCAATCACAATAACTCTTTCATTTATATAAATACATTAGTCATAGCCTTGAGAATCAATGACCCAGTGTAGATACAAGAGTCCCCAACCAACTGTCGCCCATAAAAACATAAGGTACTCGCAGTACTTGTCAATCCCTCCTACTGTCGCCAAGTGACCACATACACATCCCTCCTACTATCGCCCATTAGGGACCTTTGTCCCGGACCGTAGTCCACCCCGACACTGAGCACTATGGACTCTATGGCATGCCAACTATATCTACGAGTGACTCGAAACCAAGGCTTACAATAATTATCATTCTTATCAATTATAGAGCTTAGCTCCATTCGAATTGCACCTCAATGTGACATTACTCTTTTCACAAATAGGGTTTAATCACATATATTTAGAGACCATTGTCTCATTCTTTATGTACAAAGGCCCATAGCCAAATTTTCTTTAACAATCTTACATGATCTTTATCAATTGTATCATATTCATTTGTAACACTAAACATACATTCCATACTCATTCTTAATATAAGTCATTCACTTCTAGTTTCATGATTAACATATGTCATAACATTGAACATTTTACACAACAAACATTCATACCATGACAACCATTCGACTTTAATCGATAGCTTAATATCTCGTAAATTGAACATAACCAATGATGGCTCATCATTTCTCAAGCAACCACTTTTAATTATACTTGTATTCTTTCGATTGAGGCAATAGCTAGTACTGTATCATCCATTCTTAATTTTTATTTAACTTTCAAATTAGCAACATTGCCTAGCAATTTAAACACGTACCCTTATAGGCAGTTTTCAAACTAACAAATATTTCATAATACATTATACTCATTTATTCATACAAGGCTTTCAAACTAACCAATGTTTCATAGCATATCATGCTTATTCATTCACATAAAGCTTTTAATCAAACTTTATATCATAAAATACTTATCTATAAGTACTTACATGGAATCCAACTTAGCAACACAATACATTATAGCTTTGTAAACAAGCCAGCCTATAATTAACACAATAAAATCCCTCGGAACAATTTCATTCTATTCCGAGACATAAAACTACACTCACATTTTATCCCGAAGTTACGGGATACCTGGATCCTCATTCCTATCTTGTTACTTATCCAATTTCCTTTTTAGTTCCTTCTTGGTCTAAGTATGACAAAATACAACTATATATTAGAATTAATTCAACCTTCCAATGTGCACCAAACAAAGCAACTTATTCATATACATTCAATCACTCAAAATTGTCCAATTAAGCATATAAACACACCAATCAAACAAGGCAGATCATGCTTATGCTCACTGACCATTCAAATTTAACCATTTAATTTCACTTTAAGCAATTCTGTCCAACAAACATATACACATACACAATTGACACTAAAAACTGTCCTTTTAGATCATTTTCTTAGCCAAGACAATCCACATTAAGTACACAGCAGTCAATATTGCAAAACAGTCCATGTTGTTCAAACTATTCCAAAACAACTTCTAATTCATATTCATTCAATTCTGTAATCAAAACAGCAAAAAACTGTCCCAAATGGTTTGAAACAGTCCCTAAGATTATAATCCAGTCCAACATGCTTTCACAGTATTCCAAATTGCCTCTAACATGCTTTTATACATTCGAAAATTTTCATTAATTCATGAATACATTTTCTTATACATTAAACAGCCTATTAGCACATGATTAACGCGAATTTTGTATCTAATCAAACTTGATTTCACATACATGTTCACTAGACAGTTTTTCTCAATTCATTCATGGTTATTTCATTATTACCGGGTCTCATGCTTTCTTCTTAAACACATAGCAGCCTTTAATCTAATATAATAGTCCTGCACTGTCTTGGACTTCCCGATCAGTCCACAATTTCATTAAATTTTACATAACAGCTCTTACGCATGCAAATTTCCCCTACTCAAAATTGAGAGCAAAACCGAAGTTTCCTATAAGACTAGAGCAACCCCAAAGCTTTCCATCATAATAAAGCAGATTCAATTTATATATTTATAACACATACATGCACAATCCAGCTTCCTCACCCAAGTGATTCCAAATAAGCTTTTAATCACATTTCAAAAATCTAATCACTCTATTGACTAAAACAACCCATTCTAACAACTTCAATGACATGAAAAATTTCACAACCATTGATTAAATTTTCGAACAACATGGTAGGAATCCTAAATACAAGCCCATCATGCATGTATCATTCGAAAAAGGTTACACTCTAACACATATTTTTCTTTCAATTTACTACTTAGAATCTATGGATTCATGACAAAATCAACAAACAATATTTTGAATTATAACTTATGAAATTAAAAGGAAGAAAGTTCAATTACCTTCTTCCTCAACAAGACAATTAATGGCTCCCTAATTGGACTATTTCAACCCCGAAATTCTATCTCCCATGGATGTTATTGATCCTCTCATTCTTTCTTTGTGAATCGGCACCATGAAGGAGAAAGGAGAAATGCTCATTCTAATCATACTTGGCCAAAACTCACCCTTCTCCAAAACGCATGTTTTCATCCATGTGTGACATGTGTGATAGTCCTTCATAACATTTTAACTTACATGCAATCCTATCAATCCTCATTATTTCCAATTTCGTCCCATAGGAAATGGTTACTCAATTTCCTTTTTGCTCAAATTAATCCTAACCTTTAATTGGGTTTTCAAATTCTTCATTGGAAATAATTTGCTTAAGAATCAATTAATAACATTTCTTCTAGGCCAAGTTTTGGGAGTTACAATTCTCCCCCTTAAAATAAATAAAATAAATTCATCCCCGAATTTCTTCGAGGACAACACTTTGCATTATCATACTCAGAATGTGTTCATATTTTCTGAGTTTCAAACAGGGTAAACAAATTGTATTTCAAGTCACCAGGTTATTACAGATTCCTACTAACACTTAAGAATCTTCCAATTAAAACGGATGTAACTCTCATTTCAGTTACAAATTATATACCCCAAATCATTTAGGCATCAATTTGTGACTAAGGTCATTCAGGTAAACGAAACCCATTGATTATTGATCTTAGACTTACAATTTGTATTAACGCACTTAACTACACTATACTAGATTACTATTTAAGCTTTTCGTTACATACCCAACATAAATCCAAGGTAACAAGCGATTAACAAACTCCACACAATTCATCAACAAGCAATCCTGAGGCTTTAGAGGATATACACCCGAGAGTATCATGTATTGGTAACAATCAAAATAAAAGATTAGTCATTACAAAGCTGACACCAAGTATATTCTCTTTCAAGCATCACCATCTTAGCATTACCTTGTACGAGGTTATTAAATTACTTACTAATTGTTTGATTTAACTATCAACTTAACCATTCAACTATATTATATCTTTTGATAGACTCATACATAATTTAGTACTCAAACATGCATGGCACCATGATATTCTAGTAACTAGGATTACAAGCAATATGTAACCAACCATATGATCATGCTAACTATTCAAATCATATAGCAAACAACTATATAAACAAGCTATCTAAAAAGTCAATAATAATAAGCAGCCAAAAGAATAATCAAAAGGCCCATTACAACACAAAATGCTCCTTAGAGCTTCTTATAATTACATACGGCCTTAATTAATTCTATATGCTTATGCAGTTGTTAACTAAGTGCCACCATCCTAAGAGATTTTAAAGGTTGATCCGAACCGTACAAAAATTCCTTGTAATCGATTAGCTCGGGAGCAACCTAAAGCTTCACCATCCTGCAAGGTGATAGGAATAAACACAATAAGCGTTTGCTTAGTGAGGTAGTGAGGGTTCTATTTCAAGCAAGCCCCAAAGTACTCTATTCAATTAACTTTTAACTACAATAATGAGCTCCAAGTAAGTATTATTACAATCAAAACTATTCACACAATTCAATTACAAGGTATTAACCTTAGCATTTTAGATGGAATATCAAAATGATCCAACCTCAAAGTTTACTTGACACCTAAGTAAAACTGGAACATCATGATAACCTGCTCGAATTCTTACTTACTTTTCATGCAAGTCTCTTATCTTATAAAAACATACCAAGGTTTCTTAGTAAGTACAACATTAGGATATATGTATATTCGATCAAGTGTCCAAACTTAAGTAATCCTCTTAACATAAGTTATTTCTTCTCATAGCTAGTTACATCCAATATTTCGATCATTATTATCAAGTAAGTGGATATTATAAATCTTTGTAAAATACCTATAACTTTCTTGGATTTGTCATCTTCAAAGATTATCATTTCATGAATTTCCCAACACTCCAATCATTAACTTATTATCTCCTTCGTTAAGCAACTAGACAAGTAGTTTATGTGTTTTTTTTCAGAGTTAAGAATTTTGTTTCGAAGATCATCCAATATCCATAAATATACATCCTTTGTTATATAAGTTTCAAACATGATCTATAGTCATGCCACTACCAAGCATACAAGCTTTGTATATCTCTTTCCAAAAATCTTATTATTATTAACATCATTTTCTAATCACAAATAGCCTCAGCCGGAATAACCATTTTTTAATCTCTACCTCCTGGTGAGTTGACTAATAGATAAGTTATCAAGCATTTCATTTACGCCAAGCACTTGGACACGGATTAAATCCAATTAAACACTAATGTATTCTTGTATACTGTAATAGTCCCCTAGAGGATGTTCATAGGTGTGAATAGTCCACAGTTCTAATATATGCAAAACGGGACATAAGGCCTCGATTTAATTAACTAATTAATTGCATATATGACTCCATCCCTATGATGTTCCAACCGAACCAATTTGCCTTAAAACTAGGCATTAGAACAGTTCCGATGTCCAACATGTTTGTTCATTACAACTTAAAATCAGTTTATATGCACATTTCTCATTTCTAGACAATCTTTCAAAACTTCCTACAATTAAAATAAATCCAATTCCCTTTAGTGATCATCATGCTTAAAAACAATGCCCCTTAAAAACTATCTAGCCTTAACATTCTTTTATTAAACCAACTCATTATAGATGTTCGAAATAGACTTATAACCTCATCGCAATCATATTTATGACATGTTTTTAAGCTGAGGATAAACTAAATCGAAGCTGTCCAGGTTTCAATACGGAGCAGAACAATTCAAGGGTCATATACACGTATCCCCAATAGTCTCCATTTCATGTTTTATTAAAATTATAATCGAATTTGTATTTTTCTCTACCTTGATTCACTAGAGGAACTTAGATTATTATCATGCATTTTCGGTTCCTAAACTCAACCTTCACAATTCAAAATTCACACATTCAAGAATCATAGAAATTCCATTGAAACATTCGACAATCTCAAAACATTCTACATAGAGTTATGCTCACATGCATATTTAACCATTCAACTTTTCAATATTCACATACATTGACTCTAATCCAACCAAGCATCATACATATATACATATCATAAGCAGCCCAGTTTCATTTGTTATGTAAAACATCTTATAACTTTTCACGATATTACAATCAAATTAAGGTAACTAATCATTATCCATCATGCGATCATTATTTCAGAGTACATTAGATTGTTTCCATTTAGGCCAATTACTTATTGCTTAACAATCAAGGTATCACGATTCATGAATCACAATAACTCTTTCATTTATATAAATACATTTGTCATAGCCTTGAGAATCGATGACCCGATCTAGATACACGAGTCCCCAACCAACTGTTACCCATAAAAACATGAGGTACTCGCAGTACCGATCAATCCCTCCTACTATCGCCAAGTGACCACATACACATCCCTCCTAGTGTCTCCCATTAGGGACCTCTGTCCCGGACCGTAGTCCACCCCGACACTGAGCTCTATGGAGTCTATGGCATGCCAACTATATCTACGACTGACTCAAGACCAAGGCTTACAATAATTATCATTCTTATCAATTATAGAGCTTAGCTCCATTCAAATTGCACCTTAATGTGCCATTACCCTTTTCACAAATAGGGTTCAATCACATATATTTAGAGACCACTATCTCATTCTTTATGTACAAAGGCCTATAGCCAAATTTTCTTTAACAATCTTACATGATCTTTATCAATTGTATCATATTAATTTGTAACTCTAAACCTACATTCCATGCTCATTCTTAATATAAATCAATCACTTCTAGTTTCATGATTAACGTATGCCATAGCATTGAAAATTTTATACAACCATTCGACTTTAATCGATAGCTCAATATCTCATAAATTAAACATAACCAATGATGGCTCATCATTTCTCAAGCAACCGCTTTTAATTATACTTGTTTTCTTTTGATTGAGGCAATAGCTAGTAGTGTATCATCCATACTTAATTTTTATTTAACTTTCAAATTAGCAACATTGCCTAGCGATTTAAGCACGTACCCTTGTAGGTAGTTTTCAAACTAACAAATATTTCATAATACATTATACTCATTTATTCATACAAGGCTTCCAAACTAACCAATGTTTCATAGCATATCATGCTTATTCATTCACATAAAGCTTTTAATCAAACTTTATATCATAGAATACTTATCTATATGTACTTACCTGGAATCCAACATAGCCACACAATACATTACAGCTTTGTAAATAAGCTAGCCCATAATTAACGCAATAAAATCGCTCGGAACAGTTTCATTTTATTCCAAGACTTTAAACTACACTCACCTTTTATCCCGAAGTTACGGGATACCTGGATCCTCATTCCTATCTTGTTACTTATCCAATTTCCTTTTTAGTTCATTCTTGGTCTAAGTATGACAAAATACAACTATATATTATAATTAATTCAACCTTTCAATGTGCACCAAACAAAGCAACTTATTCATATACATTCAATCACTCAAATTTGTTCAATTAAGCATATAAACACACCAATCAAACAAGGCAGATCATGCTTATGCTCACTGACCATTCAAATTTAACCATTTAATTTCACTTTAAGCAATTCTGTCCAACAAACATATACACATACACAATTGACACTGAAAAAAGTCTTTTTAGATCATTTTCTTAGCCAAGACAATCCACATGAAGTACACAGCAGTCAATATTGCAAAACAGTCCATGTTGTTCAAACTATTCCAAAACAACTTCTAATTCATATTCATTCAATTCTGTAATCAAAACAGCCCAAAACTGTCCCAAATGGTTTAAAACAGTCCCTAAGATTATAATCCAGTCCAGCATGCTTTCATAGTATTCCAAATTGCCTCTACATGCTTTTATACATTCGAACAGTTTCATTAATTCATAAATAAATTTGCTTATACATTAAACAGCCTATTAGCACATGACTAACATGAATTTTGTATCTAGTCAAACTTGATTTCACATACATGTTCACTAGACAGTTTTTCCCAACTCATTCATGGTTATTTCATTATTACCGGTTCCCATGCTGTCTTCTTAAACACATAGCAGCCTTTAATCTAATATAATAGTCCTGCACTGTCTTGGACTTCCCGATCAATCCACAATTTCATTAAATTTTACATAACAGCTCTTACGCTTGCAAATTTCCCCTACTCAAAATTGAGAGCAAAACCGAACTTTTCTATAAGATTAGAGCAGCCCCAAAGCTTTCCATCATACTAAAACAGATTCAATTTATATATTTATAACACATACATGCACAATCCAGCTTCTTCACCCAAGTAATTCCAAATCAGCTTTTAATCACATTTCAAAAATCTAATCACTCTATTGACTAAAACAACCCATTCTAACAACTTCAATGACATGCAAAATTTCACAACCATTGATTAAATTTTCGAACAACATGGTAGGAATCCTAACTACAAGCCCATCATGCATGTATCATTCGAAAAAGGTTACTCTAACACACATTTTTCTTTCAATTTACTACTTAGAAAATATGGATTCATGACAAAATCAACAAACAACAATTTGAATTATAAATTATGAAATTAAAAGGAAGAAAATTCAATTATCTTCTTCCTCAACAAGACAATTAATAGCTCCCTAATTGGACTATTTCAACCCCCGAAATTCTATCTCCCAAGGATGTTCTTGATTCTCTCATTCTTTCTTTGTGAATCGGCACCATGAAGGAGAAAGGGGAAATGCTCATTCTAATCCTACTTGGCCGAAACTCACCCTTCTCCAAAGCACATGGTTTCATCCATGTGTGACATGTGTGATAATCCTTCATAACATTTTAACTTACATGCAATCCTATCAATTCTCATTATTTCCAATTTCGTCCCATAGGAAATGGTTACTCAATTTTCTTTTTGCTCAAATTAATCCTAACCTTTAATTGGGTTTTCAAATTCTTCATTGGAAATAATTGGCTTAGAAATCAATTAATAACATTTCTTCTAGGCCAAGTTTTGGAGTGTTACAGAATTGTCTTGATCCAAACTATAGTTGTCATTCCCATAAAAACATTATTGAGATGAAAGGAATAAATATTATTCTTAATAATAATCTCAAAGGCAATCTTGTCCAAACAAGAAATTAAAATAATGTTTTTAGTCAAACTAGGTAGCATTCCTCTAAAACTAAATCAAGTCCACTAGGTAATGACAAAGTATTTGTTCCTATAGCTAATGCATAAAATCTTGCTCCATTTCCTACTCGTAGGTCCACATCTCCTTTTGCCAATATTCTACTCCCTTTTAGTTCCTGTACAGAAGTACAAATGTGAGAACCACAGCCGGTATCTAATACCCAAAAAGTAGATATTGATATATTAATATCAATAACATAAATACCTGATCCGGACTGTCTATTTTCTTTTGCTTTCTTGATATCCTCAAGATAGACAAGTCAGTTTCTCTTCTAGCAACTCCTACGTTGGTTTCAATACAGTCTTTCCTTTGTTGGGCTTTGGCTTTGCCTTGGTGTTTGGCTTTCCTTTTCTTGTATCTTTTCGGACCATCAGAATAGGCTTGCACCCAACCTTTTTCATGTTGTTCTTTATTGTTCTTAACAAACTAAGTAATTGTGGTAACGATTTGTTAATTTTATTCATATTGCAATTAAGAACAAACTGATTAAAACTATATGACAACGATTATAGGATAACAACAGAAGCCAATTCAACATTTATAGGGAAGCCAAATTTTTCGAGGGTCTGAATATAGCCTATCATTTTGAGATTATGAGTTCCCACTAGAGTTTCCTCTACCATTTTGCATCGAAACAAAGCCTTAGAGGTCTCATACCTCTCTTGACGAGCTTACCCCTCATATAATTCTTTGAGATTTTTAACCATCTCATAGGGAACTATGTCCTCATGTTGCTTTTGAAGCTCAAGAGTCATGGTGCAAGCATTAAACACCCGACATCTACCATGCTTTGGAGTATGCCCAAAGACCAATCATAAGATGATTGTAAAAGACATATTTTATCATGTTTATTAATATAAATCTATTATTATTATTATTATTATTATTATTCCAGTCATTATTCTGCGCAAATATAAATAAACTGAATTATAATAAAGTCCTTAGAATAATATGGTTATTCTTGAATATCCTTAGTCGAGTATTATTGTGGGCAAGGACAACAATAATATATTAAGACTAATATGTAGTTTATTGATGACAAAGTGTTGTCATTGACATGAAGATGTTAAAATCAATACATAAGCATGTGTTAGAGAACGACACACTGGACTGGCCCGCTATGAGCATGTTTCTTGGATTATTATGTGACAGTCACAACATTGCTCACAGTAGAAATACTCAGATGACATGGGGTAGGGAAACTTCAGAAGGGACAAAATTTTACTTCTCTAACTGTTAGAGAGGTTTTTTGCAAAAGTATATCTTTGGCTGCTAACCTTATGCCTTTATACAGCATTCAAAATCCCAATTCTAATTAAATTCAGATTCATTAAATATATAATATATTTAATCGAATATAATTAAATATGTAGAATCTAATTCTATTTTAATTAGGTTTCTTTAGGGATATATATATTAATAGTATTTGATAATTACAATAATAATCTAGTATTAAAATATATAAACAAAATTATCTATATTTTCAATAATTATAATAATTTTGATTTTTACTTATTTCGAGTACAACAAGTTTGTACACTTGCTATCTAGTCTATATTTGTTTGTTTTAATCATAGGGTGCGACCCTTGTAGATTCATGTAATGTTAGTAGTAATATCTAGAACAATTAAAATATTACAAGCAATGGGTGATATCTAGCAATACATCATTGCTACCTAAGTTATAGGAAGTCGTGGTTCGACATAACCTCTTCGCGATTAACTTTTTTTCATGTATTACATCCTTTTGTCCTTATATCTAGATCGAACACAAGTCAAGGAATAGTCACACTTTTATAGTCCTTCTAATATTTCTTGATATCTTGAGTAGACAATTATAAACGAATAACTATGATATCTCATATCAATTTATTCGAGCATGGCCATACATTTCTAGTCTCACTCAATCAAGTGGCCTATGATATTACTCCTATTATGTAGGAGGCACAAATCCTATTTTGGTCAACCATATTTCGCTACATAGATTGTGATATATCAAACATCAGTCTTTATAGTGTATTTAGTTACGACACACGTTTGACTATATCAACATATGACACTCACAATGTTGAAATAATGATGATCTCAAGTCTAAGGATCATACATGTAGTTTATCACTATGAGCAATGTTGTGACTGTCACATAATAATCCTAGAAACATTCTCAGAGCTGGCCAGTCCAGCATGTCGTTCTCTAACACATGATTATGTATTGATTTTGACATCTTCATGTCAATGACAACACTTTTTCATCAATCAACTACATATTAGTCTTAATATATTATTGTTGTCCTTGCCCACAACAATACTCGACTAAGAAAATTCAAGAATAACCATATTATTCTAAGAAATTTATTATAATTAAGTTTATTTATATTTGCGCAGAATAATGACTGAAATAATAATAATGGCTTTATATTAATAAACTTGATAAAATATGTCTTTTACAATCATCTTATGATTGGTCTTTGGGCATAATCCAATAATCTCCCACTAGCACTAAGACCAATCACTCAATATCTAATACCAAGGGACTTAGTGTGATGATCATGCTTGTGCTGCATTAGAGGTTTTGTCAGTGGATCAACGATATTATCATCTGTTGGTACTCTACATATTTTAACATCCCCTCCATAATGATTTCCCGAATAAGATGATAACGCCTAAGTATGTGTTTGGATCGCTGGAGAGATCTAGATTCTTTTGCTTGTGCGATGGATCGTTTGTTATCACAACATAAATCTATAGCATTTGATATTCTAGTCACAACCCCTAGTTCAGATATGAACTTCTTGATCCAAATAGCCTTTTTTGCAGCATCACTTGTTGCAATATACTCAGCTTCTGTTGTAGAATATGCCATTGTATCTTGCTTTAAACTTTTCCAGCTTACAACACCTCCATTAACGCAAAACACAAAACGCGATTGCGATCGAGAATCATCCTTATTGGTTTGGAATCTTGCGTTAGTATAATCATTTATACTTAGCCCTTCCTCTCCTCCATGCATAAGGATTGTATCCTTAGTTCTTCCCAAGTACTTAAGAATGTTTTTTACTACAACGCAATGACCTTCATCAGGATCTACTTGGTACTGACTTGTCAAACTTAATGCATATGATACATCTGGATGTGTACATAACATGACATACATGATAGATCGATTGGCCGAATCATATGGAATCTTACTCATGTGCTCTCTTTCTTGAGGTGTTGAAGGACACATTTGCTTCGAGATTGAAATACCATGTCTCATAGGTAACAATTCCCTTTTAGATTCTTCCATACTGAACCTTTTCAATACTTTATCTATGTATGTATTTTGACTTAGTCCTAGAAGTCGTCTTGATCTATCTCTATAGATCTTGTCTCCTAATATGTAGGTTGCTTAACCCAAGTCTTTCATAGAAAAACATTTTCCTAACCACGTCTTTACAGACTGTAAGGTTTCTAATCTTATTAGAACAACCTAGTTTAACCAATATTACTACCAGTGAATATCACTTGCTTATTCTTCGCATTTAACCAGGATAGATCTAAGTATTTTGCTTTGGCAAAACCTACATAGTACCCGATCAAGGTTTTAACGAGGGCAAATATTGGATGATATTTTTAATTAAACATGAGGGTTTTTTGTTATATTAATCTCACAATTCTATTATGATCTAATCAGTTACCATCATGCTAAAAAACATACATTGTATCACATACATGTAAACCAGTAAATATAAATGCAATGGTTATAGCCCTTAAAACTAAGCTAGCCCATCCCAAGCCAATGGGAGAACCAAAATTACTAAAAATATAACTTGCTTCTCAAGCACCTAATCCACCTTTGATCGGCCCATTAGTTTGCTCCTTTGGTCCACGCTTTCTTTGTAAATATTACAATTTTTCAGAAACTCGTTTTACATATACAGGAGTAAGATGAGAAGAGAATTACAATAGAAGAAAGAAAGGCACAACACACAGGCCGTATTTATATAAAACCAAAGTAAATTGGTTATAACCATGCATTTCAAACACCGTGCATATCATCCAAAACAAACACATATTTTATCTTGTTAATTAAGATTACCTAAATAGTTCCTATGACCTTTGATGTCTACACGGTCTGGCAGATCTGTGGTCGTCTAGTCCGTGTGTAGAGGGTGGACCTGGCGGCCCCGGTATGCCAGGAAAATTTTTAATTTTGGCACTTCGATTACTATGGAAAAACCTCATAATTTGATAACTTTTATTAACAGATTAGTGTTTTTTAGGATTTTTCAATCTCTAAGGTTTTTCACTCTAGAACAACCATTATTCCTCTACCAAAAATGATATGCTATCTTAACCGCATGTTCATCATATCAACTATTAACATATAATTATCAAAATCTTACCGCAACAAACACATGATTAACACTTAACCATCGATTCTAAAAACTTGTTAAAATAGATTAACATATTAATCGTGACTGAATTCAATTTCTACGTTTCGCACAAACATCACATACTCGTCAAAATAGAAAACATAAAACATGCATCTCATACAAAAACATCATCCAAGTATTTAAGTCCGAATTCATTTCATACAAGAGGCTTTGATACCGCTGATGGGAAATGCTGGTACACCCCATGGCGCAGCGAAAAAAATATCCGGCGTAATTCACCAGTGATCCATGTATAAGGGACGAATTCGGGATGATAAAGGGTGAAAAGTTACCTCAATAAATCTAGAATCTAGAAATCCGTAGGGAATTCAGAATAACCAAATCGAATCTGAGTCGGCACAATAGCGTTTCGACCTCTACGCAGTCCACCCGAATGAAACGAACAATATTTTCTCTTCTCTAACTATTAGAGTGGTTTTTCAAAAACGAGAGATGAATGGCTGCTAGACCTTATGCCTTTATATAGCATTTAAAAACCTAATTATAATTAAATTCGGATTCTTAAATATATAATATATTTAACCGAATATAATTAAATATGTAGAATTTGATTCTACTTTAATTAGGTTTCTTTTAAATATATATATATATATATACTTTAATAATATTTGATAATTACAACAACTTATCAAATATTAACATATATATATATATATATATATATATATAAACGAAATTATCCATAATTATAACAATTTCGATTTCTCACTAATTACGTGTACAACAAGATTGTACACATGCTATCTAATCGATATTTGTCCGTTTCAATAACAGGGTGTGACTCTTATAGGTTCATGTAACGTTAGCAGTAATATCTAGAATAATTCTAATATTACAAGTAATGAGTGGCATCTAGCAATACATCATTGCTACCTAAGTTACATCAAATTGTGGTTTGATTTAACCTTTTTCTGTGATTAACTTCTTTTATGTATTTCATCATTTTGTCCTCATATCTTACATAAGTTACCTACCTGCTGCATTGTTCATTATTGTTCTTTCTATTAGACTATATGAAATTTTGTTTTGGACAAATAGTTGTTCATCAAATATAGGAATTACATGAGATGTAATTAGCAAGTGTTGCTTACCTAAATAATTGAATTCTATGAGTAAAGCCAAAGCTGACTTAGAATAAAATGAAATATGGATCCTTACCCACTAGAAATACTTTTAGCAAGTTTTTCAATTTTGAGGGTTTTTAATAGTGGGAATGTTATTACTTTATAAACATGATAAATAGGTACTTATAAAAACATATTTTATCGTTGTAGATTTATGGCAAACACATTATCATTGCGATCCGTCCTTGAGAAGGAGAAATTAAATGGCTTGAACTTCCTTGACTGGTTCGGCAATTTGAAGATTGTCCTCAAACAAGAACGGAAACTAACAGTTATAAAAGAACCTGTCCATAAGAAGCCAGCAGATGACGCCTCTAAAGATGAATTGGAAGCCTTTGAAAATACTCAAGTGACATGGTAGATGTCGGTTGTTTGATGCTTGCGACCATGACCCTTGAGCTTCAGAAGCAACATGAGGACATGGTTCCTGATAAGTGTTCAAAAGTACTATTTTTCTTACCCCTTTTACTCATATTATTGTTAGACTTAGGCTCATATTAGTTGCATAATTAGCCATTCATGCATTAATCCATGTTTCCTTCCAACGTTGAGCTTGATTACACAACTTGGTAGTTTTTGTGGGAAAAGATGCTACTTTGGTGTGTTTTGTGTGTATGTGCAGGATCATTTGCCAAAGTGAGGCTAGAGCTAGTTGTCAGGGCAATGCATGAAGGAGACGCCGGCCTAGTTGCCAGGGAAATTGTCGACAAAGAGCAAAGGTGATATGGTAGTCGAAATTGATGACTAGACAAGCCCAAGATGACGTGGAGCAAAGCCCAATCCCAAAGGAATTTGATTTCCATGAAGAGATTAAAGAAGAATTAAATTCCAAGAAGATAGGAGAAGTTCTAGTAGGAATATAATTATAATAAAGAATTATATTCTTTAAAGATAATTTAATTTCAACTTAACTTCCTTCTCAAAGAAGGACTTTGACCTAGCCTATAAATAAGAGGGAGATTTTGACAACTCAAGGGGAGAGAAAGAGAGGGGACTTTTGACAACTCCAAGGAAGGCAAGAGGAGAGAATTTTCGACAAGCATCTAGGGCAAGGAGGATTTTGACAAGCCTCCTTCTTCATCCTTTTCTTTCTTGTTCGATTGGGTTCATGCTAGGGATTATTTATCTTGTGTTTCTTTGGAACCTAGCCATGAACTAAATCTATTTGGCTATGGTTATTGTGTTTTGTGGTTGTGAGAAACTATTGGTTTTTGTTTAGGTAATAAGAGTTTGCACTTTTCTATTAAAGGTTTATTCATTCTTGGTTCTTATTCTTGTTTGCGAGTGAATTGGGAGAGGATCTCATGATTTCATCTATTTATCTAATATCGGGAGAGTTAGATTCAAGAAACGGATGAATATGATTTTTATTCAATCTATTGATGGTGAAGATTAATCCGGCTTAGGAATAAGTTAAGGATTTCAACGGCTAAGAGGAGCGCAAGATTGGTTGTTGTTCACCCTTGATTCACGCAGGGATGTATTATCAAGGCATGCACAAGTAGCTAGAGTTTCGACTTAGGGATAAGAAGAAACCATTGAAGAACGCTCTGCCGAACCTTGAAGGTTGCTGCCCAGACGCCCAAGTAGTTGCCCAACTAGTTGCCTAGGCAACCATCGATTAGTTGCCAAGGCAACCCCATTGTGCAAGTTGCCACGGCAACTGAGTTGTCCGTGCACTCTTTTACCAAGACGATCTAATTGGCTATCACACCTCAACTCACGATAACCTGGCCTATCTCTCTCAATTGATCTCATCTATTCTTTTACTTTATTGCTTTCTAGATTAGTTATTAGTTAAACTCCTATAATCCTTTATTTGTGTTTTTACTTTTTACAGTGCAAGAGACTAGATTCTTGAAGTGGCACCAATCCCTGTGGAGACGATATCTTTTATACTATAACTTGCAACGTGTATACTTGCACAATTGCGTAGCACTTATTACGCGCAACACGTTTTTGGCGTCGTTACCGGGGATTGGCAATAGCAACTTTGTTTTTATTTTTCTTGCACTTTCTTTTTACTTTTCTTGTTTAAGATTCAAAGGGCTAACAAACTTTGGTTTTGCATTGGTATATGACCAGGACGAGACCGACTACACCAGAATATCCCCTTGATCCAGAAATCGAACAAACCTTACAAAGACTTAGACGAAGGATAAGAGTAGCAATGGCTAATCAAGATGACAGTATGAATCAAGATGTTCTAGCAGGAGGAGTGATTCTTGCACGAAACAGAACTATTCGAGACTATCTTGAAGAAGATCTTGATGGACTTAATCCAGGAGTTGTCGCACCTAAAATTGAAGCCGGCCACTTTGAATTAAAACCGGTAATGTTTAATATGATCAACCCAATTGGTCAATTTGGCGGCTCAGCAACTGAAGATGAACTACAACATCTGAAATCTTTCCTCGAGATTTGCAACTCGTTCAAAATACATGGAGTCACCCCCGATGTCTTACGATTAAGATTATTCCCCTATTCATTGAGGGATAGGGCGAAAGAATGGTTGAATAGCATTTCTGCCGGATCAATAGCATCTTGGACCGATCTTTGTCGTGATTTCCTTGCTCGGTTTAATCCTACAAATTTGACAGATAAGCTTCGTAATGATATTACTTCTTTTCGGCAGGCAGATGAGGAATCCATGTACGAGGCTTGGGAGCGATATAGAGAACTTCTACACAAATGCCCCCTACACGGATTCCCGGTGTGGACTCAAGTAACAATGTTTTACAACGCCGTTAATACACCAACAAGGATGATGCTAGATGCCTCGGCAAACGGCATACTCTTAGATAAGTCACCGGAGGAAGCAATGCAAATTTTAAACAGGCTGGCCAAGAATGATTATCAATTCCCATCTACTAGAAGAGGAGAAGTTAGACGCCAAGCCACAATACATGAACTAGGATCATCAGATTCAATTTCGGCACAATTGGCCACTTTAACCAAGATGGTCTAGAACATGCAAAAACCAAACTACACACATGAAGTCAAGAATCCGGAATCCAGCTTCTATGTGGGGAATTACAATCGGAACAATAATGTGATGTCCAATACATACAATCTAGCCTAGAAGAAGCACCCGAATTTTTCATGGAGTAATCCCAACAATGCTCTAAACCAGAACAATCAGAATGCACAAGCATCGGGATTCTAGCAGAATATGCCACGACAACAGTTGCCGCAGCAGCAACTGACAACATCTAGTTCTTTGGAAAATTCTCTAAACGCTTTTATGATGAAAACTGAATCTTATATGACTGAGAATAGTAATTTCATAAAAAGAACTGGTGTTTTTATTAACAGGACCGAGATGAGATTGCAAAACCAAGAGGCAGCAATCAAATCATTGGAAAATCAAGTCGGACAGTTTGCTCAAAATCTGAATACTAGACCGCAAGGAGGTTTACCTAGCGATACTGAAGTCGCAAGAGGAACTGGCCATGAGCAATGTAAGGCAATCACCACTAGAAGTGGCCAACAACTTAGAGAGGCTCAAACCCGCTCATCAAACAAAACTCCACAAAAAGATCAAGACGAACCTAGCGGTAAAGCCTCAGATGCTGAACCAGGAATTGCCGCGGCAACCGACAATAAGAACGCCTCGGCAACCGATGATAAGGATGCTTCGGCAACTTGTGATAAGCATGCCTCGGCAAGCCCAATTGATAATGCCTCGGCAACTCCAGTTGTCCCAGCAATGCCTTCAATCAGGTTCCAAACCAATGAAAGGATCGAAGATATCAGACTTCCACCACCATTCCCACAAAGGTTGAAGCGACAAAAGCAAGAATACCAATTCAAGAAGTTTCTTGATATCCTAAAGCAAGTCCACATCAACTTGCCATTGGTGGAAGCAATTGAACAAATGCCAAACTATGCCAAGTTTCTTAAAGACATTGTGTCCAAGAGAACAAGGCTAGGAGAGTTTGAAATAGTTGCCACAACAGAGGGATGCATGGCAATGTTACACAATCGTATGCCACCCAAGTTGAAGGATCCTGGAAGTTTCACAATACCCTGTTCCATTAGAAATCACTATGTCAGGAAAGCATTATGCGATCTTGGGGCTAGCATAAACTTGATGCCTAAATCAGTTTTCCAGAAACTAGGAATCGGGAAGGCAAGACCTACAACAGTTATGCTACAGCTAGCCGACAGATCCTATGTGCATCCAGAGGGAAAAATTGAGGACATACTGGTAAAAGTTGATAAATTTATTTTTCCCGCTGACTTTATTGTTTTGGATTGTGAAGCAGATGAGCATGCACCCATCATTCTCGGGTGACCATTCCTAGCAATAGGGAGAACCTTGATCGATGTTGAAAAGGGAGAACTCACAATGAGGGTGAATGACCAGCAAGTTAAACTAAATGTGTTCCAAACACTAAGACATGCCGATGATCCAGAAGAATGCCAACTTCTTCATGCCACGGCAGAGTTTAACTTCGACGAGGAATTTAGTTGCCTCGGCAACTACATTGCCGATCAAAAAGAACCTGAGTAGTATGAAGAACCAGTCGACGATGAACAACAAGAAGAGGCAAATTGGCTAGTCAATCGACCATGTATATACTTTGAGCCACTGAATTACTCAGGTAAGGAAGGTAAGCTCGAAAAACCCTCTATTGAACAACCACCGATTCTTGAGTTGAAACAATTGCCAGAGCAACTAAAATATGCATACTTAGGAACCGATAATACATTGCCTGTAATTATTTCTTCTAAGTTACAACCTGAGCAGGAAAAGAAGCTGATCAAGATGTTGAAGCTACAAAAAAGGCAATAGGATGGACAATTGCCGACTTGAAGGGAATTAGCCCGGCAGTGTGAATGCATAAGATTTTGTTGGAAGATGATCACAAACCTTCAATTGAGGCCCAGAGGAGACTGAATCATGCCATGAAAGGGGTTGTAATGAAAGAAATCATCAAGTGGCTTGACGCCGACATTATATACCCTATCTCTGATAGTATATAGGTAAGTCCGGTACAATGCGTATCGAAAAAGGGAGGTATAACGGTGGTAAGTAATGAAAACAATGAACTCATTCCAACCAGGACTATGACCGGTTGGAGGGTTTGTATGGATTATCGAAAGCTAAACAAAGCCACTAGGAAAGATCACTTCCCATTACCCTTTATTGATCAAATGCTTGACCGTCTTGCAGGTAAACCCTTTTATTGTTTTCTTGAGGGTTATTCAGGTTACAATCAAATTGCCATAGCACCAGAAGATCAATAAAAGACAACCTTCACATGCCCATACGGTACTTATGCCTTCCGAAGGATGTCGTTCGGATTGTGTAATGCCCCGGCAACCTTCCAAAGATGCATGATGGCGCTCTTTTCAAACATGGTCGAAGACTTCCTTGAGATCTTCATGGATGATTTTTCTATTTTTGGTAATTACTTCGATAGTTGTCTCGACAATTTAGAGAGGGTGTTGGCAAGATGTGAAGAAACTGATTTATTCCTCAATTGGGAGAAATGCCATTTTATGGTAGATGAAGGAATAGTGCTCAGCCACAAGATTTCATCCAAGGGAATTGAAGTAGACAAATCCAAGGTAGACGTGATCGAGAGATTACCCCCACCAAGTTCGGTTAAAGGAATTCGAAGTTTTCTTGGACATGAAGGTTTTTACAGGAGGTTCATTCATAATTTTTCTAAAATCACTAAAACCTTGTGCAATTTGCTTGAACAGGATAAAGTCTTCGATTTTTATGATTTTTGCACCCAAGCATTCGAAACCCTAAAAGAAAAGCTTGCCTCGGCACCCATTGTCGTTCCACCAGATTGGACGCTACCTTTTGAGCTCATGTGTGACGCAAGTGATTTTGCGGTAGGAGCAGTCATAGGCCAACGCACAGGTAAGACCTTCCATGTGATATACTACGCTAGTAAAACTCTTAACAATGCTCAAGTGAATTACACAACAACGGAGAAAGAGTTACTAGCTGTAGTTTTCGCATTTGACAAGTTTCGATCCTATTTGATTGGTACAAAGGTAATTGTTCATACGAACCATTTGGCAATCAAATATCTATTTGCTAAAAACGATGCCAAACCTCGTTTGATTCGTTGGATATTACTTTTACAATAATTTGATATTGAAATTAAGGATAGAAAGGAACAGAAAATCAAGTGGCCGATCACTTATCACGTTTAGAACGCAACAGGGAGGAGGACGCGGATCTAGAGATATGCGATGTATTCTTGGATGAACAAATTTTAGTTGCCTCGATAACCATGGACGCGCATGCCTCGGCAACCCTCGATACCTCGGCAACCATGGATGCACACGCCTCGGTAACTCTCGATGCCCCAACAGCCTTTGACGCGCACGCCTCGGCAATTTTGGGAGCAGTCACCACGACAGCACATGCCTCGGCAATACCCTGGTACACGGATTTAGTTAATTTCCTTGTTTGTGGTATTTTACCTTATGTCATTACTCACCAAGGGAAGAAGAGGTTCCGCCATGATGCTAAGCATTACTTTTGGGACGAGCCTCTTTTGTTTAAACAATGTACAGATCAGGTTATACGCCGATGTGTCCCTGAAGAAGAGCAACAAAATGTACTCTGCAATGCCATTCTTCACCCTATGGAGGACATTTTGGAGGAACTCGTACCGCGGCCAAAGTTTTGCAATCCGGTTTGTATTGGCCAACATTGTACAAAGATGCCCAAGACTTTTACAAGCAATGTGATCGTTGCCAAAGGACAGGCAATATCTCTAGACGACATGAGATACCGCTCCAGAACATCATCGAGCTGGAATTGTTTGATGTATGGGGGATCGATTTTATGGGACCTTTCCCATCTTCATTCGGCAACCTCTATATTCTACTTGCCGTTGACTACGTGTCTAAATGGGTAGAGGGAGCTGCAGTTCCCAACAACGATTCCAAGACCGTGCAACGATTCTTGTCGAAAAACATATTTACACGGTTTGGGATGGCGAGAGAAATTATCAGTGACGAAGGCAAGCATTTTGACAACAGACTAATTGCCAAGATGTTGCAATGCTTTGGCATATCACACAAGATTGCCACGGCATATCACCCACAAACCAACGGGCAAGCAAAAATTTCCAACCGGGAATTGAAGGGTATACTCGAGAAAGTTGTAAATCCCTTTAGAAAGGATTGGTCATTAAGACTAGATGACGCACTTTGGGCATATCGCACTGCATTCAAAACACCCTTAGGTATGTCCCCTTCCGACTTGTCTATGGAAAAACATGCCATCTACCGGTGGAAATCGAACACAAGGTATACTGGGCAATCAAGACCGTGAATATGGATTGGGAAAGTGCCGGACAAAAGCGTTTGTTGGACCTCAATGAGATAGAAGAATTCCATGCACTCGCCTATAACAATGCACGAATCTACAAGGATAAAACAAAGCAATGGCATGACAAGAAACTATTGTCGCGGTAATTCATGCCAGGGCAACTAGTTCTCTTATTCAATTCAAGGCTAAAACTTTTCCCGGGAAAGCTAAAATCAAGATGGTCGGGACCATTCGAAGTCGTCAAACCATTCTCCCATGGTGCTGTGATAATCAAGTCCATCTCTGACAACCATGAATTCAAAGTTAATTGACAAAGATTGAAGCACTACAATGGTGCCCATGTGGAACGTAACAAAGAAGTGGTCAACTTAGGAGATGCATGAGTATGCTCTCCCTTAGATATTTTATTTTTATGTTTATTTTTATTTTTATTTTTGCTTTTTTTCCGATTAATATTTTTTCTAATTTTTTATTATTATTTCTGACTATTATTATTCTTTAGGATAGATTTTTTATTTATTAGTTTATCTTTAATTTTAATCCTTATTTGATTTGTCTTTGAATTGTAGGAAAAAAAGTTCAAGATAAAGAGGAATTTTAATCCAAGAAGGAAAACAACTTCAACAAGGAAACTAATGGGCTGAATCTAAGGCTTATATAAAGCCTCCAATTTACCCTAATCAATCCCAATTTGCCGTCACCCTCTCCCGAAACCAAAACCCTCGTTTTCCTCTAATCCCAACCACCATATTTACCACCTATCTTTTCTATAAAACCCATCACCCTTAACCTATTCCTACTTTCTATCTTGCAACTTTTTAGTTTCTTTTCTTTTCTTTGTTTTTACAAAACTCACAACCAAGATCATCCATGGCATCCAAGATTAAATTTTTAGTTCATCCAAGTTCCTCCAAAGAACCAAGATACAAGAAGTTTGCTACACCGGTGGTTCAAGAAAGATTTCACTCCAAGTTTGAAAGCCGGAAGATTCATGAAGAACAAGGCTTTGAATACTCCAACTCTCATCAAGATTTCGGCCTTGAACCATTCATCTTCGAGAGGATTGCACATCAAAAGTGGCAAATCTTTTGCCATCAACCGGAACCGGGTAACATCTCATGGGTAAGAGAATTCACTCAAGCCTTCGTTGAGAAGGACGAGCATCAAGCCTTCGTTGATCAAATCACTCTCAAGCAACTCGACAAGGTGCTTTAGGAACTCACTCTACCGGGAACTCATTGGAACGACGGTAAATACAAGGGCACGGTAAATCGCCTTCGGCTTAACCCCAAGGTAAAACTATGGAATAAGTTTGTCAAAACTTCTTTAATGCCCACCACACACAATACTACCGTTGATATACCATGTATTTTGCTCATACATTCTATTTTGCATAGTCGCATCATTAACATTGGAAAAATTATTTGTGATGAGATTTTTGTATGCAGCTTAAAAGATAAGGGTTCTCTTTTCTTCCCTTGCTTAATTTATAATCTTTGCAAGGAGATGCATGTCCCAAGTGAGTCCACCGATGAAAAGGCCCTACCAAAGTCCGGTTGGAATCAAGCACAAATCCAAAAGCTAATGGGAGAGGCACCGGGAAATTCTTCAAGGCCACCAACTGCCGCGGCAACTCCTGCTGCACCGGTAATCCCTAATGCCCAAGCACCTAATGCTCGGGCAACTCGGCCATCAACCCCGGGACACTTTGAAGCACTCTTGCAACCAGTGGCAAGCCACCTAAGGCAAATTGAAGACCGGCAACTAATGTTCATGCAGTACATGAAGGAGCACAACAATGCCATCACCCAAGTTATCCTAGAAAAGTACTCGGACAATCGCGTGCCGTTCCAAATCTTTCTTGCCGAAATCCTTGCCCCGACAACCAATGAAGCAGTCGCCACGATAACTGCAACAGATGATGCCGCGGCAACCTACATCGTGCCTGCACAAGCTGATGCCACGGCAACCAACCCTGAAGATGCCACGGCAACCAAAACTAAAGACATCCCGGCAACCACTGCGAAAGCCAAAGGTAAAGCACCTATGCCCGAATCAACTCCTACGGAATCATTTTCTGATTTTTTAGATTCAGACGAGTCCTCCATTGTACCAACAAAGACCACACCAATTGAATCCTCCAAGCGAAAAGCCAATGACATTGATAAAGAGGACGATGAGGACAACCCCGTATGAGGATCGATTCCACCACCGGCAACAAGAAAACAACCATCGCGTTCAAGCAAGAGAATCAAGACACCGAACAAAAGGAAAATAATTATCTACAATGACAAACTCTCGGAGTAAGTCCTCGTATGCATTTTATTTTTCGTTATTTTTATTTTTCTTTAATGCATGCATTGAGGACAATGCCTCACTCGAGTTTGGGGGGGAATTGTTATTAGTAGTTACCATGTTTAGTTACATTCATCTTAAGTATTACATTTAGGATACATAAATTGCTTGCCATGCCTTTAGCTGGAACAAGAATTGCTTAGATTTGATGAATATTCGATGATGACTTTGCCAATGCACTTAATTGATAGAATTTTTATTCTAGGATAACCATGGAAAAACTTAGAATTTTACTATGATGCTAAATTTGATGAAACACTGTTGTGGTTTGATTGATTTAAGGAAATCTAGTGAACTTAGGTTGATAATTAACAAATTGGGGGATTAGAATAAAAATTGGATGAATGCTAGAGGTGCCCGAAATTGACTCTAGCAGGTGCTAAAAAAATTGATCACTAGAGGTACCCAAAACTGGCTCTAGTATGTGCTAAAAAGAAAAAAAATCGCTAGAGGTGCCCAAAACCGGCTCTAGTCGAATAAAACTAAAAACAAAACACTAGAGGTGCCCAAAAATGGCTCTAGTTAAAACATGTTAAAAAGAACCCAATGAAGTAATTTGAAAACCTCTTGTTTGCATAGAATCTGAAAAATCAACTTGCACACAACTCCGCACACACTCACAAGCATTATAGTTTGATTCCGAGTAACTCCTAAGTTTTCCGAAAAATAAAAAGCCAGTCCTACTATGTGCCTCGGTTCATAGAATTGAAATCAAGTTCAAAGCTAAGTTTGTGAAAATTGAAGTCTTGGCAGGTAATTATGAGTTTGCATTGCTTGAGGACAAGCAATAGTTTGAGTTTGGGGTGTGATAAGTGTTCAAAAGTACTATTTTTCTTACCCTTTTTACTCATATTATTGTTAGACTTAGGCTCATATTAGTTGCATAATTAGCCATTCATGCATTAATCCATGTTTCCTTCCAACGTTGAGCTTGATTACACAACTTGGTGGCTTTTGTGGGAAAAGTTGTTGCTTTGGTGTGTTTTGTGTGTATGTGCAGGATCATTTGCCAAAGCGAGGCTAGAGCTAGTTGCCAGGGCAATGCATGAAGGAGATGTCGAGCTAGTTGCCAGGGCAATGCATGAAGGAGACGCTGAGCTAGTTGCCAAGGCAATTGTCGACAAAGAGCAATGGTGATATGGTAGTCGAAATTGATGACTAGACAAGCCCAAGATGACGTGGAGCAAAGCCCAATCCCAAAGGAATTTGATTTCCATGAAGAGATTAAAGAATAAATAAATTCCAAGAAGATAGGAGAAGTTCTAGTAGGAATATAATTATAATAAAGAATTATATTCTTTAAAGATAATTTAATTCCAATTTAACTTCCTCCTCAAAGAAGGACTTTGACATAGCCCTATAAATAAGAGGGAGATTTCGACAACTCAAGGGGAGAGAAAGAGAGGGGAATTTCGAGAACTGCAAGGAAGGCAAGAGGAGAGAATTTTCGACAAGCATCTAGGGCAAGGAGGATTTCGACAAGCCTCCTTCTTCATCCTTTTCCTTCTTGTTCGATTGGGTTCATACTAGGGATTATTTATCTTGTGTTTCTTTGGAACCTAGCCATGAACTAAATCTATTTGGCTATGGTTATTGTGTTTTGTGGTTGTGAGAAACTATTGGTTTTTGTTTAGGTAATAAAAGTTTGCACTTTTATATTCAAGGTTTATTCATTCTTGGTTCTTATTCTTGTTTACGAGTGAATTGGGAGAGGATCTCGTGATTTCATATATTTATCTAATATCGGGAGAGTTAGATTCAAGAAACGAATGAATATGATCTTTATTCAATCTATTGATGGTGAAGATTAATCCGACTTAGGAATAAGTTAAGGATTTCAACGGCTAAGAGGAACGCAAGATTGGTTGTTGTTCACCCTTGATTCACGTAGGGATGTATTATCAAGGTATGCACAAGTAGCTAGAGTTTCGACTTAGGGATAAGAAGAAACCATTGAAGAACGCTCTGTCGAACCTTGAAGGTTGCTGCCCAGACTCCCAAGTAGTTGCCCAACTAGTTGCCCAGGCAACCATCGATTGGTTGCCAAGGCAACCCCGTTGTGCAAGTTGCCACGGCAACTGAGTTGCCCGTGCACTCTTTTACCAAGATGATTCAATCGGCTATCACACCTCAACTCACGATAACCTGGCCTATCTCTCTCAATTGATCTCATCTATTCTTTTACTTTATTGCTTTCTAGATTAGTTATTAGTTAAACTCCTATAATCTTTTATTTGTGTTTTTACTTTTTACAGTGCAAGAGACTCGATTCTTGAAGTGGCACCAATCCCTGTGGAGACGATATCGTTTATACTATAACTTGCAACGTGTATACTTGCACAATTGCGTAGCACTTATTACGCGCAACAGTTCCCTATGAGATGGTTAAAAATCTCAAGGAATTATATGAGGGGCAAGCTCGCAAGAGAGGTATGAGACCTCTAAGGCTTTGTTTCGATGCAAGATGGTTGAGGGAACTCCAGTGGGAACTCATGTTTTCAAAATGATAGGGTATATTCAGACCCTGGAAAAGTTGGGCTTCCCTCTAAGTGTTGAATTGGCTACTGATGTTATCCTACAATCTTTGTCAGATAGTTTTAATCAGTTTGTTATTAATTTCAATATGAATGAAATTAACAAATCGTTGCCCCAGTTGCTTGCTCTGTTAAGAACAGCAGAGAACAACATGAAAAAGGTTGGCTGCAAACCTATTATGATGGTCCGAAAAGATAACAGAAAAATAAAGCCCAACACCAAGGCAAAGCCAAAGCCCAACAAAGGAAAGGCTGCATTAAAACCCAAAGGAGGAGTTGCAAAAGAGGGAAAGTGTTTCCATTGCAACAATGATGGACATTGGAAGAGAAACTGCTCTGTCTATCTTGAGGACATCAAGAAGGCAAGAGAAAACAGACAGTCTGGATCAGGTATTTATGTTATTGATATTAATATATCAACATCTACTTCTTGGGTATTAGATACCGATTATGGTTATCACATTTGTACTTCTATACAATGACTAAAAAAGGAGTAGAAAATTGGCAAAAGGAGATGTGGACCTACAAGTTGGAAATGGAGCAAGAGTTGCTGCATTATCTATAGGAACATATACTTTGTCAATACCTAGTGGACTTGTTTTAGATTTAGAGGATTGTTATTTCGTACCTAGTTTGACTAAAAACATTATTTCAATTTCTTGACTAAGTCCTAGGAGTCGTCTTGATCTATCTCTATAAATCTTGACTCATAATATGTAGGTTGCTTTACCCAAGTCTTTGCAGACTATAAGGTAGGTATGTCATTTCTTATTATTTGTATGTCATCCACATACAATAACAAGAATGTGACAATGCTCCCACTAATTTTCTTGAAAACACATGGCTCATCTTCATTTTTTATAAAACCAAATTGTTTGGTTGCATCTTTGAAACGAATATTCCAACATCGAAAAGCTTGCTTCAATCCATAAATGGATCTTTGTAGCTTTAATACTTTTCGGGCATCTTTAAGATCGACAAAACCCTCAAGTTGTGTCATGTAATTTTCCATTAAGGAAAGCAGTTTTGACATCCATTTGCCAGATTTCATAATCTTAAAATGCAGCTACTGCAAGCAATATCCGAATGGATTTAAACATAGCAAAAGGAGAAAAACTTTCATTATAGTCTATACTATGAATCTGAAAAAATCCATTAGCAACCAATCGCCCTTTGTATGATTGTACATTGCCATCCATGTCGGTCTTCTTTTTGAAAACCCAATTACACCTTATAGGTTAATCCCTTTAGGTGGGTCAACCAAAGTCCGTACTTGGTTCTCTAACATGGATTCCTTCTCGAATTTTATGGCTTCTAGCCATTTCTCAAAGTCTAATCTTGCCACTGCTACCTAAAAAGTCCTAGGCTCATGTTGGTCCATGAGGAGAACATCACCATGCAATGTGACGAGAAATCTATATCTCTTAGGCGCATTGCGTTCTCTCATAGATCTCTGCAGTGGTTGTGTTTCAAGAATGGTTGGATGTTCCTCAACTATTTGTGGAACTTGTTGTTGTTCAATCTCTGGTTCAATGATCTGTGGTTGATCTTGAATTTCCTAAAGTTTAATATTTCTCCCACTTTCTTTTCTGAAAATAAATTCTCTATTGAGGAAGACTTTTGTTCAAGCAACAAACACTTTTGTTCTCAGATGGATTAAAGAAATAATATCCTTTAGTTTCTTTAGGATACCCCACAAAATTACACTTATGAGATTTGGGTTCAAGTTCTGTAGGCATTTGATGTTTAACATAAACTTCGCATCCCTAAATTTTCATAAAAGACATACTAGGGCGCTTCCCAGTCCATATCTCATATGGTGTCTTTTGAAGCGATTTAGATGGAACACAATTAGTGTGAAAGCAGTTGTTTCTAACGCATGTCCCCAAAACAATTTAGAAGATCATCATGACTCATCATTGACCAAACCATGTCTAACAATGTTCGATTTCTCCTTTCAAAGACTTCATTATGTTGTGGGGTACTAGAAGGTGTAAGTTGTGAGACAATCCCACATTCTTTAAGAAGTTCATCAAACTCTAAGCTTAAGTATTCTCCTCCTCGATCTGATCGAAGAGCTTTGATACTCTTTCCTGGTTGGTTTTGTACTTCATTCTTAAATTCCTTGAACTTTTCAAGTGCTTCAGATTTATCATGCATTAGGTAAATGTACACATATCTATTGAAGTCATTAGCGAAAGTAATGAAGTATTGAAAACCTCCTCTAACTTGTGTATTCATCGGTCCACGTACATCACTATATATTAGGCTTAATAAATCACTTGCTTGCTTGTTTTTATCGTTAAAAGATGATTTGGTCATTTTCCCCATTAATCAAGGTTCACATATATTGAATTGTTCGAAAACAAAAGAATCTAAAATTCCATGTTTATGAAGTTTTGATATGTGTTTCTCACTTATATGACCCAAGCGACAATGCCAGAGATAAGTTTGATTAGATTCATTTGTTTTTGATCTTTTCGTATTTATGTTATATATAAAATTGTCTTGATCTAAGATATAGAGGCCATTATTAAATGTGTCGTACCATACCATAAAAAACATTACTGAGATAAAAGAAACAACTATTATTCTTAATAATAATCATAAAACCAATCTTGTCCAAACAAGAAATTGAAATAATGTTTTTAGTCAAACTAGGTACGAAATAACAATCCTCTAAATCTAAAACAAGTCCACTAGGTAATGACAGAATATATGTTCCTATAGTTAATGGAACAACTCTTTCTTTATTTCTCACTCATACATCCACATCTCCTTTTGCCAATTTTCTACTCTTTTTTAGTCCCTGTACAGAAGTACAAATGTAAGAACCACAACTAATATCTAATACCCAAGAAGTAGATGTTGATATATTAATATCAATAACATAAATACCTGATCTGAACTATCCATTTTCTCTTGCCTTCTTGATGTCCTCAAGATTGACAGGGCAGTTTCTTTTCCAATGTCTAGCATTGTTGCAATGGAAACACTTTCCTTCTTTTGCAACTCCACATTTAGGTTTAAATACAACATTTCCTTTGTTGGGCTCTGGTTTTGCCCTGGTGTTGGGCTTTCCTTTTCTATTATCCTTTTGGGCCATCAGAATAGGCTTACACCCAACATTTTTCATGTTGTTCTCTGCTGTTCTTAACATGCATCTCATACAAAAGCATCATACATGTATTTAAGTCCAAATTCGTGTCGTACAAGTGGCTCTGATACCATAGTAGGGAAACGCCAATACACCTCATGGCGTAGTGGAAAAATTATCCGGCGTGTTCAACTAGTGGTCTACGTACGAGGAATGAAGCCAAGGAGAAAAGAGATGAAACATTACCACAATTAAACCTAAAAAACCCCAAGGATGTAGGAGAATTAAACTCTTCGAGTATGATATCGAATCCAAGTCGTCACAACAACGTTCCGACCTCTACGCAGTCCACCCGAACGAAACGAACAAAATTTTACTTTCCTAACTGTTAGAGAGGTTTTTTGCATAAGCATATCTTTGGCTGCTAGACCTTATGTCTTTATATAGCATTCAAAATCTTAATTCTAATTAAATTCGGATTCATTAAATATACAATACATTTAACCGAATATAATTAAATATGCAGAATCTGATTCTATTTTAATTAGGTTTCTTTAGGGATATATATTTTAATAGTATTTTATAATTACAATAATTATCTAGTATTAAAATATATAAACAAAATTATCTATAATTATAATAATTTTGGTTTTTACTTATTTCGTGTACAACAAGTTTGTACACATGCTATCTAGTCAATATTTGTTCATTTCAATCATAGGGTGTGACCCTTGTAAGTTCATGTAACGTTAGTAGTAACATCTAGAACAATTCTAATATTACAAGCAATAAGTGGCATCTAGCAATACATCATTGCTACCTAAGTTACAGGAAGTCGTGGTTCGATATAACCTCTTCGTGATTAACTCTTTTTCATGTATTACATCATTTTGTCCTTATATCTTGATTGAACACAAGTCATGGAATAGTCACACTTGTATAGTCCATCTAATGTTTCTTGATATCTTCAGTAGACTATTATAAACGAATAACTATGATATCTCATTTCAATTTATTCGAGCATGGCCATACATTTCTAGTCTCACTCAATCAAGTGGCCTACGATATTACTCCTATTATGAATGAGGGACAAATCCTATTTTGATCAACCATATTTCACTACATAGATTGTGACATATCAAACATCAGTTTTTATAGAGTAGTCTGTTATGATATGCGTTTGACTATATCAAAATATGACACTCACAATGTTGAAATAATGATGATCTCAACTCTGAGGATCATAGATGTAGTTTATCATAAAATATCAGATTCATCTGTGGAGGCATCATCTGCTTGTTTTTTAGAGATGGATTCTTTGATGACTTGTAGTTTCTGTTCCTGTTTAAGGACAACCCTCAATTTGCGAAACCAGTCAAGGAAGTTCAAGCCATTCAATTTATCCTTCTTAAGGACTTATCACAATGATAATTTGTTTGAGCTAGCCATAACAAATCTACAATGATAAAAATATGATTTATGAGTATGTTTTATCATGTTTATAAATGCAAAATAATAACATTTCCACTATTAATAACCCTCAAAATTGGGAAAAAAATCTTTCTATAAAGTATTTCTAGTGGGTACAGATCCATATTTCATGTCATCCTAAGTCAACTTTCGCTTTACTCCTAGAATTCAATTATTTAGGTAAGCAACACTTGGTAATTACATCTCATGTAACTCCTACATTTTGTGAACAATTATTGTTCTTAATCATCTCATGATTATCCAAATTATTAGCCTTAGGTTTCTAATCTCATTAGAGCAACCTAGTTTAACCAATATTACAACCAATGAATATCACTTGCTTATTCTTCGCATTTAACCAAGATAGATATGAGTACTTCGCTTTAGCAGAACCTACATAGTACCGATCAAGGTTTTAACGATGGCTAACATTGGATGGCTATTCGTCAAATATGGAGTATTTTGTTAAATTAATCTCGCTTTTCATCTATTATCTAACCAGTTACTATCATGGTAATAATCATCCATTGTATCACATACATGTAAAGCAATAAATAAAATGCAATAGTTATAGCCCGCAATTCTAAGGCGGCCCATCCCAAGACAATGGGAAAACCAAAAAAAACTAATGGTGCAACTTGCATCTCAAGCATCTAATCCACTTTTGATCGGCCCATTCTTCTACTCCGTTGATCCATGCTTCTTCCTAAATATTACAATTTCATAAACTCGTTTTACGTACAAGGGAGTAAGATGAGAAGAGAATTACAATAGAAGAGAGAGAGGCACAACAAATAGGTCGTATTTATAAAAAATACAAGCCAAACTAAATAGGCTATAACAATGTATAACAAACATAATAACGACACGGTTTGTTATTAAGGTTTTACCAAATTGTTCCTACGCAGAGGCAAAGCCCCTTGCAGGGATTTAAGGGGGTGGAGCCCTCTTACAGCATATTAATTGTTGTGTAAAAACCTTACAATTTGATAACTTTAATCAACATTGTCGCATTTTTTTAGGATTTTTAAATCCATGGGGTTTTTACTGGAACAATTCTTGTTACTTCTCCCTGCACGAAATCTATAGACTAACCATTAGTCTAATATAACTATAACTCACATATGTTAACACTTAACATCTAAAAACTCAAACAAATCGGTGGCTAACTCTTACTCACTGGGAACAATCAATATGATTTAATCAGGTTAGGCGCGAACGATCTATAGCGCGAAAATATTATATATTTGTCAAAATCGGATAAACCCTAATCTAGTAACATACATCTCATACAATAGCATCATCCAAGTATTTAAGTCCGAATTCGTATCGTACAAGTGGCTTTGATACCATTGTAGGGAAACGCCGATACACCCTATGGCGCAACGGAAAAAAAGATCTGGCGAATTCCACCAGTGATCCATGTATGAGGAACAAATTCAAGGTGAAAAGGGATAGGACCGTTACCTTAATTAAATCTGAATATTGCAGGGACGTGAGGAGAATCTAATTCCTTTAGCACGATGACGAATCCTAGTAAACACAACAACGTTCCAACCTCTACGTAGTCCACCCGAATGAAACGAACAATATTTTACTTTTCTAACTATTAGAGAGGTTATTAGCAGTAGGCATATCTTTGGCTGCTAGACCTTATGCCTTTATATAACATTCAAAAACTTAATTCTACTTAAATTTAGTTTTATTAGATATACAATATATTTAACCGAATATAATTAAATATGTAGAATCTAATTCTACTCCAATTAGGTATCATTAGGGATAAATATATTTTAATAGTGTTTGATAATTACAATAATTATATAGTATTAAAGTATACATAAACAAAATTATCTATATAATTACAATAATTATAATAATTTTAGTTTTTAATTAAAATCAAATATTTATATTTATATTTATTTTAACTAATTTCGTGTACAACAAGTTTGTTCATATGTTATCTTAGTCGATATATGTTCGTCTCAATCATAGGGTGTGGCCCTTGTAGGTTCATGTAACATTAGCAGTAATATCTAGAACAATTCTAATATTACAAGCAATGAGTGACATCTAGCAATACACCATTGTTACCTAAGTTACAGGAAGCCATGGTTCGACATAACCTTTATGTGATTAATGTTTATGTATCAAATCTTTTTGTCCTTAGATCTAGAATAGAAACAAGTCATAGAATAGTCACCCTTGTATAATCCATCAATATTTCTTTTATATCTCGAGTAGACTACTATCAACGAATAACTATGATATCTCATTTCAATTTATTCAAGCATGGCCATGCATTTCTAGTCTGACTCAATCAACTAGCCTACAATATTACTCCTATTATGTAGGAGGGACAAATACTATATTGGCCAACCATACCTCACCATATAGTTCGTGACATATCCAATATGAGTTTTTATAGCGTAGTCAGTTCCGACACAAGTTTGACTGTATCAAAAAATGTGACTCACAATGTTGAAATAATGAAGATCTCAAGTCTGAGGATCATACATGTATTTATCACTTATGAGCAATGTTGTGACTGTCACATAATAATCCAAGAAACATGCTCATAGTGAGTTAGTCCAATATGTTGTTCTCTAACACAAACTCGTGTATTGATTTTGACATCTCCATGTCAACGACAACACTTTATCATCAATCAACGACACATTAGTCTTAAATGTATCATTGTTGTCCACGCCCACAAAGATACTCGACTAAGGACCTTTTAAGAATAATCATTATAAGGACTTTATTATAATTTAGTTTTCATATATGCAAAATAACGATTGAAATAATAATAACAATGGCTTCATATCGATAAACAAGATAAAATAATTATGTATTTTACAATCATCTTATGATTGATCTTTGGGCATACTCCAACATATTAAGGACAAACCAACACGACAGAAGATGCACATGAATAAAAATAAATACTAGCAAGTGCTAGGGGAATTTACAGATATCAACCAATAGGGCTTTTTACTTTAGTTTTCTATTTTGTTGAAAATCATGTAATTTGGTTCTATAGAAAACCAAGAACCCAAACATATGAAAGAATTTTTTTTGGCATTCAATACAAAGAGGAACAAGCATTTTTCGGGGGTATAACTCTTGTTTTTTTTATCTACTTTCGAATCAAAAAATGGGAAAAGAGAAGGTTTTCTTATCTGAGTCTTCAAACAGCCTTTCTGCGGCCAAGGCTGTTATCTCCGATGAAAGATGGCTTCCCAAAGTACCAATAATATGACGTCTTTGGGGTCTTTTTTTGAGAAAATTACGAAAGTTTTCAAAAGTGGGTTGTTATTCTCTATTTTTTTATTTCAAGGGTGACAGAGGTTTGATTTTGGAAAATCGAACTTGAATCTAGTTTTAGAAGGAAGAAAATGCTTATTTTGGGGGTTAGGGTTTGAGCTTGTGGCGAGCGGTGGCCAGCAACAAGACGCAATTTTAGGGTTATGTTCATCCTGTTCATGATGAACATGATGAACACCATTGGGTGTTCATTTTCTAGGCGGTATTTTAATATGAAAAGTGGAGGGATAAGGGGTGTTTGGTTGTTTATTTTAGAGGATTAGGGAGGAAATGGTTTTTTTTGTAAAGAAAATGAAAAAGGGGTATTTTTTGCTAAAACTTGTCTTTTATACATTTTTTAAATTTAAAGGCTAAAGGGGTATTTTTTTCCCCTGAGTTTGACCCAAAAAATCAATTTCGCCCCTACCCAAAAAACGCACTCAATGTTGCCCTTCAATTTGCGAAATCGATCAAATTGACCCTTTGACCGACGTTGACCGTTACGGTGCTGACGTGGCTGTAGGGGCTAAATTGATTATTTTAACCGAATTCGAGAGCATAATTATTTTTTTACCAAATTCAGGGGCATAACTGATTTTAGTTAAAAGTTCGATAACTTAATCTTTAAACTAAAAAATAAAAAATATTAATATTTAAACATTCATAGATTATCAAAAATAAAAACATCTTAATGAATTAAAAAATGAAGTAAAAACATTAAAATTAAAAATATCAAGAGTTATAAATATAAAAAAAATAAAATTTAAAAGTATTTATGAACCATCGAAAAGCGTACTAATGTTCCTTGAATATTTTTTTAATTGAAACATCGTTGTATTATAGTGTAATAAAACTAAAATTCTCTTTTATTTTTCTACATCAAATATTAATGAGCATCGATATGATGTAGAAAAGCAAAAGAAAATTTGAGTTTTATTGTTACTCTAATACAATGGTGATTCTACTTAAAATTTGTTTAACGAATGGTAATACTCAGACTAACGAAGTTGAAAACTTTTTCGATGAAAGTGTTCAATTTTTTATACTTTATAAACACTTTTTTATTAAGTTTTTATATTTAAACTTTATCTTTTTATAATTTCTAATACATTTTAAATTTTTATATAATTTTACTTTCAGTAATTTTTTGAATATTTCATTTATTTTATTTAAATTTATGAATTTTTATAAAAGAATTTGAAAAATATTTGATTTTTTTTGTAAGAATTCTCACTTTGCTTATTTTTAAAATTATCAACGGCCCAAAGGATATTTACACTAATTTGTTAATCGATTTTTCATATATTCTATTTAAAAGTTCATATTGAAAAATCAAATTATTTATCTAATTTTATTGAAAAACTAAATAAATCGATTCAATTAACTTGAAATATAAACAAATTATTTATCCAATTTTAATATTTTAAAATTTTAATAATTTCCTAAATTCTTTTTTTAACTTAAATATGAAATAAATTATCAAACTTTTAACTAAAATCAATTATGCCCTCGAATTCGGTTAAAATAATCAATTTAGCCCCCAATGCCACGTCATCATTCCACGTGTATTGCCATGTCAACATCATGGACCACCATGTCATCACCGTTAACTGTCACGTCAGCATCGTAACGGTCAACGTTGGTCAAAGGGTCAATTTGATCGATTTCGCAAATTGAAGGGCCACATTGTGTGTGTTTTTCGGAGAGGGGCGAAATTGATTTTTTGGTTCAAACTTAGGGACAAAAATACCCCTTTAGCCTAATTTAGAAATAGGCTAATAGCATAATGAACCCCTCCACGCCTAAATATTTTGGCCTGCAACCTTTTCATCTTTTGAAATTACGCTTGCAATCCCTGTCTTTTTCATATTGTTTTCAATTTCCTCCCTTTTGCATGATTTAATCTCTTTTTGGTTGGTTTAATCCTTTTCTAGTCCTTGTTTTATTTTGTTTGTCGAGTTTTTATCCTTATTTTCATGCATATTTACAATTCTCTCTTGCATTTTAAATTCATTTAATTTCTAGCACCGCTCTTTTATATTTATTTAAGGGTTAACTATTGGGATGGTCACTTATGTTTCCCCCAGTACAGAGTTGGTCACCGATTTTCAAAAACGATCAGTAAGGTCACTTACATTTTCGATCTGTAAACTTTTGATCACTGAGACGTTTGTTGTTGTTAAACCTAAACGAGAGGCTGATCTAGCATAATAAAAAAGGATAAATTATCTAGATAGTCCATAAACTATCACTTCACTTCTATTTTGCCCACCGAAATAAAAAGAATTTGTATAATTTCACATTTAATCCTCTATATTTACAAATTTTTATTTCTTCTCTCCTCCACCATCTTCTATACTCTTCTCCATTGGTGGGTTTTGAAAATAAATGATGCCTTTGTGATTGGAAAGTATTTTTTTTCTTCTTGTTTTCTTATTTTGATTCAAATGATTGAATTTTTTTTTCATCACTTTCGGTTATTGTTCCATTCTAAGCTTGTATTCAAGTGCAAAGGTAGACAATCTCATGATCTCAAAGGATGAACAATAACATCTCGATGATGCTATGAAAGATAAATTCTGAAATTAGAAATGTAAACTAATGTTAAAACCCAGATTCTTGCGGCGAAAGACGTAAATTGCTGAACTATAATACACATCAAGTCTGATAATTATTTTTCTTCCCAAATTACTTGCAAATGGATGGAACATAAATTAGAGTTAACGTTGGCTTATTCTAATGTTCTCATATGACAAAGAGCAATGGTAAACAATCTTATGATCTCAAAGGATGAACAATAGCATGTCAATGATGCTATGACAGATGATAAATTCTGAAATTAAAAAATGCGAATCAATGTTAAAACCCAGATTCATGCGGCAAAAGACATAAAGTGCTAAACTTTAATACACATAAAGTCTAATAATTAATTTTCTTCCCCAAAGTAATTCTAACAATTCCTATGATTAAATGTGAACAAGAATACCAGTCCTCTTGCAATATGTGTATGCTTGCACTTGAAAACAAGCTTAGAATGAAACAGTAACCGAAAGTGATGAAAAGAAATTCAATCATTTGAATCAAAATAAGAAAACAAGAAGAAAAAAACACTTTCCAATCATAAAGGTATCATTCATTTTCAAAACCCACTAATGAAGAAAAATATGAAAGATGGTAAAGGGAAGAAAAAATAAAAAATTGTAATATTGGAGGATTGAATGTGAAATTATACAAATTGTTTTTATTTCGATGGTCAAAATAGAAGTGAAGTAATAGTTTAGAGATTATCTAGGTAATTTTCTTTTTTTATTGTGCCAGATCAGCCTCCCGTTTAAGTTTAATTGCAACAAATGTCTTAGTAACTAAAAGTTTACAGATCGAAAACGTAAATGACCTTATTGGTCGTTTTTTGAAAATCGGTGACCAATTCTATACTTGGGAAAAACATAAGTGAGCATCTCAGTAGTTAACCTTTTATTTAATTTTGTCCCTTTCTTTATTTATGTATATGCGTTTATTTGATTTGTTCGATAAATTAGTCAAGTTTATGTCTTTATGTTCTTATTCGTTCGTATTTATTTCCTCATACATTTGATTGTTTAGATATTCGTTATATAATGCATGTATGTATGTTTTTATCTATGGCGCATTTGTTGCAATTCAATTTTCATGTTTCATTTATGATATTTATATATGTGCCATGTTTAATTCTTGCATAATATTTTGTATCCATGTTTTGTTCATGCTTTTATATTTTTGTCATGTTCATTCATATGTCATGCTTAAATGTTATTATGTTGCGTTCAATATATAAAATGTTAATGTGGTGTTCTTTTATTCGAGAATAAGCTTGAATAGTACTGGAGGCAGTGATGGTAGTTTACGTTTATTTTAGAATAGTAGGCCCTTAAATTTACTTGATTGCATAACCAAATTTTAGTTTAAATGTTACTTCAACTCACAAAATCCGATATTAATAAAAATGGTAATCTATTTGGTACTAAGTTTGGCCATGGTGGGGGGTGTGAATCATTTCCCACACGTAACCGACTCTCGAACCCAAAAAGTAAAAATCTCTAGTTATTTTTTGGTGTTCGGTCTACCTAACCTAAGTGACCGGTAGAAACTCCTCATTTTATCTAAAATACGAACTTTTCAAGAATTTCTCCAAAATCAACTTTTTTAAAAAAAGTGAGAAACCTGCGCATTTTTTTAGTCGCTACAACTATATTTTTAATTTATATTAATTTTTTTTAATCAATTTTTATTAAATATTGAATTTGTCTTTGCGGTAATATTTAGGAAGTCTATGGGTTGGAATTGCTCCACCTCATCACTTAATTTAGATTCATCTGATTGGATATTAAAATTATTAAATTAAATAAAATAATTAGGTTAATACATACGGTTATCTATTTAAATTAAACTAAAATTATAATAAAGTGAAATTATAAACAGCTAAACCCAACATCATATACCTTAAATTCTAAATACTAACTTTAAATTATAAACCTTAAAATATAAACTTTTAAACTAAATCTCTAACCCTTAAATTTAAAAGGCTCTTGCAAGCTAAATTTTATAGTACTTATGTATAAAAAAATTCTTTAATAAAATATAAAAATAATCTGATCGTAACTGTACTATTGAAGCATGTTTGAGCCCATTACAAGATAATGGGCTATTACTATTAGCCTATTAGACTGCCTGCAGACCCAACACTTTTTTTTTCATAATATCATCACAGTCACAGCAGTTGAATACCACGAATTTAGTCTTTCCCACGTGTTAGGCTTAAAATTCACCACGTCGGATGTTTATTTATAGTCCTAAGCCTACTCAATTCACTTGTGGGTGAGTACGGGTGCAACAAGGATATGGTATGGTTACGAGGCGACACCAACGGAAAAATTATAAAATTTAAAATTTAAAATATTATTTACTAACCTAAAATGTTACACATTTTAATAACATTTTATGTTGATAGTTAAGTATCGAAATTTGGCTCTGAGTATCGATACTTGTCACTTCTGATAACATTTTAGGTTGATACTAAGTATTTAATGTTGGGAAACGCCAGTACACCCCATGGCGCAATGGAAAAATTATCTGGCGTAATCCACCAGTGATCCATGTACAAATGACGAATTCGGGGTGATAAAGGATGAAACGTTACCTTAATAAATTTGGAAATTCGTAGGAAATTCGGAATAACCAAATCGAATCCGAGTCGTCACAATAGCGTTCCGACCTCTACGTAGTCCACCCGAATGAAACAAACAATATTTTCTCTTCTCTAACTATTAGAGAGGTTTTTCAAAAACGAGAGATGAATGGCTGCTAGACCTTATGCCTTTATATAACATTTAAAAACCTAATTCTAATTAAATTCATATTCTTAAATATATAATATATTTAACCGAATATAATTAAATATGTAGAATCTGATTCTACTTCAATTAGGTTTCTTTTAGATATATATATATATATACACTTTAATAATATTTGATAATTACAATAACTTATCAAATATTAACATATATATATATATATAAACGAAATTATCCATAATTATAATAATTATAACAATTTTGGTTTCTCACTAATTACGTGTACAACAAGTTTGTACACATGCTATCTAATCGATATTTACCCGTTTCAATCATAGGGTGTGACTCTTGTAGGTTTATGTAACTTTAGCAATAATATATAGAACAATTCTAATATTACAAGCAATGAGTGACATCTAGCAATACATCATTGCTACCTAAGTTACATGAAATCGTGGTTCGATTTAACCTTTTTTTGTGATTAACTTCTTTTATGTATTTCACCCTTTTGTCCTCATATCTAGATTAGACACAAGTCATGGATTAGTTACACTTGTATAGTCCATCTAATGTTTCTTGATATCTTGAGTAGACTATTATAAACAAATAACTATGATATCCCATATCAATTTATTCGAGCATGACCATGCATTTTCTAGTCTTACTCAATCAAGTGGCATATGATATTACTCCTATTATGTAGGAGGGACAAATCCTATCTTGATCAACTATATTTCGCTACATGAATTATGACATATCCAATATCAGTCTTTATAGTGTAGTCAATTACGACACACGTTTGACCGTATCAAAATATGTCACTCACGATGTTGAAATAATGATGATCTCAAGCATGAGGATCATACATGTAGTTATCACCATAAGCAATGTTGTGATTGTCACATAATAATCCAAGAAAAATGCTCATAGAGAGTCAGTCTAGTATGTTGTTCCCTAACACATACTTATGTATTGATTTTGACATCTCCATGTCAATGACAATATTTTGTCATCAATCAACTACATATTAGTCTTAATACATTATTGTTGTCCAAGCCAACAATAATTCTTGACTAAGGACATTCAATAATAACTATATTATTCTAAGGACTTTATTATAATTCAGTTTATTTATAGATACACAGAATAAGATTGAAATAATAATAATGGATTTATATTAATAAACAAGATAAAATAAGTATGTCTTTTACAACCATATCATGATTGGTCTTTGGGCATACTCCAACAATCTCCCACTAGCACTAAGACCAATCACTCATGTATCTAATACTAAGAGACTTAGTGTAACGTGCATGTTTCTGTTGTGTCAGAGGCTTTGTCAGTGGATCAGCATTATTGTCATCTGTTGGTACTTTACATATTTCTACATGTCCTCGATCAATGATTTCATGAATGAGATGGTAACGCCTAAGTATGTGTTTGGATCGCTGGTGAGATTTAGGTTCTTTTGCTTGTGCGATGGCTCCGTTGTTGTCACAACATAGATCTGTAGCATTTAATATGCTAGGCACGACCCCTAGTTCAGTTATGAACTTTTTAATCCAAACAGCCTCTTTTGCAGCATCGCTTGCTGTAATATACTCGGCTTCTGTTGTAGAATCTGCTACTGTATCTTGCTTTGAACTTTTCCAACTTACAGCACCTCCATTAAGGCAAAACACAAACCCGATTGCGATCGAGAATCATCCTTATCAGTTTGGAAGCTTGCGTCAGTATAACCATTTATACTTAGCTCTTCTTCACCTCCATACATAAAAAATGTATCCTTATTTCTTCTTAAGTACTTAAGGATATTTTTGACTGCAACCCAATGACCTTCACCGGGATCTACTTGGTACCGACTTGTCATACTTAGTGCATATGATATATTCGGACGTGAGCATAGAATTGCATACATGATAGATCCAATGGCTGAATCATATGGAATCTTACTCATGCGCTCTCTCTCTTGAGGTGTTTAATGACACATTTCCTTTGAGAGCGAAATACCATGTCTTATAGGTAAGAATCCTCTTTTAGATTATTTCATACTGAATCTTTTTAGTACTTTATCTATGTATGTATTTTGACTTAGTCCTAGAAGTCGTCTTGATCTATCTCTATAGATCTTGACTCCTAACATGTAGGTTGCTTCACCCAAGTCTTTCATAGAAATTTTTTTTCCTAACCAAGTCTTTACAGACTGTAAGGTTTCTAATCTTATTAGAACAACCTAGTTTAACCAATATTACTACCAGTGAATATCACTTGCTTATTCTTCGCGTTTAACCAGGATAAATCTAAGTATTTTGCTTTGGCAAAACGTGCATAGTATCGATCAAGGTTTTAACGAGGGCAAATATTGGATGATATTTTTAATTAAATATGAGGGTTTTTTGTTATATTAATCTCACCATTCTATTATGATATAATCAGTTACCATCATGCTAAAAAACATACATTGTATCACATACATGTAAACCAGTAAATATAAATGCAATGGTTATAGCCCTTAAAACTAAGCTAGCCCATCCCAAGCCAATGGGAGAACCAAAATTACTAAAGATATAACTTGCTTCTCAAGCACCTAATCCACCTTTGATCGGCCCATTAGTCTGTTCCTTTGGTCCACGCTTTCTCTGTAAATATTACAATTTTTCAGAAACTCGTTTTACATATGAAGGAGTAAGATGAGAAGAGAATTACAATAGAAGAAAGAAAGGCACAACACGCATGCCGTATTTATATAAAACCAAAGTAAATTGGTTATTTAGGCTATAACCATGCATTTCAAACACCGTGCATATCATCCAAAAGAAACACATATTTTATCTTGTTAATTAAGATTACATAAATAGTTCCTACGACCTTTGATGTCTACGCAGTCTGGCAGATCCGTGGCATTTTGGTCCGCCTGTAGAGGGTGGACCTGGCGGCCCCGGTATGCCAGGAAAATTTTTAATTTTGGCACTTCGATTACTATGGTAAAACCTCATAATTTGATAAGTTTTATTAACAGATTCGTGTTTTTTGGATTTTTCAATCTCTAAGGTTTTTCACTCTAGAACAACCATTATTCCTCTGCTAAAACAAATTTGGGGTGATAAAGGGTGAAACGTTACCTCAATAAATCTGGAATCTAGAAATCCGTAGGGAAATCAGAATAACCAAATCGAATCCGATTCAGCACAATATCGTTTCGAGCTCTACGTAGTCCACCCGAATGAAACGAACAATATTTTCTCTTCTTTAACTATTAGAGTGGTTTTTCAAAAACGATAGATGAATGGCTGCTAGACCTTATACCTTTATATAGCATTTAAAAACCTAATTCTAATTAAATTTAGATTCTTAAATATATAATATATTTATCCAAATATAATTAAATATGTAGAATCTGATTCTACTTTAATTAGGTTTCTTTTAAATATATATATATATATACTTTACTAATATTTGATAATTACATAACTTATAAAATATTAACATATATATATAAATGAAATTATCCATAATTACAATAATTATAACAATTTCGGTTTCTCACTAATTACGTGTACAACAAGTTTGTACACATGCTATCTAATCAATATTTGTCTGTTTCAATCATAGGGTGTGACTCTTATAGGTTCATGTAACGTTAGCAGTAATATCTAGAATAATTCTAATATTACAAGCAATGAGTGGCATCTAGCAATATATCATTGCTACCTAAGTTACATGAAATCGTGGTTTGATTTAACCTTATTCTGTGATTAACTTCTTTTTATGTATTTCATCCCTTTGTCCTCATATCTTACATAAGTTACCTACCTAGTGCACTGTTCATTATTGTTCTTTCTATTAGACTATATGAAATTTTGTTTTGGACAAATAGTTGTTCATCAAATATAGGAATAACATGAGATATAATTAGCAAGTGTTGCTTACCTAAATAATTGAATTCTATGAGTAAAGCCAAAGCTGACTTAGAATAAAATGAAATATGGATCCTCACCCACTAGAAATACTTTTAGAAGGTTTTTCAATTTTGAGGGTTTTTAATAGTGGGAATGTTATTACTTTATAAACATGATAAATAGGTACTTATAGAACATATTTTATCATTGTAGATTTATGTCAAACACATTATCATTGCGATCGTCCTTGAGAAGGACAAATTAAATGGCTTGAACTTCCTTGACTGGTTCCGCAATTTGAAGATTGTCCTCAAACAAGAACAAAAACTAACAGTCATCGAAGAACCTATCCCTAAAAAGCCAGCAGATGATGCCTCTAAAGATGAATTGGAAGCCTTTGAAAAATACTCAAGTGACATGGTAGATGTCGGTTGTTTGATGCTTGCGACCATGACCCTTGAGCTTCAGAAGCAACATGAGGGCATGGTTCCCTATGAGATGGTTAAAAATCTCAAGGAATTATATGAGGGGCAAGCTCGTCAAGAGAGGCATGAGACCTCTAAGGCTTTGTTTCGATGCAAGATGGTTGAGGGAACTCTAGTGGGAACTCATGTTCTCAAAATGATAGGGTATATTCAGACCCTGGAAAAGTTGGGCTTCTTTCTAAGTGTTGAATTGGCTACTGATGTTATCCTATAATCTTTGTCGGATAGTTTTAATCAGTTTGTTCTCAATTTCAATATGAATGAAATTAACAAATCGTTGCCCCAGTTGCTTGCTCTGTTAAGAACAACAGAGAACAACATGAAAAAGGTTGGCTGCAAAACTATTCTGATGGTCCGAAAAGATAACAGAAAAAGAAAGCCCAACACCAAGGCAAAGCCAAAGCCCAACAAAGGAAAGGCTGCATTGAAACCCAAAGGAGGAGTTGCAAAAGAGGGAAAGTGTTTTCATTGCAACAATGCTGGACATTGGTAGAGAAACTGCCCTGTCTATCTTGAGGACATCAAGATGGCAAGAGAAAATGGACAGTCCGGATTAGGTATTTATGTTATTGATATTAGTATATCAACATCTACTTCTTGGGTATTAGATACCGATTGTAGTTCTCACATTTGTACTTCTGTACAAGGACTAAAAAAGGAGTAGAAAATTGGCAAAAGGAGATGTGGACCTACAAGTTGGAAATGGAGCAAGAGTTGTTGCATTAGCTATAGGAACATATACTTTGTCATTACCTAGTGGACTTGTTTTAGATTTAGAGGATTGTTATTTCGTACCTAGTTTGACTAAAAACATTATTTCAATTTCTTGTTTGGACAAGATTGGTTTTGAGATTATTATTAAGAATAATATTTGTTCTTTTTCCCTCAATAATGTTTTTATGGTACGGCTCAATTAATCAATGGCATCTATATCTTAGATCAAGATAATTCTATATATAACATAAATACGAAAAGATCAAAAACAAATGACTCTAATCAAACTTATCTCTGGCATTGTCGCTTGGATCATATAAGTGAGAAACGCATATCAAAACTTCATAAAGATGGATTTTTGGGTTCTTTTGTTTTCGAACAATTAGATATTTGTGAACCTTACTTAGTGGAAAAAATGAACAAATCACCGTTTGAAGGTAAAAATGAACGAGCAAGTAATTTATTAGGTCTAATACATAGTGATGTATGTGGACCGATGAATACACAAGCCAGGGGAGTGTTTCAATACTTCATTACTTTCACTCACGACTTTAGTAGATATGGGTACGTTTACCTAATGCATCATAAATCTGAAGCCCTTGAAAAGTTCAAGGAATTTAAGAATGAAGTACAAAACCAATTAGGAAAGAGTATCAAAGCTCTTCGATCAAATCGAGGAGGAGAATATTTAAGCCTAGAGTTTGATGAACTTCTTAAAGGATGTGAGATTGTCTCAGAAGTTACACCTTTAGGTACTCAACAACACAATGGAGATTCTGAAAGGAGAAATCGAACACTGTTAGACATGGTTCGGTCAATGATGAGTCATGCTGATCTTCCAACATCTTTTTTGGGACATGCGCTAGAAACAACTGCTTTCACACTAAATCCTGTTCCATCTAAATCGGTTCAACAGACACCATATGAGATGTGGACTAGGAAACGTCCTAGTATGTCTTTAATGAAATTTTGGGGATGCGAAGTTTATATTAAACATTAGATGTCTACAAAATGCGAACCTAAATATCATAAGTGTAATTTTGTAGGGCATCTTAAATACCAAAAGGATACTATTTCTTCAATCCATCTGAGAACAAAGTGCTTGTTGCTCGAACGAGAGTCTTCCTCAAAAGAGAATTTATTTTCAGAAAAGGAAGTGAGATAAATATTGAACTTGAGGAAATTCAAGATCAACCACAGATCACAAAAGCAGAGATTGAACAAGAACAAGTTCCACAAATAATTGAGGAGCACCCAATCATTCTTGAAACACAATTACTACGAAGGAACGCATCGTGCCTGTGAGATGTGGATTTATTGTCACATTGCATGGAGATGTTCTTCTCATGGACCAAAATGAGCCTATGACTTATCGGGAAGCAGTAGAGAGCCCAGACTCTGAGAAATGGCTAGAGGCCATGAAATCCGAGATGGATTCTATGTCAGAAAACCAAGTATAGACTTTGGTTGACCCACCCGGAGGAATTAAGCCCATAGGGTGCAAATGGGTTTTCAAAAAGAAAACCGACATGGATGGCAATATACAAACATACAAAGGGCGATTGGTTGCTAAGGGATTTTGTCAAATTCATGGTATAGACTATGATGAAACATTTTCCCCTGTTGCCATGTTTAAATCTATCCAGATATTGCTTGCAATAGTTGCATATTATGATTATGAAATCTAGCAAATGGATGTCAAAACCGCTTTCCTTAATGGAAAAGTAGATGAGGATGTGTTCATGACACAACCTGAGGGTTTTGTCGATCCAAAAGATGCCCTAAAAGTATGCAAGCTACAAAGATCCATTTATGGGTTGAAGCAATCTTCTCGAAGTTGGAATCTTCGTTTTAATGAGGCAATCAAAGAGTTTGGTTTCATTAAAAATGAAGATGAGCCATGTGTTTTCAAGAAAACTAGTGGGAGCACTATTACATTCTTGGTATTGTATGTGGATGACATACTAATAATAGGAAATGTTTCTTGATATCTTGAGTAGACTATTATAAACGAATAATTATGATATTCCATATCAATTTATTCGAGCATGGCCATGCATTTTCTAGTCTCACTCAATCAAGTGGCCTATGATATTATTCCTATTATGTAGGAGGGACAAATCCGATCTTGATCAACCATATTTCGCTACATGGATTATGACATATCTAATATCAGTCTTTATAGTGTAGTCAGTTACGACAAATGTTTGACCGTATCAAAATATGTCACTCACGATGTTGAAATAATGATGATCTCAAGTTTGAGGATCATACATGTAGTTATCACCATAAGCAATGTTGTGACTGTCACATAATAATCCAAGAAACATGCTCATAGTGGGTCAGTCCAGTATGTTGTTCCCTAACACATACTTATGTATTGATTTTGACATCTCCATGTTAATGACACCATTTTGTCATCAATCAACTACATATTAGTCTTAATACATTATTGTTGTCTAAGCCCACAATAATTCTTAACTAAGGACATTCAAGAATAACTATATTATTCTAAGAATTTTATTATAATTCAGTTTGTTTATAGATACACAAAATAAGACTGAAATAATAATAATGACTTTATATTAATAAACAAGATAAAATAAGTATGTCTTTTACAACCATCTCATGATTGGTCTTTGGGCATGCTCCAACATTTAAACTTGTCTCTGAATATCGATACTTGTCGTGAAGACCACCAACTTAAAATGTGATAAAAAAGTGAAATATTTTGAATTAGTGGGTAACATTTTAAATTCCGTATTTTATAATGTTTCGGTTAGTGACGCACCGTAGCCGTATAATGACCTTGTACGTTTAGACTCCCTGATACACTTGTATATGCTACCCATTCATCTCTTTACTTTACCTAGTATTCTTATTTTCTAAATGCAAATTTATATGAACCACACAAAAATAAATAAAATCCAAAACTAATTTTTACTCTAAGATTTGATATGTATACCGTTTTTATTTATAATTAGGAATTAACTATAACAAACGTTAAATTCAATAATTAACTTAAATCTAATTTAACTCGTCAAAATAAATCTATATCACTTAAAACCCCAAAATCATTAAATCGAAACTAAAACTTATTTTTCTATGTACCATTCTTATGTTTAATGGAACAAAGATCTATTCGTTAATCTAGTGATTATAAATGTTCATTTATTTATTTTTTACATGAATTTAAATTTTAACATTTAACTTGAGAATTAATGAAAGAAAATAAAGTAAAGGTCAGTTTTCAAATAACAAGTAAATTAATACTTTAATAAATAATTGTCTATGAGGATTGTAAGACAATGGTCACAAAGTCCAATTCTACCGTGCATTCTATTCAGAAAAACTGAGTGATGTATGATGGCTCAGTTTCTACGCCACCAGTCCTTTATTTCAACGGCGCCATGGAAGTGAAGGGAGTCGAGGGCGGCATAGACGACGTAATAAATGGATGACTGGCTGAAAAAGGTGAGTTCTGTTTCGGGAAAAATGGCTGATAGAGGTTGTGATTTTATACGATTTTGCTGACCGTCGCAGAACTCGGAAATCACAGGAACCTGAGGCGCGGCGTCGTTAACTGATCGAGGTTGCATGCGAGAGTAAACGGGGTAGGGGAACAACGGCTAAACGACGGTTCAGGAGGTCGCAAAGAAGCCCAAAAAAAATCGAACGGCTTCAGCGATGCGTTTCGTCTTCGACGGCTGCTGGTGAAGGGTGAAATGATGTCGGCAGGAGAGAAGTCGCCGGCAGTAGACTTCAATAGAGATGGCGAAGGCTAAGGTTTTGATAGTCAGGAAAGATGAAGCTACGTTAGGTTAAATAGTAGATAAAAACTAGACATTTAATTAATTTAATAATTTTTCTAATACAATTTAAATAAAAGTAAATATAGTAATTATTATTATAATAAAATTTTATTATTTTTGAATTAAAAAAATCTTTAAAAAGTAGTATAAAAAGTGTTTAATAGATTTTATTCTAAAAAAGGAATAATAACACTTTAGGTCATATGATGTATATCAAAAAAATTAAAATGGTTAATGATATATATCAATACATATAATTAGTGATACATACCGATACATGACATTTACTCTAGACTTGTCCATGTAACATGGAGATAGAATAACACCGGAGGACAAAAAATACAAATGGTAATATGATCTAATAAGTAATCATTTATTAAATAATTTTAAAATACAGATACAATTGATCTAATGAAATAAAAATATGTTTTTCATGTCACAAAATTTATCTATAAATGAACTCATATTATATTATGTTTTACCAATTTCTTATATGATAGTGGAGATAGATAGTTTGGAGGTCTGTAAAAGGGGGCGGGTAGGTGCATCTCCTACGGTTCTTTACAGAATTCTTGAGGTCATGGAGCGAGAGTGGAACATTTTCATAATGCATACATTACATGAAGCTAATATGGTGGCCTATAGATTAACTAAGTATGAAAAAGTTGATATTGTGGATAATCAGACGTACTATGAGCCTTCAGATGAGGTCTTATCTTCTTTTCATATTGATTGTAAAGACATTGAGCCAACTATAAGTTCTTAAGTTTATGTTTCTCTTCTCACCAAAAAAAAAATTACCTTCAATTCTATTGTAAGGCTTATTTTTAAGAAATGTTTAATTCAAAAATGTCTTGTAATAGGGTTAGTAAAATGTAATATCATTTAAAATATAATTGATATCTTACATTATTCTATATGTGATAATTTAAATGAAATATAAGATTTTGTTGTTTAGTTGAAGTATGTAAGATTATCAAACAAAAAGGTGTAAGGGTTATTTTTGTCCCTTAATTCGTACTAAATAATTAATTTAGTACCTTTGTGAAAAGCACACCTAATTTGACCTTTGAATTTGCGAATTGTATTAATTTAACCATTTGATCGTTAATGGGATGACATGATCATTAACAGTGCTGGCGTGCCATGGTACGTGTGAATGCTGCCATATTTTTTAAAAAATAAGAAATAAAATATTAAAAAATAAAAACTATTAATATTTTTAAAAAATTAAGTGCAAATTTATAAAATAAAAATATTTATAAATGGTTAAAATTATTAAAAAATATTGAAATTATATTGAAAATTGACATTATAAAAAATTAAAATCCAAAAAAAATATTTAGAAAATTTAAAATATTTACATTGTTGTGTTTTAGATCTTTGAAGGCTTACAATTCTCTAAGAGTGAGGGTAATGGTGAAACTAACAAAGTGGTCTTTATCGAACATAAGCATTATGACAACTCACAACACAAATAGGACACTAGATGACCATTAGTACACAACAAATAAAAAGTTAGGCACTCACTTAACCAACTCGATAAATGATCCCTTAATAAACGATTAGGACACGATTCTTTACTCAAATAACTATTAGTACACGCAAAAGACAAGACCAAGTCACGACGTAAAACCATAATAAAAAGTAGATTCAAATAAAACAACACATCCACCGATCAAAGTTGTTCTTTATCAACATTGGTGATGTGAAAAGCTATTACAGCATAATAAAAGCCAAAGACCATGAGAAACAACAAATGAATTCAACAAAATAAGACTTCGAAGCATTCGACAACTATACAACAAGTATCTGAGTTGTTACTTCTTGGAAGAAGCATAAAACATACACTCGACAAATACTTTCCTTAGTTTGTTTGTTTCATCATTATTCTGCAAAATCTATAACACAACAATATACATATATTTTTTAATTTTTTTAAATATATTTTTATTGAATTTATAATTTTTACTATGTCAAGTACATTTTAATTTAATTTTAATATATATTTTATTCTTTTAATAATATATAAAAATTTAATTTTTAATAATTTGTCACTTTATAACTTATGATATTTTTAGTTTTATAATTTTTAATAGTATTTTTTTCAAAAAAATTTAGTATTTATTTTTCAAATGTTGTAATAATGTATATATTTAATATTTTAACTTCTTAAATTATTAATATTTCTATTTAAATATTATATAAAAAACAATTCAACCCTCAAACTTCCTAAAAAATAATTTTATCCTCGTACTCTAGGGATGATGTTGAGATATTGATTTTAATATAACTTAAATGAAAAATATTTTTGGACTTAAGAAAATTTGCAAAAATAATTCTAAGTCAAAATATGTTTGAAAATGTTTTTAAAGTGTTTTTGACTCGAACAATTGCTTACAAAACAACATAGGTGTCAAAAACAGTCTTCCCGTATCAGTACCCTCCTTCGGTAACGATACTCAGACAACCGTACTGGTATACCTTTGCTCCGTATCGATACACCCTTTGTTTCCCCAAGTTTTCTTTTTCCAATGAGCAAGTGCCCATACCGGTATAGGCTTGGTCGTATCAATACACTAGGCATCGTACCGATATGCAAGTATCAAGTATCGGTATGCTCTGTTATATAATGCACAAAGACTCCTTTTATTTTAGGGAAGTACCAATACCCACTGCACCAGAATTGTATTTAATGCTGGAAATTAAGTCTCCAAGGGCTCTTAACAACCCCCAACAACAAGAAACCTTCCAGCAGCCATAGAACAACAAGAAAGCTATTGTCAACAATCATGTATAGAGAAATCAAGTTTCGCGCTAAAAAGTTATATTTTTCATTAGAAAACACTCATTGAGCCTAATTGTCAATATTGCTCAAGTGTAACATATCAGCCTTATATTAGAAGAGTGTGTCTTAATTTGTATCATTATATTAGAAGAGTGTGTCTTAAAGCTTTGGGTATAAGCTATGAGTGGTTGTAAGGTTATCTTCTTTAGCCTCAAAAGGAAAGACAAATTTAGTGAATTTGTGAGAAGTCCTTAGTGAGGAGCTAAGGTATTGGATGTAGACTTGGTTTAGAAGTCGAACCACTATAAATCATTGTGCATAATTTTTATTTTCAAATGCTTCCACCATTATACTTCCAAAGCCAATCCACCCCTTCTTGGCGATTCAATTGAAGATATTCGAGCCCAACAATTGGTATCAAAGTGAGGCTTAAATCGATGGTCTAATAACCATTAAGGCGATCCTAGAGGTGCTCAATCATTTCTACATCAACAAGTTCAAATGGCGCAATACATCTCTAAGCCTCCATACTTCAATGGTGTTTACTACTCTTATTGGAAGAATATGATGACGATCTTCATCCAATCAATTGACTGAAAATTTTTGGGAGATCACTGTAGGTGGCCCTAAAATTCCACAAAAGAGGGTAGGAGACATTCTCATCATCAAGGATATGAATGGATGGAGTGACCAAGAAAGGAGGCAAATGTAACTTAACTCAAAGGTCATGCATGTTCTTTTATGTGCACTTGGTCCGGAAAAATACTCCAATGTCTCCGATTGTGCCTATCACATATGAAGAAGCCAACAAGGTAAAAGAGACCAATATTAGACTTCTCAACCTCAATTATGAGAACATCAAGATATACCCGGAGGACATCAAAGCTATGTTCAATCGGTTCTTCGTTACTGTCAATGAGCTTAAATGATTGAGAGAGGTGATCCCAAATTTTTTTTGAAAAGTTTTGATTTACAAAGATTTTGAAAAGAAAATTGGAGAATGTTCCAAATATAATTTTATAAAATCAAAATTTTATCAAAGATAATCTAGTTCCCCTAAATTTTAAATGGTAAAATGGTTAAGAACATTTTGGTCCCAAAAAGACTCTTTTTTAAAAAAAAAACCCGGAAGACATTGAAAAATGGTTTCCAAAGGGAACTAAAATTTTTGCGACTAATGTCAATGGATCCAAAGCAATTTGGATACCAGAATATATATGATTGTCTTTTGTAGGTGTGCTTAAGCATTGATGAGCAAAGTTCAATTTTAGGAGCTCTTGACACACTCAGGAAGGAGGACACTTGAAAAGGGTGAGACTTAACATCCTACCTTGGTTCAAGTGGTAAATTTCATGCAATTGCTTGATTAAATGTTAATTGTTTATTTCTTATGATGATTCAAGCATGTTTGTATGACTCCATGTTGTGCCATATTGTATATAGCTAGGGGAGTCTCAATTGTATGAGTTACATGTTTTTGGCCTCTTATGCTCATTTCTATGTCTATGGTCATTAACTTGTAATATTTGATTGAATTTCGGTGAATCCATGCTTGATTTGATTAAATGTTGTATTTTTGAGAAGCATGTTGGTAATTTGTAGCTAAAATGCCTCTCTCTCTCTATATATATATATATTATATATATTATATATATAGAACCTCTTAGAGCCTTTGCGTGCACTTAAATTTGGTTTACAAGGCTTCTAAGTTTGCTTTTCCTGTAATAATTCACCATTTCGTACATTCGATACCGGTATAACCCTTATCGCACTGATATGAAATTCAACTAGTATCGATATAGACATCTCCGTACCGATACACAACCATGGAACAACAAGAAAGCTATTGTCAGCATTCATGTGTAGAGAGATCAAGTTTTGTGCTTACAAGTTCCATTTTTCATTAGACAACACTTGTTGAGCCTAATTGTCAATATTGCTCAAGTGTTTATGTTTTGGGTAAGTTCTAAAATTGCAAACATATCAGCTTTTGTGAGGTTTTCCTTGTTTTCTTAATTTGTATCGTTGTCTTGAAAGAGAGTGTTCAAAGCTTTGGGGTATAAGCTTTGAGGGGTTGTAAGGTTATCTCCTTTAGCCTCAAAAGAAAAGACAAATTTAGTAAATTTGTGGAAAATCCTTAGTGGAGAACTAAGATAATGGATCTAGACTTGGTTTAGAAGTCGATCACTATAAATCCTTATGCATAATTTTTATTTTCAAGTGCTTCCACCTTTATACTTGCAAAGCCAGTTCACCCCATCTTGGCAATTCTGTTGAAGATATTCATGCCCAACATATTACAATTTAACCCAAACTCGATGAGTTCTGATTTGATACGATCCGGTAGGGGCATGTTTTTTCTTTAAAATTCGAGTTTGAGGCGGGGAAGGATCGGGTTTTGAGTAAAATATATTTGATCCGACCCGAGCCGACCTGAATATATTTAGTATATTATGATATTTACGAATTTGTGATTATATATATAACATTTAGGGTTTTTTAATCTTATTTCTTCTCCCTCTGCCGTTCTCTCCTATTCTCCTCTTTGTTTTTCTTATTGCCCCCAAATTTTAAATTTTCACTCCTTTACTTCTAATTCCACGGTTCTTATTCATAATTTCTTTTAATTATATATATATATATATATTATATGGGTTAGGTTCCAGTTATACAATGTAAAACTCTTTAAGTTTTATACTTTTAATTCATTAGATGGGAGAAATGAATGGCTGATATTCATTCCTTACTTTTTTTCCTATCTGATAATCTTTACATATTCTACTGTTTATCTCAACCATTTGTTTCACCCATCTAACGATCCAAAAAACATGTAAAACTTAAAGAGTTTTACACTATGTATATGGATCCTATCCCTATATATGTTTGTATAAAGTCATTTTTATGTAGGTTTTTACGGATCCTAAAAATCAACAAAGAAAAATGATATCCATTTAGCTTCTGATCCTTTTTCATGTTGTATTGAGCGAATCCTTCATAACTTGAGGCTCAAGTCAACCGTTTCAAGCTCCCAAGTCTACTCATTGATCTTTAAGAAACCAAGTTTTTTATTTCTGAGAAGAGGATCTAATAATGGGTTTTCACTCCTTTTGTCGATGAATCAATAATTTTTTCTGGCAACAATCTTCAGTTCACTTTCTTTGTTTTACATGCATAGATACCCTTTTAATTTTACATCCCTGGAAACTTTCTTAATTCAAACATAATTATTTTTTAATCACTCATTTCTTAGTTCGTATTTTTCTTCAGATTCATCCATTCTTCTAATCCCTAGTTTTAATTTTTTATTTTATTATTTTATTCAAATCAGGTTAAGGTTAGATTTGGATTTCAAAGTCCGAGGTAGATTCAGGGCGGGTTAAATGACACAATTACCCCGGGCGAGGTGAGTTTAGATTAAGTTTTTTAGGTATTGGGTCAGAGATGTGGCAGTCAAAAACCTGACCTGCCTCGCCCCATCGCCATTCCTATCAAACTCCCTAAAAGTAATCAAATGTTGTCCTTTTACCACACCAACATTCATAATGGTCTGGCACGTCAGCACTGTTAACAGCCACACCACCACATTAACGACCAACGCTAATCAAAGAGATAAATTAATGCAATTCAAGAGTTCGAGAGCCAAACTAAGTGCTGTTTTAGCGAAGGGGCAAAATTTATTATTTAGTACAAGGATAAAAATACCCTTAGCAAAAAAACTATTAAATTATCTTTGTAGAATCATTTTTATTATGTGCCACATAAAAGGTTGTATCTTATAATATTTTATTAATTTTAGATATAATAACAAATTTAACCTTTAAAATTTATTTTTATCAATTTAATCTCAATTCTTTTTGAACTAAGATTGACCATTAACCTTTTTTATAAAAAAAATAGTGGTTGTGAATTTAATAGAAGTGATAATTATGTTATTAATTTTTTCACTAGATTAATGTGACACTTTAAGCGATAATTCATGTGTATTTTATTATTGATGTGATAAATATTACATCAACAAATAATTATAAAACTATAAAGAATATAGAACACAGTGTAAGATGATGCAATTATCATGACAATGAAGTACATGTGGAATATCATGCAATTTGTTGCATCAACGTCGTGAAAAAAAATAATTTATTCAGTATTTACGTTAAAAACTCAACAATTGGACTAAAAAAAAGAAATAGTATGACTTAGTTTTACGAAAAAAAATTAAAGACAAATTGATAAAAAAATTATAAGGTTACATAAATGAATGCATTTTCTAATATATTAATTTTATAATCATTTTTAAGTAAGTTTAATTTGAGAGGATCAATGAGTAACTAGGTCAATTAAACTTATCTTTGAATTCACATTAAGGAGGTCAAAAGAGAGTGAACTGAAATTTTTTTAGGCTTATCGATTGTCCAAAAAGGGACTTTGACTGGATTATGGGGTTGATATATGCCCTATTTGAAAATTAGCGGTTAGTTAATAGCTGATAGCGGATTACATTAGCTGATTTGACTAACATATTGTATCAGTTGGTTGGACTAGCAGATTGTATTAGATGATTGTATAGAAGTATTTGGTAAAATTGACTGATGGTTGATATATGTTTAATTATTTGAACAAGCAAAATGAAATATAAGAACATGATTATATTCGAAACTTGTTTGAATAATTTATTAGTCATTAGTATTTTGGATATATTAATATTAATTAGATTATGAAAATTAATTTTTTTAATATCATTACTAAGCATATATAGCGGTGGGAATTGGGTGGGGAATATCCAAAAACCGTGGAGATCCGAACTGACGGGGATAGGGAATAACCAAAACCTTCACCACGGGGATAGAGATAGAGAAAGTTTTATCACTGAAGCTCAAATGGAGATGGGGATTTCTATATCCGAATCGTAGGGATAACCGAACCGTAATCGTATAAATAACTGTGAGGATTCCCGAAAAATATCCACAAGGATCCCTGATATTTTACAAAATTTTTAAAATCTATATAATTAACTCTCGTTTACATGTATACCTACGTATCTTATTATTAATATTCTAGTCCATCAAGATATTTGTGTCTTTTGTTTAAACCATATTAAGTTTGGTGAGCTCTCTAGTAATTTACTATTTTTTGTTAATTATATAATCTATTTATCTCTCTATTTCTGCCGTTCATTTTACAAGTTTGGGTGACTTGTAAATTTTGTTTAACTTTTGAGGATGGAGATTCCTCGAAAACTATAGAGATTCGATGGGTATGGGGATGAGGACAAAAAATTCACCGAAACATATAACGGGGATTACCCAAAACAGTACCCGCAAGTGTTGGGGATGGAGTGGGAAATGCAAAACCGTCCCCGAACCAACCGATTCTCACCCCTAAGCATATATGGAGGATGTATATATTAATTTATTTTTTGTGAAATTATCTTTTAAATATAATTTTAATAATTGTTAAATTTAGATGTATATTTTAATTTCTTATTTATGAAATTATATTTTGAATATAATTATATTAATTATGAAATTTAGATGTATATTTTAATTCTTATGTATGAAATTATCTTTTTAATTTTAACGTCAAAGATAAAAGAGTCTTTACAATTCTTTTATCCAAACCTCTAATTCAAAAAGCACCTTTTTCAATTCGAGAGGTTTTACCTTAATCCGCTATTACAATCATCTATTTACCAAACATCTAAATTAGTGAATTTGACTAGTCAAATCTCAAAATAGTTTAAACCTCTTATTTTGGCTAAAAAAGTTGTTTATCAAACAAGGTCATAGCTTTTTAGAGATTTTTTTTGAGGAAAATGATAATGAATGAAACAAAAGTTTAGAGCTAAATTAATAATTTTCTCTGAAGTTTAAAGGTTAAATTAAAATTTAACAATTTTTTAATGTGCCACATTATGAAAATAACAAAGGTTAATGACTTAGTGATCAACTAGTAACAAAATAATAACGTAAAGTTTTAGGAGGGAGTAAGGAAACAAATTTTGTAAAATTAAATATAATATTATTTTACTAAAGTTATGATTAAATTGATATTTTGACTAAAACTTTAGGGGTAAAATTAGAAATTATCCTTTTGTTAATGTACCCAATAATGAGACCAAAATGTAAGTTATGCAAGTTGTGTGGTCAAAATCAGAAACATTTGAAACAAAATGAAAACTAGTCTAGTTTTTCCTAAATTAAAATTAATAAAAAAACAAGATATTATTTTATATAAGCTTGACTATTTGGACGAGTCTAAAGAACGGCGTGTTAGTATATGACTACTAAACGTCGGGATGTTAGAGTCGTTAGATGGAAATTTTTTTGATTTTGACCGCTAGATTTAGATTCCTGTAAAAGAATACACGGAATCGGGAAGAGATTATTGCCGGTAAGTTTCAAAATTTAGTACGTAGTGTCGAAACTTTATGGGGATAACATTCTTGTTCCAACGTAAAATGTTACAATAACGCATAACTTTTCTTTTGGACGTAAAGTTTCAAAACTCTAAGATATGTATCAAAACCGGTAGATAAAAGTTTAAACCTAAATTGTTAGTGAAGTTTGTAACAATTAACGTTGGCAGAAGATGTCTCGGAATTTGATATCGAGTATCAAAACTTTTTGCTGTGAAAGTAACATTTTAGGGTTAATGCGTAACAATTTGCGTTTTCTTCTAATATCGGAACTTTTGTACATGTACCAGAACCTATAGAAAATGTGTAAACTAGAAAATTTTATAGTTCCTTTAACAATACGTGTTTGTGTAGTATGTTTCAGAACTTATATATCAGTACCAAAACCTGTCATATAGTATGTTGGATAGATAAAATTAGACGTTGAAACCATAAAAGTAAAGGAAGTAGATAACATATTAGGTTAAATCGCCAAGTACCGTAATTCATCAACGAGTTTCGCAACCTAAACTAGATGATTATAATATTTCCAGTTTAACGATTCATATTTTTAGTTTTTTGTAGGTCTCACAACGTACTTAGTCGTTTTGTTACTCGTAGCGATTAAAGCCCTCCGGCTCCTTAGAATGAGAATCGAACCTTCATTTGTTTAATAACATTTTAGGGTTAGAACTCATTTCTCCACTGAAAATCTAGAGAATCCTCTCAAATTTTAAAAAATGTTTCACTCAGTGTAAAGGGTTGAAACCTCAATTTAGGTCTGTAACTGAATCTGTGCAATCATCTCTTTTGCGTAGGTAACAAGTAAAACCCTAAGTTCGTTTATTTGCGAAATAATTGAAATCTAGGGTTTGTGTTTTGAAATTTTGGTATGAAATTGCATTTCTTGTTGGAGGAAATCAGTTTAAACTGAATATTATTCATCGTTTCGGGCTAAATTTTTTGATCTGTTTTGTTTTTTAATGTTACCCTTTCCATCTTTTTGAACCTAAAGAGGTTAGATTTGTTTGTAACGAGGATGAGTTTATTTATGAGTGAGTTGGTTTGTTTGTGCATTGATTCATGTGAAGATTTAATCCTTAAGATGATAACTTCAAATTTGAATCCCGTTTTTGATGAAGTTGCTGATAAAGTTGATAATGAAGTTGCCATAGTTGATGAAGAAGCTGGTGCTGAGATGTTTGCCATATGTGATAGGCCAAACACACAAAAAATGTCCTCCCTTCATTAAGTTTTAGTAAGTTGATATTTACGTATTCTTATTACATCTCAGAATGAATGATTGAATGTATACCTTTGTTATTTTAATGTTTTACAGCCAAGGTGAATGTATAAGGATGAAGCAAACTGAGGAAAAGTGACTAATGAGGTAGGGTTTAGTGGTTTATTATGTTTATTAAAGGCATATGTAAAATGTTAAATTCATTTGAATTTGTCATTCTTAGGTTAGGAAAGCGTTAGGCAAGAAATGGTAGAACATGCCGAAAGAAGATAAACAACCTTACATTGATGAAATTGAGAAGGAGAAGGTGGCATACAAAGACTATAAATCAGGATAGTCGAAGAAGGTAATAACAATATAAAGACATTATTTGTTTGATACTGTATAAGTTTGCATTGAGATTGACATAGCAAGTTGTTATCTTATCCTTTGTAGACATCTTTTGACACAAGGTGTAGTCAGAAGCAATTGTATGATTTCATAAAAGAAACAAAGACAATGGGGATTGATCTTGTTCTTGAAGAAATTGGTTGTGGGTCATTAGTTCATATAAAACCACACATTCTACGCCAAGACCTATGTGGGGAATTGATGGAATGTTTTGATGTTAGAAGGAGTGTTATTGAGTTTGAAGTACACAACATTATTGTTTTAGTTGAAGATGTAGAAACTATATTGGGCCGGAAGAATAAAGGTGTTGATGTTCATGAAGTCTCGTCGAGAGAGAATGGTAAAAAACTCGATGCAAAGTATAACCTTAGCACAATTTTAACTTATGCACAAATCAAGTGAGATATAATCTCTGGTGCTTTTGGAGGAGATGCTTTGAAAGCAAGGGTGTTTCTGTACATTATTGGAGTTTCTTTTGTATCCTATTGTTGAGGTACGCCCATGTACAGATATTTTGAAGTTGTTGTGCGACGATCGCTTACAAGGTAAAGTGAACTGGGCCAAGTATGTTTACGACACGCTTATTGAGGCAATAAGCAATTTACAAAAGCTGGGAAGGCACATTTACCTATAAGGGTGTATTACAATCTTAGAGGTAAAGTTAAATTACCATTAGTTATAAGAAATCAGTGGAACTGAGTTTTGTCATATTAATGTTGTGTTGTGAATGATATGAAATTCAGGTTCGGTTGTATGATTATTGATCTAGATTTGATAGCATAACCAGTGTAGCTTGTAATGGTGGTGTGGCTCGCATTCTTTATTGGGTGTAGTCAGAGGTCACGTCCTTTTATGCCTGCTTGAAGAGCGAGCGAGCTTTGAATAGGCCAAAGGTATCCGCTGGATTATTATTCATCTAGTATGTCAATTGCAATCATGGTTAATTAATTATATATTTTCACTCTGAAGATTATTGCCTGGAACATCCATTACCTGAAACTGTTGAAGCACCTAAAGTCAAGGAATTTGCGGAAGTCATAGAAGCACCCAAAGGAATGAAAGCTTTGAAGAGACGTAAGGTAATACATTATGAGTCATTGTATTAATCATTTATTATATGGAAGGTGAATGTTTAATATTTATTTAATTTGCAAGGTTGCTTTTGCGGATTATGATGTTGCGGAATGCAAGGATGGTGATGCAAAGAGGGAAATGATGTCGAAGATGCTTCAACAAATAATGTCTGAGGTGAATGGGTTAAAAGAGGTTGTCAATACGGGAATTGAGAAGCAAATTAAAGGCGAGGAGCAAATAATGTCTGAGGTGAATGGGCTAAAAGAGGTTGTCAATACGAGAATTGAGAAGAAAATTAAAGGTGAAGAGAAAATGGACAGTAGGAGGGGGCTGATTATAAGTTGTTGGGAGAGAAATTAAGTATTCTTTCTAAAGACGTCACAGAAGTGCGGGCCGACATGACCTGTTTGAAGAGCTTGGAAGGGAAGATGAACAATATTGATGTCAAAATAAACAGTTTTAAAGTGAAAATAAATGATTTTGAAGTCAAAATCGATGATGATCAAGAGGTTGTTGAAGCAATATGAGACGAAACAAAAGGTACTTTACAGAAGATGTCAAGGAATATGGAGCACGATAGGTCCTATATTATGAGTGAAATCAATAGGGTTGTTTCTTGTAACTTTATGGAGACGTCACCTCCGAGAGAAGATATTGAGAGCCTTATTCCTACAAATACAAACATTGTCATTCCTTCCAAATTCAAAACACCCCAAGGTAGAGCTAAGAGCATCATGGATTTAGATAGAAACTCTGACTGTCCAACACCAATGAAGAAAAAGGTAAAAGCTAACTTTATTTAAATATCGTTTTCATCTTTTTAGGATAAGCATGTTGCCATCCAGGTTAGTCAAAAATCTATTCAACTCTCACAGGATAAACATTCAACTGCATAAAGTTTGGAAAGTTAATTGGGAATAATTTATCATGTAATTACCATTCTCAATGGTAACAATTGGTTGTGTGTACTGTGTACTTTAATAATAGAAAATGGAAGTTGCCATATGCATTGAACATTGGGCCTTAAGCCCATCGAATTGAACATTGGAAATAATACAATTTTGGCCATTAAGGCCATCGAATTAAATGTTGTCCCTTAATGGTTGTGGTTTTATTTTCGTTTACATAATTTATGATTGTCGTGGTTATCATCATATCTTTCTTGTGAAAGTTTGAAGATGAAGAGTCAAACAAAGCTTCGTATGCTGTACTACCTGATAGGCTTCATGAAGGAGAACATGCTTATTGTAATTATTTATGGAATACCCTGTTAGTGCAAAAGTAAGCCTTCAATTGTATAACTTTAATTTTTTATATTGTGAAATGTAAAATCAAAGACATAATATAATGTTTGTATGCAGCTATGTGGTCATTACATTAGACAACATTTATGCCAATATTAGAGAAATTGATACGTTACGACCCCTGGAATGGCTCAACAATATGGTTAGTCTAATAAATATCGCGTATAGCTTGAAATTATATGAAACATTTGGAACCTATTTTGCTATGTGGTCATTATTGTTTTTTAAATTGGAAATATTATTGATATGGTGTCCTTGTTTGAGACTTGTAAGGAGGCGAAGGAAACAATTAAACGTCGTGCCTTTATGCATTGTGATCTTCATTTATGTTTTTTGTTACCATTTTATAAAGTGTTTATTCTATATTAGTAACGTCCTAAATCCGACATAACATTTGGGCCTCAAGCCCAACCCATACATGAATCAACTAGATTTAGCCTAAAATATAAGTAATTCTATAAATTCGACAACGTTTTAGAAATAAGTCAATACAAAATAGTTAACTCTTTTGCATGGGGGCTCCAATTTAAAACAAAGTAATTAAAAGCATTCGACATGATTAACAAATCCAAATAGAGTTACAAACATAAATCAAGGGTCCTATGAATACATTGCCCGACAAGACTAAGTACTATACTCTCGATCACATCGATGAACTAAAATCTTACTCCGATGGGGCTCTTTCGAATGCAACACAAGCACCTAAAAACATGCATAAGGAAAAAATGATTACAAATGATAAGCTCATAAAGCTCAGTGGATACACCTCTACTCTACCATGCTTTATGCAGATCATAAATACAATCATGTATCTAAGCAAGATGATATGGAAATCGAAATGATAGGTGGCCCTACTTTTGTCACCTAAACACAAATTAAAGGCACAAACATGAGGTCGGGTCACCTAGGATCGAAACATACACTTGTACTTGGAATTCCCCCTCGAGCGCCCTCAAATAAGACCCGAGTCACATAGCATCGGTAACCTCCATTCAGTAATTCCCTTACCATGGTGTTGCAACACGTCTTGGGTATTTGGATCCCATCAAACAAGTGCCCACTCGGCACACCATACCATACACATAACCATACCATCCCATAGTTGCTAACAATTACAAGTCACATATGACATTTATCAAGTTATTAAGATTTATGATCGAGTATGAGATTAGATTCTCGGTTTCTCAGTTTTACTATTCATTTTACCCCATTAGAAGCCCATTGGGCCTTAGTCCTCAAATTTTAGCCCCCCAAACTAAAAATGAAAATTTCGGGCATAATGCCCAGCAAGTAAAAATACTCGCTTTTGAGTATTGATATGCTCTTTTGGGTACCGATACCCACTTGTACGTATTTATACCTAGATTAGCATGCCGAAGGGGTTTAACCTAAGCTTCGTACCTATACACAGGGCCGTCTACCGATACTCCATAGGTAGCAATACGCCCTAAGTGTAGCAATACCACTTTTTGCTACTAGAATTTGTTGGAATAGGGACAATATCGATACACCACACGCGTACCGATACCTCCCTTAAGCACTTGCTAAAAATGCCATAAAACCAATGGGGTACTGATACCAGTTCATACTATACCAGTACTCAGACCCAAAATTTGAATTCTAGATCTCGAGATTCATCCCAACACTTCCCAAATCATTATAGAAAGACCCCAAATTGCACTTATAGGTTATGGAAGGTGTTTTAAGTGAGTTCCTACTCTTTTTTCATCATATTAACATCAAATCCAGTTTTCACCACTAACACCTATACTCAAGCATTTCAAACACCAAACATCAAACAAGCATACAAGACCTTACATTTAGGATTTTCAGGAAACAAAAGGAGTTGGAAGTGTACTAACCTTGCTATAAAGCTGGAAGAACACCCATTTCCTCTTAGGCTTAAGCCTTCTTCTTCCCTTAGTCCTTGGAGTGCTCTCCAACCTCCTAAACTACACTCAAATGTTGCAAAATGAGTTAAAACACTAATAAGAGGAAGTAAAGAAGATTAAGGGAGATTCTAAAAACAAAAACGTTATTACATCTCCCATTCTTGTTCATCATCACCAAACCCCCTAAAAAACCCATGATTTTCAACCACCACCAAAGTTAACCATTCTTACCTTAAAGGATAGATCATTTGATGTTAATTCTAACTTTCTCAAGCCAAAATCTGAGATTTCAACTCCCAACAACAAAGGTTACTTATTTGTCTTGAATTTTTAAACCAAAACTAGGGAAGAAAGATGGGAAAAGAGAGGAGACAAGAGTGGAAACAAGAGTGAGGTCACCACCTGCTTTTTATGCATCCTGTAAATGAGTTTTTTCTCAGCCAATCTCATTCAAAATGGAGTATTTTTTTTACCCAAATGCCCTTATTTCATCTCCCCTCAGCCCAACCTCTCTAGCCCAACAACATAGATAAAGCCCGAAGGTGGCACCCTATGCAACTGCACAATCTCTTAGATGTACAACTGTGCCAACCTCTTAAGTGTAAAATCCATATGCAGAGGTAAGAAATGAGCAGACTTGGTCAAGCAATCCACAATCACCCATATAGCATCATGCTTCCTTTTAGTCAAAGGCAGAAGTAAGCCCGAAGGAACCTAATCAATGGTCAAACGATCCCACTTCTATTTTGGAATCTAGATAGGCTGAAGCAAGCCCGATGGAATCTAATTTTCCTCTTTAACTTGCTGGCAAGCAAAACATCTTGTTACAAACTCTGACACGTCTCTCTTCATGCTAGGCCATCAGTAAAAAAGACAAAGATCTTAGTACATCTTATTGCTGCTCGAATGTATAGAAAATGAGCTACAGTGCGCTTCTAGAAGAATATGGTCCCTCAAATCCTCTAAAGCTGGTACACACAATCGACCCTTGAAGTACACGATTCCCCTATTTCGTACCTCAAATTCTGGCGCTTCTCCTTTTTGAACCATCTCAATCTCTGCTACTAGCTCTTCATCTAGCACTTAAGTCCTCTTAATCTCTTATACCAAGATGGACTCCACACGAAGCTCAGCTAACAACCCACCATCCTTGGTAGCCCTCAACCGGGCAAACATTGCCCTCAAATTCGACATAGACTTTCAGCTCAAAGCATCGACCACCACATTAGCTTTACAATGATGGTATTTAATAATGCAATCATAATCCTTCAACAACTCAATCCAACGCCTTTGTGTCAAATTCAACTCTTTTTGAGTGATGAGATACTTCAAACTCTTGTGATCAGTGTAGATATAGAACTTTTCTCCATGTAGATAGTGCATCCTAATCTTCAACGCGAAGATAACTATAGCTAGCTCTAAATCGCGTGTAGGTATTTCCTTTCATGAGGCTTAAATTGTCTGTAGACATAAGCTACCACTTTATCCTCTTACTTGAGAACACAACCAAGCCCATTCAATGAGGCATCGCTAAAAACCACATAATACTTACCTAGCTCAGGTTGCATTAAAACTGGGCTTCTATTAGGTAAGCCTTCAACTGTTCAAAGCTTTGTTGTCTCTTCTCGTTGCACTCAAATGGAATCCCTTTCTATAGCTACTTGGTCATAGGTGCCACTATGATAGAAAAGCCCTTGATGAAACGTCGATAATATCCGACAAGCCCAAGGAAACTACAAACTTTCGTGATATTCCTAGGTGGTTTCCACTCAACCACAACCTGAATCTTTTTTAGATCAACATGAACCCCTTCTACTGCTACAGTGTGGCCCAAAAATGCCACTTAGAAAGCTAAAACTCACACTTGCTAAACTTGACAAATAGTTGTTTTCTCCTCATGGCCTAGAGGACAACACGAAGGTGATAACCATGCTCTTCTTCTGAGCGCGAATAACCCAAAATGTCATCAATGAAGACCACAAAAACTGATCTAGATAGTGCTGAAAAACCTGGTTCATCAAATCCATAAATCCATAAAAGCAGTTTTTTGAACAACCTCCTCCACTACCTTCAACTAGTTGTACCCTGACCTCAAATTGTTCTTTGAGAACACTTGGGCACCTCTCAACTAGTCAAACATGTCATCTATTCTCAGAAGAGGATAACGGCTCTTCACCGTTACCTTATTAAGCTGGCGATAGTCAATGCACATCCTCATTGAACCATCATTCTTTTTGACAAACAAAACTGATGCACCCCAAGGTGATATGCTCAGTCGGATAAATCCTCTTTCCAACAAATCCTAGACCTGATTAATTAACTCTCTCAATTCTGCCAATGCTAAACAATACAGTGAAATAGACACTGGTGCTGTGTCAGTCATTACATCTATTTGAAATTCTAGTTCACGATCTATAGGTAATCTGAGAAACTCTTCTGGAAACACATCATCAAACTCACAAATGATCCAAAGACTCTCAATCATCGAACACCCCACATTTATATCAACTCCATGGGCTAAGAAGGACTCACAACCTTGTTGTATCATCCTTTGTGCCACCAAAGCAGACATTACATTAGAAAGGCAAGATTTCTGTAAAACCCTCAGACCTAGACTAGAAGGTATTACCTAGCTAAAGAAGAAGACAAACTAACTTGGTACTGAAGCTAGTATTCAAACTACTAGAAGAAACAACATAAGATCAATCATACTCATCAAGGTTACTATTATCATATTACCCCATACTTTGTAATTATACCAAACTAAACATACATCAACTAAGCTACTCCCATGATCACCCATAATCAACAAAATATCAAAACCAACACCACATATACTACAGTTTTAGAGGCTATTTACAAAGTTTCTAGGTAATCAAAATATCATGATTTCATAATACATGCTAGTTCCACCTTCTATGAGTCTATATCTTAATTACAAGACATACTCTCAATTATATTCTTGTGACCTTGAGCAGCTCCCCAAGCTTGATCAAGTATCAATCTTTCTTGTAAAGAACAAGGTGAGCTATTAGGATTTTAGCCTTGGCATCCAACTACATAATATGAGTGTAATGTAATTTATAAGCCAATTCCATATGCGAATGATTCTATCATATCTTGTTCCTATCAAGGCTAAATCAATCAACCTAAGTGAAATCATTTATATCATGCCCACTAACCATTGACAAAAAAATAGAGTCAAGTCAAGTTTCATCCCTCATAGCATTCGAATCTCAATCTAGTTTCATGAAGAAAACTAACCATTCCTTGCAAGGCATAAACGTAGACAATCATGCATTTTATGTAAACTTCCAACCACAATATTTCAAGCTACCATTTATTGTTATCAATAGCCTTGATTAGTTACTAGTCTAGAATCAAACTTCTTATCGAAGCAAACAACAAGCAATGGTAGATTTAACCATTGAAATTCATATAAATCCAGGATATACAAGGGTACCATAGTACCTTCAAGGGACCGTATTCCGTATCAAGCAGAGCTCAGGAAATTTTGGCATGCCAAACAAGCTAGGACCAATACTAATCAAGGCTTAGGTAGAGTTTCCATTTCATTAATTGTATACTTAAATTCACAAGAAACCAATCATAGGTATATTATGCTATCTATGGCAATTCTAAGTTATCCACATCACAATCATGCTTCATTCTGGTTATTACTTCACCAACTTACCTTGGTGCACTTACCTTATCAAAACTTCAAGCAAAAAAGGCAATTATAGGTACCTAGGCCTTAAATGACATTCAAAATTCTTTAATTCTTTAAAGAACACTATCTTTGAATAAATACAATTTACACTCACAGATATGCTGAATTAGTCTTGATCGTGAATCAAGACTCCCTTTTGTTTTTCCTCTCCTTGGTCAATTCCTTTATTGTCTAGTATGACAACAATGTAGTGGTATATTAGTAACAATCCCACATCAATTGAAATGAGCTTTAAACATCACTTATTGTATTAAAATTCCCTCAAAACAGTCCCTTAATGTATTGTCTAAAACATGGCATATTATAAACTTCAAATATGTTTTTAACCATTATTAAAGCTCAAATTAACCATTTCTCTTGTAGTAACACAAGTTATTACATTTCTTATAATGTATTAGACCCACCAATTTACACCAAAACAAGTCCTAATCAGTCCCTAAATTATCAATAACTTTGATAGTTACAAACCGTGTTAACATCGAGCAAGTCCACATTACAAAATTCAACTATCTCTTGAATAACTTCTCATCAGTTTAATATGGCATTACCGGCACATGAGTTCACCTATAAATTTTACCATGGACATTAACATCACCCCAAATACCAATTCATACTTTGACCTACAACATTTCCATTCCTATGTTAACATTCTACCAACTAATCTTCCCAATTCAAGAAACAATTTCTATCATGCAAGACAATCGAACCTAAAGCATCAAGTACAATTCCAAACTTTACAATAATGATACAAGAATAAGGAAACTTACTTCCTTGGGTGGTAAAAGTATTACACAAGCACCACAACAACCAATTCCAGGCAACCCACAATTAACTAGATTGAATTCTCCATGGAGGTTTTCTTTCTCTCTAGTTTATGTCTAACACAAAAATGGAGAAGAAGATGTCCATCATTCTCATCATCTCCACTAATCAAAAGGGTTTTCCTTCAATGACACATGGAAGCTAAGTAACATAGACACCTAATCAGTCCTTTTTTGAGTTTTAATTTTAGATGCACAACATGGAATTTGTTAGAGATTCAGTTTGGTCCTTGCTAAATTGGTCACCTTATTTTTATATTTTTACTCAATAGTCATTAATTCTGAAGTTCAAGTTTAATATACCAACAAGTGTTCATTGTATTTTCAAGTTACTAGAATTTGAGTTGATACAAATTCCTCGCCCTTAAGAAATAAATTCGCCGTCGAATTTACCTGAAGAAAACAGATGGGGGTACTCTTCTTTAATAGTTTCTTCTGGTTCCCAAGTGGTTTCTTTAAATTTTTTATTTCTCCATAACACCTTAACAAGATTTATCATTTTGTTTTTGGGTCTTCTAGTTTCTCGATCAAGTATTTGGATTGGTTCTTCTCTGAATGATAGATTCTGATCTAGTTCTACATCTTCTGGCTTGAGTACATGAGATGGATCAGACTGGTACTTGGAAGCATGGATACGTGAAAGACATTGTGGATTTATCAAACTCATTTGGAAGAGCCAGCTTATAAGCTATGGGCCCAATTCTTTCAACAATCTCAAAAGGTCATATAAACCGAGGGCTAAGTTTGCCCTTTTTTTCTGAACCTAAAGATCTTTTTCCATGGTGAAACTTTTAAAAACACTTGATCTCCCACAACATAATGGATCTCCCTTATTCTTTTGTCAGCATATGCCTTTTGTCTATCAAAGGCTTCTTGAAGTCTACCATGAATGATTCATATTTAATCTTCGGTTAACCAAAATTTGCACTTATTAAACTTTGCATAAAGTCAGTGTTCTCGAAGGGTTTGTAATACAATCTTGAGGTGCTCGAAATGCTCATCTTGATTCTTAGAATATACAAGATTATCGTCAATAAGTACTACAACAAATTTGTCCATGAAGGGTTTGAAGACCCGATTCATTAGGTCTATGAAGGCAACTAAAGCGTTTGTTAAACCAAAATGCATTACGAGGAATTCATAGTGACTGTATCTGGTTTTGAACATAGTTTTTTGCACATCTAACTCCTTAACTCTCATTTGATAATAACCTAATCGAAGATCAATCTTTGAGAACACACAAACATCTCTTAATTAATCGAACAAATTCTCAATTCTCGAAAGTGGATACTTGTTCTTGATGGTAAGTTGATTGAGCGGTCGATAGTCAATACATAACCTTATTGACCCGTCCTTCTTTTTGACAAATAGGACCGGAGCTCCCTAAAGAGATGAACTTGGCCAAATAAAGCCTTTATCTTGTAACTCCTACATCTACTTCTGTGATTCTTTTAATTCTACTGGGCCATACAATAGGGGTGATGGGTACAGGATTGGATCCAGGCTGGACTTCAATCTTGAATTCAACTTCCCTTGTTGGGGGCAATCCCAAGAGTTCCTCAGGAAAACATCAACAAATTCAGAAACTATGGGAATTGAACTAATACAAGGTTCAGACTCATTATATCTAGGCAAGTAGCAAGCAAAGTATTCAACCTATTTGGTCTTTGTTCAATCAAAGATACGAATTCCTTTCCTAACCCATAGAGAAACAATATTCTCTTACAACAATCTACCCAAGCCTGGTGTTTTCCTAACCATTCAAGCCCCAATATTAAATCAAAGTCACTAAAGGACAAAGCAAGAGGTTAGCAAAGAAAGGAATACCTTGGATATATAATGGGCAATTTCTACACAAAAGATTTAAAGCTACATTCTTGGCTAAAGGGTTCGAAACAATCAATTTAGGATCAATAGTTTCTAATTTTAAATTGAACTTTCGAATTAGGGTAGCAAATAAACGAATGAGTTGAACCGGGATCAAATAATGCATAAGCAAGATTATTATTTAACTCAATAGTACCTGTATGACATCAGGTGTATCCTCATCTTCCAGGCTCTTGATGAGATAAACTCGAGTAGTGGCCTGAGATTCCTGATGGGTAGAAGTAGGAGCTTGTCCTTGATTCTTTCCCGAAGCTCCCGATTGGGCTAGCTTTGGTCCCTTGCTCTAATATGATGGAGTAGAAGCAGGATTCGAATTCACCTTAGTTAGAGTCTTGTTCAAATTTTGTGGATAGTCTTTAATAAAATGGTCTAATCCCCCACACTGATAACAAGCATTTGATTTCTTCCTACAAGGACCTGAATGATAATTATGACAGAATTTATAGAAACGAGATTGTGATTCTCTTCCCGAGTTCCCTGAACTATCAACAAATATTGTTGGTGTAGAAGTTTTGATTATAGTCTGTAGTTTAGGCAAGAAGTTTCCCTTCGATGGGGAGAATTGCTTAGAAGAGTTCCCTCCTTGGTTCTTGGACTTTTTAGATGACCAGAAAGGATTATTTTCATTTCTCTACTTTTTATCCTTCCAATAGTAATTATCTTTCCTCTTATCAACTGCTTTTAACTTGGCTTCAGTAGTGATTGCTCGGTTCACTAGATCTTGAAAGTCAGAAATCCCGAGTGCTGTAAACATGGAGCTAAATTTATCATTAAGTCCATCAATGAACATTCAACATTTATCATCTTCTTTCTTTATATATTCAGACCCATACTTGCAGTACTTGCAGAATTCACTGACATATTGTTCAATGGGTTTCCCTTATTGCTTTAGATACAAGAATCATTTTTGACGCTCCGCCAAGTACTGTTCGCTAATGTATTTCTTCTGGAATTCCTTGAGAAAGAATTCCCAATTGATGGTATGAGCCGGTGCAGTAAGAGCCATAGTTTCCCACCAGCTTAAGGCGTCATCAGCTAATAGTGATAAAGCACATTCAAGTTTGTGTTCATCAGAACACTGCAATTGCTTTGTCAAGATCCTGATGGTAGTTTCCAACAAATATTCTGCAACTTTAGGATTTTCATCATCCGTTCCTGAAAAGGTGTAAGCTCGATGTTGAGCTAACTTATCAATCGGTGCTTTAGACTGAGCTGCTATAGAAGCATGAGGAGCATTTTGCTTTAATGAAGCAACAAACTGATTAAACATCTCAGTCATGCCGAGAAAGCATTCTATTTGAATTGGATGGATTTGAGGAGCTTCTAGCTCTTGTTCAGTAGCCTTATGAGGGTTTGGTTGCTCGTGTCCTATCCTTACACTTCCTCCTTCGTTGGAGGAACCAGCCGAGCTCTTAATGTCTCGACCCAAGTGAGTTCCAGCCATTATGAAAAGGATTCATAAACATTAAAGGGGTTCTTGTTGGAGTTGTAGATCGAGCTATCATTCGAGACGTGATCTTCCATTGTTGGAGGGTGAATAGGCCAGGGCACATGCCATTGCACAACGAAGAGGACGTAGTCATTGGCGTAGGCAGTTTCAATGTAGAGATGTGGGTATGCAAGTAACTAGTTCTTTCAGTGAGACGGTCGTTATGAGTAGGTTGTACAAGAGATGTCCTTTGATGGTTCAAGGTCATGTGTTTACGGTTGATTTGATGGAGTTTCCATTTTACGGTTTTGATGTAATCCTGGGTATGGATTGGTTTACTAAGCATAGGCTGTGGTTGATTTTGAAACCAAGCAAGTTTCTTTGAAACTTGCTGATGATTACGAGGTTGTAATCATGGGTGAGAATGTGAAGTTCTTGTCCAATGTTGTTTCGGATTTGAAATTGAGTCGTTTGATGGATGCAGGGTGTTAGGCATTCTTGTCCTACATTATGAATCTGGGATCAAAGGAGGTGTGTGTTTAGGACATCCGTACGGTATGTGAGTTTTCGTATGTTTTTCCAGAGGAGCTACCGGGTTTGGCAGTTGATAGAGAGGTTGAGTTTGGCATTAAGTTGTATGTAAATACAACTCTAGTGTTTATTACTCACTACCGTATAGCGCTGAAGGTTTTGAAGGAATTAAAGACGCAACTTCAAGAGTTTCTTGATCGAGGTTTTACTAGGCCTAGTGTTTCACCATGGGTTGCGCCAATTTTGCTTGTGAAAAAGAAGGATGGAACGATACGGATGTGCATTGATTATCGACAACTGAACAAGTTGACGATTACAAATAAGTATCCTTTACTATAGCTTGATGATTTGTTTGATCAGTTTAGAGGTGCTTTGGTGTTTTCTAAGATTGTTTTGGGGTCTGGGTATTATCAATTGAAGGTAAAGGATGCGGATGTGCCAAAAGTTGCCCTTCGTACGAGGCATGGGCATTGTGAGTTCTTGGTGATGTCGTTTGGTTTGACCAATTTTCCGGTTGCGTTCATGGATGTGATGAATCGGGTATTCCATGAGTTTTTGGATCAGTTTGTTGTTGTGTTTTTAAATGATATTCTCATGTATAAAGGTATTGAGAAGGAGTTTGATCGGCAGATATGTATGGTTTAGTAGGCTTTTGTGAAGGAGCGAATGTTTGGTCTTTATTTGGGAAAGTGCGAGTTTTAGGTATGTTGGAAGGAATATTGGATCTGAGAACGTTATTAGTAAGTGTGAATAGTTAAACATACACAGTGCAAAAGCACTTATATATATAAATATGCTAGTACGTGCATACATTTGGGCATGACATTAGAGGCTTACATACATACACATAGACATCTATGAGGACATATAAGTAATCATGCATACATACGTTCACACTTACGGATGACTGTTCGGAGGTCGATGGGGTGATGGTGTAAGCAAGGTAGCTTATTTAAGTAGCTTTGATAATGTGGTCCGTTGGGGTTCTCAAGGTTTAAAGAGTTAAAGATTGGTTCTTGGAAGTTCGATTTGTGTTAGTTTTGAAGCAACCAAGGCTGAAATTAGAAGTTTGTGGGTTTTCTAGATTCAGTTAATTAAAATCGAGGTTTGTTAAAGAATCTTTTAAGATTGTTGTGCTGCTAGAGAAGTTTTGTGGCTTGTGCATTTAGACAGTTGAAGGTGCATGAGCACAATTGTCTTAAGCATGATCTTGAGCTTACCGCGGTTGTGTTTCCATTAAAGGATTTGGAGAAACTATCTCTATGGTGAGAGGTGCGTTGTGTACAAGGATCATAAATGTTAGGAAAAAATTTGGGTCTTAAGCAACATAGATGGTTTGAGTTGCTTAAGGATTATGACTTGATGATTGAATATCATACGGGGAGGGCTAATGTTGTAGCCAATGCTTTGAGTAGGAAAGCTGTGGTGGAGTTGAGGGTGATGTTTGCGCGTTTAAGTGTGACGTGGGAAGGAGGCTTGTTGGCCGAGTGGTAGGTAAAGCCATCTTTGTCATAGTTGATTAAGGAGGAGCAATCTTATGATGATGCGTTTGTACTGAATGTTAAGGATATTATGGATGGAAATCCGAATGGATTTTTACTTTAATGATGGTGAGTTGAGGCGTACCATTTTGACCGAGGCATATGTTAGTGCTTTTATTATGCATCCCGATAGTACTAAGATGTATCGAGGGTTGAAGGAAGAGTATTATTGGGTTGGTTTAAAGAAAGATGTGGCTAATTTTGCTACTAGATGCATGGTGTGTCAACGTGTTAAGGCTGAGCATCAGTTTCCCTCCGGGTTGTTGCAACCGTTGAGGATACCAGAATGAAAGTGGAAGAGAACCACCATGGATTTGTGTTTGGGTTGCCATTGACGCCATTAAAAAGGATTCCATTTGGGTGATTGTTGATCGGATTATGATGGTGAATTTGTATATTGCTGAGATTGTGCATTTGCACGGAGTTACTAAGTCCATTGTTTCGGATAGAGATCTGTGAGTTACGATAAGGTTTTGGGAGAGTTTGCATCGAGCTTTGGGTACGCAGTTGAATTTCAATACTTTGTATCATCCTCAAACGGATGGTTAGTCTGAACGCGTGATACAAGTCTTGGAGGATACGCTGAGGTGTCGTTTCATTGAGTTCCAAAGAACTTAGAAAAAATAGTTGCCCTTGGTGGAGTTTGCCTATAACAATAGTTACCATGCTAGTATGTAAATGGCACATTATGAAGCCTTGTATGGTAAGAAGTGTCGTACGCCTTTGTGTTGGGCTGAGGCTGGAAAAAAGCATGTGTATATGCCAGATGTGTTGAAAAACACGAATGAAAGATTGAAGCTTGTTTATGATCGCTTAAAAGCGGCTTTGGATCGCTAGAAATCCTATACGAATTTGAAGCGTAAAGAAATTGAGTACGCTGTTAGTAATCACGTGTTTTAAAGGTGTCACCTTGGAAAAAAGTGATGTGGTTCAGACGTAAGGGTAAGCTTAGTCCAAGGTTTATTGGATCATATGAGGTTGTGGAGCATGTAGGTCCTGTTGCTTATCGTTTGAGGTTACCTCCTAAGTTGGAGAGGATTCATGATGTGTTGATGTTACGAAGGTATAGGTCGAATCCATCGCATGTTATGCCGGTGGAGGAGATTGAGTTGCAACCGGATTTATCCTATGTTGAGGAACCAGTAGAGATCCTTGATTCTAATAGTAAAGTTCTTTGTGGCAAAAGAATTGAGCTTGTGAAGGTGTTGTGATATACCGTGGAGGTGAGGAGGCCACGTGGGATAGTAGGGCAGTCATGATGAAATAGTTTCCGTACTTATTTTCTTTGGATAAAATTTCAAGGATGAAATTTCCTAAGTGGGGGAGAGTTGTAATGCCCCGGTTTTGGGCCTAGGAGTTTTCGGGCTGATTAGACGGTCTAGTGGACTGGGATTAGAGATTTGAGTCAGTTTTGAGATTAAAATCAGAATAAATACTTTTGAGTGAGAAAATATTTGGGAAAAATATCTAAAATTTGTTATTTAATATATAGATATTTTTTGGTTAAGTCAATTTTTAAAAATGGAATTTTGAAAGTTGACATTTAGGTAGGTGACCAAAATGTAAAGAGTGTAAAATTATTTTTAGTGACTGTTTTGTAAAAGGGTCAAAACTTTGAATCTTTAAGGAGCTATTTGCCAAAAGTCTAATATCAGACTTTCTCATTTATTGGGTATTTTAAAAAGATTTGGGAAGAGTATAAATGGATTTTGAGGAATTAATATAATTAATTCATTAGCAAATTTTATGTAACTAACTTTTCTCTAAAAGATTTTCTCTCAAATTATCTTCAGCCAAACACTCTTCTCTTCTTCAAAATCTTCAGGTAACTTCTTGATTTCCTCAATCTTTTAATGTCAAATGAGTTCTTAATTATTTCCTATCAAAACCTTATTGTTTTAATCTTGTTTTATCATGTAAATCAATATAATTAAGGAGGAAAGTCAACATTGGAGATGAGCTTCGTCCTTCTTCTCTAACGTATGGTTCTTTACTGAAATTCCCAAGTTACTAATCCTTTATAAATGTTTTCTAATGAGTTTTAATGATTTAATTATAGAAATTGGTTCAATCAAGGTTTAATTGGTGAGGTTTGGTGATTTTTGATTTTGATCTATTTTGATGGGCTGTTGATTGGTTTTAATCATGATGTTGATGTTATATAATGTTAACAAGTTGGTTTTAACATTAGAATCCCGAAACTATGTGAATCTCTAATTTCCTAGGTTGTAATATCCTAAAATACGACGTAGAAATATGCTACCATTTCGAATGTGATTTAATTTGATTTATGATTGTAATGCCCCCAATTTCAGCTTAGAATCATGATATAAATTTGATCACAATTAGTTGATATAGAAATTGTCACTTAATGGATTGATTAAGTGATTAAGGACCAAAGTGAAAGCAAGGAAAAGTTGATAGCTTAAATCAAAGGACTGAACCATACTCTAGATAAATATTGAGGATTGCATGATAAATAAATAACTCAAGTGGGCATGTACACTTGGCTACCAATGATGAAGGCTTTTGCTAAAGGAAAATGGGGGGTCTTGGCCACATGGATCATAATCCATGATCTTGTCTTCTTCATCTACTTTCTCCCCTAAAAGAAAACGAACCATGAAGTAAGAGAGAGAGCTTGAGAATTGCCATGGATAGTTAAAGATTTAGGCTTGGATAAAACAAATTCTTGCACCATTAGTCAAATTGCTTGAGGAAGAAGGTGATTATACTCTTCTTTTTTTTATAAACAAGCTTTAAATTTAGTAGATGATTGTAAATTTTCATGAAGCATGTTGTTGTTGGGTTAATTAGCAAAATCAATTCATTGCTATGAAATTTTTGGTTTATTCGAATTATATATGTGATGAATATGCTATTCTTGTCAATGAAATGGTTACATTGATTGAAAATGAGTCTTTGAATGTTTGAGCATACAAATGATGCCTTGTTTAGTGTATTAAGCATGCTTGATCATGAATTGAGGTCATGATATATAAATTGGTGTAAAACTGAAGCAAGAAAATGTCATATGTATGTATTTTGTTTTGAATGGCTGTGGACAACCCCTAAATGTTAAATTATAGGTATCAATTGTGGTAACAATCTTGGATCTGGAGTCTTCAAGTTGTTAATAATCGAATCTAAGGATATGCGATCAAAAAGGGTTGATAATATTGCTTTGGGATTGTTTTATTTAAAACTGCAAACTTGAGGACTATTTTGTTCTATATAGGGGGCTGTTTGTATCCATAGTGTACTGCTTTGCTATAAATTGATTTGTTGAGGATTGTTTTAAGTAGTATTTGAGGATTAAGTTATCAGTTTAGAATGAATAAAGGTTTGATAAACTTTTGGAGAGCTACTTGTGAATTTAAAGTATTTTTTGGACTATTTTTAAGATGAAAATAATGAGATGATTTTTAAGGTTGTTTTGTGAAAGTAAAGAAATGTTTGGGGCTGGTTGGTGATTTAAAACAGAGTTTGTTTTGCAAATAAATGAAGGGGCTGTTTTGAAAAAAAAATAAAGGCTGTTTTACAACTTAAAAACAGGGCTGATATGTAAGCTAAATTTAGGGAGTGTTTTGCAAAGAACTTGGACTGTTTTACATCTAAAAAGAGGCTGATTTATTGATGCTTGGGGTAGGAATGTTTTATAAGTTTATGGGCTGTTTTATAATTAAATTAATGGACAGACTTGCAACATGAAGAAGGGCTGCCTTGTGTTAAATAAAAGACTGTTTTAAAGCTAATTTATCTTGTGTCCTTGAATTGTGTCAAAGCTTGCTTAATAGAGTGTATACATGATGAAGTTAAGAGTAGAATAGAGATTTTGTAACATGTGATTGTAATCTTGTTATGCTTAGACCAAGAAAGAGTGGAGGAAGTAAGATCCAAGGTGGATCAACTGATCGAAAAGCTAAAGGGGGATTGAGATTTGGGAGCATAACTATCTTGGATCGTATTGTATGTGTAGTTTAAAGTCTCGGGATAGGCTTACAACCTTCCCGAGCATGCTTAATTATTTCAAGTATAATGTTTTATCATTAAGTTAAGCTATGGAAATTTGTAAGCTTGGATTCGAGGTAAGTACCTAATGTAAGGTATTCTTTGGAATGCATTACTTGATTGATAAGTAATCTTTTCTCATAACTAACCTTGTATATGCTTTTACTTGATTGATAAGTAATCTTTGCCCATAGTTAACCTTATATATGCTTTTACTTGATTGATAAGTAATCCTTGCTTAGTTAACATTCAGTTAAATCTTGAGTATGAATTGAGTATCAGGAAGAAATAGAATATGTGTTTATTATGATATGTAATAGACCATGCTTATTTGTTGTTCTGATTATGGAGCTATGCTCATTTATGACTTTGACATGATATGATAAGTTATAAGCCTTGATAAGTTAACGAATAAGACATGTTCTCTTTGTACTATTTGAACATGGAGCTTCGCTCACTTTTGAATCATATATGATGTGATGAATGTAAGTACAAGCCTTGGTTTCGAGTCAGTCATAGGTATTGTTGGCATGCCATAGAGTCTATAGAACTTGTGTTTGGGGTAGACTATAATCCTTATTTGGCGATAGTAGGAGGGAAATGAGGGATTGGCCAGTACTTTGAGTACCATTTGTTTGGCGACAGTTGGTTGGGGATTCGTGTACCTAGGCTACTTGATTCTCAAGGCTATGTTAAAGACAAAATAATGAAATTTTCAATTATTAACTTATGAGACAAATATCACATGCCTTTGATTTATTATGATTGATGTCTTATGTGCCAAGTAACTCTTGAATATGACATGTTATGTTTGATGTCTTATGTGTCAAGTAATTCTTGAATATGACATGTCACGTTTGTTGTCTTATATGCTAGGAAATTTATGTGAAGGTATATTATGTTTGATGACATGTGTATCAAGTAGCTCATGTATTTATAGGTTATGTTAAAAAGAAATTGAGAAAGTTTATAAGTTAAATAAATGAATCATGACAATGACTTGCATAATAAGTAAATGTATCCTTTGAATATTGAAAGTCTTTTTTGGTGAATATATATGTTTTGATAAAGTGCCTACATGCTTGTGATTTGTTTGAATGCTTAAATGCTTACGAATTGTTTGAATATCCACGAGTTCATGATAATGCTTATTTCGATACGGTTAGAGGTGTATCAATACAGTTTTGAGCTACTGAAATTTTGGGAAAAATGATTTGTAACCCACGTATCTGTACACTTTAAGACCATATATGTATGTCTGGTTGTTATGTTAGTTGTTATTGATATTAAAGCTTTTAGATTCATCTGTTTTGGTCTCTACTTGTTATGCACGCAACTAATGGAGTTCGGATAGTCGTTTTAAGCTAAAATTTGACATGTGAGTATGAAACCTGACTAATTAAGGATTGGTAACTTCAAAATGGATTAAGTCCATGTAATTTTTCAGAATTGCAATTTGGTCCCAAAATTGCAATTGCATACAATTGGATGTCGAATCGACGCCCAATTGAGTTGAGTTTTCACCCGTTGCCAATATGCACACCATAGGTTATAATGATGCATCTAGATAAGATAAAAATAAAAATAGATGTGTTTCGAGTTAATTTATCCTAGATTGTTTTGGTAAACCCAATGTAGCTTGCTCGGTTCGGTCTAGAGACTAGATCGGGTCAAGAGGGTTACAAAACCCGAGATCTGTCTCATTCTTAGCTTTAAAATAACCTAGAACAACATTGACATACCCATAAAAAACTTCATCGGCTTTTATGTTGTGGAGGGAATTGTATAGGTCTTTCTTAGTAAAACCAACATTTTGATAACCACCAGACTGTTGCATGAAGTATTTCATAATTTTTATGTTTTGACATTGACATTTTGCAACGCTGAAGCCTTTGAAATATCGGTCTTCGCCATATGTTAACATTGCAAAAGTTTAACATTTCGTGCCTTTTTACTTAAGTTATTGTATGAAATCAAGCCCATTTCATCTCATTTCATGGCATATAGATGCATTTAGTTTATATAGTTGCATTTGGTGTTGTTGGTTTTGTTTTCTTTGTTTATTTGTAAGAATGATGCTGCTTGGGAAGGTTTTGGTTGGTGTGGTGATGTGCAGGGAATAGAGGAGCAATGTAGGGAAAATGCCATAGCATTTTGGATAGCATTTATGGGCGCGCTAGAGGACAAAGAATTGAGGATACTTTGCATCCCCACACATGAACTTATCAGCCAGCTGGGCCCACATGTGAAAGGAATATTCCCTTGGAATTAAGGGCACAAAACCCTAGGAGGCACCACTATATAAAGAAAAGGACACCCACATTAAAGGGGAGCCAAAAAATTACTTGGTGAGCTACGAAAGAGATAAAAAGGTGGCTGCCTTTCTTCATCTTCTCCATAGTGGTGTCCTCCATTGTTGAAGCTCAAAGGGGTGTTCTCGCTGGCCTTTGAGAGAAGCAGCGGGCTTAGAGTGGTTCACGACAGTCTAAGGTAGCTTTGGAGTTTTTCCCTTCGTTTAGTTTCTTTTGCTGTCTCAATTCTTATTATTTGGATGAGTTGTTTTAAATGACCGATTGTGGATGATATTTGCCTAGCCATGAACTAATTTTAAGTGGCTTGGGCGTGTTATGGTTTTTATGTTTCAAGTTTGAATGAATGTTTTGTTGCTTTCTTGTTCCTTTCATGTTTTGTCCATTATTTTTTATTGCTTTAAGCTTGTAAGAGCTTTTGAGAGTTAGCCTTTGCTTAGGTGTTTGATAGCTTAATATTTGAGAGAGTTGGACTTAGATCTACATGGAAAATGGGGTTTGATGCTGAGAGGCAAAACCCTAACTCACCTTAGAGATAAGATGTAACACCCTAAAATTGGCCTAGAAATGTTACCACAATCTAAATTATAGGCTAATTGAATACATAAGTTAATCAATTTAAAGAAGAAAGAACATTGACCACCAATAAGATCAAATAAGTGAAATTAGAACCAAATTGATTGAAATTAAAACTATAAGGCATAAATGGAAGGATTTAATTCTGAACATGCAAAGCTAGGAAGATTGCATGCAAAATTCATTAGAAATCAAGGCCTTGACACATGTTCTCATTTGAAGAGAACATGTGCCAAAATTTAGGATAACTCACGGCCAAGGAGGAACAAATAACAAACATATTGTCATCTTCATTCCATTATCATCCACCTTGGCCGATTATTAAGAGAGAAAACGGGAGAGAAAAGCTTTATGCAACACCTTCTTGATTTAGCCTTGATCAAATTTAGCTTGGAGAAGGTATAATGCTTGATTCTAACTTGTTATAGAATGTTTGAATGAGTAATTGATGATGTGTTTGTTGTATAAATTGAATTGGATGATTTCCATGTATGTTAGGATCATGTTAGCTTCAATTAGAACTTGAAAATTGAATGCTAGTAGCTAGTAGCTAGATTGCTAATGAAATGTACATGGTTGAAAACAGTCTTGATTAAGGACTGTTTTGGATAGTGAAAATGTTAAAAGATGCCAATTGAAGATAGAACCCTATTTTGATCATGTATGTAGATGAATTGAAGATTGAATTGAATAGATAACTTGCTGGAAATGTGAAAGGACCTAATTGGACTAGTTAAATTAGGTAATGGACTGCTCAATTGGTAAATTGGATGTGCAATGTCGATAAAATAGATCAAATTGGATTCAACATGATAATGACCTGTTTTAAGCACATGGCTAGGTGAATTAGAATGACCTAGACATGTAAGAACATGAAAATGAATTGAATTGCTATGTTAGAACCAATTGAAATTCCGACATACGGAATGAAAGTTATGGATGATTAAGTGACTAGAGTGCAAGCTGCCTAGCAGCAGTATAGGTAATTGCAAACTATTTTGTAAACAGTTTTAGAACATCGATTCTGCCTTGTTTTACATGATCTAGAGTATAGATAAGTATAGTTAAGTGTAGTGAAAGATGTATATGAGCATGCTGCTAGATTTGTGTATGTTATGTGCTTGTAACATTGCCTTGATTGAATGATCATATGAACTTGTCTTGACATGTTTGTACTTGTAATGTAAATGATGTTGCTTCGCATATGATGATACAAATGAAATGATCTAATGTTTGATATAGTTTGCTTTGAAACAATCAAATGCATTGGTTATTGTACATGTCTTGCTTGAAATGAAAGTTGTATGAGATGAACTATGCTTGCTTGTACTCCATTCAAATGACTTGGACTTATAAGATCACTTGTATATAAACATACCTTGTTGTAAGTATGGTTGTGTGTTTGATTGGAAAAGGCCGAAAGATCTAGTGTAAGTATATGATGATTGCTTAATTGTTAGGTATTGAGTATGACTTGAATGGTACTAGTTATATGCTATTGAATATTTGTATAATCATGCTTAGTAAGTATAGGAATGATATGTTTAAATGTATACAAACTAAGGAACATTGAATTGAGATGGAAGCTTGTTACACCTAGGGTCATTCGAATGATAGGGTTTAAATGAAGTTAATTGTATTACTAAGTAGAAACCTATAATGTAAGCATTAAAGGAAAAATTTTAATGGCACAACAACAATATTGATAGTAGTTTGTCAATCGAGGCTCAATTTGTCAATGCTCTCATGACAAGTACCATACATTTCATGGCATTCAAGACAAGTATCATGTATATTTGAATTACTATTACATTTGTTATTTCATTAAATAACCCCCTTGGTACTTAGTTTGTATAGGTAATCGAGTCTCCAACCAACTATAGCCACAAGATGCACCGTAGTGCTGGTCAACCCTCCTACTGTCGCCAAAGACCACATACGTACCCTCCATCTGTCGCCAAATAGGGGCCTTAGCCATGGACCGTAGTCCACCCGTACACAATGAGCTATAGACTCTAAGGCATGCCCTTCTACCTAGTCCAACTAGCTATCAAGGTTGTTCGATTTACCATTTATTCAAGTTATCAAGTTCTGGATCATATTCATGTCAAGCAAGATCATTTAATGCAATCCCTTAGGCTGTTGAGCCTTAGCTCACAAGTCAAGTGCTTTCAAGATCCATTTCATCAAAATGAGATAACATCATATCTCGAATAAGTCTTTAGCATTCAATCATGTTGCATCATAGAACATACAAGCATTCAAGCTATCACTAATCATGCATAAACATTTCGAAATAGACATGTATTCAATACTAGGATCAAGTTTCACGTGTTTCTTTAATCATTCTTACCTTATTATGACAAGTTCATGCTTAGATTCATTATCATGTCAAGAATGTAATAAAATACATTGGTTAGGACCTAGTCCTAACCCTAGAGGTAACTACACTCACAATACAATCCAAGCAAGCTAGCAATTTTCGTGTATAGCTATTCCTTTGTTCTTAGCCTTTGGATGATTTCCCTTTTCTCCTTCCACCAAGTTCACTTATTGCTCTAGCAAATTCATGATTAAACACATTCATCAATATGTATGCACAAGACAATTCAAAATGGCAGAAAGGTTTTTTCAATACATATAGGCATATATATACAATTATGCCAACATTTCAATGAATAAGACTAGGTAGGATCTAATTATCCCAAACTGTTACAAAGCAGTCCAATAAAATTGTGTACAAAACAGTTTCCATCTAGCTTAACTGCTGCTGCCTGTCAGCTTGCACACTACATGCTTAAACAGGCATGTCTTTTAATTCCTACGTTGGAATTTTCATTAATTTATACCATTGGAAAGATAATTTTTTTTATTTAAGACCATAATAGACTTTCATTTTTTTCTTATCCAATTAATACAGCTATTTCTATTTACAGTTTCCATTTTAGGACCCAGGTTTCAGTTCTGTTTTCACCTAATGAAAGTAGACATACTAAGGATCATGTCATTAAAATTTCAGCCTTAAATTTTATCTATACAATATTTGGTGAATTTTCAAAGTGACTGCCTAGAACAGAGCAATTCTGGGCAGATTGCACCTATTCACATTTTAACCAAAGTTTTGGCCCTACAATTCATTTCGTATGACATACTAAACATGTTTAGTCAATTTTAATTCATTAATCAAGGTAGTCAAAATAGAACAACTTGGTTACAAAGCTTAATTTTGCATGATTACACAATAGGTTCTTACTAAAACAGTTTCTAGGCTATATGACTATGTTCATTCTTTTATCTTTCGTTTCGAGCATTGGTTACTAACAATTCAGCTTGTTTAACATCCAATTTACATTATCTAAACATGATCATTTTCAACTCATTAATTCCATAGCTCAATTACAAGTTCTAACCATTCAATTCTTACATCAACATCTATTTTAAAATTTCCAGCAACCTAGTTTTGTTATACCATTCCTTTCACATAATTTGTAGCATATAACCACAACATTTCAACATGTAATGCAACCTAACATGTCATCTAACAATTTTGAGATCAATTCCAACAATTATACATGAGTCTGTTACATGTTCATCACATTTCCAACATCTATAAACTCAAATCACATTTCCATTTCAATTCAAACATGAAATTTACAAGAGAAACAAGTAATTACCTTAATCATTAAGCTATGTAGACTTAATTTGGAGCTAAATCAAGGTTATAGGGCATGGATTCAAGCTTTCTCCCTCAAGCTTTCCTTTTTCTCTCATCAATTCGGCCAACAAAGAGAAAGTGAAGAAGATGATGACACTTAATCCAAGTTATTGCATTTGTGAATTGTCTAAAATATCCCTTGATTAATCCTTAATATTAACTTAATCAAGGGAAACTATGGAATATTGAAACTTTAGCATGCATTCTTTAAAATTGCTAGAGTTTACAAGTTGGTCACCTTAATTTGGTCACTTTGTTCTTTCATTCTTTCGATTAGATCCTTGACTAATCAATTTAGCTTAATTTCTAGATTCAATTAAGCTATCACTTAAGCAATTGACTTCAATACTTCTAGGCTATGATTTGGGGTGTTACACTACGTGCTTGTGTTATAGACCTCGGAAAGAACTGGGAGAAATCTCTATCTCTAATAGAGTTTTCTTACAACAATAGCTACCAAACATCTATTCAGATGGCTCCCTTCAAAGTACTATATGGAAGAAGATGTAGAATTTCCTTGTGCTGGTCTGAATTGGGAGAAAGCAAGGTTTTAGGACCTCAATTGCTCAGAGAAATCGAAGAGCAAGTGAAGATCATTCATGATCGATTAAAGGCAGCTTTTGATAGGAAAAAAGCTTATGCTGACTTGAAAAGGAGAGACATCCAATACAATGTTGGAGACAAGGTCTTCCTCAAAGTATATCCTTGGAAGAAAGTCTTCAGACTTGGAAGGAAAGGAAAGCTTAGCCCTTGGTTTATCGGACCATTTGAAATCATTGAAAGAATTGGTCCAGTGGCTTATCGATTGGCATTTCCTAGTGAATTCGATAAGATCCACAATGTCTTCCATGTCTCTATGCTCAAAAGATATAGGTCTGGTCCATCTCATGTTCTTGAACCCAAAGAGGTGGAATTGAATCCCGACTTAACTTATGATGAAGAAACCAAGGAGCCATGCTTTCAAGTCAAGTAACATACATTTCATGACATTCAACACCCTAAATTTGGACTAGAAATGTTACCACAATCTAAATTATAGGCTAATTGAATTCACAAGTTAATCAATTTAAAGAAGAAAGAACATTGGCCATCCTTAAGATCAAATAAGTGAAAATAAAACCAAATTGAATTCAAATTAAAACTAGAAGGCATAAATGGAAGGATGAAATTGTGAACATGCAAAGCTAGGAAGATTGCATGCAAAATTCATTAGAAATAAAGGCTTGACACATGTTCTCATTTGAAGAGAACATGTGCCAAAATTTAGGATGACTCACGACCAAGAAGGGAAAAATAACAGACGTATTGTCATCTTCCTCCCATTATCATCCACCTTGGCCGATTATTGAGAGAGAAAAGGGGAGAGAAAAGATTCATGCAACACCTTCAAATTCAAGCTTCTTGATTTAGCCTTGATCAAATTTAGCTTGGAGAAGGTATAATGCTTGATTCTAACTTGTTATAGAATGTTTGAATGTGTAATTGATGATGTCTTTGTTGTATAAATTGAATTGGATGATTTAAATGTATGTTAGGATCGTGTTAGCTTCAATTAGAACTTGAAAATTGAACGATAGTAGCTAGATTGCTAATGAAATGTAAATGGTTGAAAACAGTCTTGATTAGGGACTGTTTTGGATAGTGAAAATGTTAAAACATGCCAATTGAAGATAGAACCCCATTTTGATCATGTATGTAGATGAATTGAAGATTGAATTGAATAGATAACTTGCTGGAAATGTGAAAGCACCAAATTGGACTAGTTAAATTAGGTAATGGACTGCTCAATTGGTAAATTGGATGTGCAATGTTGATCAAATAGATCAAATTGGATTCAACATGATAATGCCCTGTTTGAAGCACGTGGATAGGTGGATAAGAATGACTTAGACATGTAAGAACATGAAAATGAATTGAATTGCTATGTTAGAACCTTGCTTAGGTGAGTTAAGAAGCTAGAAACTCAACCTAGTGTAATTGCCTAGAATGCTCTGTTTCGGGCAGTAACTTTGAAAAATCACTATAAATTGTATAAAATGAATTTAAGGCTGAAATTTTTATGGACAACATCTTGATATTTCTAAGTTCATTCGGAGAAAACAGAACTGAATTCTGGGTTATAGAATGAAATGTAGAGAAGAAACACTAGGGACAGTGCAAACTGTCAAGTGTAACAAATTGCCCTGTCTTTAAGTTAAAAACTATATTAATTGGCAAAGAACTAAAATGCAAGCCTTATATGGTTATAAAGATAATTACGTTAGCTTTCCAACAGTGTAAACCAATTGAAATTCTGACGTACGGAATTAAAATATATAGTTAGCTTGACCATGCATTTTGGTATTTGTATATATTGTTCTTGTATGGGCCTACTATGTCATGGTCTTGGATGACATTATGAAACATGTAATGAACTTAAAGTACTTGTAATGTAAATGATGTTGCTGCACATATGATGATACAAATGAAATGATCTAGTTAGCTTTGAAACAAATGAATGCCTTGCTTAATGTACATGTCTTGCTTGAAATGAAAGTTGTATGAGATGAACTATGCTTGCTTGTACTCCATTCGAATAACTTGGACTTATAAGATCACTTGTATATAAACACACCTTGATGTAAGTATGGTTGTGTGTTTGATTGGTAATGGCCGAATGATCTAGTGTGAGTATATGATGATTGCTGAATGGTTAGGTATAGAGTATGACTTGAATGGTACTAGTTATATGCTACTGAATGCTTTAGATAATCATGCTTAGAAGCATAGGAATGAGGTTTTTAAATGTATACAAACTAAGGAACATTGAATTGAGATGGAAGCATGTTACACCTAGGGTTATTTGAATGATAGGGTTTAAATAAAGTTAATTGTATTGCTAAGTAGAAACCTGTAATGTAAGCATGAAAGTAAAAATTTTAATGGCCTTGTTTAAATGCCTTTGATGACTTGAAAATAAATGTGAGGTTACTTTTTTGCTAAGTAAGTATGATTGGTTGCTTGTTATTTAAGTAACTCATTTAATAGGAATGAGTTACCAATGCTTTCCTTGTTTGTTCTTGTATTGCTTTCCTTGTCCATGTTGCTTGCTTAAGTAACGCTCCTGAGCCGATTAGCTACTATCCCGGGTAGGGGGAGTTACATAAGGATAGAGTTCCAATGGCTAAAAAGAGTAAAACTTAAAGGATAGTTATATGTTAGGTTTTACGCTGAGAGGTATTGCCATAGCATTCTTCCTATTAGGTTTCTTGCTAGAGATAGTGTAGAGACATCTTGGTAAGCTCTATCAAGCATGTTGTGGGCAAGGTAGTTTGAGACATTCTTTAGGCTTAGACATAGAGGTCCTTAGCAAGCCTAGCCTGTCATCCCATTAGAGAGTTTTGTACACTTGAGAGGACATTTAAAGTATCTTTATTTCAGCTCGGGTTTCATTACAATTAATTGCTACAACATTTCTGAACCTGTTTCCTATTGCTATCACATTTATTTTCAAGTTGCAAATTTGTGTGTTTTGACTAAGCTAGTTTGCCATCCAATCCCCGTGGAGACAATACTCACTCATCACTGTATTACTTATTTGATGTGCATACTTGCACTATTTGCATATCGTTTATAGTACATCACAACACGCAACACCATAGATCGATGCGAACGAAGGAAGGGTAGCATGGATGATGGACAAAGTTGATGGTTATGTTTGATGGTACTTTAAAAGACATGTGTTTTCACCTTATTTATTGATTAAATTGTCCCCATTATGTTATCCTTTGCATGCATTTTAGCACTTTTATCTTTGTATTTGCATTTTCTTAACTCAATAGCTCATTCTTGAATTATCCTTGAATTTATCACATTTTTGATGCTAATGTCTCTACATGAGATATTCTATAATAGAAGCTAGGACTGTCACTGCATTGGGATGTTGCTGCATACGTGTTGTTTGGATTGCGTCCATGACTGTCGCCGCATTGTCAATTGTAAAGAAGATAAGATCAAATGATGTTGGCAAAAGGATACGATCAAAGGACGATGAGCTGACAGTTTGTTATAATGACCATTGGTTGGACATGATGTTGGTACAATGTTCGTTGCAATGCTAGCACATCGAAACAATCATTGTCGCCACAATGACAACTGTCAAGACAAGATCAAAAAGATGATGAGCTGTCCATTAATACAGCTATCTTACACGAAATTTACAGTTACAAATCTATAAAGGACATATGTAAATACCTAATTGGGAGATGATAAGGATATATATATACATATATATTCTTACCCAAGAAAGGGCGGCTCATATCTTATCATTTTTGCTTGGTTTTGGAGCTATCTATTCATAGCTATGGCAGCCTAAAGCTTCCATGGGGAAACCAAGGTAAATCTAATACAAAATTAAGTGGCCATGACGAGTGAAAAGCAAGAGAAAACATCAAGGAGCAATCTATTTAGCTAGAGATAGCTTTCCCTATTCGGTTCTTAATGTTTCTTTTATTTAAACACTGATGATTATGGTTTTATTTCATTTTGTATGAAAATGCTTTATGAGTATTGACTGAATGTTTAACTTATTAAGCTTTTCCTTTTCCTTTATCTTTTGATCTTTGTGTTTGAATGTCTTTATGCACGAACGTGTTTATTGCAGCCGCTGTCAATGAGAGTTATAGTGACAGTTCAAGTTAACAAGCCATTACAACAAAAGTTGCATGGGAGTACAACGAAACTTGACTGAATTGTCCTTGTATTTGCTTATTAGCCCTCGCTGTCAGGTGTGGTGAGTAGGCTCATATAAGTCTTTGATTAAGGGTAAAAGTTAACATTGGTAAGATATTCATGTTCTTTATTGCATCGACAATCATCTTTTCATTTGTTTCTTGCTAGAATTCGTTATTCTATTGATGAATCACTGAGGGAACTCCACTACCATCATTATATTGTTTCTATTTTTGTAACACCCTAAAATTGGCCTAGGAAAGTTACCATAATCTAAACTATAGGCTAATTGAATATATGAGCTAATCAAATTAAAGAAGAAAGAACATTAGCCATCCTTAAGATCAAATAAGTGAAATTAGAACCAAATTGAATTGAAATTAAAAGTAGAAGGCATAAATGGAAGGATGAAATTGTGAACATGCAAAGCTATAAAGATTGCATGCAAATGGAATTAAAACTTAAGGCATTGACACATGTTCTTATTTGATGAGAACATGTGGCATGTGAGTAGATGACTCATGACAGCCTTGAAGGAAAGATGAACAAAATTGAATCATCATCTTCCTCCCTATTTCATCCTCCATGGCCAATTGTTGAAAAAGAAAGGGGAGAGAAAAAGCTTTATACATCACCTTCAATTCAAGTTTCTTGAATTAACCTTGGTCAAATTTAGCTTGGAGAAGGTATAATGCTTGACTCTTACATGTTATAGAATGTTTGAATCTTGAAATGATGATGTTCTTGTTACCTAGATTTATTAGGATGATTGTTATGTATGTTAGGATCATATTATATTCCAATAGAACTTGAAATTGTGAATGCTAGTAGCCAATTTGATAAAGATAATGTATATGGTTGAAAACAATTTTGAATTGGGACTGTTTTACTAGTGAAAATGTTTAAGCATGCTAATTGAATGTAAAACCCTGTTTTGATCATGTTGGTAGATGAATTAAGGATTGAATAGACTAAATAAGTTGCTGGAAAATGAATGCACATAATTGGATTAGTTAAAACTAGGTAATGGACTGCTCAATTGATGAATTAGAAGTATAATGTTGATCAAATAGATCAAATTGAATTTAACATGATAATGCCATGTTTTAAGCTCATTGCTAGGTGAATTATACTGACCTAGACATGTAATAACATGAAAATAAGTTGAATTTCCATGATAGAACATTGTATAGATGAGTTATGAAGCTAGAAACTCCACCTAGTGTAATCTGCCCATAATGCTCTGTTCTGGGTAGTAACTTTGAAAAAATCACCATAAATTGTATAAAAGGAATTTAAGGCTGGAATTTTTATGGACAACACCTTGACATGTATAAATTCATTAGGGGAAAACAGAATTTAATTCTGGATTGTAGAATGAATTGTAGAGAAGAAAAAGTAGGGACAATGCAAACTGTCTAGTGTGGCAAATTACCATGTATTTAAGTTAAAAACTGTATTAATTGGCAAAGAACTAAAATGCAAGCCCTATATGGTTAGAAAGACAATTATGTTAGCTTTCTAACAGTGCAAACCAATTGAAATTATGACGTACGAAATGAAAGTTATGCATGTTTAAGTGAACAGAGTATATGCAGCCTAATAACAACAGTTTAGGTAATTGTACACTGTTGTTGCGCGTAATAAGTGCTACGCAAATGTGCAAGTATACACGTCGCAAGTTATAGTATAAAAGATATCGTCTCCACAGGGATTGGTGCCACTTCAAGAATCTAGTCTCTTGCACTGTAAAAAGTAAAAACACAAGTGAAGGATTATAGAAGTTTTAACTAATAACTAATCTAGAAAGCAATTAAGTAAAAGAAAAGATGAATTCGAATGAGAGAGATAGGCTAGGTTATCGTGAGTTGAGGTGTGATAGCCGATTGGATTGTCTTGGTAAAAGAGTGCACGGGCAACTCAGTTGCCGTGGCGACTTGCACAACGGGGTTGCCTTGGCAACTAATTGATGGTTGCTTGGGCGACTAGTTGGGCAACTACTTGGGCGACTGGGCAGCAACTTCAAGGTTCGGCGGAGCGTTCTTCAATGGTTTCTTCTTATCCCTAAGTCGAAACTCTAGCTACTTGTGCATGCCTTGATAATACATCCCTGCGTGAATCAAGGGTGAACAACAACCAATCTTGCGCTCCTCTTAGCCGTTGAAATCCTTAACTTATTCCTAAGCCGGATTAATCTTCACCATCATTGGATTGCATAAAGATCATATTCATTCGTTTCTTGAATCTAACTCTCCCGATATTAGATAAATGGATGAAATCACGAGATCCTCTCCCAATTCACTCAAAAAACAATAATAAGAATCAAGAATGAATAAACCTTGAAATAGAAAAGTGCAAACTCTTATTACCTAAACAAAAACCAATAGTTTCTCACAACCACAAAACACAATAGCCATAGCCAAGTAAATTTAGTTCATGGCTAGGTTCCAAAGAAACACAAGATAATTAATCCCTAGCATGAACCCAATCGAACAAAGATGAAGGAAGAGGCTTGTCGAAATCCTCCTTGCCCTTGATGCTTGTCGAAAATTCTCTCCTCTTGCCCTACTTGGACTTGCCGAAATTTCCCTCCTGCTCTCTCTTGGAGTTGTCGAAATCTCCTTGATATTTATAGGGCTAGGCCAAAGTCCTTCTTTGAGGAGGAGTTTGAGTTGGAATTAAATTATCTTTAAAGAATATAATTCTTTATTATAATTTTATTCCTATTAGAACTTCTCCTATCCTCTTGGAATTTATTTCTTCTTTAATCTCTGCATGGCAATCAAATTCCTTTGGGCTTGGACCTTGCTCCATGTCATCTTGGGCTTGTAAAGTCATTAATTTCGACATCCCTATTGCATTTTGTCTTTGTCGACAAATGCCATGGCAACTGCTCTCGTCTCCTTCATGCATTGCCCTGGCAACTAGCTCGGCATATCCTTCATGCATTGCCCTGACAACTAGCTCGGCATTGCTTTGGCAAGTGATCCTGCACATACACACACAAAAACACACCAAAGCAGCATCTTTTTCCACAAAAATCACCAAGTTATGTAATCAAGCTCAACGGTGGAAAGAAACATGAATTAATGCATGAATGACTAATTATGCAACTATTATGAGCTTAAGTCTAACAATAATATGAGTAAAAAGGGTAATAAAAATAGTACTTTTGAACACTTATCACGCCCCCAAACTCGAACTATTGCTTGTCCTCAAGCAATGCAAACTAACAATTACCTGCCAAGACTTTAATCATCAAAGACATGCTTTAAACTTGAATTCAAACCTCGGAACCGTGGCACAAAGTATGATCACCTTTTAAATTTTTCGGATAGCACAAAAATTTCCCGGAACAAAACTATAATGCTTGTGACAATGTGTGTGCGTAGTTGTGTACAAGTTGATTTTCAAGATTCTATGTGAATAGTAGGCTTTTATCAATTTAATTACTGGGGCATTTATTTTAATTTTCACTAGAGCCAATTTCGGGCACCTCTAGTAAAGTAAGCAATTTCTCATTTTATTTTAGTCGACTAGAGCCAATTTCGGGCACCTCTAGCGATTCTTTAATGTACATTAACTACTAGAGCCAGTTTCGGGCACCTCTAGCAAGAAAGTGTATTTACTACTAGAGCCAGTTTTGGGCACCTCTAGCAAGAAATTAACTTTTAATTTTCAATTTTAAATTTACCCAAATTTTAAGCAACCTAAGTTCACTAAGTTTCTTTCAATCAACAACCCACAACCGTGTAAAAAAAATTCAGCATCATAGTAAAATTCTAAGTTCTTTTCATGTAATCCTAAAATTAAAGGTTCTTTCAATTAAGTGCAGTGGCAAAAATTCATCATTGGATATTCAACAAGTCTTAAGCAATTAAATCAAATTAAAGGCATGGCAAGTAACATATGCAACCTATATGTGATTGCTAAGGATGAATGCAACTAAACATGAAACTAACTAGAAACCAACACCCCCCCAAACTCGAGAGAAGCATTGTCCTCAATGCACGTAAAAGTGGAACAAAATTTAAAAGAAACTAAATGAAATGAGTTAGTCAGAGAGGTCGTCACCTCGAGTGATGAGTTTCCTTCGTCTTTGTTTGCTTGATTCAATTTCGGTCGGTGGTTGAATGCTTGTGGCTGGCACCGCGTGAATAGCATTGCCTTGATTTGATCCATGTTTGCCGATGCAGGTTTACTTGCATGTGCATCGATAGTTGCCGGCCATTGTTGTTGCCTAGGCATCGCCGATTTGTTGTGGTTCTTTGTGGCGAGTAGTAGTCGGTAGTAAATTTCCTTAGCATAGTAGTTGTGAGTCTTGTTGTGAAAAAGAAAATAAAGAAAACCTGAAAACTAAAGATAATGAAGAAAAAATAAAATATCTCCTAAAAATAAAAATAAAAAAAAAAAATAAAAAAAAATAAAAGGAAATACTTGAGAGAGAGCATGCTCATGCATCTCCTAAGTTGACCACTTCCTTTTACGTTCCACATGGGCACCATTGTAGTGCTTCAATCTTTGTCCATTAACTTTGAATTCATGGTTGTCGAGATGGACTTGATTATCACAAAGACCATGGGAGAATGGTTTGACGACTTCAAATGGTCCCGACCATCTTGATTTCAGCTTTCCCGAAAAAGTTTTAGCCGAGAATTGAATAGGAGAACTAGTTGCCCTGGCGTGAATTGCCGTGGCAATAGTTTCTTGTCGTGCCATCGCTTTGTTTTCTCCTTGTAGATTCGCATTGCATTGTTATAGGCGAGTGCACGAAATTCTTCTATCTCATTGAGATCCATCAAGCGCTTTGTGTCCGCACTTTCCCAATCCATATTCACGGTCTTGATTGCCCAAGACGCCTTGTGCTCGATTTCCACCGGTAGATGACATGTTTTACCATAGACAAGCCGGAAGGGGACATACCTAATGGTGTTTTGAATGCGGTCGCGATATGCCCAAAGTGCATCATCTAGTCTTAATGACCAATCCTTCCTTGAGGGATTTACAACTTTCTCGAGTATTCCCTTCAACTCCCGTTGGAAATTTCTGCTTGCCCGTTGGTTTGTGGGTGATATGCCGTGGCGATCTTGTGTGATATGCCGAGCGTTGCAACATCTTGGCAATTAGTCTGTTGTCAAAATGCTTGCCCCCGTCGCTGATAATTGCTCTCGGCATCCCAAACCGTGTAAATATGTTTTTCTCGCAGAATCGTTGCACGGTCTTGGAATCGTCGTTGGGAAACCTGCAGCTGCCTCTACCCATTTAGACACATAGTCGACGGCGAGTAAGATGTAGAGGTTGCCGAATGAAGATGGGAAAGGTCCCATAAAATCGATCCCCATACATCGAACAGTTCCACCTCGATGATGTTCGAGTGGCATCTCATGTCGCCTAGAGATATTGCCCGTCCCTCTCGCAACGATCACATTGCTTGTAAAAGTCTTGGGCATCTTTGTACAATGTTGGCCAATACAAACCGGATTGCAAGACTTTGGCCGCGGTACGAGTTCCTCCAAAATGTCCTCCATAGGGTGAAGAATGGCATTGCCGGAGTACATTCTGTTGCTCTTCTTCAGGGACACATCGACGTATAACCTGATCTGCACATTGTTTAAACAAAAGAGGCTCGTCCCAAAAGTAATGCTTAGCATTATGGCGGAACCGCTTCTTCCCTTGGTGAGTAATGCCATACGGAAAAATACCACAAACAAGGAAGTTAACTAAATCTGCGTGCGGGGTATTGCCGGGCATGTCTTTGCCGTAGTGTCTGCTCCCAAAATTGCCGAGGCGTGCTCGTCAAAGACTGCTGCGGCGTCGAGAGTTGCCGAGGCGTTTAGAATTTGTTCATCCGGGAATGCATCGCATATCTCTAGATCCGCGTCCTCTTCCCTATTGCGTTCCAAACGTGATAAGTGGTCGGCCACTTGATTTTCTGCCCTTTCTCGCCCCCTAATTTCAATATCAAATTCTTGTAAAAGTAATATCCAACGAATCAAACGAGGTTTATCATCCTTTTTAGCAAATAAGTATTTGATTGCCGAATGGTCCGTATGAACAATTACCTTTGTACCAATTAAATAGGATCAGAACTTGTCAAATGCGAAAACTACAGCTAGTAACTCTTTCTCCGTTGTTGTGTAATTCACTTGAGCATCGTTAAGAGTTTTACTAGCGTAGTATATCACATGGAAGGTCTTACTGTGTGCGTTGGCCTAGGACTGCTCCTACCGCGAAATCACTTTCATCACACATGAGCTCAAAAGGTAGCGTCCAATCTGGTGGAACAACAATGGGTGCCGAGGCAAGCTTTTTCTTTAGGGTTTCAAATGCTTGAGTGCAAGAATCATCAAAATCGAAGACTTTATCCTGTTCAAGCAGATTACACAAAGGTTTAGTGATTTTAGAAAAGTTATGAATGAACCTCCTGTAAAAACCTGCATGTCCGAGAAAACTTCGAATTCCTTTAACCGAATTTGGTGGGGGTAATCTCTCGATCACGTCCACCTTGGCTTTGTCTACTTCAATTCCCTTGGATGAAATCTTGTGGCCGAGCACTATTCCTTCATCTACCATAAAGTGGCATTTCTCCCAATTGAGGACTAAGTCCGTTTCTTCGCATCTTTCTAACACCCTCTCTAAATTGCCGAGACAGTCGTCGAAGTCATTACCAAAAACCGAAAAATCATCCATGAAGATCTCAAGGAAGTCTTCGACCATGTCTGAAAAGAGCGCCATCATGCATCTTTGGAAGGTTGCCGGGGCGTTACATAATCCAAACGGCATCCTTCGGAAGGCATAAGTATCGTAGGGGCATGTGAAGGTTGTCTTTTCTTGATCTTCTGGTGCTATGGCAATCTGATTGTAACCTGAATAACCATCAAGAAAACAGTAAAAGGGTTTACCTGCAAGACGGTCAAGCATTTGATCAATGACTTAGACGAAGGATAAGAGAAGCAATGGCAAATCAAGACGGCAATATTAATCAAGATGTTCGAGCAGGAGGAGGAGTGATTCTTGCACGAAACAGAACTATTCGAGACTATCTTGAAGAAGATCTTGATGGACTTAACCCGTGAGTTGTCGCACCAAAATTGAAGCCGACCACTTTGAGTTGAAACCGGTAATGTTTAATATGATCAACACAATAGGTCAATTTGGCGGCTCAACAACTGAAGATGCACGACAACATCTGAAATCTTTCCTCGAGATTTGCAACTCGTTCAAGATACACGGAGTCACCCCTGATGTCTTACGATTAAGATTATTCCCCTATTCACTGAGGGATAGGGCGAAAGCATGGCTAAATAGCATTCTGCGGATCCATAGCATCTTGGACTGATCTTTGTCGTGATTTCCTTGCTAGATTTAATCCTACAAATTTAATTGATAAGCTTCGTAACGACATTACTTCTTTTCGGCAGGCAGATGATGAATCCATGTACGAGGCTTGGGAGCGATATAGAGAACTTCTACACAAATGCCCTCTACACGGATTCCCGGTGTGGACTCAAGTGACAATGTTTTACAATGCCGTGAATACACCAACAAGGATGATGCTAGACGCCTCGGCAAACGGCATACTCCTAGATAAGTCACCGGAAGAAGCAATGCAAATTTTAAACAGGCTGGCCAAGAATGATTATCAATTCCCATCTACTAGAAGAGGAGGAGTTAGACGCCAAGCCACAATACATGAACTAGGATCATCAGATTCAATTTCGGCACAATTGGCCGCTTTAACCAAGATGGTCCAGAACATGCAAAAACCAAACAACACACATGAAGTCAAGGTAATGGATTCTTTTTGTGAGTTATGTGGTGATAACCATAATTCTTCTGAATGTATGCAGAATCCGGAATCTAGCTTCTATGTGGGGAATTACAATCGGGGCAACAACATGATGTCAAATACATACAATCCAGCTTGGAAGAAGCACCCGAATTTTTCATGGAGTAATCCCAACAATGCTCTAAAACGAACAATCGAATGTACAAGCATCGGGTTCCAAGAGAATATGCCACGGCAATGGATGCCGCGGAATAACAACGACAACATCTAGTTCTTTGGAAAATTCTCTAAATGCTTTTATGATGAAAATTGAATCTTATATGGCCGAGAATAGTAATTTCATAAGAAGAACTGATGCTTTTATTAACAGATCGAGATGAGATTGCGAACCAAGAGGCGGCAATCAAATCATTGGAAAATCAAGTCGGACAATTTGCTCAAAATCTGAACACTAGACCACAAGGAGGTTTACCTAGCGATACTCAAGTCGCAAGAGGAACTGCCATGAGCAATGTAAGGCAATCACCACCAGAAGTGGCCAACAACTTAGAGAGGTTCAAACCCGCTCGTCAAACAAAACTCCACAAAAAGATCAAGACGAACCTAGCGGCAAAGTCTCGGATGCTGAACCGAGAATTGCTGCGGCAACCGGCAATAAGCATGCCTCGGTAACGATGACGCCTCGGCAACTTGCGATAAGCACGCCGCGCGGCAACCCAGTTGGTAACACATCGGCAACTCCGGATGTCCCCGTAATGCCATCAATCAGGTTTCAAACCAATGAAAAGATCGAAGATATCCGACTTCCACCACCATTCCCACAAAGGTTGAAGCGACAAAAGCAAGAATACCAATTCAAGAAGTTTCTTGATATCCTAAAGCAAGTCCACATCAACTTGCCATTGGTGGAAGCAATTGAACAAATGCCAAACTATGCCAAGTTTCTTAAAGACATTGTGTCCAAGAGAACAAGGCTAGGAGAGTTTGAAACAATTGCCGCAACAGAGGGATGCATGGCAATGTTGCACAATCGTATGCCGCCCAAGTTGAAGGATCCCGGAAGTTTCACAATACCCTGTTCTATTGGAAATCACTATGTCGGGAAAGCACTATGCGACCTAGGGGCTAGCATAAACTTGATGCCTAAATCGGTTTTCGAAACTAGGAATCGGGAAGGCAAGACCTACAACAGTTATACTCTGACTAGCCGATGATCCTATGTGCATCCGGAGGGAAAAATCGAGGACATACTTGGTAAAAGTTGATAAATTTATTTTTCCGCTGACTTTATTGTTTTAGATTGTGAAGCGGATGAGCATGCGCCTATCATTCTCGGAAGACCATTCCTAGCGGCAGGAGAACTTTGATTGATGTTGAAAAGGAGAACTCACAATGAGGGTGAATGACCAGCAGGTAAAACTAAATGTGTTCCAAACACTAAGGCATGCCGATGATCCGAAGAATGCCAACTACTTCATGCCACGGCAGAGTTTAACTTCGATGAGGAATTTAGTTGCCTCAAAGCAACTACATTGCCGATCAAGAGGAACCCGAGGAGTATGAAGAACCGGTCGATGAGGAACAACCGAAAGAGGTAAATTGGCTAGTCAATCGACCAGGTACATACTTTGAATCACTGGACTACTCGGGTAAGGAAGGTAAGATCGAAAAACCCTCTATCGAAAATCCACCAATTCTTGAGTTGAAACAATTGCGAGCAATCAAATATGTATACTTAGGGATCGATAATACATTACCCGTAATTATTTCCTCTAAGTTACAGCCCGAGCAGAAAAAGAGCTGATCAACATGTTGAAGCTACATAAAAAGGCAATAGGGTGGACAATTGCCGACTTGAAGGGAATTAGCCCGGCGGTGTGCATGCACAAGATCTTGTTGGAAGATAACCACAAACCTTCAATTGAGGCCCAGAGAAGACTGAATCATGCCATGAAAGGGGTTGTAATGAAAGAAATCATCAAGTGGCTTGACGCCGGCATTATATACCCTATCTCCGATAGTACGTGGGTAAGTCCGGTACAATGTGTGCCAAAAAAGGGAGGTATAACAGTGGTAAGCAATGAAAATAATGAACTTATCCCAACCAGGACTGTGACCGGTTGGAGGGTTTGTATGGACTATCGAAAGCTAAACAAAGCCACTAGGAAAGATCACTTCCCATTCGGTCTCGCCCTGGTCATATACCAATGCAAAACCAAAGTTTGTTAGCCCTTTGAATTTTAAACAAGAAAAATAAAAAGAAAGTGCAAGAAAGTAAAAACAAAGTCGCTATTGCCAATCCCCGGCAACGGCGCCAAAAACTTGTTGCGCGTAATAAGTGCTACGCAAATGTGCAAGTATACACGTCGCAAGTTATAGTATAAAAGATATCGTCTCCAAAGGGATTGGTGCCACTTCAAGAATCTAGTCTCTTGCACTGTAAAAAGTAAAAACACAAGTGAAGGATTATAGAAGTTTTAACTAATAACTAATCTAGAAAGCAATTAAGTAAAAGAAAAGATGAATTCGAATGAGAGAGATAGGCTAGGTTATCGTGAGTTGAGGTGTGATAGCCGATTGGATTGTCTTGGTAAAGAGTGCACGGGCAACTCGGTTGCCGTGGCGACTTGCTGTGGGTTGCCTTGGCAACAAATTGATGGTTGCTTGGGCGACTAGTTGGGCAACTACTTGGGCGATCGGGCAGCAACTTCAAGGTTCGGCGGAGCGTTCTTCAATGGTTTCTTCTTATCCCTAAGTCGAAACTCTAGCTACTTGTGCATGCCTTGATAATACATCCTGCGTGAATCAAGGGTGAACAACAACCAATCTTGCGCTCCTCTTAGCCGTTGAAATCCTTAACTTATTCCTAAGCCGGATTAATCTTCACCATCATTGGATTGCATAAAGATCATATTCATTCGTTTCTTGAATCTAACTCTCCCGATATTAGATAAATGGATGAAATCACGAGATCCTCTCCCAATTCACTCGCAAACAATAATAAGAATCAAGAATGAATAAACCTTGAAATAGAAAAGTGCAAACTCTTATTACCTAAACAAAAACCAATAGTTTCTCACAACCACAAAACACAATAACCATAGCCAAGTAAATTTAGTTCATGGCTAGGTTCCAAAGAAACACAAGATAATTAATCCCTAGCATGAACCCAATCGAACAAAGATGAAGGAAGAGGCTTGTCGAAATCCTCCTTGCCCTTGATGCTTGTCAAAAATTCTCTCCTCTTGCCCTACTTGGACTTGCCGAAATTTCCCTCCTGCTCTCTCTTGGAGTTGTCGAAATCTCCTTGATATTTATAGGGCTAGGCCAAAGTCCTTCTTTGAGGAGGAGTTTGAGTTGGAATTAAATTATCTTTAAAGAATATAATTCTTTATTATAATTTTATTCCTATTAGAACTTCTCCTATCCTCTTGGAATTTAATTCTTCTTTAATCTCTGCATGGCAATCAAATTCCTTTGGGCTTGGACCTTGCTCCATGTCATCTTGGGCTTGTAAAGTCATTAATTTCGACATCCCTATTGCATTTTGTCTTTGTCGACAAATGCCATGGCAACTGGCTCGGCGTCTCCTTCATGCATTGCCCTGGCAACTAGCTCGGCATATCCTTCATGCATTGCCCTGACAACTAGCTCGGCATTGCTTTGGCAAGTGATCCTGCACATACACACACAAAAACACACCAAAGCAGCATCTTTTTTCCACAAAAATCACCAAGTTATGTAATCAAGCTCAACGGTGGAAAGAAACATGAATTAATGCATGAATGACTAATTATGCAACTATTATGAGCTTAAGTCTAACAATAATATGAGTAAAAAGGGTAATAAAAATAGTACTTTTGAACACTTATCAACTGTTTTGTGGCAGTTTGTAAACTGTTTTGTAAACAGTTTTGGGGCATTGATTCCTTCCATGTTTTACATGAATTAAAGTATAGATAAGTTTAGTTAAGTGTAATAAAGAATGTAAATGAACATGCTGACAAATTTGTATATGATGTGTTCTTGTAACATTGTCTTGATTGAATGATTATATGAACTTGTTTTAACATGTATGTAATTATGTAATGTGTTAGAACCATGAGTGAACTTGGTGGAAGAGTAAAGAGTTGAACATCCAAAAGCTAAGAACAAAGGAGTGTGGATCCAAGGTTAGCTAAGCTTGGAGTATTGTGAGTGTAGTTTACTTGAGAGTTAGGACTAGGTCCTAACTATAGCAAGCATGTCTAAAATTCTTGAATTGTCAATTGACTTAATATCATCTTGATCTATAAGGGAAGAATGATTAAAGTAATGCATAAACTTGATCTCAACCTTGTATACACGTTTGATTCAATTGCTAAGCATGTTGAGTGGTAACATTGGTGCTTGTATGTATCATGTGGCATGTGATCAAATGCTTAAAGAACTTGCTTGAAATGTTATCACACATGATGAAATGAACACATGAGAATTACATGATATGTGAGCTATGGCTCAATTGTCCTAAGGGCCTAGTATGAAATGAACTTGCTTGACATGATCTTGAACTTGAATACTTGCATAAATGGCTTAAATTGAATAACCTTGGTAGCTAGTTGGACTAGGGTTAACCAGCACTACGGTGCATCTTGTGGCGATAGTTGGTTGGAGACTCGATTACCTATACAAACTAAGTACCTAGGGGTTGTTTAAATGATAAAAAATGAAATAACAATCATATATTTGTATGTTACTTGTTTTGAAAGCCATGAATTGTATGTTACTTGACATGAAATCCATGAATTGTATGTTACTTGTCATGTAAGCATGATTTACTTGATTCTTGATATGAAAGCATGAAGTATGATTCCATGTTTCTTGTATCCTATACTAGACGAATGCCATAATCCTTAGCTAGGATTACTCTAATGCTTGAAATCCTTAGCTAGGATCATTCTAATGCTTGAAATCCTTAGCTAGGATCATTATTGTTAAATTGACACATAACTTGATATAACAAATGGTTAGAACTAGTTACTACCACACTAAGTACATTCTTGTACTTGTCACTCTTGTTTCATTCTTCCCAACCTACAGGATAAAGGAATCGAGTGTTGCTAGATCTTGAAACCTGTTACCTTGAGCTCGAAGCAAGACACAAGCATTGCCTAAGTATAGTTTCATACTTATTTTGTATATCTCCTAGACTGGTGGCACTAGATTTTATAGAGTTTAGCTTGATCATGCATTTTGGAATTCTTGAAACTTGTATATCTAGATATGTTCTTGTTCTTGAATGGGCCTACTATGTTTATGATCTTGATTAACAAATGAGAAACAAGTTTGTATTGAACTTAGATTACATGTAATGAAAAGGATTTGCTGCGCATATATGACATTATAAATGGAATGATCAAGTGTTTGATCTAGTTTACATTGAGCCATTCGAATGCCTTGTTTAATGAACATATATATGTCTAATTGAAGTTACATGAAATGTTTCATGTATTGCTTGAATTGAAAGTAGTAACTTATAATGTAAGGAATAAAGGGAATCATTTAAATAACCTATTCGAATGCCCTTGATGTATTGAAATCAAAATGTGAGTTTACTTGTTTGTTAAGTAAGTATGCTTGGTTGCTTGCTAGTTAAGTAACTCATGTAATAGGGATGAGTTTATCAAATCTTGCCTTGCCTTGGTCTTGCTTGCCTTGTCCTTGTCCCTTGCATGGTAGCGCTCCCGAGCCGGTTTACTACTAACCCGGTATAGGGGGTGTTACATTTATTTTGTATTAGAGCTTTTTAGTCTTTTCTAGGACTAAATCAGGTTCTCTTGCATCATATAGAATACTTATGCAACCTAGGATACATGTATTGTATAGCTTGTGTCTTTGCTTAACTAAACTGAATTCCTAATTTCTTCTATTTGAACTATAAATGTCTGAAACAAGACTCGCTTGGGACGATGGAAGTCTTGAAGGCTCCTCGAATGAAGGAGGCAGTGTGAGGATGGAACAAAATCCTCCACAACAACAAGCTCAACCCCGAGCCCAAACTGCTGCTCAACAGGAAGCTCCTGCTATAAATCCTGTACAGCAGGAATGTCACAAGATCATCCTATTCCTGCTCCTGTTGCTGTGCCAAATAGAGCTCCGATTGACAGGCTGGCTCAATGCCGGGATATCTTTGATTGGCACTGATGAAGACAATCCCAAAGTAGCTGAGTATTGGTTAGAGGCCACTACTCGAATCTTGACTAAACAACTACCTTGTCTTGATGAGCATAAGCTCGAATGCGCCATAGCATTGTTGGCAGATGAAGCTCTGAGCTAGTGGGAAACCACTACACTGACTGCTCCTGCGGAAGCTGTAACTTGGAAATTCTTCCTCGAGGAATTCAGGAAGAAATATATCAGTGAACAATACCTGGCCGAGCATCAGAAACGTTTATTGTACCTCAAGCATGGTGGTCAACCTATTGAACAATACGTGAGTGGTTTCTGCAAGTATTGCAAGTACAGGTCGGAATACATCAAGACTGATGCTGATAAATGTTGGATGCTTATCAATAGACTGAATGATGAACTGAGTCCAATCTTTACTGCCCTGGGTATCACTGGCTTCCAGAATTTGGTGAACCGGGCTATTGTAATCGAGGCAAAGGTGAAGGCCTCTGAGAAACGCAAAAGTGATAACTCCTGGAAAGACAATCGATCCAGGAATGATGACAAGCCTCAGTAGCAGTCAAAGAAATCTAAACACTCCAAAATATCAGTCATCGAGTTACACTCCTGTTCAGAAAAAGCAACTACATATCGAGACCCTAATCGGTAACCAAGCCTTCAGTCTTGATCATTTTTGTTGATAGTACGAGGAATTCTAGTAAAGTTGCTCAATGTCCTACTTACAAGTTCTGTCAGAAGCACTATAATTGGCAATGTAAAACTCAACAAAATTTATGTTTCTTATCTGGAGCCTTTGATCACTAAATCAGGGATTGTCCCTAAAATCCTAACAAGGTTTTGAATCGAACTCCTACAAATGCTAGCTCAGCTACTTCCATTCGAAACAAGGGACCTAAACAAGCTTAGTCTAGAAATTGGAGGATGAACCCATTCGAATGCCCCTACTCACTAGGAATCTCAGGCTCCTGCTCGAATCTACCATATCCAGGGAAAAGAGGATGAAGAATCACTTGATGTCATAGTAGGTACAATTGAGCTAAATTCGACTCCTGTTTATGCTTTAATAGACTCGGGATCCACTCATTCATTTGTATGCTCATCTTTGATTGTAAAGTTGAATTTGAAACCTGAAATTGTAAAACATAGCCTTGTAGTTTCGAACTCAATAGGGGGAATCACATCCATTAACTTCCTTTGCAAGGAATGTTCTATAGTCATTCGAAACATACCCTTTCCTATTGATCTATATATATTGCCAAATTATGAGTTCGATCTAGTGCTAGGACTAGATTGGTTAAGCAAATATGAAGCCTGGGTAGATTGCTAAAATAGGAGACTTTATCTTCGGGTTTAGGAAAGGAATCCATTCTCCTAATTGATAGAAAACCAACCTCAATTTTTGCTACTATGGTCCTACAAGATGAAATTGAATTCGGATTACCTAGTATGCCAATTGTATCTGAATTCATTGATGTTTTTCTTGAGGAACTCCCTGGTCTCCCTCTAACCATAGAAGTAGTGTTCGGGATCGATGTTCAACCTGGAACAACTCTGGTGTCCATCACACCCTATCGAATGGCACCTGTTGAATTAAAAGAACTCAATAAGAAACTCCAAGAGATACAAAACAAAGGCTTTATTCGGCCCAGCTCGTCTCCTTAGGGTGCTCCTTTCTTGTTCATGAAAAAAGAAAGAAGGGACTATGAGACTCTGTATTGACTACAGACAATTGAACAAGCTTACTATCAAGAATCGATATCCTCTAAAGGATGGAAGATCTCTTCGATCAACTCAATGATGCTTCAGTGTTCTCAAAGATCGATCTTCGATCGAGATACTATCAAATGAGGGTAAAAGAAGAATATGTACCCAAGACAACCTTTCGTACTCGATATGGCTATTTTGAATTCCTTGTAATGCCATTCGGGTTAATGAATGCTCTAGCTGCTTTCATGGACCTCGTGAACCGTATATTCAAGCCCTATCTTGACAAGTTTGTGGTTGTCTTCATCGATGACATCCTGGTGTATTCTCGGAATAAGGAAGAATATTCCAAACACCTTCGAATTGTATTGCAAACTCTCTGAGAACGTCAATTATTCGCAAAGTTCTGTAAGTGTGAATTTTGGCTATCGGAAGTCTCGTTCCTTGGCCATGTCATCTCAGCAGAAGGAATTAAAGTAGACCCGAGCAAAGTTTGATCCATCCTGGGTTGGAGACCTCTAAGGAATGTTGGCGAGGTCAGAAGCTTTCTCGGTTTAGCTGGGTATTATCAACGTTTTGTCAAGGGATTCTCATCCATTGCAGCAAGCTTGACTAACCTAACTCGTAAAGACACGCCCTTTGTTTGGTCAGAGAACCAACAACGAAGCTTCGATCAACTTAAACAAGCCCTGACTCATGAACCGGTTCTCATCCAACCAATATCATGCAAAGAATTCACTATCTATAGTGATGCATCTCATTCAGGACTAGGATGTGTCCTAATGCATGATGGAAAAGTGGTAGCTTACGCTTCAAGGCAACTAAAACCACACGAGTCAAACTACCCTACACATGATCTAGAATTGGTAGCTATCGTGTTTGCTCTCAAAATATGGAGACATTAATTGTACGGGGAGAAATGTAACCTATTCATAGATCAAAAGAGTCTCAAATACCTTATAACTTAGAAAGACTTGAATCTGAGGCAAAGAAGATGGCTAGAATTGCTTAAAGACTACAATTTGGTTATCGACTACCATCCGGAGAAAGCAAATATGGTTGCTGATACCCTTAGTCGCAGACCATACTCGAGTAAACCCTTAAATCTAAATCCCATAATAATTTATTCGAATTTAATCTTTCTTGGACTACAAGTAATCCATTTGAATTGAATCTTTCTTGTCTTGCAAGCAACTATTCGAAAACCATTCTTAATGATCTTGATTATTCTTCCGTAGCTTCCTTGGCTATCAATGCTCATTTCTGTTTATCCAAAGGACGAAAATTCTTGTCTGAACTTCAAGTTTCATCTAGCTTGATCTTGAGAATCGAAGAACTCCAACAAATTGATCCAGATCTTTAGAAGATCGTATCCAAGCTAAACTCCGAGTCTAATTCTGACTTCCCCCTCAAGTCGAATGGACTTCTCTATTTCAAGGATAAGTATGTGTTTTTAACAATGAGGAATTAAAACAATAGATGTTAAAAGAGGCTCACCAAAGCTCTTTCTCGATTCACCCGAGATCGATTTAGATGTACAAAGATCTAAAGCCACTATACTGGTGGCCAAGCATGAAATCGGCTATCACAGATTTTGTTTCAAAATGCCTAACTTGCCAGAGATTTAAAGTCAAGCATCAAGTCCCTACTGGATTTCTCCAACCTATCGAATTCCCTCAGTGGAAATGGGATCGGATTACCATGGACTTCGTTACTAGTCTTCCTTCCATTCCAAGAAAGAATGATGATGTATGGGTGATTGTTGATAGATTCACAAAGCCTACTCACTTTATCCTTGTTCGAATGAACATGAGCTTGGAAACCTTAGCCGAGCTATACATCCATGAAATGATTCGATTACACGGTGCACCTATAGCTATAATCTTTGATCGTGATCCCAGATCGGCTTCTTGATTTTAGAATTCCTTGCAGAAGGCTCTAGGAGCTAAATTGCATCTTAGTACAGCCTTCCATCCTCAATCAGATGGACAATGTAAATGAATTATCCAAGTGCTTGAAGACATGCTTCGTGCTTGTGCTATAGACTTCAGAAAGAATTGGGAGAAATCTCTACCCCTAGTAGAGTTTGCTTACAACAATAGCTACCAGACATCTGTCCAAATTGCTCCCTTTGAAGCTCTATACGGAAGAAAATGTAGAACTCCCTTGTGCTGGTCTGAATTGGGAGAAAACAAAGTATTGGGACCTCAATTGCTCAGAGAAACCGAAGAACAAGTGAGAATCATTCATGACCAATTCGAGGTAGCTTTTGATAGACAAAAAGCTTATGCTGACTTGAAAATGAGAGACATCTAGCATAACATTGGAGACAAGGTCTTCCACAAAGTATCCCCTTGGAAGAAAGTCTTTCAGTTTGGAAGAAAAGGAAAGCTCAACCCTTAGTTTATTGGACCATTCAAAATCATTGAAAGGATTGGTCTAATGGCTTATCGATTGGCACTCCCTAGTGAATTTGATAAGATCCATAATGTCTTCCAAGTTTCTATGATCAGAAGGTATATATCTGATCCATCTCATGTCCTTAAACCCGAAGAATTGGAGTTGAATCCTGACTTGTCATACGAAGAAGAACCAGTCTAGATTCTTGATCGTAAATTTAGAAAACTCAGAACAAAACTGTTCCTCTTGTCAAGGCCTTGTGGATAAATCACAAGATAGAAGAGGCAACTTGGGAATCAAAAGAAGTCACGGGGAAGCAATATCCTCACCTATTTGATTCAAGTAAATTCAAGGATGAATTTATTTTAAGGGGAGGAGAATTGTAACACCCTAAAATTGGCCAAGGAAAGTTAGCATAACTGAAACTATAGGCTAATTGAATATATGAGCTAATCAAATTAAAGAAGAAAGAACATTAGCCATCCTTAAGATCAAAAAAGTGATATTAGAACCAAATTCAATTGAAATTAAAACTAGAAGGCATAAATGGAAGGATGGAATTGTGAACATGCAAAGCTATAAAGATTGCATGTAAATGAAATTAAAACTTAAGGCTTTGACACATGTTCTCATTTGCTGAGAACATGTGCCATGTGAATAGATGACTCACGGTAGCCTTGAAGGAAAGATGAACAAAATTGAATCATCATTTTCCTCCTTATGTCATCCTCCATGGCTGATTGTTGAAAGAGAAAGGGGAGAGAAAAAGCTTTATACATCACCTTCAATTCAAGTTTCTTGAATTAACCTTGGTCAAATTTAGCTTGGAGAAGGTATAATGCCTGACTCTTACATGTTATAGAATGTTTGAATCTTGAAATGATGATGTTCTGGTTGCCTAGATTGATTAGGATGATTGTTATGTATGTTAGGATCATGTTAGCTTCCAATAGAACTTGAAATTGTGAAAGCTAGTAGCAAATTTGATAAAGACAATGTATATGGTTGAAAACAATTTTGAATTGGGACTGTTTTACTAGTGAAAATGTTTAATCATGCTAATTGAATGTAAAGCCTTGTTTTCATCATGTTGGTAGATGAATTAAGGATTGAATAGAGTAAATAAGTTGCTGGAAAATGAATGCACCTAATTGGATTAGTTAAGACTAGGTAATGGACTGCTCAATTGATGAATTAGAAGTATAATGTTGATCAAATAGATCAAATTGAATTTAACATGACAATGCCTTGTTTTAAGCTCATTTCTAGGTGAATTAGACTGACCTAGACATGTAAGAACATGATAATAAGTTGAATTGCCATGATAGAACCTTGTATAGATGAGTTATGAAGATAGAAACTCAACCTAGTGTAATCTGCCTAGAATGCTCTATTCTGGGCAGTAACTTTGAAAAATCACCATAAATTGTATAAAAGGAATTTAAGGTTGGAATTTTATGGAAAACACCTTCACATGTCTAAAATCATTATCAGAAAACAGAACTAAATTCTGGACTGTAGAATGAATTATAGCGAAGAAACAATAGGGACAAGGCAAACTGACAAGTGTAGCAAATGCCTTGTCTTTAATTTAAAAACTCTATTAATTGGAAAAGAACTAAAATGCAAGGCCTATATGGTTAGAAAGAAAATTACGTTATCTTTCCAACGGCATAAACCAATTGAAATTCCAACGTACGGAATGAAAGTTATGCATGTTTAAGTGAACAGAGTACATGCTGCCTAGTAACAACAGTTTAGGTAATTGTACACTGTTTTGTGGCAGTTTGTAAACTGTTTTGTAAACAGTTTTGGGGCATTGATTTCTGCTCTATTTTACATGAATTAAAGTATAGATAAGTGTAGTTAAGTGTAGTAAAGAATGTATATGAACATGCTTCCAGATTTGTATATGATGTATACTTGTAACATTGTCTTGATTGAATGATTATATGAACTTGTTTTAACATGTATGTAATTGTGTAATGTGTTAGAACCGGGAGTGAACTTGGTGGAAGATCAAAGAATGGAACATCCTAATGCCAAGAATAAAGGAGTGTGGATACAAGATTAACTAAGCTTGGAGTATTGTGAGTGCAGTTTACTTGAGAGTTAGGACTAGGTCCTAACTATAGCAAGCATGTCTAAAATTCTTGAATTGTCAATTGACTTAATATTATCTTGATCTAGAAAGGAAGAATGATTAAAGTAATGCATGAAACTTGATCTCAACCTTTTATATATGTTTGATTTAATTTCTATGCATGTTGAGTGGTAACATTGGTGCTTGTACGTATCACGTGGCATGTGATCTAATGCTTAAAGAACTTGCTTGAAATGTTATCACACTTGATGAAATGAACACATGAGAATTACATGATATGTGAGCTATGGCTCAATTGGCCTAAGGGCCTAGTATGAAATGAACTTGCTTGACATGATGTTGAACTTGAATGCTTGCATAAATGGCTTAAATTGAACAACCTTGGTAGCTAGTTGGACTAGGTAGAAGGGCATGCCATAGAGTCTAGAGCTCATTGTGTTAGGGTGGACTATGGTCTAGGGCTAAGGCCCTTATTTGGCGACAGACAGAGGGTACGTATGAGGTCTTTGGCTACAGTAGGAGGGTTGACCAGCACTACGGTGCATCTTACGGAGACAATTGGTTGAAGACTCGACTACCTATACAAACTAAGTACCAAGGGGGTTGTTTCAATGATAACAAATGAAATAACAATCCTATATTTGTATGTTACTTGTTTTGAAAGCCATGAATTGTATGTTACTTGTCATGTAAGCATGACTTGCTTGATTCTTGATATGAAAGCATGAAGTATGATTCCATGTTTCTTGTATCCTATACTAGCCGAATGCCATAATCCTTAGCTAGGATTACTCTAATGCTTGAAATCCTTAGATAGGATCATTCTAATGCTTGAAATCCTTAGATAGGATCATTCTTGTTAAATTGACACATAACTTGATATAACAAATGGTTAGAACCTAGTTACTACCTCAATAAGTACATTCTTATACTTCTCACTCTTGTTTCAATCTTCCCAACCTACAGAATAAAGGAATCGAGTGTTGCTAGATCTTGAAGCCTGTTACCTTGAGCTTGAAGTAAGATACAAGCATTGCCTAAGTATGGTTTCATACTTGTTTTGTATATCTCCTAGACTGGTGGCACTAGATTGTATAGAGTTTAGCTTGATCATGCATTTTGGAATTCTTGTAACTTGTAAATCTAGATATGTTCTTGTTCTTGAATTGGCCTACTATGTTTATGATCTTGATTAACAAATGAGAAACAAGTTTGTATTGAACTTAGATTACATTTAATGGAAAGGATTTGTTGTGCATATATGAGATTATAAATGGAATGATCAAGTGTTTGATCTAGTTTACATTGAGCCATTTGAATGCCTTGTTTAATGAACATATATATGTCTAATTGAAGTTGCATGAAATGTTTCATGTCTTGCTTGAATTAAAAGTAGTAACTTATAATGTAAGGAATGAAAGGAATCATTTAAGTTGCCTATTTGAATGCCCTTGATGTATTGAAATCAAAATGTGAGTTTCTTGTTTGTTAAGTAAGTATGCTTGGTTGCTTGCTAGTTAAGTAACCCATCTAATAGGGATGAGTTTATCAAATCTTGCCTTGCCTTGATCTTGCTTCTATTTCTTGCTTGCCTTGTCATTTTCCCTTGCTTGGTAACGCTCCTGACCTGGTTTGCTACTAACTCGAGGTAGGGGGTGTTACAATTTTACTTTCAGTACATTGATGTGACATTACAAATATCATTTACCTTTCGTTGGTTTGACATTACTTATTGCAATTACCTTATTTTTCTTACTTACTGCACTGACATTGGTAGACTTCCAAAAAACCATCCTCGTGGGACCGATATCTGATAGATTTCTATCTTTGAACTATACTTGCATCAACATTTGTACGCTTGCACAAATAATGTGATGTTATTTCACTGATCAAGTCTTGGCGCCGTTGTTGGGGACGATTTTCATTTGATGTTTTTTTTCATTATATTTTTTATTATTTTTATTAACGTTATTTTCTTTTGTTTTATTCATTTTTTAGGATATCTATAAAGAGAGAGCAAAAAATATATTGGAGGATAGACTTCGAACCATTCGAGATGGCATGATGTACAAAGATGATATTTATGTAGCACTCTGGACAAAAATTTCAGAATTGGACAACAAGATCAAATCCATGCAAATGCCTAGAGTAGCCCAAAGAGTCTATGTCCCTACATTCAAATGTGAGATTTGCAGTGACAATCACAATTTTGAAGACTGTCCACAACTCTTAGGCAACAACTCGTATGGAAATTCATATAATGTTGTTGCACGCAATCAGCAGTCTTGGGGAAATACAAATTTTCATCAGTTTGTTGGGACATTCCAATATAGGAATAATTTCTTCCAAGGCGTTTATAATCCAAGACAAGGGAATTACAATTCATTGCAGCCACAGTACAATAAGCAAACTCAGCTACAGTCACAACAAACTCTGTTGCAACCATAACATCTTTAGTTGCCACATCTGCATGCTCAAGCACCTATGCAGCCACAGTAATCCCCAAATTTCACATATGATCCATACGTAGCTCTTGCAACTTTAAAGTACTCGGATAGAATCAATTCTTCAAGGAAATTCTTCTTTGATTCGTGCATTAAAGCACAAATGGGAAAACATGATTCCACAATGAATCCTAGACTACAAGGCACACTTTTGAGTGATAAGGAATCATATATACCAGCTCAAGACAGTAGAAAAGTGGATCATAATGAAAAGATTACATCTGAAGAGATTGTTGTTGTACTAGAAAAACATGATCCAAGAGTTGACACTTCTTTTCCTAAAATGCACAAATCTAATATGTGGTTGCAACCCTAAATGTTGGCACAATCCAAAGTATCGGCGCAATCTTAAGTGTCCTCACATCCACCTTTTCCACGAAGTGCTCTTGACTTCGTACAGGGTCAATAAGATGGCAGTACTTTGTCAATGAAATCTAAGCATGTATCTCTTGAGAAACTAACAATGCTAGATTTGAAGCCATCAAAAGAAGGGTATGATCATTTTGGAAAGGATATTCTATCCATGGTGTTTCCTTCCATTATTATTGGTGTACCAAAATCTATACTGATGGAGATGTTTGAAAAGCATGAACAAAGTGGTGGTTTGATGCATGAATTTTTTTAGAGAATTAGTCCTTCACTTGATTTACACAGAATTCTAGTAGAGGATTGCTATGACAATTACCTAGAGCAGCAAATGTCACCGCAACGAAAGCTACATTCAATTGTGATGGAAGTCGATAAGAATGGGGTAATCAAATGGTTGGATTTCAAAAATTTTGCTCACATTGAATTTATGCCTTCCAGGATAGTAGCAAGGTGGAGGGTACGCATGGACTTCAAAGTAAAATGAAAGAAAGACACCTCCACCAAGGCCACACAAGTCGGAGTATTTACAATCACACTGCTTGACTCTTTTTGGGCAGAATTGTCACTCGCTGAAGGGTGCGGTGCAGATGGACTTTAAGAAGTATCCAAAATGACTCTACAAGGAAACTCATTCTACAATGTAACAATAAATGGGCGCTTATTGTGGGTGCATTTGGATTTCACTAGAATAAGTTAATACTGATGATGCCAAAGTTGAACCAGAACAAGAGGAGGCACCTGCGGACCAAACTAAGTTGGGAGAAAAGAAGAAGATGATGATGAAGCAACTACAAAAATTTTCAATACATCCGATGTTGTGGATACAACTACTGAGAAGAAGATGTTGCAGCGAGAAGAAGAAACACCATGAAGCCACATTGGGAGCAAAGGAACACTGAATTAGTTTGGTTTTTTAGTTCGTTCTGATCATGCATTTCATGTAGCTGTTGTTTTCCTTTTGTTATTGTATCTTTTTCATTGTAATTGCTTTTATTTTTATTGTTGTTACATACTAAGCCTAGTGTGCTTATGCTCTCTTTGACCATCAATGTAGAGAATTAGAGTTAGAGGCATCGAGCAAGCGAAGGACATCCAAGGACTTCGGATTTTGAGTGTATGATTCTAATCTAAACTTGTAGCAATAAAGGCAATGGGGTTCATTGTTGATTTGAGAGGATTTTGTTAAACTCCCTATTTGAGCATGTTAGTAATGCTATTTTGGATTTGTAATTGTCCTCTTCTATGGATTGTGGCTTTAGATTTATGTTTTGAACGTTGAATGGTTTAGTTTCTAGGAAACATGCCTCTTGGTTATCTTTTAAAGCTTAATGCCATGATTTGATGAGGTTTCTATGATGAAATGATAAGGTTCTATCCTTGGTTTGATTGTGATTTTGATTGAAGCTTGTTTGAAGGAGTTAGAGTCTTTGAAAGCCTAAAAAACCAGCAAATTGGAATATTTTAGGTCTAGGCGTTCCGGTATGCCTGGCCTTGTACTGAAATAGGTAAGGGGTATACAGGGGTCTATTTCGGTACACGGGTTAGTGTTTTAGCACGACCCTTTGTTTTATGGTTGGTCGTTTTGATACGCGAAGGATGTGTTCCGGTACAATTTTGAGCTACTAAAATTTGGAGATTTTGAAATGGACAAGCGTACTAAAACACTTATACGTGTATCAATACGGATGGCAGTTAGGTTGGTCATTTTAAGTTGAAGTTTGACATGAGAGCATGAAACTTAATTAATTAAATATTGGTTATCATAAAATGGTATTAGTCCCTTTAATTTTCCAAAAATGCAATTTGGTCCCTAAATCGCAATTGAGTATAATTGGATGTCGATTCGAAACTTGAATGAGTTGATTTTTCACCACTGCCAGTATGCACACCATAGGTTAATATGTTGCATCTAGATAAGATAAAAATAAAAAAATGGACATGATTCAGGTTTAATCTTTTTAGGTTTGTTTCGGCAAAGCAAATGTAGCTTGTTTAATTCGCTCTGTTGTTTAGGCCGGGTCGAGGGGTTACAAATGTAGAGAATGAAGTTGGTGAGAAAGCCTTTCTCAAGGTTTCCACATGGAAGAAAGTTATGAGGTTTGGTAAAAAGGGAAAGCTTAGTCCCCGATTCATTAGACCTTTAAATGTATTCCATGTATCGATACTCCAGAAGTATCACTCTGACCCTTCGCATATCATCGAGCCTGAATCTATAGAAATTTAATCAAATTTGTCCTCTAAAGAGGAACTAGTTCAGATTCTGGAAAAGGAAGTTAATAGGCTTCGCAATAAATCTGTTCCATTGGTTAAAATGCTCTGGAAGAGCCACACCTTTGAGGAGCCAACCAGGGAATCGGAAGAGACAATGAAGAAGCAATGCTTCATCTCTTCGGTTTAGGTAAAACTTTGGGGATGAATTTTTCTTAAGGGGGAGAGTTGTAATACCCTAAAAATTGGTCTAGTAAAAATTAGGTTCCAGCGATCAGAAACCCTACCCGAAAGGTCCAAATATTGCATTGACCTTGACTGTGTGGTCAATTATATCAATATTGGACTCTAATTGAGTCAAATTTTTTTGTTTAGGGACCATATTGAATATATTGAAAAACTGTTTGGCGATTAAATTGTGAATTTTGGGAACCTAGGGGTAAAAGTGAAAAGCTTAGGAATTTGAGGGACTAACCTTTTGATTAGCCCCTCCCCACGATTAATCACCAATAAATGGATTACTTATAACATTTACCTTTATATGAAGGAAAGCTTTCGGCAATAAAGGATTAAAAATAAGGGGGAAAAGGAGAAGTTTTGTTTTACGTGAATAGTGAAAAAGGTATCACCATAGCCATCGTCTTCTTTCTTGGAAGCACACACCTCCATTGGAGTATAATTTAAGCTTTGTTTTCTTAAAGCTTTTAACCTTAAACTTTAGCCATCGGTCACGTGAGGAATAATCCTCTATTAGCTTGGTCATTTCATAGCTAAAGCATAGCTAATCTCATGTTTAAGAATTTCAAATCTTATAAGATTATCCATGGAATCTCCTAATCCAATTCTTATTGCTTTCATAGCTAGGTGGTGCTAAGGAATTTGTTATTATCATAGAAATTTATTGTAATACTTATTCCTCCATGTTTGTTAGCTCAAGAGAAACAAGGGAAGGAATTGACAAATCCTCTAGAATCAACCAATCGAAAGAATAAGGGAATTACCATCCAGGAGCCTTGAAGCTCTCAAAAAAATTGAGGTTAGTGTAGTTAGAGTCTAGGGATTAGGCTAGGTGCTTTTCCTAATTTCATTGATATTGATTTATGTCTAGCTAACATTGTATATAAAGATATCGCATCGAATCTCATAAGATATTATATTGGTAAGCATCGGTAAGGTATAGTATTGAATTATTGTGCATAGAAACATTGTTATTGTGATCACACATATTGAAACATTGGAAATAGAACATTGGTCATTGAACATTGACATTGTCATTGAATGTTGGAATCGGTAAAGTTATTGTCATCGAAATATGGGTATTGAAACATTGAATATCAATATTGCTATTGAACCTTGGATTTGAAAAGGACATGGGATACAATTGGAATGCCATAGAATTCATGAGCTCATTAGTACGAGTGGACTACGGTCCTTGGCTATGACCTTTATTGTGACGAGGTGGAGGGATGGTTGTGATATTAGTCATTTGGTGAGGCGGAAGGACTAGACCATTCATTGATTTGGCGAGGCATAGGAATTCGTGTATCCACTATCTTGATTCGATCCATGGGATAATGTTGAAATATGATTACTATTGTCATTGAGCATCTTTCATAATATGGTTATTGACAAAACATGATTTGAAATGCATAACATTGTATTTGGTATTGTTTGTGACTACCTCACTAGGCAAAATATGTCTAATGCATTTCACCTTATGCATTTCAGGTTAACAAGTTTATCGGTTCAAGATCAGTGTTCGTTGGATGTTTTGGCAAGTCATCACAAGGCTTAAAGTAATGTACATGACCCCTTACAACTCCTAGTATGGTGGCAATGTTGTTAAACTAATCACTTTTAGTCCTTTTGTTATGTATGTGTTGCTTATGGTTTGTATAAGTAGTAAAGGCCCTAAATGATGTTTTGAAATTGGCTAAAAGTAGTTAAATACACATATTCAGGCTAAAAAGGGAAAATCCTAGTAAACAGATTCATATGGATATGAAATTTGGCATGCAAGTAAACTATGATGTTATAAACTTGCTTGTAAAATTTCATTGCATTTGGACATTGTATGATAAGTCAAAATGAATAAAAACTAGATAAAATTTGTCATTATAGAACATGGCTTTTTGATACAGGTGATGGCCTATCGATACGAGTAATCATATTTGAACTAAGTCAACACTGGTCAACTAGGCATATTGATACTGACTTTAGCGTATCAGTACAAAAAGTCAACACTTGAATTTGGTTTGTAAATTGCATTAGTACAACTTCAAGGTGTACCGAAATAGGTCCACTCGTAACGATACAGCTACGGCTGTATCGGTACAAGTTTAGGTCATTGGAATCTGTAAATTATAAAATGTGCATGTTGTACCGATACGGCCCCTCAAGTATCGGTACCGATACATGCAATTTAGTTATAGGTTTCATGAAACAATTTTGAAAAATTACCAATTCATCACTAACTATTGATAGGCTGAATTGAAGCGGTAATTAAATTCCGATTGATGTGAAAATTGGCATGCTCACTAATTATAGGTCGAACATCATTGTTCTAGGTCTAATTTATTGTAAACGACCTCTATAATACTAAAATTATAGATTAAGTCCCTGATGCTTGTAAAAGTTTTAAATTGGTCCAACCTGAGATTAGTAAGCTTTGTCAAATCATTATTGTATTATATGATTTTAAGTACTGTCTTAAGACACCAAAGTAAACAATGTATTGTTATAAAATCACTGAATGATCGATCAAAGGTTTAAAATGATGTTCTGATTACTGTATTGAACATTGGTAACACGCTCCGACCCGGTTTTCAACCAGGCCGGGAAATAGGTGTTACATGCCAAATAAGGGAGCATTCTTTTCCCTAAAACTTTTATTGCTTAAATTTATGCATAATAATATTAGAACATTAGGGACAATGTTCAGTTTAAGTGTGGAGGTGGAGGTTTTTGGTTAAAAGTTTTTGTTGGAATCTTGCTTATTTTGCCGAAGCTAATAGGAAGAAAATATGTGAAATTCATGCTTATTGATGACTTAGAAAAATTCCTACCACATTGAAATTTTTTCTTAGAATCAACATGTTGAAAATTTTGAGATTTGGGATCCCAAAGTAAAAAAGAGTCTGATAAGGGGAGTAAATTATTATTGATAAGAACTTTTTAGAATTGCAAAACTATGCTTGATTAATTGATTCGATAGTTAGATGGATAAAATTGGACACAACATAAATCACTTTTGTGAGATTTGAGCCTAATAAGCATACACCTTTTATGCTTCATATTTTTCTTTCATTGAGTGATTGTCAAGCATGATTAGTTTCTTCTAGAACTTGCAATGTTATACATGTTGAGACCATATAGGCTTGAGATAATTAAGGCACTTAGGTATGAACCACGAGCCAAAAAGCCTACCTTAGAAAATATGACTATTAGAGAACCACTTTTGAGCCTAAGGCTATTGTTTGGAAATTAACCATATTAAAAGCCATATCCTTTTTGTTAATTTCCCAAATCTGAACCGAAATTTGAAGAACTACACACTACACTTACTCAGAGAAAATTTAAGCAAAAAAAGGATAAAATCTTTAAAAAGCGAGGCAACAAAAAAAATCATGTCTTGTTTGTTTGAAAAGAAAGAAAAGACAATAGTGTGAAAAATTTGAAACCTCGTTATCCCATAATATCATAGAGCTTGAACAAAATAAAAAGTGTGAGTTCTTCAATTCAAAAAGCTCAAAAGTCTTTCTCATCATACATTGTCCCTAGCCCCGTTACAAAAAAAATCAAAGACCTTTTGATCTTGTAATTCAACTGAAATCAGTGGAAGAGTCGTGATATATTTCCAAGCCTATGGTAAGATTTTTTTACATGCTTTGACTTCAGTGTTTTTGTCCCATAAACACCTTGAGAAAAACTGGGTGAATCTTTTGTGAATGTGTTTAATTTTATTTCATCTTTGACTTCATGATAATTAATTGGGTGTGAAACACGCTAGACCGCAAGTTAAATTGATGTTATGATACTCCTCATTTAGAGTAGTTGTATGATTGTTAAGAGTTTATAAAGGACCAAATTGAATCCTAGGAACTAGGAAGGTAAATAACGAAAATGACTAAATAGTTTGAATTATAAAACTTGGGTTTTGCATGGTAATTTTAAAGTTAAGAGTGGTTTGATGAAGTGGCTCCACAATTCTTTAACATGTGGATTGTTATCACATTCTCATGAAAACAAACAAATACTTTGGAATCTTCTTTATTATCCTCCTAGCTAAAATAAGCAATAGAGAGAGAGGGAGGAGAAATCTACCATGGCTTTAGCTTGTTAAGTTTTCGGTTGAATTTGATGCTTGACTTGGGGAAATTGTTTATCAAAGGAAGTAAGTCCTTATAATCCTCTTTAGAACTATAAATTTAGAGTTAGATTGTTTGGACTTTGAAATCTTACGCAATGAGAAATGTTATGTAATTAGACCTTGATTGTTAGTTCGAGGGTTATATTGTATGCATGTTTGTAAGAATTGTTGATGGTAGTATCTATAGAAGCCGAAGATGCTAGTTGAAGCATTGATGTGAATATACTATATATATTGATATGTTTATCTAGATGTTTAAAATTATCAATGTTATAAATTAGAAGATTTAACTAGTATATATATACATACATATAGAATCAAAACTATTTGAAATTGTGGCAGCATGATTATTGGCTAATTTTTTGGTAACACTATACCTAAATTAAAGGATTAATTGAATGGATTTCAATAGTTTGTAAGCAATCTAATTCAATAAGATTATGCCCTGTTTTAAGTAGGACAATCTGGGAACTGGTCAGTTGCTATTGAACTTGGCTATGTTGGTGTTAGGGGTTACTATGGTCATAAATTTATGATGGCTAGATTTGGATAAATGGATTAATAAAAAAATTTAAATTAATACTCGATAAAAAGATGGATAATTTGGCATAAAAAGAGCACCTAAGTGCAATAGGGGCATACTCGTAATGTTTGAGATCTAAAGGACTATTTTTTGTGTATATTAATGCCCCACATTGTTGAGCTCCATCTTTGGTTAGGAATTTAGTGTTATATGGATGCTTTTAATGTATTACCTTGAAACTTGATTAAAACATTTGTGTGAAGCACATAGACAAGTCAAGTGATATTGAAATGTTCTAATGTATGATTTAATTATTGTTAATTGGACAACAAATAATTTGGTTAAGAAGACAAGAGGAAAATGGGAGTTGTGATCCAAGACCAAGTATAGCTGGAAATATCTATGAGTGTAACCTGTTATTTAAGTAAATTATTATTGCTCATAATCCAAATTATCGAATGCTTAAAGAGGCTAAAAGCCTTGCTTAATTGTGCTTGCTTGAGTCCTTGGAATGTAAGTACCAAGGTATGTGGAATGTTAAACAATTAGTACAAGCATGTTCAAGAATATGTAAAATAATGTCAACAAGTGGCATCCTGAATTACAAATACAAGATAGTGTCATGGAATATGATTGATTGGGCTAATGAGGTTTCTATAGAGAGTGTCTTGTCTAGAGTTAGCATTAGTATAATTGGCATGCCAATAATGTGCCCTGAGCTCAGCCTAAAAAACATTGGACCAAGGTCCCCTGATAGGTACAATGTACCCCTGATTGACATGGATATGATACTAGTTTCAATGGAAATAAATGCCATTGCATGTTAATGTGATGTTTTGGACTAGAATGCTAGATCGAATCTAGTCACAATAACGATATTCAACTACGGTTGCTTGAATTAGCTCCACTTCCAAAGGAAATGATCTGATAATCGATCAACTCAAGAAGAGTTGCCTGAAAATTGTAATGTATATCTATTGAATCATAATGATGCCTGGTTCATTTGAGTTAAGAATGGAATTTGTTAAGTTTGTAAGGCCTAAAACCTATTATGAAATTGCTATTAAAATGTTAGTCTCGATAGATAGTTGGTTTGATTAAATTGTTAATCATGAGTTAAATTTGATACTTTTACACTTATTATTGAAGTTGATTATGAGACTATTATGTTGACTTCTCACTCTGCTACTTCACAGGAAGTGTCAATTGTTGATCATCTTGGATGAGGCTTGCAAGGTCTATAAGCAACAAAAGTATGTTTGTTTTTGTTAAGATAAACTACTAGAAGGTGGTACTAGTTAGGGATGTTATGCTTGAATCTTTTGTTTCCTTACAAGGGATTGTAAATATTAACTTAATTAAGGCCTCTATGTTTTATGCTCGAATGTTGTGGTTGAGGGGCGGTTATGATATGAAGGCATGATTGATAAGATTGAAATGATTTAGATTACTATAAAAATTGGCCTTAATTGTTGATGAATGTTTTGGTAATTGGATACTTGTTAGAAATACTTAACCTTTAGATTAGAATGTATGCTTAGATCTACTTAAAATCTAGTCTGCACATGAGTAGTTAATTGTTTGATAATATTACTATGCTTGAATTACAAACTTATAGAATTGGTTGCTTGAGTTATAATCTTGAAATAAATTACGACTAGTTAATAATAAAACCATGATGTTCTTATAGATAAAAATGCCAATTTTGGTGAATGAAAGTATTATGTGGAAAGACGAAGACGTTTCTTGCATCTTAAGCAAGGTGGAAAACCTGTAGAGTAGTACATTAGTGACTTCTGTAAATATTGTAAGTATGGAGTTGAATATATCAAGAAAGAGGAGGAAAAATGTAGAATGTTCATTGAAGGGTTGAATGATGAGTTAATCCTGATGTTTATAGCTCTCGGAATAACTGACTTCTAAGATCTGGTAAATTAGGTGATTGCCACAAAATGAAAGCTGCTGATAAAGGAAGGGGGAACTTTTCCAAGAAGGATAATAGACCTTGGGGCGATCACAAATCAATGTTGCCTTCTAAGAGGCCGAAGGGTCAAAGAGGAAATAGTTCAAGCCAAGTTGCTTCACCAAGAGATAACTACATTCTGAAGCCTCAAACTATAATTAAATCTTCTGTTCCTACAGCCTCTATTAATAGCTCAGGAAATTTGGGTAGGGAGCCTCAATCTCGACACTGCAATATCTGTCAGAATTACCATTCTGGTCAATGTAGGAGATAATCAAATGCCTGTTTCTGGTGTGGAAGTGTGGATCACTATGTCTGAGATTGTCCTCAATCCTTTGATAAGCCTCCAGTTAAGGTAGCCTCCAATTCGAATCAAGATCCACCCTTAAGGGAAAAGGGCTGAGACAAGCTCAATCGGGAAACTTGGGAAGATCTCAGGGCCAGGTTGTTACTACTACTCACCAAGAGTCCCGGGCCTTTGCTCGGGTGTATCATATTTGAAGCCATGATGATGAAGAGGCACCTGATGTCATAGCAGGTACTATTAAACTAAATAATAGTCTTGTATATGCTTTAATTGATCCAAAATCTACTCATTCCTTTATTCGCTTTCCTGTTATTGAAATGTTGAACCTGAATTCTAAAATTGTTGATCGAGAACTCCTAATTTCGAACCATGTGGATAAATGTCTTGCCTTAAATGTTCTTTGTAGGGACTGTTCTTTGCATATTCAGAACATTCCTTTCCCTATTGATCTTTATGTACTGCCCTTCTCCGAATTCGATTTAATTCTATGTTTAGACTGGTTAGGAAGACATCGAGCTTGGGTAGACTGTAATAAGAGAAAATTATACTTATGGGATTTGGGAAAGTAGTCAATATCCCTTATTAGTCAAAAGCCAAAACAATTAAATGCTTTATTAGCTAATATGCTCGGAACTGTTCAAACTGAGTCTGATATAAATTCAATCCCGACTGTATCTGAATTCCCTAATATTTTTCCTGAGGAACTACCGGGATTGCCACTAAACCGAGAAGTTGAATTCAAGATTGAGATTCAACCGGGAGTTAGTCCCATATCTATTACTCCTTACCGAATGGCTCCCGTGGAATTAAAAGAACTTCAGAAGCAATAAAAAAAAAATGCAAGACAAGGGGTTCATTCGACCAAGCTCTTCACCATGGGGAGCCCCGATACTCTTCGTCAAGAAGAAAGACGGATCAATGAGGCTATGCATAGATTATCGACAACTTAATCAAGTCACAATTAAGAATAAATACGCTTCCGAGAATTGAAGATTTGTTAGATCAACTTAAAGGTGCTTTAGTATTTTCTAAGATTGATTTAGATCGGGGTACTATCAAATGAAAGTAAAAGAGCCTGACATTCCCAAAACTACCTTTAGGACTCGATATGGCCATTACGAGTTCATAGTAATGCCATTTAGTCTAACAAATGCCCCTACTGCGTTTATGGATCTTATGAACCGAGTCTTTAAACCCTACTTGGATAAATTTGTAGTGTTCTTCATTGACGATATTCTAGTTTACTCAAAAGATGAAGATGAGCATTCAAGACATCTCAGAATTGTTCTACAAACCCTTAGAGAAAATAGACTCTATGTTGAATTCAACAAATGTGAATTTGGTTACCTAAAGTCTCCTTTGTCGGACATGTAATTTCAGTCGAAAGGATCAAAGTTGACCTGAAAAAGATCCAATATGTGCTTGAATGGAGATCTCCGAGGAACGTAAATGATGTCCGAAGCTTCCTTGGCTTAGCCGGATACTATCGAAGATTTGTTAAGGGCTTCTCAATTTTAGCCGGACCATTGACTAAGCTACTCCGTAAAGATATACCGTTTGTTTGGTCTGCGAAAATGTAACATACTCTAATCACACTAGTAGGATTAGGTAATTTACCACATTTACAATCTATAATCCATACCTTATAAGCTAGTTAATTTAATTCGACTTAAGCCTTTCTTGTATATTAAGAAACAATTCGACTAGATGAGGACCCATTATACAATATGTGATGCACCTATTAGATACATTAGTACCCCTAATGCAATTTGATATCACATTCAATACCAATTAAGACTTACTTGATTTATAAGAAACCATTTGAATTGTATGATTAACACAATAGAAGTTTACAAGATTCATTGTAGCTATTAGGCATACCAATAGATGAATTACATCATTTACTTAAGTTACCTTAATCTAACATATATACTTACAATGTTTATACACCATTCGGCTAGTAGGATTAACAAACATATGTGCTTACAATGTCATATACATCATTGGACTAGACCATAAGTGACCAAGGTGGTTCAATTTTAAACATGTAGATTATAATGTTTACTAGATTGTAACTAGCCATTTTCAAGAGATCTATTCAACCATGACATGCATAATTCAACCATAAAATCCTAACATTCTGCTACAAGCACACAAGTTCATTAAAGTGCATACATGCTCATATATATACATACCATACTCTTATAGATTATTGATGAGCTTAATTTATACAATTCATAACTAAGTGATCATAAATATACGTGCCTTAGGTGCCACCATCCTAGGAGAACTATCCCAACATGGAAACATACTCTTTCAAGCAAAATGTGACATGTATGAGCTTAGACTTCGGGATAGAATCCAATATCAACCTGAAGCATAGAAAAGAAACTTAAATAAGCAAAGCTTAGTGAGTGAGTTAAAGTTGCAAGGCAATCAATACAACAAGTCTTAACTACGAACCATCTAATAGATGGCATGGTTCCCCCATCAATAAGGAACCATTCGAAACAATGTAAACAATACTAGATACTTTTGCTAAATTTTCATTCCAGTATCAATACAAGGCTTAAAGTTTAGACAACCTCAATCTTCCAATTCGATTATCAATAGGCATGCCATGTCATTTAAACATAATCAATGTTCAAGCAATATTTCAATGTCAATATTTCATGGCATTCGATATTCCTTTACCATCAAGTAATCTCATATAAACAATGTTCATGCAATGTTTCAATGTTACAATATTTCAATGTTACAATGTTTCAATATTTCATAGCATCCAATGTTTCTTTACCATCAAGTAATCTAATATAACAATGTTCATGCAATGTTTCAATGTTACAATGTTTCAATATTTCATAGCATCCAATATTTCTTTACCATCAAGTAATCTCATATAACAAGGCTCAATCAATGTTTCAATAACCATAGATCATAGCATTTGAATTTCATTTACAATCAAGTAACTAATATAGGCAATGATCAATTAAGGTTTCAATAACCATAATTAATTGCATTCAATTTTATCTTTACATTCAATCAATACAATTCAATGTAGCAATAGGTTCAATGTGCATGAGTTGTTAATTCATTTTAAGTATAGCCTTGATTATCGATTACTCAATCTAGATACTCGAGTCTCCAACCAAACTATTGCCAATATATTATCCAATATGGTACCAAGTACCTGGTCAATCCCTCCTACTATCGCCAATGACCAATAACAATACTTCCCTCCTACTGTTGCCAATTAGGGACCAATGCCCCGGACCGTAGTCCACCCCGACAATGAGCTCTATAGACTCTATGGCATGTCAACTATATCTAAGACCGACTCGAGACCAAGGCTTTCAATAGTTATCCCTTTCAATCAATTAGAAGCATGTGTACAATTCAATATGCACAATTTATGCCAATATTCCCTTTTAATCAAATAGGGCTCAATCCAATCCAATATCAATGTTTCCATGGTTAGTGTAGGAGTATCAATCAATATGTCATTCAACAATGAATTGTGTACTTCTATCTATAACATCATGCTTCAATTCAATCTAGTTCAATTATGCAATAAGCATAATAATTCAATCAATGACAATTCAAGTATACTTCACAATCAAGTAATCACTCAAAGAAGTACTTACCTTGCTATTGCTTCATAGAAAACTTATTAAGCAATTTACACTTAAGGTTCAATAAAATTTACAAATCAAAACAAACTTGGAGTGGTTACCGCCCTCTCCAAACTTTAAACTACACTCACAGGATTTTTTTTCGGAGCTATTGTCAATCCCGGGTTGAAATCCCTTTTCCTCTACTAGCTTGTTGATCTAAGTGAGCCCCTTTTATCATCAATTTCCACTTGATCTAACATTCATACAATACATAAGGTATTAGATACAATCCAGAAGTCAATTGAGTCATTATCTGACTCCATATATAAGCATACAATTCAATATAACATCTAAAAACTGTTACTACCTAGCAGCATGTGCACTACCTAGCACCGTGTGCACTGCCTAGTCATTATCTGACTCCACTTGATCTAAAAACTATTACACCATTGGAAAGCTAACAAAATTTTCTTTATAACCATATAAGGCTTTCATTTTAGTTATTATCCAATTAATACAGTTGTTAACATAAAGACAGGTCATTTTGCTACATTGGACAATTTGTACTGTCCCTAGTGATTCTTCTCTACAATTCAGCATATAACCCAGAGTTCATTTCTGTTTTATCCTAATGAATTTAGACATACCAAGGTGTTTTCCATAAAACTTCCAACCTTAAATTCATTATACACAATTTTTAGTGATTTTTCAAAGTTACTGCCCAGAACATAGCATTATGTTCAGATTACACTAGGTTGAATTTATAGCTTCTTAATCCACTTTAGCAAGGTCCTAACATGGAAATTCCATTCATGTTCATACATGTATAGGTCATCATAATTCATCTAGAAATGTTCTTAAAAAAGGGCATAATCATGTTGAACCTAATTTGATCTATTTGATCACATTTGCACATCCATTTCATCAACTAGGTTGTCCATTACCTAATTTAACTAGTTCAATTAGGTGTAGTAACATTTCCAGCAACATATGTATTCAATTCAATCTTCTTTTTACCTAGCAACTTGATCACAACAAGGTACTATGTTCATTTAACATGTTTACACAGTTTCTCAATCAAAACAGTCCCTAGTCAAGACTGTTTTCAATCATGTTCATATTTCTTAAATTTCCAGCAACTACACATATATCCCATTAGCAATTTAGCTACTGACAACATCAATTTCTCATATTCATTTGATTTTCATGTCTATTTCATGGTTAATCACTCAATTGAGATTCTTAACTAGTTCGTAACATCAATTTACTATCTATTCATCAATTTCATGTAATTCAAGCAAGAACACTAAATCTAAATGCATCATTTGTATCTATTTGTATTAGAACCAAACATGGAATCAACTATTTATGATTCATTTCGCATGACCATTTCCTCAATTTGTTGTTCAAAAGACTTAAAATTGGATTACTCTTTGGTTTTCCTCTTTTGATCAAATTCTTCCATAATTTTGTGAACCCTAACTTGTTAAACAAGTTAGACTATCTACTTCTAGATATTAATATCTAGGCCGGGGAATTTGGGTATTACAGGGTGATTATTTGCTTGTGCTGAATTGCAATCATGGACTTATTACTTCTCTTATCCTTTCTATTTACCAAAAGCACCCTGAATTTTGAATTTCAATATACTTGAGGACAAGCATAATCTACGTGTTGGGGTATATGATAAGTCTAATATATGCATATTTTTCACACATATATGCATACATTTTAGTGTTCTAATCCAACTATAAATCCATGTTTAACAAGTATGTGAGTTTTGTAGGGATTTTGACTGCTAAACGATAATACATGCTTAAAAGAGAAGTTTCAGTTGGATTTGGATTTGGATTCTAAGGAGAACTTAACACAAGTAGAGGAATTCTACTTCGAGTTGAACTTTCAATTTTATATTATATTTGGAGTAGGATAGAGTTTTAAATAAAATCTTATTGTACTTCCTTCTCTTAGTTGATGTAAATGACCTCTATTATATATAGGGTCATGAGAAAAAGAGAAATCATTCATCCCATAATTCTCATTATTCTCTTCTTTGTCTACTTCCCCTCTCCATGAGTTGCTAAACTTTTCTTCTTCTAGTTAAGGTTTAGGTTCGAGGTTATTAATAAAATTTTTAGTGAGATTTCTTTTTCTTCTTCTTCTTCATCTATTTCAAGTATTTTTATATCTTCTAGGCTTATTCAACATGTATATATTGGATTATATATATATATATATGACAACCAATTGATGCATCCTTGATACAAGTGGTAAGTAACCAAGCAACGAGTTAGAAGGTATGAATTCATACTCTTGATACGTTAACGGATTAGTTCTTTGATGGTTTATGTGCATCGAGTCTCTTAATTCGGTAAAGCTATTTGATAGGTTTTAATCTTAATTGAATTATCTAGGGATTTTAATGTTGATAATAAGAGTTAGATATTTATGGATTATTAAGTGATTATCTACTAAGAGTGGTTGGGTTTAACTGTGGATTATCAATTAACCTAAAACCAAGGTATTTGCGATTGATATAGGTTTATCTTTTGTGAAGTTTGATAATCTAAAACTTGAATTAATACACTGAGATCTACCTTAATTACAGTTACTTTTAATATAGAATTCTCATTTACTTTAAATTGCTTTTTTCAATTCTACTCAAATTCAATCTCCCCTAATTTACTTTTCTATTTATAAAATTAATCTCTTACCATTCCTTGTGGATTTGAGCCTCCTTACCACTTCTACAAGTTATTTTGAGCAGGTTTATTTTTGATGGCTTCGAACAATGGCTATCAAATATTGTATTAAAAATCTATTTATGGATGAAATTGGTTTCTTGAGTAATGGATACCTAGCATTATCTCTTAGATCTTAGATGAATCTGCCTAGTTTAGCATCTGTTATATATGTTTATAGATCATATTACGTGTAAATAGAAAAGACTCGAATGTGGGTGCATACTGAAAGTAGCTTAAGGGGGAACACTCCAATGCATGCATTAGAAAAATGAATCTAGCCAAAGGTTGTCGTTGCATAAGTGTGTGTCGAAGTAACGAAGTACTTCCTAGGGGTTTTTTGTACAACAACTTACTTCTCAGGATCTAGGGTGTATTCTTTGTTCGATATCCCTCGCTGCTTGTAAAAAAGAGAGAAAAAATTTATATGATTATATAGTATAGTGAAATAAATGTTGCTTAGGTAGAAAGAATCTGTGATGACATGATGCTAAATATTGATGAATTTGCAAGTTCATTCATTAATATTCCTGAGTTTTCGATGCAACATTCTATCATGTAGATGTAATTGATTCATTAAGAGTTGAGAATATTCAAGTTGCTAGAAAGTTCATCAATTGGTGTTTAACCTTGATGCTTTTTATTTTGCTTGAGGACAAGCAAAAACTTAAGTTTGGGGGTGTCATCGTACTTTAAAAGACATGTGTTTTCACCTTACATATTGATTAATTTGTCCCTATCATGTTATTATTTGCATGCATTTTAGCACTTTTATCTTTGGATTTGCATATTGTTAACTTAGTAGCTCCTTCTTGAATTATCCTTGAATTTATTACATTTTTGTTGCTAATGTCGCTATATGAGATCTTCCAGAATTGCAACCAGGACTATCGCCACATTGGGATATTGCTACATAAGCATTGTTTAGATTGCATATACGACAATCGTCGCATTGATAGCTGTTAAAAGATAAGATCAAATGGTGTGGGCGAAAGAATAACATCAAAGGACAATGAGCTGGTAGTTTATTATAACAACTTTTGTTTGGACATGATGTCAGTACAATGTTCGCTGTAATGCTAGATCATCGAAACATTCATTTTCATCACAATAACAGCTAAGAAGATAAGATCAAAAGGACGATGAGTTATCCACTAATACAATTTTCCTGCACGAAATTCACAACTGCAAATATATAAAGGACACTTGTAAACAACCAATTGTGAAATGAAAAGGATATATATACATATATCCTTACCCTAGAAAAGGGAAGGTCATATCTTATCATTTTCCTTGGTTTTGGGGATCTCTCTTGATGGCTATGGCGTCCTAAATCTTTTATGGGGCAATCAAGGTGAATCCTATCCAGAATTAAGTAGCCATGATGAGTGCAAAGTAAGAGAAAGCATCAAGGAGCAATCGAGTTAACTAGAGATAGCTTTCCTCATTTGGTTCTTAATGTTTCTTCTGTTTAAATGCTGATGATTATTGTTTCATTTCATTTTGTATGAAAATACTTTATGAGTATTGACTGAATGTCTATCTTATTAAACTTTTCCTTTATCTTTTGATCTTTAGATTTGAATGTCTTTATTCATGAAAGTGTTCACTGCAGCCACTGTCAAGGAGATTTGCAGTGACAGTTCAAGTTAACAAGCCATTACAATGAAAGTTTTATGGGAGTACTTGAAATTTGACTCAATTGTTCTTGAGTCTGGGCCTTTAACTCTTTCAGTTCAACGAATGTCATTCAAAAAGGTGCAATGGATACTGGAGTAGTTCCAGGTTACACGTCGATGCCAAATTCAACCTTATGGGTTGGGGGTAAACTTGGGAGTTCACCAAGAAAGACATCGGGAAATTCGCACACAACATCAACATCTAATAACTCTGGCCCATCTTTAGCTTCAATTGTCAAAGCGTACAAGGAAGGATTTCTTGAATTCATCATCACAATGCTTTCCATGCCAAGTCCTCAAAGATACAATTTCTTTTTGTTACAATCCACCTATGCTTGATGTTCACTAAGCCAGTCCAGACCTAGTATAAAATCAAACTCATAGATCGGTAGAGCTAACAGGTCGACCATGAAATTAATCCCTTGAATCACCGAAGGGCAATTCTTACATATGGAGTTTATGGTGACACAATCACCAAGTGGATTAGTTACAGAGATCATCGATGCTATAGGTTCACTAGTCATTTTGTGTTTCTTAACCAATTCAATGCTTATGAAAAAATGGGTAGAGCCAAGGTCAATCAACGCATATAAGGAATGAGAATACAAATCAATGGTACCTGCAATGACGTCTGGCTCATCATCTTCCTCTCGGCTCCTCACATGATGCATCTGAGCAGGAGTTTTGGATTCTTTCTTACTCGGTGCCTTACCAGAGCCACTGGGTCTCCCTGTAGCTTATAACAAACCTTGTCTTGACCCCTTGCCTCAGAAAGACTGAGTAGAGGATGCAGTACTTGCTGGTGTAGCCATAGACTTGGTTTCACCCAAGGGACAATCACGAATGAAATGACCTTGCTCACCATAATAGAAGCATGCCCTAGTATGCTTACGACACTGCCCTGCTAGATGTCGTTTCTGGAAATAATTGCAAACTGGATTATATGTATTTCAATTAGAGCCTCCAGTGCTTTCAACTAAGGCTATCTTGGCAAAAGACTCGGTCATCGTTTGAGGTTTCTCGATATTTCTAAAACATGAAGGTTGGTAATACACATTTTTCTTGGGGCCTTGATTCTTACTCTTTTTACTCCACTTGGGAGGTAGGGAATCATCCCTAAACCTCTTTTCGGACCTGCTAGTTCTTCTTGATCTCAAAGTCTTATGAGCAGCTTCAATGGCCTTGACTCGATTCTCCAAATCTTGCAAGTTGGTGATGCCCAAAGTAGTGAACATAGGGCGTAGCTCATCGCTAAGCCCGACAATAAACATCTTGCATTTATCTTCCTCTTTCTTGATGTATTTAGCACCATATCGACAATACTTACAAAAGTTATAAACGTATTGCTTGATAGGTCAGCCACCTTGTTTCAAATGGAGGAAGATGTTGCGACTTTCTACAAGGTAATACTCGCTAATGTACTTCTTTCAGAATTCTTGAAGAACTCCCAAGTGACTGATTCTTCAGGGACGGTAAGATTTGTGGTCTCCCACCACTGTATTGCTTCATCAGCTAGCAATGCAATGGTGCACTCCAGCTTGTGCTCATTTGAGCACTGCAGTTGTTTATTTTGGATCCTTAGCGTGTTGTCCAGCCAATATTTTGCAGTCTCAGGATTGTCTTCATCCTGTACAGTAAATGTAACACCCCCTACCCGGGTTAGTAGTAACTCGGTTTAGGAGCGTTACTTAGCAAGCAAGCAAGACAAGACAAGACAAGGCATGGCAAGGCAAGGAATTTAACAACCAAGAAGAAACAATCATTCACACTTGTTTACTTAGCTAACAATAAAGCTCATACTTGACTCCTAAGTCATCAACCATTTGAATTAAGCAAGAACATAGGCAAGGCAAGGACATTTCAAGCAATACACATTCATACTTGACTTCAATAACCTACCTAAGCAATCGACAACATCACATTTGACACATAAATCATCCTAGCATTCTAAACAAAACAAGCAAGGAGGAAGCATGCATTCAAACTAGGAAAGCAACCATTCATGCATTTCTTTACATGCAAGTAATCTCAAATATGACTTCATGTTCATCCTAAGCATTCGGCTAAACTTGAAATGCTATTAGATCAATTTCTTTCTTGCTTATAATTCAAGTTACTACTTTATCAAGTAGATTACACTTCATTGCTCTCTATCTTGTATGCTTCTATACATCTTAAGCATATTCTTACTTTGCATGATCATCTAAGCATTCATTGACATAGAATTTGTTCCAAACTAACCTTACTCTGACTCATACATTCAACCATTAACACTAGTCATACATTACAAGTCATGTATCTAGTTCCTTAAAGAATGAAAACCATTCGGCAATCTCATCTACAAGCATACATATCACCATCTCAAGCATTCACAATAGCATGACAAGATTATCAACTATTTCAAGGCCATTTAGGTCATCATAAGATCATTTCATAACAATCAAATCAGTTACTTAAGTTCATTACAAACCTTAAACTATAAACAACTCATAGGTAGGCTATCAAACATTATATACAATCCTTAAAAATGCATGTTCAAGCTACTTAGATACAAACTAGTGCCACCATTCTAGGAGAATACAAAAAAAGTATTGAATCATATTTTAACAAGCTTGTGTAGAATGCTTTTTGCTCAAGGAATCAACTTCAAGATCAAGCAATGTTGAATCCTTTAACCTGTAGGTTGGGAAGAAAGAAACAAGAGTGATAAGTACAAATATGTACTTAGTGAGGTAGTATCTAGTCTATCCATTTTGTTATTTCATGTTTCAAGTCTTTTAGATCAAGTGAAGACCTAGCTAAGGCTTCTAAGCATTAAAGTAGACTTAGCTAGTCTTTCAAGTATCAAGAGTGAGATTATCTAGTCTTTCAAGCATCAAGGATATCCTATCTAGGATAACATGCAATTCAGCGAACAAGATTGGCAACAAGAAATCATAAATCATGAATCAAGCAATATGCTTGCAAAACAAGTAACCAAGGACTCATACTTCCAAATCAAGCAACATTTATTTCATGGCAATACAAAACAAGTATCATGTACAATTGAGTCATAATTCATTTGTTATTTCATTAAACAACCCCCTTGGTACTTAGTTTGTATGGGTAATCGAGTCTCCAACCAATTGACGCCACAATATGCACCGTAGTGCTGGTCAACCCTCTTACTGTCGCCAAAGATCACATACGTACCCTCCGTCTGTCGCCAAATAGTAGTCCACCCGTACACAATGAGCTCTAGACTCTAAGGCATGCATTTCTACCTAATCCAACTAGCTACCAAGGTTGTTTGAATTACCATTTATTTCATGTAATCAAATTCAAGACCATGTCCATGTAAATCAAGATCATTTCATGCTAAGCCCTTAGGCTATTGAGCCTTATCTCACAAGTCAAGTGATTTCATGATTCATTTCATCAAATGAGATAACATCTTATCTCAAACAAGTCAATAGAATTCAACCATGTTGTATCGTAGCACATAAGCAACCAAGTCATCATAATTCAGGCACAAGCATTTCAAATAGGCATGTACATAAGACTAGGATCATGTTTCATGTGTTTCATTAATCATTCTTCCCTTATTAACTACACTCACAATACAATCCAAGCAAGCTAGCAATTATCTTGTATGGCTATCCCCTTGTTCTTAGCCCTTGTATGATTTCCTTTCTCTTCCTCAAATTGATGCCCTTGATCTAGCAAGCATAACACATACACATTTCATCAAAACAAGCACAATATCACACAATCATAGTAGCAATGTTATCACAATGTACCTAACATTTAGCTACTGTTTTTATACTTTATTTTAAGCAATTCTTAACAATTTATTTTCACATTTTTATTACTTCATTTTAAAGCAAAATTGGACAGATTACAATGTCCCAAAACTGTTTTGGAAATAGTTTACAATTAGGTGCAAAAGCAGTCCCAAACTGCCCAGGTCACTGCTGTCTGCCAGTTTGCACACTGTCCCTTTAAATGGCCATATCTTTTAATCCATACGTCGGAATTTCGATTGCTATACACCGTTGGAAATATTACAAAATTTCCTATATTACCATGTAAGGATTGAGTTTTATTTCTTAGCCAATTTATACAGTTTATTGTTCAAAGACAAGGCATTTTACACTGCCTGGACAGTTTGCATTGTCCAGCAATTCCTATTTACAATTTTCAGTATAGGACCCAGTTTTAAGTTATGTTTTCACCTAATGAAAATAGACATTCTAAGGATCATGTAATTAAAATTGCAGCCCTGAATTCAATCTATACAATTTTTGGTGAATTTTCAAAGTGACTACCCAGAACAGAACAATTCTGGGCTGATTGCATCTAGACACATTTTAATGCCTTTAATCCATTTTAACCAATGTCTTGTTCCTATAATTAATTTCATATGATATCATAAACATGTTAGGTTCATGTTAATCCATTTTACAAGGCTTTCAAAATAGGGCAAGTTGATTACAATGCCTAATCTTTCATGTTTACACAATTCCAATTCCACAAAACAGTTTCTATGATACTTAACTATGTTCATGCTTTTATCATCAATTTCCAACATTGTTTGCATCTAATCCAATATGTTTAACACTTTCTATACATTACCTATTCATGATCATCATCAATTCATAAATTCCATAGCTCAATTTTAAGTTCTAGTCATTCAATTTTCACAACAACAACACAATTCAATTTTCCAGCAACCTAGGTTTATTACACTAGCATGAACACATAATTTCTAGCCTTGTATCTAGTTCCATTATTCAAATTAGAATAATTCAACAACCATTTTATCATCTAACAACACATTCAATATCTAATTCAATCAAAAATCATCAAAATCAGTCCAATTCCACAATCATAGTTGCCTAATCAATTAAACACAAGAAGGATTATACTTACTTTGCTTCTTGCTTAATTTCAATGAAAATTTCATACACATGCAAGCTTAAATCCCTTCTTCTATGGCTGAATTTCCAAGCTTTCTCTCACTCTCCCTTTCTCCACAAGTTTCAACTAGATAGGAATAATGGAGAGGATGACAACATTGTTATCCACATTAGTGGAATTAGGATTTTACTAATCTATCCATTAATTAGTTACTAATTTTGTAATTAGTCAAGGGCAAATAAGAGATTCATGATATTTATCATGCAATCTCAATCTTTCTCTTTTAATTCATTATAACCATTCTAATTTGGTCACTTATTTCATTCATTCTTTCAATTAGGCCCTTGACTATTCAATTTAGCTTAATTCTTAATTCAACTAAGCTAATCACTTATTCTATTTGATTCCAATAATTCTAAGCTAGGATTTGGGGTGTTACAGTGAAGGTGTAGGCTTAGAGTGACGCTAGCTTTTCAATAGGGGCTCGAGTATATTGGACAACAGGTGGAGCTGGTTGCACGAGTGGTTTAGCTCCCATCGATGTCAGAAATTGCTTGAACATGTCATCCATGTTCCGATAACATTTTGCCTGTGCATCAGGCACTACTGGCTCGACATGCTAAGGTGGGGGATTAGATGGGTTCAGTGGATCCCCCTAACTTCCTCGACATGATTCGAGGAGTCGATGGCATGCTCGTGAATGTGAGTCTCGTTTGTCTTAGAAATATATATGACATAAAGAGTTTGTATTAGTCGACAAGTCACAATATACACAATGTAGAACTCCTAGGTGGCAAAGTAACACAATAACAATGCAATAAGCTTCGGTTTAGTCCTAGAATCGACTAAACTCTAGCTTTGATACCACAAATGTAACACCTCCTTCCTGGCTTGGTCGAGAACCAAGTCAGTGTATGCTACCGATGCACTAAACAGTGGTCGATACGATAATTCCTTACAATAAGCGATGATATTAGTCCCAACATTCAAGAATAGGCAATATAAAATTTCAATTAATCTATTACGAGTCTATGATTACCCAATTAGGACCAATTAATCATTTACCGGTTTTAGGGACTAAAGCATAATTTTCGTATTTTAGTGGACCTTTCCTTAAACTAATCTTACTACAATGAAATTCAGTATACGAACAGTGGCCATGTAAATTTTCAAGTTGATCGGAGTTTGTTTGCCCATTCAATTAAGCCATGCAATAATCTGTGACCATTCTGTAAACAATACAAAACTAGGTTTTTAACTTTTAACAAGATTAACTACCACCGTACTGATACCCTTATGACCATATCGGTACGCTAAACCTAATTCCCGAATTTTAGATTCAATTCAACAGACCCGTAACGATACAGTTGAGGGCTGTACAGATACTAGTTGACCATATTGACTTAGTATCGATACGCTTTGACCCCGTATCGATACCATTTTGACACCAAAATTCTAGCAGCCAAAATCTGTACCGATACGACTAGGACGTATCGATACACCCTTTGTTGACCATCGTTGACCTGACCAAATATGCAAGGTCGTATCGATACGCCACCAACCATACTGATACGCCCTACCTTATAATGATAGATTTTTGTTGGGTTTTATTCAATTTAATCTATCAACCAAGGTCCAAATGCAATGAACTTTTTCCAGTAAGTTTTAAACATTATAAACTACTAGCATGCCAAATTTCGTGTTGATCCGAATCCAATTACTATGTTTTCACCTTTTATAGCCAAATATGCACTTTTAGTCCATTTTAAGCCATAAAAAAAATTTAATTTTCAAGCCTTATGCACTAACATACCACAAGCACAAAATATACATGTCAAAAGGGCCTTATATGACTCTTCTAAGTACTTTGCCACCCTACTAGGAGTTCATAAGTTTGATATACATTACTTCAAGCTTGCTTTTAACTTGTACAACGCAACAGCTTCTCTAATCTCCAACGTTGAATCTCTTAACCTAAAATGGATGAAATGCAATGCATTAGGCATACTTTTCCTAGTGAGGTAGTCACAAATAACACTATGTCATGGAAATGCATTACAACTCATATCTTTACAATAACAATTCTATAGATCCATGGAAGCAATGCAATGATCATGTTCAATAACAATAAATCCATATTTCATCAATAACCCTTGGATCGACTCGGGATAGTGGATACGCGAATTCCTATGCCTCGTCAAATCAATGAATGGTCTAGTCCCTCCGCCTCGCCAATATGACCAATATCACAACACATCCCTCCGCCTTGCCAAATCAATATATGCCATAGCCCTAGGACCGTAGTCCACCCGTACACTGAGCTCATGAATTCTATGGCATTCCAATTGTATCCAATGTCCTTAGAATCCAAGGTCCGGTGACAATATCAATAATTCATGTTCAATATCAGTAAACATGTTCATTGTTCTTACTAATAAACAATATTCTGGTGTCTATGTTCAATGACAATATCAATAACAACGACAATGTCCAACGATCACAATGACATCAACAATGATCTATGTTTCATTTACAATGTTTCGATAACAATATCGATATTGACTTCCATGATCAATGATATATCAATGCTAAATCAATATCCTATGCTTTCATGGTTCAATGACAATGGCGATGATAATGGCAATAACAATACTCAATAATAACAATGATAACTATGTCCGATGTTCAATGACAATGACGAAGGCATTGACAATGCTCAATACTCGATGTGATAACTTACCAATGCTTACCACAATGTCCGTTAAGTAGTTCGATGCAACAATCCTTAACAACGGAGCTAACAATGACAAATCTATTAACGATGAAGTCAGGAAAGGCACCTAGCCTAATCCTGAGACTCCGACTACACTAACCTCGATATTTCGAAGCTTTCAAGCCTCTCGATAGCAATCCCCTTGTTCCTAGCTTTTGTTGGTGACGGTGGGTGATCTCTACCAGCTTCTTGAGCTAGGTAAAAACAATAGGATTCGGTTAGATTCAATAATACGATACCAAAATCAAAATAACGATATCAAAATCAATATTGAAGCTTACAATAGCTGTTAGCTATTAAACTTTATGGATGGCCAAACCCTAGCTTGTGATTAAGCTTGATATATCCATTGAATTCAACGGTTATTTTGGGATTATGGCTTACCCAATCACTTGCAATGATTTGATAATGATAAATTGAAGAAAATCAAGCTTTTCAACCTTCTACAATGGAGGTGCTAGCTTGCTTGAAAATGAGGAAGACAAAGAGAGGTGTATGCTTATTCTTACAATCGGGTAAAGCTCTGAATTTGCTACCATTTCTATTTTAAGGAAATAGCTTTCCTTCATATGAAAGAATTGTTTCCTAATTACCCACGTATATAGGATTACAATTGAGAAGGGGCTAATTGCAAGTTAGTCCCTCAACTCTCTATTTCTTATACTTTTGTTCCCAAACTTCCAATTCCTATAATTTAGGCACTAAAAGGTGTCTATTACATTCACTAAGGTCCTTAAACAATAATTCGACTCAATTAGATTCTGATATCAATGCAATCGACCTTGTGGTCAATATCAATATAATATTTAAATATTTTTTATATAGGGTTTCTGATCGTCAAAACCTATTTCTGACTAGGCCAGATTTCAGGGTGTTACAATTAATATAATAATTAATGATTTATTGAGAAACTTGTATAATAAGAAATAAGCATCATTGACTCTTGATTGTTTACTTCATTGAAAAACATGTGCTTTGCTAGAAATTTTATATGTGAATCTCTATCGTATCTTGGATGACAAGTTGTATATGATGTAATCTTGATTACTCTTTTAAAAGATTAAGTATAACTCACTATTGCTTATATATATATATATATATATATATATATATGTATGTATGTATATATATATATGTGTATATATATATATATATATGTATGTATATGATTGTGTGATTGAATGCTTGTAATCATGAGAACATTCGATTGATTATATATATATATGTATTTGGTTCGAATGATTTGCTTGTAAATGGCTAGTTCTTGTTTAAGCTGAGATGTATATAGGTTTGAGATTTAGTAATGCTATAATAGAGGGTTTATATTAAATCCTCGGATTAAGATGATAACTTGCAAGACAAGTATTAAGTTGCTTGAAAGTGATCACATAGATAATTTTTGGAGTATGAATATTCGAATTATGAGTAAGTCATATTTTCCTCATTTGAAAATGTTGGAATTTATCTCATTCTATGAATTGGCCTTGTCTTGATCGAACCTAGGATCAAGTTACCTTAACATTATGAAAAATTTACTGTGATTGCATCGAATTGGTATCAAACAATGTTGCTTTGCTTTAGGGTGAATTGGTCAGCCCTAAGTGAATGTTTACATGTTTATATGAACGCGTATATGTGTAAATTGGACTGAAAATGTGAAAAAAAGTGGAAGTAGGCTTCTTTATATACCTATATATGATACGTATAATTCATGAACTACTTTGGCTTTGTGTAAAGAGATTTAGGACTGTTTTGGGGAAATTAGATGCACAATTATATAATTAGACAGTTTGGTATATATATACATGTATATGAATAAGAATAAGAATAGATTTGAATGAACAAATGTTACATGTGAAAGCTGCCCAGAATTTTGCGTATAAACTATGTTATTGGTCAGTATTGAATTATAGAAAAGTATGAACATGTAATGCTGCCCTATTTTGTAAATGTGTATATTTTAGGGGACTGTTTTCATGATTTCAAGTTGTTAAACAGCTGAATAGTATTAAATAAATGTTAAAGAATCCTATGTTTATATGTGATATAATTATTATATCAAATGACTAGTAACATTGATTAAAAGTACTTTTGTTTGATAAAGTGTTTGATAGGTTATTTATAAATGTTCGTTAATCATATTATGAGAGGTTTGGTAACCTAAATGATAAGTAAGATTAAGCTGAGGAACAATAAGGGAATTGTAAGATAAGTAAGGACTATAAAATATGAAATGGTTGACATCTTATATACTAAGAAATTCATGTCAGAGCATGCTACATTAAAGTGAATTTATAACAATTTACTTGACGAGTCAATAAAATCGGGTTAAGTGATAATAAAAGTATTACACATTGCTTACCTCGGAGGTTCCCTTGAGTATAAGTGTGTGCTTATTAGAAAGCTATAGATGTGTTTCTTTATTTAATTTATATGTATAGTTGTAGGTTTCGAATAGACTACTTGAAAACCCTTGGAAGTAAAGTATGTTACGTAGCACTATATTTGTGATTAACTCACTCTATACTTAATAAGTTGATGGTTGACGTAATATGAAATTTTATGCATGAATAATTTATAATCAAATGAGACTAAGGTGTTTGATGAATGAATCTTTGATAGTGAAAATTCTTTGTTTGACATTAAATGTCACTCTATTGATCATAAAGTAATTAGTTAAGGAATTAAATGTTACTAAAGGCTTACGAGCACAGTCAAGTTAAGCTCTATCTGAATATCTGTTTGTGAATTGTATAGTTAAGAATAAGTTGAGTGTGACATAACCCTATATGGGTAAGAGTGCCGGATGGTTATCTTGCCGTCAAATGGATAATACCTTGTTCAAGTTTAGAAACATGACCTTAATGAATGGAGTGTTGGATTTAAGTGAAAGGAACAATTATTGATCATATTTTATCAGCTTTGAACTACCTCACTAAGTGGAAACTTATACTTTCCTTTCACTCATTTTAGGTTATTGCTCGGTCTAGAACACCAGAACTTCTCTAGTATGTTCTGTAAGCTTTCAGTCAAATACTCCTAGTGGGTGGCACATGTTTTGCAATGCATTTAGAGGCGTAAATGTGTTTAAAATGATATGTAATTTACGAGCTTTATGCTATCCTTGAAAATGTTTGTATATATGGGCCTCTCTATTTATTTGTTTAAGTAGTTTATAATTAGCTTTCATGGTTGATGATTTTTGTTTTGATTTATGAGTTTGAAATATGCTCGTGGCTTAGTAATCAAAGGAGATCTTGCTCATGTATGACTTATTACAAGATTTATGTAATATTTGCATAACAAGTTTATGGTTCTGTTTAATATGATCACTTAGATAAATGTTAAATCGAAACCAAAGAAAGGTTATATTTGAAATACTTAGTTGAGTTAAAAGAAAGTAGAGATTTATAATGAATATGACTCTTTAGGGCCCAGGGCTTAGTGATAGAAGGTCATCAGCTTGAACTAGTTTGTGCGTTCTCTTAAGGTTGTTTAAACAAATACGCTCAAACCCATGAACCTTAATTGTTCAGTAATGCTAGCCTCTAAAAAGGGGTTGTGCTGAACATGCTTGGTTGTTTACATTTGAATATTGAAACATTTGAGGGTATACTTCTGATAATCTGTTAAAATGTCTGGCATTCATGTCGGAGGATACATAGTTCTTCCAAATTGTTATGCTTGAATGTCTTCGGTAATTAGTGATGTTTCTCAACTAGTTGTATTATCTAGATCGATTAGAGGTATCACATTAACCAAGTTTAAAATCTATCGTGCTATTGTTGTAATTAGTTGATTGAAAACCAAGACTGATCTAATTGGGATACAATGTTAAGCATTGTAAAATGCAAGGGTGTAGAAATGGTTTTAATTCTTCGTGATTTTGGATGTTTGTTTGTCCTTCTTGGTTGTAAAACACTTATTAATTCGGTTAACACCTAAACTGGGTTAAGGGTGTAATAAAGTTATTGCCGTAATTGTCGAACTAAGTCACAACTTTCATGATTTCTTTCAATATGAGTCACATCCTATTCATAGAGTTCAAACATAGATTTGTTTCAATGTTTATCAAATCTAATCAAATAGTAAGTTTGATCGAATACAAGCCATCCTGGCCACAAGGTTTCAACATGGCATTATATCTAATTAAGACCAAGTATCATTTAGGCATTAGTTTCTTAAGACACAAGTCATCAAACATATCTCCTCAAAAATAGGTACTACTTATCACTTAGGTTACCAACTGAATATATCATATACGACATTGTTTACTACATAAGTTACTAGCTTTGTACTTAAATAAACTTAACAGGGCAGCACATGTATACACACATTTATACACATAAAACAGTCCACCTTTGCACATAGTTTCACTTAACAGCACAGCACATGTATACATATATTTATACATATAAACAGTCCAGCTTTGCATTTGATTTCACTTAACATGGCAACACATGTATACATACATTTATAGATATAAACAGAATGATTTATTCATTTCACTCAAATCTGCCCACTAAACACATATATACAATATTCACAACCAAAACAGTCCATGATCTATTCATTTTACTCAAATCTGCCCACTAAACACATATATACAATTTTCACAACCAAAACAGCCCATAGATCTATTCGTTTTCCTCAAATCTGCCCACAAGACACATAAATACAATTTTCACAACCAAAACACTCCGTGATCTATTCATTTTACTCAAATCTACCCACTAAACACATATATACAATTTTCATAACCAAAACAGTCCAAGATCTATTCATTTTACTCAAATCTGCCCACTAGACACATATATACAATTTTCACAACCAAAACAGTCAAGGATCTATTCATTTTACTCAAATCTGCCCACTAGACACATATATACAATTTTCACAACCCAAACAGTCCATGATCTATTCATTTTACTAAAATCTGCCCACTAAACACATATATGCAATTTTCACAACCAAAACAGTCCATGATCTATTCATTTTGCTCAAATCTGCCCACTAAACACATATATGCCATTTTCACAACCAAAACAGTCCATGATCTATTCATTTTGCTCAAATCTGCCCACTAAACACATATATGCCATTTTCACAACCAAAACAGTCCATGATCTATTCATTTTACTCGAATCTGCCCACTAAACACATATATACAATTTTCACAACCAAAACACTCCATTATCTATTCATTTTACTCGAATCTGCCCACTAAACACATATATACAATTTTCACAACCAAAACAGTCCATGATCTATTCATTTTACTCAAATCTGCCCACTAAACACATATATACAATTTTCACAAGGATGTTCACTCAAGCATTGATTTACACGTTCATATACATAGGCATTCGAATTAGAGATGTCAAAATCATTCATTGCTTAATCTTTATGGAACACGAGCTAATATGGATTAAGATGCTCGAACCATGTAAACATTATTCAAAAGATTACACTAGATCAACTATAAGTTCATTACTTATCATACATATATTTTAACAAATCACTTACGTAAATGAGCTTTCTAACAAATCATAAAACTTAAACCAGAAGAATATTCAAAGATCACATAGTCCCCATTTGCTTGGTATACAAGTTATTGCAAGGATTCATGAGTTTAACTTATTACTTCCATTACTTATCTTTAACATAACCTTGAAAATCAATACGTAATTCATATGTCTATCATTAATCAACAATTTATCAAATATAACATATCTTACAAAATACAAACATAACATATTGGAGACATAGATTATTGTTATAAGACATATTAGAATTATTCAATTAAGATCTTGCAATCTTCATTGTTATCTTTGTCATAGCCTTGAGAATCAAGTAACGGTCTAGTACATGAATCCTCAACCAAATTGTCGCCAAACAAAAAGGTACTCAAAGTACCGGTCAATCCCTCCTACTGTCGCCAAGTGACCACATAACTTCCCTCTTACTGTCGCCAAATATGGACAGTAGTCCACCCCAAACACGAGCTCTATGAACTCTATGGCATGCCAACTATACCTAAGATTGACTCGAGACCAAGGCTTTAACATTTATCATCTTCATTTATCACAGGGTGAGCGTTGCTTCATAACATATTATCATTTCAATGTTTCATTACCCCTTTTTCTTTAGGGTATATACATATTCACCTCATGTGAATCTCATTATCACTTTTCCTTCAATCAAATAGCATTATAACTAAATTCACAATGATAGGTATCATACTTAACTTTCTTCATAATCAAGTTATTAATTTCGCATGAGTTAAGTGTGATTATGACTTATACTTCTTGTCACAAATGAACAATTCTATTCACATGTGGCTATCGAATCTAGTTAACACCTCATAACATATTATGCTTCTTAAATCATTATCGAGACGTCGAGTGATATTAGCTAACTTCTCAATTCAAGTTTGTGGATATAATTCAATCATATGTCATACTTACAACTAAATTCATGTCATAAAGTACTCTTCACTAGTGTACTTAGCTTGAATCCAAGCTCGCTAATTTTAAGCATAATGGAAACAATTCATGTAACCAAAATAAATAAACAATGCTCGGGAGGGTTATTAGCCCACCCGAGACTTTAAACTACAGTCACAGTTTATTCCGAGCTAGATTGATCCTGAATCCCCTTTGTTGATTTACTATTGTCCTTACTCCTACAATTCCTTGTGTGTCAAGATATAACAAAACATACATTCATGCATTAGAACTTGATTTATCACCCACTTACCTATTTAACTATTCACCCACAAATTCACACATATTCATCCAACCAAAACAGCCCAATATACTTATATGTACACATATATGCTTCAAGATCAAGTCCCTAATGTTTTTATATACTTTTAAAACACTTAAACAAGTATCTTCACTATAAGTACAACAAAGCAATCAACTGCACATTTAAACACACACAACAGTCCTTTTACATTCACGTATACTCAATTTAGGGCAGATTACATGTAACACCCAAAAATATGGCTTGTAAGCATATTTCTAATTCTAATGTGACCTAAATGATTTAGGATGGCTTAAGAACCATGGAATAAACAAATTAGTTACTAAATGCGAAACATGGAAATTTGATTAGCCATAATGAAAAGGACTAAAATGGAAAGCTTGATTTAGGATGGCTTAAGAACCATGGAATCACAATCCCCTTTGTTGACTATTGTCCTTACTCCTACAATTCCTTGTGTGTCAATATATAACAAAACATACATTCGTGAATTAGAACTTGATTTATCACCCATTTACCGATTTAACTATTCACCCACAAATTCACACATATTCATCCAACCAAAACAGCCCAATATACTTATATGTACACATATATGCTTCAAGATCATTTCCCTAATGTTTTTATATACTTTTAAAACACGTAAACAAGTATCTTCACTATAAGTACAACAAAGCAATCCACTGCACATTTAAACACACACAAAACAGTCCTCTTACATTCATGTATACTCAATTCAGGGAAGATTACATGTGTACACATTCAATCATTCAAAACCGTGCAATATATGCTTATAGTTACACCAAACTGTCCATAAAAGTTTACATTTATATACAAGCTCAAAAACAGTCCCCTAATGCTTTCTAATATGCTAATTAATCAAAAATTTCTTACATACAAATGTACATGTTTAAAACAGTCCATTAAAGTTCTTTGTACATGCAAAACAGTCCCATGTTTAAGTACACAAGTTCAAAACAGACCTCTTTGTTATTCACATGCTTATATACACCCAAAACAGCCCCTAACTTTTTTTTACATACATAATCATGTGCAAATAGCCCTTAAATATGTTTGTGTACATATATAAATTCTCAAAGCAGTCCATTTAATACTTATACTAGCACAAGACAGCCCTTATGAAGTATTAAAGCCCTTCCCCTGTAGCATTCTCATCCAAAACAGACCCTAACTAATCTCACATATTCAAAACAGTCCCAAGTCATATACATGTTCATATATACACTCGAAAAAGCCGATAATGTTTATCTAGTATGCCCAGACAATCCATCACACATGTAAATATATTCATACACATTTAAAACAGTCTGGTAGTGCTATTAAACAATCGAAACAGTGCAGTTTAAATATGCTTACATTCATTCACTCAAACCAGTCTCATAAGTTCATGATCATTCGATACAGCCCTAAATCTTCTTACCAAGTAACGTAAGCACAAATTCGTTTTTAAATCACAACTTTCACATACATCAAGGGTTCGACCTAATGCTCAATCCATTTTAATGATAAAAGTACTCAAAATTCAACAACCAACTGTTTTTATAACATAAGGAATCCATAACAAGCCACCCAACTTTCAAACTTACATTGCATGAATCATGAAAACATTACAATCATACATAGGTGCCATTCAAACAGCTTATCACTTCCCAACCAAAATCCATTTCTTCAATTAGCCCATTAACAACATAAAAAACAAGAATTTTTAATCGAACTCATAGTCTAAATCGTGAATCAAAAGAAAAGAAAAAGGATTTCTCACCCTTCACTAGAATCATTCGAATGAGAACCCAAAAGCCTAGATGAAGCTTCAACGTTTCATTTCCAGCAAACTCTCACTCTCTCGCCTCTAAGAAATTTCGATTCTATGGAGAAGAAGGATGATAATGTTTCATTATCATCACAAGACCCAAGCTTCTCCCCTCCAAAACACACGTCGTCCCATATTAGGAACATGTGTACCAACCCTTAACTAAAATCCATTTAGCATGCAACCTATTAAATTTTACAAGGTTTTTGATTTAACCCTTTACAAAACAGCTATTCATGTTTGTTTTATTTCAATTTGATCCTAGCTCATGAAACCTATCCATCAACATACTCATTTGAACAATGTATTTAATAATCGAGTTGATAGCATACTTCTAGGCCAAAAGCTTTGGTATTACAATTCTCTCCCTCTTAAAAGAAATTCGTCCTTGAATTTCCTAGGGGGAGAAAAAGTGAATAAGGCTCTTATATAGTTTCCTTAGATTTCGATGTTGCATCAATGAGAGCAGATCACATAAAGGAATGAATTAATTCAGAATCAGACAAGACATGTATAAGATTTGAGTACGATTTAATCATATTCTCAAGGGTATAAGCTTCGATATTGAGATAACTTATCTTATCGAAGTACTTAGTTGTACGATAGAAAAGGGAGAACAGGATGAGTCTGAGAATTTTATCAGACGTGAATTACAAGTACTTATCAAACTTAATTCCTAGGTGGCACAATAACTTATGACAATGCAACAAATACCGATTTAGTCCGATAATCGACTAAACCATGTTCCGATACAAGAATGTAACACCCCTAACCCGGCTTAGGAGTAAACCAAATTTGGAAGTGTTAAGGAACGGACATTCAAGCAAAACTACGACATCTAAACACTTCTCAACTAAGATTAACCAAAAAAGCCAGGGAAATAAAAACTTTTTAGACCTCTGATAGGCCTAACCTCAATTTTAATTTCTAATCAAGCTCAGACATGTAAATACATACCATAGACAACACATCATACACTGATTCGTAGTATGCTTTTATCTTCTATGTTCTTTAAATCACAAAGTTGTTACAACATTCCTACAAGTACATAGGACCCCTTTTCATTTATACATGAATTTAATCTTATCTCGATTATAAACTTACATACCTCTAATCATTTTGAGACATATTGATTTATGACAAAGATCATTCAAGATAACAAAAACCATTGATTAAAGTTCTTTAAGCTTAACAAGTTATACCAATTAAAGTTAAAAATTAATTATCAAGAAATACTAACTAAACGGCACATATCACCATCAAACATATATTCATAGCAGCAAGCATTCAAATTGTATACCTAACATAGCTTAACCTGTAAGCTATCGCTTGTACATCATTTTTAACTTAGCCTAAGCAATCATGAATTAATTAATGGCCCTTTACAAAACTGGAATACTTGTAAGGCTTATACACATACACAGGTAACCTCCAAGAAAATCTAAATGCATAATCCATTCTTAGCAACTAAGATGTGCCATCATCTAGGAGTTCAAAGGAGAAAATTATAAACATAAATCTTGTACTTGTGACCCGACTGAAGCTTGAAGGCAACTCATTCAAGTTATACCCCTGAAAGGTAGAGAAATGATTTAATAAGTTTAAACATACTTATTGAGGCAACTATTTTGAGTTGAAGAATTCGGATTAAGCTTAACTCATTATAAGCACGGATAATTGATTTAAATCACGTGCACACGAATACATGGCATTCAAACATCTCTCAAGAATTTTATCATTCTAATCATATATTATAACATTCTATCAATCTTATACATATGAAACCCAACATAATTCCTATGCATTTAAGCCTTTTCACAAGTACGTCATCCTCTCAAGAATATGATTAGATCACCAATTGGACACATTTTTCTTACAGTATAAGTTATTGCCTTAATTTTCGAACTAAGTCACAATTTTCATGATTTCTTTCAACATAGGTCACGTCTTATTCATAGAGTTCAAACATAGCTTTGTTCAAGGTTTATCAAATCCAATCAAACAGTAAGTTTGACCGAATACTGCAATATCCTCAAAAACTAGTATAAAAGAAGTTATTACAATGCCTTCACTTGATCCCTAATTGATTGAAAGTAAGGTAATAGGTCTAGTCATTAAGGATTAGAATGCTATAATTGAGAAAGTGGTAACCTAATGTATAAGTGACCAAACCAAAACAATTGACAAATTGAAGGAATGCATGCAAAATTCATGCATTCCTAAAATGCCCTTACACATGTCATTAATTAGGGGATAATTCAGGATGAATTAGTCATTTAAGGGAGGAATTAATTGATGAATTATCATCATCTCTCTCATTGTGGCCGGGTAGGAGAAAGAAAGAAGAGAAAAAAGGGGATTGAGTGAGAAAGCTTTATAATCATACATTCAAGCTTGAAATTGGAGAAATTGGAGTTGCTAACATTCATATAATCTTGATAGGAAGGTAAAATCTATTCCTTAATGTGTTATAGATACAAATGATGCATGTAGATTTAGGGTTCTTGCTTGAATTACATGAAATTGATGAATAGATGGTGAATTGATGCTATGAACTAGTTAAGAAGTTCAATTGATTGATCAATCCATGAATTGATAGTGTCATTCGAATGAGTAGTAGAAATTGAGGTTGTTAATAGCTAAATTGATGGTGAAATGCTATGCTAGTTGCTGAAAAATTTGGATGATGATTGCAAGTTATCAAGTTCAAGATCATATTCATGTCAAGCAAGATCATTTCATGTTAAGTCCTTAGGCGATTGAGCCTTAGCTCACAAGTCAAGTGGTTTCAAGATCCATTTCATGAAAATGAGATAACATCATATCTCAAATAAGTCTTTAGCATTCAATCATGTTGCATCACAGCACATACAAGCATCAAAGCTATCACTAATCATGCATAAACATTTCGAAATAGACATCTATTCAATACTAGGATCAAGTTTCATGTGTTTCTTTAATCATCCTTCCCTTATTATGAAAAGTTCATGCTTAGATTCATTATCATGTTAAGAATGTAAAAAAAATACATTGGTTAGGACCTAGTCCTAACCCTAGAGGTAACTACACTCACAATACAATCCAAGCAAGGTAGCAATTGTCTTGTATAGCTATTCATTTGTTCTTAGCCTTTAGATGATTTCCCTTTTCTCCTTCCACCAAGTTAACTCCTTGCTCTAGCAAAATCATGATTAAACACACTCATCAATATGTATACACAAGACAATTCAACATGGCAGCAAGGTTATTTCAATACATATAAACATATACATACAATACTGTCAACATTTCAATAAACAAGACTAGGCAAGATCTAATTATCCCAAACTGTTGTAAAACAGTCCAATAAAACTGTGTGTAAAACAGTTTCCAACTAGCTTAACTGCTGCTGCTTGGCAGCTTGCACACTACATGCTTAAACATGCATATCTTTCAATTCCTACGTCAGAATTTCGATTAATTTATAATGTTGGAAAGCTAACAAAATTGTATTTAAGACCATAATAGACTTGCATTTTAGTTCATAGCCAATTAATACAATTTATTGTTCAAAGACAATGCATTTACACTGCCTGGACAGTTTGCACTGTCCAGCTATTTCTATTTACAGTTTCAAGCATAGGACCCAGTATTCAGTTATGTTTTCACCTAATGAAAGTAGACATATTAAGGATCATGTCATTAAAATTTCAGCACTGAGTTTGATCTATACAAATTTTGGTGAATTTTTAAAGTGATTGTCCAAAACAGAGCAATTCTGTGCAGGTTGCACTTATCCACATTTTAAGTCCTTAAATTCATTTTAAGCAATGTTTTGGCCCTATAATTCATTTCATATGGCATCCTAAAAATGTTTAGTCAATGTTAATTCATTAATCAAGACAGCCAAAATAGAGCAACTTGGTTCCAAAGCTTAATTTTGTATGTTTACACAATAGGTTCTTACTAAACAGTTTATAGGCTATATGACTAAGTTCATACTTTTATCCTTCATTTCCAGCATTGGTTGCTAACAATTTAGCTTGTTTAACATCCAATTTACATTATCTAAACATGACCATGATCAATTCAATAATTCCATAGCTCAATTACAAGTTCTAACCATTCAATTCTTACAATAACATCCAATTTCAAATTTCCAGCAACCTAGTTTTGTTACACCATTCCTTACACATAATTTCCAGCATATAGCCACAACAATTCAACATGTAATGCAATCTAACATGTCATCTACCAATTTTGAGATCAATTCCAACAATTATACATGAGTCTATTACATGTTCATCACATTTCCAGCATCTATACACTCAAATCACATTTCCATTTCAATTCAAACATGAAATTTACAAGAGAAACAAGTAATTACCTTACTCACTAAGCTATCTAGACTTAATTTGGAGCTAAATCAAGGTTGTATAGCATGGATTCAAGCTTTCTCCCTCAAACTTTCCTTTCTCTCTTTTTCTCTTCTTTAATTCGGCACTAGTGTAATGAAGAAGATGATGACAATCATCTAATCCAAGTTATTGGATTTGTGAAATGTCTAATATGGCCCTTAATTTATCCTTAATATTAACTTAATCAAGGGCAACTATGGAATATTGAAACTTTAGCATGCATTCTTTAAAATTGATAGAGTTTACAAGTTGGTCACCTTAATTTGGTCACTTTGTTCTTTCATTCTTTCAATTAGATCCTTGACTAATCAATTTAGCTTAAATTTTAGGTTCAATTAACCTGTCAAATTAAGCAATTGGTTTCAATACTTCTAGGCTATGATTTAAGGTGTTACAGTAGATGATATTGTAAGCCTATATGTTTGATTAAAGTCACATAAGTAAATCATGTAAAACACTTATTGGAATGCTTGATAGTCACATTGAATTAAGAAATTATCTATTAGGTTTGTATACCTAGTTTGAATGGATGCTTGGAAATCAAGTAAGTCTTAAATGGTTTGAATACGATAACATATGGCATTATGGGTCCAAGTTTATCTAATAGGTGCATCATGCATTGATTAATTGGTTCTCCCCTAATCGAATTGAATCTTAGTGAGCAAGAAAGACCTAAAACGAATTGAACGCTCCACCTTTGATTGGATGAATCATTGTTTGAAATTGTGGTAACTTACCTAATCCTTCTAGGGTGGTTAGAGTATGTTACAAATACAAGCCATCCTAGCCACAATGTTCCAACATGGTATTATATCTAATTCATCATAAGTATCATTTAGGCATTAGTTTCTTAAGACACAAGTCATCAAACATATCTTCTCACAAACAGGCACTACTTCTCACTTACGTTACCAACTTAATGTATCATATACGACATTGCTTACTACACAAGTTACCAGCTTTGTACTTAATTTAACTTAACAGGGCAGCACATGTATACACACATTTATACACATAAAACAGTCCACCTTTGCACAAAATTTCACTTAACATCAGAGCACATGTATACATACATTTATACATATAAACTGTCTAGCTTGCACTTGATTTCACTTAACATGGCAGCACATGTATACATACATTTATACATATAAACAGTCCATGATCTATTCATTTTACTCTAATCTGCCCACTAAACACATATATACAATTTTCACAACCAAAACAGTCCATGATATATTCATTTTACTCAAATCTGCCTACTAGACACATATATACAATTTTCACAACCAAAACAGTCCATGATCTATTCATTTTACTCAAATCTGCCCACTAAACACATATATACAATTTTCACAACCAAAACAGTCCATGATCTATTCATTTTACTCAAATCTGCCCACTAAACACATATATACAATTTTCACAACCAAAACAGTCCATGATATATTCATTTTACTCAAATCTGCGCACTAGACACATATATACAATTTTCACAACCAAAACAGTCCATGATCTATTCATTTTACTCAAATCTACCCAGTAAACACATATATACAATTTTCACAACCAAAACAGTCCATGATCTATTCATTTTACTGAAATCTGCCCACTAAACACATATATACAATTTTCACAACCAAAACAGTCCATGATCTATTCATTTTACTGAAATCTGCCCACAAGACACATGTATGCAATTTTCACAACCAAAATAGTCCATGATCTATTCATTTTACTGAAATCTGCCCACCAGACACATATACAATTTTCACAACCAAAACAGTCCATGATCTATTCATTTTACTGAAATCTGCCCACCAGACACATATACAATTTTCACAACCAAAACAGTCCATGATCTATTCATTTTACTGAAATCTGCCCACTAAACACATATGTACAATTTTCACAACCAAAACAGTCCATGATCTATTCATTTTACTAAAATCTGCCCACTAAACACATATATACAATTTTCACAACCAAAACAGTCCACGATCTATTCATTTTACTCAAATCTGCCCACTAAACACATATATACAATTTTCACAGGGATGTTCACACAAGCATGTATTTACACATTCATATACATAGGCATTCGAATTAGACATGTCAAAATCATTCATTGCTTAATCTTTAAGGAACACGAGCTTATATGGATTAAGATGCTCGACCATGTAAACCTTATCCAAAAGATTACACAAGATCAACTATAAGTTCATTACTTATCATACATGTATTTTAACAAATCACTTACGTAAATGAGCTTTATAACAAATCATAAAACTTAAACCAGAAGAATATTCAAAGATCACATAGTCGCCATTTGCTTGGTATACAAGTTATTGGAAGGATTCATGAGTTTAACTTATTACTTCCATTACTTATCTTTAACATAACCTTGAAAATCAATACACAATTCATTTGTCTATCATTAATCAACAATTTATCAAACATAACATGTCTTATAAAATATAAACATAACATATTGGAGACATAGATTCTTGTTACATGACATATTAAAATTATTCAATTAAGATCTTGCAATTTTAATTGTTGTGTAACACCCTCAACCCGATTTGAAAGAAAACCGGAATTGAAGATATTACCGAAACATAAACCGAAATTTATGTATCCAAATTATGAAATTTGATCCAGCTTTAGAACAGACTTGACTAAAATTTGGGTAAATTAAAGTTTTTAATAATAATATTCCGTATTAAAGCACTTCGTTCACAAGTTGTACATAACATTCTAATTGATGATATATTTTTTTATAACCTTATTAAGCTTAATTCAGGTCTAAGCGTATATCTCCCATCATTGGAAATCTTAATTAATCAAGTATGAGAAACACACATGATAACAGAGACCTATATTTTAAGGATCTTAATTGTCATGCTAATCCTTTTAATTGCAAAGCTTATTATTCAATGTATCCAACTAATCCATACATACCATCACTAGTATGCATTCTTAACATCAAGCATTTAAAGTTTATGTCTACATGACTTATCATGAAAGTAAACGATTGAACTAATTGAAACTTATTATCTAAAATCATCATTCATCACATATCACAACCAAGCAATTGATTGTAGCATCATGATCTAAAAGACAAACCAGGCTATACTTGATTATCAGTGATCTTTCAAGAATCACACCATTCACAATTAAATCGAATAGAGAACAAGAGGTACATTCGGTCATTTTCAATAATACTATACATCATTCTAATACTAAGATCAAAGTTATTTCAAATAGTAAACCAACTGCATATGATTGCACATAGCTTCCACGACATAACCTTAAGCTTATACATTATCACGTTATCAATTTCTTATTTTTTCTTCTATCATCTTAGCTATACGAAATATTCTACCCTATCATGAATTTACACACGATAGGAGATTGCTATGTATTAGCCATATTTTCTTACAACATCCATTCGATTACTAATTTAAGTCATTTTTAGGTTTTTAAAGCAACCGCACACACACACATTTAACGCAACTTATTAAGCAAACCATAACCATGAGATAATTAGAGGCCCATTACAAACTTAATTAATCAATAAACTTATACACTTAAATATAACCAAAAAGGGAATTAATATGCACTATGCAATTTGATAAATATGTGCCACCATCTAGGAGTTCTAAAGATACTAATGTGTATCCTTCTCGGATCCTTGCGAACATGTCCAAGCTCAGGAGAAATCCGTAAGATCATTTACCCTGAAATGTAATGAGAGAATAGAGTAAGCAATTGAATTGCTTAATGAGGTAATTCATTTAAATAAGGCATGAATCAAATCTCTATTCTCTCTTAAAGACAACGAATTTAGGTGAGTAAAAAGCTTGTCTAAACATAACCCTTTACTAACCAGAGGGTTCGTAACAACCCAATCTTATAGTGTATTGGTTTCAATTATCGCAACAAATTAGTCGACTTCAAGCTATTATAGCCCTAACCTTCCTAATATAGCCCCAATCCTTATTCAAATTCTGCTTAAATATAAATTAAACATTGGTTACTTATCATGCAAGACTCCATAGATTTTCATTCGATCAACTTATAGTTCCTAGTTCCTGTAGCCTTCCTTTAGAGGCGTTCTTTAATCATATATGCTTGTTACATACATAAGTTATTCAAATTCTATCTTACATGTCTCTTGAGACATCCAACATATCATAAACATAGCATACTTTAAATCTTTTATTCGACTTCATCAGTACAACAATCTCATACTTTTTATATACATGTTTTATAGGTTTGAAATTGTCCATCATGTATTCAATTTTTATTCCTACACAACCCCGTTTTCATGTTTATGCAAATGTTACGATTAACAACCCAGGTACATTCGTTCCTTATTCAAAACTGTTCTTAGTCATGTTATATAGTCCAGCAAGTCCAAAATTGTATTTTTATCTTTTGAGCAAACATTTCTTAACGTATAAATTTATTTTGCTTCACAATAGATTGTCGAGCATGGCATTTAATAACCTAAATTTCCTTTGTTATAATTTATATAATTTAACATAATTTAGATATTTTAAAGTTATACAAACCTTTAATTGAAAAAGATCATATCTCAATTTTAACTAATAGTCTAAGATTTCCAACGTTTACCATTTAAAGCCTTAACTAAATTAACACACAAGTTTCCCAATCACCAAGGTTTCCATAATTTGACCTTTAATATAGGCAACAAGAAGTTTCAATTTCAGAACATATATTTGTAACCAAAACATCAAGTGAACTTTGATGTTCATATGAAAAGTTGACGAAATATAAATCCAGCCAACCATTAACGCATAGCATGTCAAGCATTTCAACAATAATTTCCAACCATTAGACTTATCCTACATGTTAACTACTCTTATGAAATACTCACAAATTCATGTATATACTTTTAGAATCACACCCGGATTTCATTTATACGTGAGGGTTACTCCAACATTGAACTATTTTAGCCTTCGTTATATAGAACCATTTAAACTCATCTCTAGAAATACTTAACTAGCAATTAACTATCCACCTATCATAAGGTATTGGTCTAATTTCCCAAGCAATTACAAACATATTCTACTTAATTTCATGAATAACTTTTAAGAGCAATTCACTTACCACAGTTTGACCAAAACATTGAGTAACCACAAAACACGAATTATACCAGGTATAAACTTAAATTCCTTGTCACTCAAAAGTATAAAGCATAGCTTATTATAACATGTGATGTGTGTATTTATATATATAAATTTTAAGCTTTCAAATAAATTATTTCAATGGCATAATTTCTATTTAAATGGTATCCTCCTAAACTCCGAAGTAAAGTATTCAAACCAATTTAAATATCCACATGAATAGACTACTTTTATGATAATCATTCGAAAAGCATTATCAAACATGCATACATATCTTGCGTCATATTCAAATCATCAACTAATTCAATATCATATAATTCCTCAATTTAAACATGTCTATTTACATAAGAGTTAACCATATGCAAGTAGATATATATGTATATATATCTTGCTAAGCAAGTTACCACAATTCTTTCTCATTTTAGTATTTTCATCCGTATTTGTTTATTAACGTAGCCTTGAGAATTGAATTACCAATCTAGCATAAACCATTTGAACATATCAACAAAAATCACCTTATCTATACATATTTAAGTTTATTACAATTATCTAAACACATGTGTCACAGTTTAATCTAATTCAAACAGGTTATTTCTTAATTCAAGGCATCAAACTTATGCATTTACTCAATTTATTAGCTTTCAATATTTAGTTAAACATAGCCTTGAAATCAAGTGACAGCCTAGGTACTCGAATCCCCAGCCAACTGTCGCCAACAAAAACAGAAAGATACCCATGGTACCGGTCAAACCCTCCTACTGTCGCCAAGTGGCCACAAACTTCCCTCCTATTGTCGCCAAAATATGGACCGTAGTCCCCCGTAACACAAGAGCTCTATGGACTCTATGGCATGCCAACTATACCTAAGACCGACTTGAGACCAAGGCTACACATATTCTTATCTTATCATATCGGATTTAGCTTAAATTCATGTTCACAAAACATGAATCACATATCATTCCAAAATAACATATCTGACTAATTTTGAGCCATGCTCCATAGCTGAATTTTCCAAATTATCTGATCATGTAGTTCGAATTTACAGCACATACATGTAATCAAAATTTCCATTTGTAATCAAAATTTAAAATCTCATAAGTAAAAATTCATAAATCTAAATTCTTAACTAATGGATCGCATATTGTCCATTACCAAAACATATTTCAAACCAAAACATAGCTTTAACCAATCTTTACTTATCATTCCATACTTAGAATCTAAGTAACGTACCTTAGATCCCAGCTTAGCTTAGCTTTGCTTAATATCGATAACAAACAATCAAATTAAATAACAAGGTACTTGAAATGGTTTTTAATCTATTTCGAGGCTTTAATTACACTCACCTCTTATTCCGATGTTACAGGATACCTGAATCCTCACTCGTATTTTGCTACTCATTCCATCCATTTTTATCTTCTTCTTGGTCTAATTACAACAAGAAATATATTCGTATATTAGAATTTTGGTTTATCAGTTGCATTTAAACAATTCAATCGTACATGCACATCCCCATATTTAATCAAACTGCCCCATGATGCGTTTGTACCCCATAACTATTTTAAACGTTTATAAATATATTATTTTCACTTACATACATTTCTGAACTTACAGATACAGCAAAACAGTCTCTCAAATGCTTGTATGCATACCAACAAATCTCAAAACACAAACATACGCATGCCTAATTGTTCAAAACAATCCACTAAACAAGTATTTAAGCATCAAGCAATTCAAAACAATCCCTAGAGGCATACATGCACGCAATTTAGTTCCTAACATGTTATTGTATCTATGAACAACCCACATATTTAGCAAAACTGCCCTTGTACCTTTATCCCCTTTTTAGAACAATTCATTTATTCCTTACATAAAAAGCATAACAGTCCCATTTATCCAAACTCATTACATTCATTTAAAACAGCCTTGTATATGTTACTACAATTTCAGATCAGTCCCCCAACCTTGTTTGCATATCTTTATACTACAAATAGCCCTTTAATAACTATATTATGCGTACAAGAAAATCCAGATTTATATGCATCTACACATGTCATAAAACAATCCATTTCATTAACAATATAATTTTCCCTTGTTTTCGGTTACCATAACAACCCTTAATATTCATTTATTTGAAAAAAAAAACTATTCTGTTTTTCCAACATATATAATGCATGTTCAAAACAGCCAGGATTTGCTTTTAGAATACCCAAAACAGTCCATAAACACACACATATTCGAGACAGGGCAGCACACATGTACTTAAACTTCCCTATAACAAAACAGTCCCCTTACAATCTTTTCTTTACAAAAACAAAAAAAAAATTTGCTTAAACCCACAATTGACTCCCAAACAGTTTATCCAACCTTTAAACATTCTATACTACTGATTTAATCCTCAAATGTCACTTAAAACAGTCCTTAAATTAGGATCACAAGGCAACCCAATTTAATCAAAACAGAACACAAGCTTAACATCATTTTTTTGCTGCATTTCGAACCATACTAGAGGTTTAGATATTACTCAAGTTCACTAGCAAGCAAAATCAAGGATTTTAACTCTTTCATCAATTTCACAAGGAACTTCAAAACAGCTTTCAATTTATATTTCCTGAAGTAATATAATCACTTTTCAAGTTTCAAACATAAATACATATTCTAACCATTATGCAGATCCAATCGAATTACTCTAATTGTTTCTACATCTTAGAAATTCCAAGACAAGCCACCCAATTTTTTTACAATACAAGGACCATGAATGCAAAGCAAGTTATACAAGTATACCTTTCCAAATTCTAGCAATTGCAGTATAATTCTATTTCCTCATCTAATTCTTTTGATTAAAGATCATGATCTAAGTCTTAAATCAAAAGAGAAAGAAAGGATTCCTTACCTTTCTCTTTAATCTTGTTCAAATGGAAACCCTCTTGAACTAAGATGAAACATTCATCAATGACTGCCAAGCAATTCTCACACTCTCTCTATCTTATGAGCTTTCGGGCAAGGAGAGGAAGAAGACAATGCATGAATTGTCTTCCACCAAAACACTCTCCTCACACAAGCCTTCCTCCATGGATGGCATGTGTATACTCCATCATTTAAAACAAAACTTACATGCAAGCATCGAATGTTTAAGGATTCTTAATTTGATCCCTTTGTTAAAATAGCTAACAAAAATTTCCATGTTTCCAATTGAGTCCAACATTATTTAATTGGTTACTTCATATGCGTTTCAATTCAATTAATGACACATTCAAATATGTAGCATACTTCCCGGCTATATTTCAGGGTATTACATGTTGTCTTTGTCATAGCCTTGAGAATCAAGTAACAGCCTAGGTACACGAATCCCCAACCAAACTGTCACCAAACAAAAAGGTACTCAAAGTACCGGTCAATCCCTCCTACTATCTCCAAGTGACCACATAACTTCCCTCATACTGTCGCCAAATATGGACCGTAGTCCACCCTAAACACGAGCTCTGTGGACTCTATGGCATGCCAACTATACCTAAGACTGACTCGAGACCAAGGCTTTAACATTTATCATCTTCATTTATCACATGGTGAGCATTGCTCCATAACATATTATTTTGTTTAGGGTATATACATATTCACCTCATGTGAATCTCATTATCTCTTTTCTTTCAATCAAATAGCATTATAGCCAAATTCACAATGATAGGTATCATACTTAACTTTCTTCATAATCAAGTTATTAATTTCGCATGATATAAGCATGATCATGACTTATAATTCATGTCAGAAATCAACATTTCTATTCACAAGTGGCTATCGAATCTAGTTAACATCTCATAACATATCATGCTTGTTAAATCATCATCAGGACGTCCAGTGATATTAGCTAACTTCTCAATTCAAGTTTGTGGATATAATTCAATCATATGTCATACTTACAACTAAATTCTTGTCATAATGTACTTTTCACTAATGTACTTACCTTGAATCCAAGCTTGCTCATTTAAAGCATAATTGAAACAATTCAGGTAACCAAAATAAATAAACAATGCTCGAGAGGATTATTAGCCCACCCCGACACTTTAAACTACAGTCACAGTTTATTCCGAGCTAGATTGATCCTGAATCCCCTTTGTTGATTTACTATTGTCCTTACTCCTACAATTCCTTGTGTGTCAAGATATAACAAAACATACATTCATGCATTAGAACTTGATTTATCACCCACTTACCTATTTAACTATTCACCCACAAATTCACACATATTCATCCAACCAAAACAGCCCAATATACTTATATGTACACATATATGCTTCAAGATCAAGTCCCTAATGTTTTTATATACTTTTAAAACACTTAAACAAGTATCTTCACTATAAGTACAACAAAGCAATCCACTGCACATTTAAACACACACAACAGTCCTTTTACATTCACGTATACTCAATTTAGGGCAGATTACATGTAACACCCAAAAATATGGCTTGTAAGCATATTTCTAATTCTAATGTGACCTAAATGATTTAGGATGGCTTAAGAACCATGGAATAAGCAAATTAGTTACTAAATGCGAAACATGGAAATTTGATTAGCCATAATGAAAAGGACTAAAATGGAAAGCTTGGTTTATGAAGGAATTGCATGTAAAGATAAAATAGAATTAGGGACTTGAATACATGTCAACATCTTGGGAGGTCTTGGGGGGCATGGATCAGCCATGTAGGAGAAGGATATGAAAACATTTTTCTCATTCCTTTCCTCCTAAGAGTGACCGAAACATGAATAGGGAGAGAAATGAGAGAATGCTCGGGGGCTGGCCATGGAAAACTGATAGGGAAATTCAAAGCTTAGTTTAACAACTCTTGGAGATTCATGTTCCGAATTCATCAACTATGAACCAAATGAGGAGGGTAAGTAAATTTGTTCTTCCTTTAAATAGAAGAGTCATTCTTGGTTGGTTTTAATCTCTTTGATGTCAGGATTATGGTTAGTGTTTGAATGGATAAATTCATGCTAGGAATCACCTTTAAATCTATTGATTGATATACGCATTGGGTGATTTTATGTATGGAGTTTGTAAGACTATGTGTATAATCTTGATTGAGTTTTAAACATGAGTTATAGTAAGGTTCTTATTCTCTGAATGACATGCGTTTAATCTGCCATGTTATATGAATTCATAGCCCAATTATAATGCTAAATTTGTTTAACATTTGAGCTAGTAGTGTGATTAAATTGGTTCATGCATACATGTGTAAAATTGGGCAGAGCAAGACTGTTTTGCATTCTTATAAACCACTAGGAGTTTGTTTCGATCTGTAGGAGATGATGTTAAGCATTGGATGGCCTTAGTGTTCATCTAGTGAAATCTGCCCAGAAACGGCTACATTGGTAGTGAATTTAAAAATTCACTAAAAATCATGTAAGTCAAACTAGAGAATGATATTTATATGTGTAGAACCATGTGTGAGTCTAATTTCATTTACAACAAACGTGATTAATTTCATTATATAGATTTGAAGATATGAATTTCTAAGTAAGGGGAGGTTAAAACTGGTTTTAAAATATGCATTAACAGTAACTTTGAAAATTCACTATAAATTTTACAAATTGAATTAAAAGCTATAATTTATATGGTTAGAAAGGTTATTATGTCTAGTTTGGTTTAAAACAAATAGAATTGAATTCGGAGCTATAGAACATGTAACACCCCATCCTCGGGTTAGCCGTAACTTAGTTCTGGAGCGTTACTGGAACGAAACAAAGGGAACAAGTAACCTCAGGATACTTGCCTTGATGTGCAAGTAACCTAAACTAAACCTTTCAATACAAACAATACATACAACAATTAACATTAAGCAAACCAATAACATACATAACATACTAATTTAGGTACCATTTTGTTTCATTTCATGCTTATAACCTAATTTACTAATATCATGTTACCAATCCATCCAATTCACATACATCATTCAAACAACAAACTCAAGCGTGGCATATTTCACTTTAAGTTACTATTAAACATGGTTCGACTTTCCTTCTTACTACAAATCCTATGCCATATTCGAATAACACTATGTAGTCACTAAACATGCTTAAAATAGCTTACTTGCATCTTAAGAAACTACTAATTCAATCATTCAACATGATCACTATAAAGCATCCAATTTACATTCTTTACATGTTCAAGTATTCTATTCGAATGGCTAGATGATACCTAATCACATTTTATTTGTTTCTTTTCAATCAAGTCATCTCATTTCATAGCATATTTGGTTTATACATGTTAATGCATGCTTAATCATACTGTAGCCTCAAACTCCACATAGCCGAATCATGCTAATGAATATAGGAACAAATGCATGTTCATACAACATTGATATAACATTCAAATGAAACAAGATTCAACAAACATTGGATTTCCATCACAAAATGCGCAACATCTACTTCATATATACATGTTATCATGGTTCTTATAATAGATTAAGTCATCCAAATAGGTTACACAATAGGCCCATCAAAACATTACACAAACTAGTCTTAAAAACATTCAAATGCTTGATCAAGGCTACCTATTACAAAATCTAGTGCCATCAAACTAGGAGTATACAAAGAGTATGAATTCATACTTTTAAGCTTGCCTCGAGAGTTGCTTCAAACCCAAGATATCATTTTGAAGTAATCTTTAATCTGTTATGGGAAGAATGAAAAGTAGAGTGGTAAGTACAAGTTATGTACTTAGTGAGGTATCACTAAATCTAGCCAATTTCAAAGCATATAAGTCCAAGTTTACATCTAATCTAAAAAAATCAAGACCATCACCATAAATCATGTACCATTCGAATTGGATAGGGAAACTTAGGCCACCTTTACATATCATACAATCAACATAACAACATCAATCATGATACTCATAAGCTATTCGAACAACATGCTTAGAGGACAAGCAACCAATCACTCAAATTATCAAGTAGGCATTTATACATAAAGCCATCATCCATACATTTCTTTCATGACATGTAACAAGTTTTGCAACCATTCATGTGTCATCTTTCAAAGAAAGAAGGTTCATTTAAGTATCTTACAATACAAGAAATGTTCATTTGAATTATTAAGTCATCTTACAACATCCTTGGTAAGTAGCTTACTAGATAATCAAATCTTAACAATATGCACCGAAGTGCCAATATGCACCGTAGTGCCAATATGCACCGTAGTGCCAATATGAGCTCAAGATTCTAAGGCATGCCCTCCTATCTATCAAATTAGCTACCAACAATTCTTCATTAAATTCAACAATATGTCATTCAAAGGCCAAGCCCTTAGGCTTATGGAGTCTTAGCTCCCAATACAAAACTATCCATGTCACTCGAATAGCATGAATACAAAGTAGTATCCTTGTTCAATTCATTACAATCAGCCATGCATAACGTTCACAAACGCAAGCATATGTATGAATTGTGCGTACCTTATTCTCCATGCAAGCATGCCATTTCATACCTTAGGCATAAGCAATGCAACATGACATACATTTCATTGCATTTGCTTAACACCCAAGTAAACACAAAGATCATGGCATCAATCAAGTTGTTATACATTTCATTCTTCCTTTAATTAGCCAAATATACTTCAAGTCATGTTACATGGCATTGACATTTCATTTAGGCAATAACAAGTTTGGTTAGGACCTAAGTCCCAACCCTAAGGATAGTTACACTCACAATACTCCTAGCAATTCAAGTGTCTTGAATCCAAATCCCTTTGCCTCTAGCTTTGGGATGTCCACTCCTATCTTCTTCTTCCCTAATTTGCTGCCCTTGGTCTAGCAAGCATATCACATACACATTCCATCAAAACAAGCACAATATATCACACAATCATAGTAGCAATGTTATCACATTATAACTAACATTTATGTACTATTTTTATGCTTCCTTTTAAGAATTTCTTACCAATTCATCTCCATGTTGTTATTACTTCATTTTATAGCATAATAGGACAGGTTACAATGTCCCAAAACTGTTTCAGAAACAGTTTGTTACTAGGTGCAAAAATTGTCCCAAACTTCCCAGGACACTGCTGCTTGGCAGTTTGCACACTGTCCCTTTAAACGGCCATATCTTTTAATCCGTACGTATGAATTTTGATTTATTTACACCGTTGGAAAGCTAACAAAATTTCCTATAAGAACATGTAAGACTTGAATTTTATTTCTTAGCCAATTAATACAGTTTATTGTTCAAAGATAGGGCATTTACACTGACTTGACAGTTTGCACAACCCAGCAATTCATATTTACAGTTTTCAGTATAGGACCCAGTTTTCAATTCTATTTTCACCCCAATGAAAATATACATTCTAAGGATCATTTTATTAAAATTTCAGCCCTGAATTCATTCTATACATGTTTTGGTGAATTTTCAAAGTGACTGCCCATAACAGAGCAATTCTGGGCAAATTGCATCTATTTACATTTTAATACCTTTAATTCATTTTAACCAATGTCTTGGCCTTATAATTCAATTCATATGATATTCTAAACATTTTGAGTCAATTTGAATCTATTATATAAGGATGTCAAAACAGGGCAAGTTGGTTACAAAGCCTAATCTTTCATGTTTACTCAATTTCAATTCCACAAAACAGTTTCTGTGTTACATAACTATGTTCATACTCTTATCCTTCATTTCCATCATTGTTTGCTAACAATTAAATTTGTTTAACACCTTCTTTACAATATCTATTCATGATCATCATCAATTCATTAATTCCATAGATAAATTTTAAGTTCTAATCATTCAATTTTCATCTCAACAACACAATTCAATTTTCCAGCAACCTAGGTTTATTACACAATCACAACCACATGATTTCAGCTTTGTACCTAATGTTCATTCTTCAATTTTGCATAATTCTACAATCATTCAATCATCTAACAACATATTCAATGTCTAATTCATCTAACACCATCAAAATCAGTCTAATTCCACAATCATAGTTGCCTATACAATTAAACACAAGAAGAATTATACTTACTTTGCTTCTTGCTTAATTTCAATGAAAATTTCCTACACATGCAAGCCTAATTTCTTCTTCAATGGCTGAATTTCCAAGCTTTCTCTCTCACTTTTCTTTCTCTCTAGATTCGGCCAAATGCATGAAGAAGATGATGACAATTTGGTTATTCACATTAGCTTAATTCTAAATTCAATTAAGCTATCAACTAATACAATTTAGTTTAATACTTCTAGGCTAGGATTTGGGGTGTTACAGAACATATTATAAAGATGATTCTTTAAGGATAGTGTAATTTGCCCAGTGGCAAAACTCGATTTGTCTTTTAACTAAATTCTATATTAATTCATAAGGATTAAAAATATAAGGATTACATGGTTATAAAGGTATTTGAGTCAACTTTCTAACGGTATAAATAGTTTGAAATTCCGACAAACGGAATGGAAGATATGAATTTTTAATCGAGTAGTGCACAGCCTGCCTGAAAGCAGCTCTATAGGTGACCTAAATTGAAATCTTGAAGGAATGTATAAGGACATTAATGGATTGTTTTAAGACATAGGGAGGGGCTGTCCTACATGTATATAAAAGTTTTGGGACTGTCTTAGAGTAATTAGAATGGTTAAGGACTGTTTTAGAAGGGTCAAAACAAGGGAAAATTCTGTTTTTGGGAATTCAAAACTGTTTTGTGATAAAATGAACTAATGGGGACCGTTTTAAGGCATAAAATGGTATCAAATAGAGTCATAACAAGAATTAACTTATAGGAGATTTAGAGGACTGTTGAAGTGTGAAATTAGCTAATATTAAGTTAGGAATCGAATTATACATGAATAATGATTTTGAGACTGTTTTGCCATGGAATTAATGCAACAGATTGTTATGAGATTGTGATGTGATTATATGAATACTTAGGAGTTGTTTTGATTGTCACTTTGTAAACTACATCATTTTTTTATGTTAAAAGTCAAGATATGTAACATCCTAAATCGTAAATTGAATTCCTAAAATGTTATGTCTTAAGTAGAGTTTTCATTAATTCATAATAAAGACTTTCATTGGATCAAATTGAACTTCTTGAGGTTTAGGAGAGTGGAATCGAAAGGACCAAATTGTTGGAATTCAAAATTAGTTATTTGCATAGCAAGCTTGAAACTCTAGTAGAGATCGATGACTTGGCTCTATGGGTGTTGGACATGTGGTTTTCCATTCATAAAAGGGAGACAAACAAATAGCTTTGTTCTCCTTCATTTTCTCTTGGCCAAAACAAGAGAGTGAGAGAAAGAGCCACCATTGATGAACTTTGAGGTCACGGTTATGTTGAATGCTAGAATTATTTGTGTTCTTCAATTAAAGTAAATGAATTTCTTATTAACTTTGTTAGATTGTAGCTATGCATGTTCGAGTGGTTGTGGTAGTTGGATTAGAAATCAAAAATAGAGATAGAAAGAATGCTTTGATTAATTGATTATTTGCAATGAATTCATAGTTATTTAGAAGGTTAGTTATGTTGAAAATCTAAGAATATGATGGTGTGCTTAAGCTACTATCACTCGATTTTGGTATATTCAAGTCTATGATTAAGGCACTGTCCGAAACTGTATAAAAAATTATGCTTTGAGAAAATTGGATTGATAATAGAATTGGAACCTTAGAATGATGCTAAGTAACCGGTTAAATTGATTGTAACCACACTAGGATCAAAGGAAAGAATTGACATGGATTTTTGCATTGTATATGTAACCAATTCCATGTGAGTCTACCCTGTTTTAAGGAGGCTAGTTTAAAGGCTGTTTTGCTTCTATTTGAAGAATTGTGTAAGTGTCAGGGACCACATTGATGTTGAATTAATGTTAGTTAGCATCGAACCATTGAGAATATGTAATTTAAGAGGATACAAATACATGTGTAGATACGTTTAAGTTGGTTTATAAGAACCCTTATTTGCATTATAGGCAGTTTTGAATTGATTTGAGTCTAGCGGGACTGTTTTAACGAGCTTTAATCACTTAATTTGATTATCATCACATTGATGAGATTAAAGAATTTTATCTTAGAATCCTGGTTAGGCTTATATGTAATTTATAGGCAATTGAATGCTGGCAATTGGTTCTTGTGCATTGGTGAATTCTTATTATATCTAGATAACAAGAATTGTGATCAAGAAGACAAGGGGAAGAAAGGGGTTATAGTTCAGGATCAAGATTAACTCGGAGAATCTATGAGTGTAGCCTGTGTTTAATTATTTCAATTGTTGTATAAATGCTAAACTATTCGAATGTCAAGAAGGCTTCATCGCCTTACTTGCTTGTATGTGTGTTGGAAATCCTTGAAAGGTAAGTACCAAGGTAACATGTATGTTAAGAGTAGTTTTCAAACATGTTATAGAATAATGAGTTGAATGCCCAAATGGCATCCTGGTTGATTGATTGTTACATATATATATATATACTTTGAATTGAAAATATGGTAGTTAGAGTTAATAAGGTTCACTAGAAATATATGTTTAGTCCTGGTCTAGTCTAATTGGCATGCCAATAGGACATATATTATGAGCTCAGCTTGAAATATAGGACTAAGGTCCCCTGAAAGGTATAATTGTACCCCTGATTGATATAAAAGTGACTAATTCAATGACAAGAATGTCATTGCCTTCTAACGTAATGGTTACATTGGAAATTCAAGAATGAATTCTAGTCTGTATTGTAGGTTTCAACTACGGTTGCTTGTACCATATACATCTATGAACAATTACCTGATATTGGATCAACCTCTAGGGGTTGCTAGAATTTCAAATTATGTATAGGAGGTTGTACATTGGTGACAACAATGAATAAATATAAGACAACAGTATATGAAATGATGAATCTATATGTTTGATTTGGCAATAATGATATGAGAAAGTAGTCTTGATGGAAAGTCAATCTATTTTGATAGCTTGATTATGAATATGTATTTACTATTGCACACACTAGTTAATCGAATTGTTTATAAGATTACCTTTCTTACTACTCACCATGTTATATTTCTCAGCTTAATTCCCTGCCAGCTCTAGCAAGGAGATCCAGCAAGGTCACCTGAAACTTCCAATGTATGTTTCGCAATTATATTTTGTTAACTCCAAAAAGGGTGGCACTAGAACAGAGGTTTATATCTATTAATTTGGGCATGGTTAGTTGGCTTGTATGTAAGTAAGTAAATGATGCAATTCTGGTGGATTTTGTATATGTACTTGTGAAAGTATGCGTGCCTTGTAATTAGTTGATATGAATGCATCAATTTATGTTTATGGATTGGTAATGGTCGAGAACCATGATATAAAGTTACTATGTATGTGGTTGTTTGGCATGTGATTATACGAGTAGGTTGCTGCTTCATAGATATTGTTGGTAATCAGAGTTTGAAATTGACTTTAAATTTAATCAGACAAATGGTTAATCATCGCATGTATTGTATAATCATGGTTTGTAACACCCCAAATTCTAGCCTAGAAGTATTTAAACCAATTGCATAAGTTGATAGCTTAATTGAACCTAGAATTTAAGCTAAATTGATTAGTCAAGGATCTAGTTGAAAGAATGAATGATGACTAAACATTGACTAAACATGTTTAGGATGTCATATGAAATGAATTATAGGGCCAAAACATTGGTTAAAATGAATTTAAGGAATGAAAATGTGAATATGTGCAATTTGCCCAAAATTGCTCTATTCTGGGCAGTAACTTTGAAAATCCACCAAATTTTTTATAGATCAAATTCAAGGCTGAAATTTTAGTTACATGATCCTTAGTAAGTCTACTTTCATTAGGTAAAAACAGAACTGAAAATTGGGTTCTATGCTGGAAAGTGTAATTAGAAATAGCTAGACAGTGCAAGTCTATTATGGTCATAAAGACAATTTTGTTAGCTTTCCAACGGTGTATAGGAATCAAAATTCCGTCGTACGAATTAAAAGATATGACCATTTAAAGGGACAGTGTACAAACTGCCAGACAACAGTGTCCTGGGCAGTTTGGGACTGTTCTTACACAAGTTGTAAACTATTTCCAAAACAGTTTTGGGACATTGTAACCTGTCCAGTTATGTCTTAAAATGAGGTAATAACAATATGGATATGAACTAGTAAAAATGCTTAAATGAAAGCATAAAAATACTAGCTAAATGTTAGGTACAAATGTGGTAACATTGCTACTATAATTGTGTGACATTATGTGCTTATTTTGATGAATTGTATGTGTTATGCTTGCTAGACCAAGGGCAGGAAGTTGTGGAAGAGGAAGATAAGAGTGGACATCCCAAAGCTAGAGGCAAGGGATTTGGATACAAGACAATTGAGTTGCTATGAGTATTGTGAGTGTAACTTTCCTTAAGGATGGGACTAGGTCCTAACGAACCTTGTTATTGTCTTAATTCAATGTCATTGCCATATAACATGACCTAATACATATTTGGCTAATTAAGGGAAAAATGACATGTATGACAACTTGTTTGATGCCATGATCTATTTGTTTACTTGAGTGTTAAGAAAATGAAATGAAATGCTTGTCATGTTGCATTGCTTATGCCAAAGGTAAGAAATGGCATGCTTTATTGGAGAATAAGGTACGCACATTGCATACATAGGCATGTGTTTGTGATTGATATACATAGTTGGTTGAAATGAAATGAACAATGGTACCACTTTGTATTCATGCCATTTGAATGGCATGGATAGATTTGTCTAGGGAGTTAAGACTTCTTAAGCCTACGAGCTTTGCCTTTGATTGGCAAAATAATGTATTGAATAACGAATTGTATAAAGCTCGAATGAAAGGGATAATCAACAACCTTGGTAGCTAGTTTGGATAGATAGGAGGGCATGCCATAGAATCTTGAGCTCATATTGGCACTACAATGCATATTGGCACTACGGTGCATATTGTTGAAGATTTGATTATCTAGCAAATTAAATACCAAGGGTGTTATAAGATGACTTAGTAACTTGAATGAACATTGTTTGCTTGGGTGGTATGCTATGAACATTGCTTTAATTGTAAGATTCTTGAATGAACTTCCTTGCCTTGAAAGATGACACATGAATGGTTGTATAACTAGTTACTTCTCATGAAATAAATGTATAAATGATGACCTTGTGTAAGAATGCCTACTTTGCAATTGAGGTATTTGGTTGCTTGTCTTCTAAGCAAGATATTCGAATATCATATGGTATTATGATGGATGTTGCTATGTTGATTTTATGATATGTGAAGATTGCCAATGTTACCCCTTGAATTTGAATGGTATATGTGTCATGTATAGATGATCTTGATTCTTTGATATACATGTAAACTTGGATATGTATACTTGAAATTGGCTAGACATTGTGTTGCCTCACTAAGTACATAACTTGTACTTACCACTCTACTCTTCATTCTTCCCATAACAAATTAAAGACATTATCAAGAGGACATCTTGATATCAAAGCAACAACTTGAAGCAAGCTTGAAAGTATGATTTCATACTCTTGTATACTCCTAGTTTGGTGGCACTATAACTTGTAATAGGTAGCCTTGATCATGCATGTTGTGGTGTGTTTAAGACTGGTATATGTAATGTTTTGTTGGGCCTATCATGTAACCAACTTGGATGACTTTAATCTATGTATATAACTATGTTGGTATGTATATATAAGTATATGCTGAGCATAATGTGAAATTAGTCAAATTAATGTTGAATCATGTTTCATTCGAACAATAGACTAAAATGGTATGATCATGCATTTGTTCCTATAGCCATTGATTTGAATTGGCAATGTTGAGATTGAAGCCAAGGTATGTACAAGCATGCATTAACAATGTACTAACCAAGTTTGTCATGACATAGTATGTCTTGATTGAAAAAGAAACAAATGAAATGTGATTAGGTATCACCTTATAGTTCGAATAGGTGTATGAATATGTAATAAGAATGTAAGTTGGATGCTTTGTATTGAAGTTGTTAATTGGTTGAATAAGTAGTATATTGAGATGCAAGTAAGCTAATTGAAATAAGTTAAGTAACCTCCTTGTATAAATCGAATAGAGTACATGAATTTGTAGTAAGAATGAAAGTTGAATCATGTCTAATAGTAACCTATTCTGAAGTATGTCACACTTGTGATTATTGTCTGAATGATGTATGTGAATTGAATGGAATGGAAATATGATAATGGTATCTTAGGATATAAGTATGAAATGAATCAAATTAGTACCTAAATTAGCATGCTAAGTATGTTGGTTTGGTTTAATGTGGATTGCTTGTATATTTTGAATGGTTATGTTTAGGTTACTTGCATTGCAAGTCATGTATACCGAGGTTACTTGTTCGACAAGTAAACTATCTATTACTTTGTTCTCGCTTTGGTAACGCTCCCAAACCAGGTTACGGCTAACTCGGGGAGGGGGTGTTACATTTATTGGTAATCAGAGCTTTTTCGTCGGTTCTAGGACTAAATTAAGTTCACTTGTATCATATAGGATATTATGCCACCTAGGAGACTTGATATAAGCTTGTATTGTTTCTTAAATGTGTAAATGTGTAAACTAAAACTCTTATTGTTCTGATTGAACAAGAATGTCAGAAACAAGATTGAGTTGGATTAATGAAAGTCCCGTAGGGTCCTTGAATGAAGGAGATAATCTTTCGAGATTAAACCTAAAATTGTAAAGCAAAGCCTCGTAGTTTCGAACCCAATAGGGGGAATCACATCCATTAACTTCCTTTGCAAGGAATGTTCTATAGTGATTTGAAACATACCCTTTCCTATTGATTTATATGTAATGCCTTCTTGTGAGTTTGATCTAGTGTTATGACTAGATTGGCTAAACAAACATGAAGTCTGGATAGATTGTCAAAATAGGAGACTTTATCTTTGGGGTTTAGGAAATGAATCAATCATCCTAATTGATAGAAAACCGACCTCAATCATTGCTGCCATGACTATGCAATATGAATTTGAATCCGGCCTAGCTCTGCACCCCAGGGAGCACCCGTATTGTTCTTTAAGAAGAATGACGTGTTGATAAGGCTATGTATCGATTATCGTCAGCTAAACCGGCTCACTATCAAGAACAAGTATCCTTTACCGAGGATTGAGGACTTGTTCGATCAATTCAAGGATATCAAAGTCTTCCCCAAGATCAATTTGCGATCAGGATACTGTCATGTGAGAATACAAGACTTAGATGTACCTAAAATGACTTTTAGGACTCGTTATGGTCACTACGAGATCCTAGTTATGCCCTTCGGGCTAACCAGTGCTCTAGTCATATTCTTGAATAAGAAAGACGGGACTATGAGGCTTTGTATTAACTATCATCAGTTAAACAAGCTCACTATCAAGAATCGGTATCCCTTACCCAGAATTGAAGATCTTTTTGATCAACTTAGGGATGCTTCTGTATTCTCTAAGATCGACCTTCGATCGGGGTACTATCAAATGAAAGTGAAAGAACAAGACGTGCCCAAGACAGCCTTTCGTTCTCGATATGGCCTCTTCAAATTCCTCGTAATGCCATTCGGGTTAACAAATGCTCCAGCTGCTTTCATGGATCTCATGAATCGGGTGTTCAAGCCCTATCGTGACAAGTTCGTGGTTGTATTAATTGACGACATCTTGGTGTACTCTCAGAATAAGGAGGAACACGCTGAACACATCTAAATTGTCTTGCAAACACTCCGAGAACATCAATTGTATGCCAAGTTCTCCAAATGTGAATTCTAGTTGCCAGAAGTTTCTTTCATTGACCACATTATCTCGGCTGAAGGAATCAAAGTTGATCCAAGCAAGATATAGTCTATTCTAAATCGGAGACCTCCGAAGAATGTAAGCGAAGTCCAAAGCTTTCTCGGTTTAGCCGAGTATTACAGAAGGTTTGTTAAGGGCTTTTACTCCATTGCCTCCAGCCTCACTAAGCTTACCCAAATAGATACACCTTTCGTTTGGTCGGAGATCCAACAACGAAGCTTTGATCAACTTAAGCAAGCTTTGACTCATGCCCTGGTACTCATCCAACCAGAATCGTGCAAAGAATTCACTGTTTACAGTGATGCTTCTCATATAGGACACGGTTGTGTCCTGATGCAAGATGGGAATGTAACTGTTGCTTAAGCTTCAAGACAACTGAGCCTCATGAGTCTAATTATCCAACACACGATCTGGAACTAGAAACTATCATTTTTGCTCTCAAGATATGCATACACTATCTATGCAAAGAGAAATGCAATCTAATTACCGGTCACAAAAGTCTCAAATGCCTCCTAACTTAGAAGGACTTGAATCTGAGGCAAAGGAGATGGCTCGAATTACTTAAGGATTACGACTTGGTTATCGGCTACCATCCGGGGAAAGCAAACGTAGTTGATGACGCCCTTAGTCGCAGACCATACTCGGGTAACTCCTAAAACTAGAATGCTGATTAAATTCATTTGAATTGTGCCTTCTCTTGTTTTGCAAACAATGAATTTAGAGTTTCCTTAAGCTACAAGTTACTATTCGAACACTCATTGAAAAGTAAACTACTATTCGAATAAGAATTGTGTCTAAAATACATGTAACCATTGAAATTGAGTCTTTCTTAGCTTGTAAGAAAGAATTCGAACAATGCCTTATTCTTCAAGAAACAATTCGAACAGTGCCTTGCATTGCAAGAAATTTATTGAAAATCATTTTAATGAACTTGTTAATTCTTTCGTATCTAATACTACTATCATTACTCATTTCCGGCTATCCAAGGGCAGTAAATTTTTGTCTAAACTTCAAGTTCAATCCGATTTCATCTCGAGAATTAAAGAACTCCAACAAGTTGATCCAGATCTTCAGAAAATCATGTCTAAACTTGCTTCTAAGTCTATCTCTAACTTCTCCCTCAAGTCAAATGGACTCCTCTATTTCAAATATAGAGTCTGTGTTCCTAACAACGAACAATTGAAGTGGAAAATGTTGCAATAAGCACATCAAAGTTCTTTCTCGATCCACCCTGGATCGATTAAGATGTATAAGGACCTAAAGCCACTATATTGGTGGCCAGACATGAAATATGCTATCACAGACTTTGTATCCAAGTGCTTAACATGTTAAAGAGTCAAAGCCGAGCATCAAGTTCCTACTGGACTGCTCCAACCTATTGAACTTCCCCAGTGGAAGTGGGATCAAATTACTATGGACTTTGTCGCCGGTCTTCATTCTACTCCAAGAAAGTGCTTAGATTTGGAAGAAAAGGGAAGCTCAATCCTCGATACATCGGACCATTTGAAGTTATTGAAAGAATTGGTCCAATGGCCTATCGACTAGCTCTTCCTAGAGAGTTCGATAGAATACACAATGTCTCCCACGTTTCAATGCACATAAGGTATCGATCTGATCTTTCACACATTCATGAGCCCGAAGAAGTAGAATTGAATCCTGAATTGTCCTACGAAGAGGAACATATTTAGATTCTTGACCGGGAAGTAAGAAAGCTTCGGAACAAGATTGTTCCCCTTGTTAAGATCTTATGGAGAAACCATAAGGTGGAAGAAGCTACCTAGGAATCTAAAGAAGTCATGAGGAAGCAATATCCTCACCTATTCAATTCAGGTAAAAATTTGAGGATAAATTTTTCTTTTACGGAGGGGAGAATTGTAACACCCCAAATTCTAGCCTAGAAGTATGGATACCAATTGCATAAGTTGATAGCTTAATTGAACCTAGAATTTAAGCTAAATTGATTAGTCAAGGATCTAGTTGAAAGAATGAATGAAATAAGTGACCAATTTAGAATGACTAAATTGAATTAAATGAGAAAGATGGGGAATGCATGCTAAATTCCTTGTTTCCCTTAATGCCCTTGATTAAGTTAATAATAAAGGTTAATTAAGGGACAATTTGGACGATTCACAAATCCAATAACTTGGATTAGATGTTGTCATCATCTTCTTCATTTCTCTTTGTTGGCCGAATTGAAGGAGAGAAAATAGGGAGAAAGAGAGCTTGATAAATCAGCCATTGAAGAAGGGAATTAAGCTTGCGTGTATAGGATTTTGTAAGGAAATTAAAGCTAGAAGCAAAGTAAGTATGATTCTACTTTTGTTCAATTGAATAGGCAACTATACTTGTTGAATTGGACTGTTTTGATGATTATAGATGAAATTAACTATTGAATTTGTTGTTAGATGATCAAATTGTTGTAGAATTATGCAAATTTGAAGAATGAACACTAGGTATTATGCTGGAAATTATGTGTTTGCGATAGTGTAACAAAGCTAGATTGCTGGAAAATTGAAATGAGATGTTGATGTAAGAATTGAATGGTTAGAACTTCTAATTCAGCTATGGAATTAATGAATTGGACATGATCATGATTAGATAATGTAATTAAGGAATTAAACAAGATAAATTGTTAGTAACCAATGCTGGAAATGAAAGATAAAAGTATGAACATAGTCATAAAGCCTAGAAACTGTTTTAGTAAGAACCTATTGTGTAAACATTCAAAATTAAGCATTGTAACCAACTTACTCTGTTTTGGATGCCTTGAATAATGAATTAACATTGACTAAACATGTTTAGGATGTCATATGAAATGAATTATAGGGCCAAAACATTGGTTAAAATGAATTTAAGGAATTAAAATGTGAATAGGTGCAATCTGCCCAGAATTGCTCTGTTCTGGGAAGTAACTTTGAAAATTCACCAAAATTTGTATAGATCAAATTCGGGGCTGAAATTTTAGGGACATGATCCTTAGTATGTCTACTTTCATTAGGTGAAAACAGAACTGAAAACTGGGACCTATGCTGGAAAGTTTAATTCGAAATAGCTGGACAGCGCAGACTGTCCGGGCAGTATAAATGCCCCGTCTTTGATCAATAAACTGTATTAATTGGATAAAAAATAAAATGTAAGTATATGACGGTATTAAATAATATTTTGTTAGCTTTCCAACGGTGTATAGTAATCAAAATTCTGACGTACGGATTAAAAGATATGACCATTTAAATGGACAGTGTGCAAACTGCCAGGCAACAGTGTCCTGGGCAGTTTGGGACTGTTTTTACACCTAGATGCAAACTGTTTCCAAAACAATTTTGGGACATTGTAACCTGTCCAGTTATGTCTTAAATTGAGGTAATAACAATATGGATATGAACTAGTAAGAAATGCTTAAAAGAAAGCATAAAATCAGTAGCTACATGTTAGGTACAAATGTGGTAACATTGCTACTATAATTGTGTGACATTATGTGCTTGTTTTGATGAATTGTATGTGTTATGCTTGCTAGACCAAGGGCAGGAAGTTGTGGAAGAGGAAGATAAGAGTGGACATCCCAAAGCTAGAGGCAAAGGGATATAGATACGAGACAATTGATTTGCTAGGAGTATTGTGAGTGTAACTATCCTTAGGGTTGGGACTAGGTCGTAACCAACCTTGTTATTGTCTTAATTCAATGTCATTGCCATGTAACATGACCTAATACATATTTGGCTAACTAAGGGAAGAATGACATGTATGACAACTTGTTTGATGCCATGATCTATTTGTTTACTTGAGTGTTAAGCAAATGAAATGAAATGCTTGTCATATTGCATTGCTTATGCCAAAGGTAAGAAATGGCATGCTTGCTTGGAGAATAAGGTACGCACATTGCATACATATGCATGTGTTTGTGATTGATATACATGGCTGGTTGAAATGAAATGAAAAATGGTACCATTTTGTATTCATGCCATTCGAATGGCATGGATAGATTTGTCTTGGGAGTTAAGACTCCATAAGCCTAAGGGCTTGGCCTTTGAATGGCAAAATCTTGTATTGAATAATGAATTGTGTAAAGCTTGAATGAAATGGATAATCAACAACCATGGTAGCTAGTTTGGATAGATAGGAGGGCATGCCTTAGAATCTTTAGCTCATATTGGCACTACGGTGCATATTGGTACGATGATACATATTGGCACTACGGTGCATATTGTCATGATGGTGCATATTGTTGAAGATTTGATTATCTAGTAAACTAAATACTAATAGTGTTATAAGATGACTTAATAACTTGAATGAACATTGTTTCCTTGGGTGGTGTGATATGAACATTGCTTGAATTGTAAGGTTCTTGAATAAACTTCCTTGCCTTGAAAGATGACACATGAATGGTTGTATAACTAGTTAGTTCTCGTGAAAGAAATATATAAATGATGACCTTGCGTAAGAATGCCTACTTGGTAATTGGAGTATTTGGTTGCTTGTCTTCTAAGCAAGATATTCGAATAGCATATGGGTATTATGATGGATGTTGCTATGTTGATTTTGTGATATGTGAAGATTGTATATGTTACTCCTTGAATTCAAATGGTATATGTGTCATGTAGAGATGATCTCGATTCTTTGATATACATGTAAACTTGGATATGCATACTTGAAATTGGCTAGACATAGTGTTACTTCACTAAGTACATAACTTGTACTTACCACTCTACTCTTCATTCTTCCCATAACAGATTAAAGACGTTATCAAGAGGATATCTTGAGATCGAAGCAACATCTTGATGCAAGCTTGAAAGTATGATTTCATACTCTTGTATACTCCTAGTTTGGTGGCACTAGAACTTGTAATAGGTAGCCTTGATCATGCATTTTGTGGTGTGTTTAAGACTAGTATATGTAATGTTTTGTTGGGCCTATCATGTAACCAACTTTGATGACTTTAAGCTCTGTATATAACTATGTTGGTATGTATATATAAGTATATGCTGCGCATAATGTGAAATTAATCCAATGAATGTTGAATCTTGTTTCATTCGAACAACAGACTAAAATGGTATAATCATGCATTTGTTCCTATGGCCATTGATTTGAATCGGCAATGTTGAGATTGAAGCCAAGGTATGTACAAGCATGCATTAAAAATGTATTAACCAAGTATGCCATGACATAGTATGTCTTGATTGAAAAAGAAACAACTGAAATGTGATTAGGTATCACCTTATAGTTCGAATAGGTGTATGAATATGTAATAAGAATGTAAGTTGGATGCTTTGTATTGAACTTGTTAATTGGTTGAATAAGTAGTATCTTGAGATGCAAGCAAGCTAATTGTGTAGCGATGTCCCTCTCGCTAAAAATATGTATTTTATTTTATATTTTGTTGTACTTTTAAAATATTTTATTCCGCGTGAGTTTTATAGAACCCGTGTTTTATTTGAAAATGGAGTCGCCACCGGCCACTCAAGGTGGACCGGACACCGTAAAAACTAGAGATTTAAAATTGGTGGGTTCGGGAGTCAGTTATGGATGGGGAAGGATTAGCACCCCCACACCGCCCAAAAATGGTACTTTAATAATTACCGCTTTATTAATATTAGACTTTCCGGATTAAAGTGATGATTAAATTAAAATTTGGTTATAAGTGTGAGTAGATTTTAAAGGCCCTGTTATCCGAGAGTAAACGCCCAACCACTATCACTACGCCTGATACTGGCCCCATTTACGCTCGGATAAAAGGGCACCGCATTGACAATTTATATATCTCGATATGCAATCTTAGTGAGCAAGATATAAAATATGGCAAATAATTTAAATACAATAAAAATACAAATAAATATTAACATAATAAAATACTAACATAACATAAATAAAATACTAATCTAAAACATACATACATAAATATTAATCTAACTCAAAAATAAAAATAGATCTAACATAAATAAAATGCTAACATTCATAAATATTAATCTAACACATAAATAAAAACAAATTTAACATAAATAAAATATTAATATAAAACATAAATTTAAAATATAATAAATACTAATCTAAAACATAAATAAACATACAAACTAAAAAACCCAATTTTAAATTAACTAATACTTCATTAAATTACAAAAATTACAAAACAAATAAAAAAGGGAAGAAAATATACCTAACAAGGAGCTCGAATGACGAACCCCGCCTGAACCTCACAGAGATCTACCACGACCTCTCAAAAAATAACTAGACCGGATCTAAAATAGGACCCCGATCGAACCGGTTAGGACCGAGGGGACTGCCCCTTGGCCCTGGGCTAGCCGAGAGCACTGCTCTCTTTATGGCCAGCCCCATTTTGTCGATTCATTCCTTCAATTGGTCTCCCCATGCCTCCTATTTATAGGTAAAAGGGGACTTCTTAGGGTGACGTGGGGGCTTTAGCTCCACACAATTTTTTCCTCTTTTTTTTACATTATTATTTTTTTAAATTAATAATATTATTATTACAATAATACTAAAAATACTAAAAACCTGGACAAAAATGAGTGATTATAGTTGCCCCTCTTTGCTCATTGTTGTGTAACAGGAATAGAGCAAAGACAAGAATAACCATTTTTGTCCGATCTGGCTGAACTTCTCTCTTTTTGACGCGTGCCTTCTTTCTTTGGTAGATCTTTTTTCTCTTCGGCGCATGTTTTCTTTCTTGTCTTGATTGATCCACCTTGTCACTCTGGGGGAAGCAAAACCTTCAAAATGGGGGTTGTTTGGTGGGGAAGCAAAATGAGTCCCACTTGCTACATTATTGATAATAAGCTAATACCTAAAGAGAGTTCGACCCAGCTGCAACACCGACGAAGAGGCAGGGTCTACAAAATTCGATCCAGCTGCAACACTGACGAGAAGGCAAGATCGATGGATGAAAGTCCTGATGTCTGATCCAGCTACAACTCTGACGAAGAGACAAGTCCAGAAAACTGACAACTTCTTCATTTTCTCTTTTTCTTTTTTTCTTTTTTCCTTCTTTTTTCCCTTTTTATATTCATTTGTCCTTTTTTTGATACAACTTGAAAGTTGGTGAATTTTGACCAAGCTACAACACCTACGAAGAGGCATGGTCTAAAGTTAGTAATGTTGATCCAGCTACGACACCGATGAAGAGGCAGGATCAAGAGTTAGTGGATTTGGTCTATCTACAACACCGACGAAGAGGCAAGACCGGAAGTTAGTGAATTAGGTTCAGCTACAACACCGACGAAGAGGCATAACCGAAAGTTAGATTTAACCAAGCTACAACACCGACGAACAGGTAAGGTCTGAAGATTTGATCTAGCTACAACTCTGACGAAGAGGTAGGACCGAAGGATTGAAAGCTCATTTTGATTTTTCTTCTTCTTTTCTTTTTTTCATTTTTCATTTTTCATTTTTCATTTTCTCTTTTTTTGAATTTCATTTTTGCTTTTTTTCATTTTTTTCTATTTTCTTGCTTTTTTCTTCATTTTTTCAAGAAACAACATTAATAAAATTTGAAAATCAATAAATTTTGACCAAGCTACAACACCGACGAAGAGGCATGGTCTAAAGCTAGTAATGTTGATCTAGCTATAACACCGACAAAGAGGCAGGATCAAGAGTTAGTGAATTTGGTCTAGCTAGAACACCGACGAAGAGGAAAGACCGGAAGTTAGTGATTTGGTTCATCTACAACACTAACGAAGAGGCAGAACTGAAAGTTAAGTTTGACCAAGCTACAACACCGACGAAGAGGCAAGGTCTAAAGATTTGATCCAGCTATGACACCGGCGAAGAGGCAGGATCAGAGAGTTATATTTGACCAAGCTACAACACCGACGATGAGGCCAGGTCTGAAGATTTGATCCAGCTATGACTTTAAAGAAGAGGCATGATCGGAGTTTTTTTATGTGTGATCAAGCTACGACTCTGACGAAGAGGCATGATCAGAATTTGGCAAATCTGGTTCAGCTACAACATTGACGAAGAGGCAAAATCGATGGATGAAAATTCCAATGTCTGATCCAGCTACAACCCTGACGAAGAGGCAGTATCAGAAAATTGAAAACTTGTTATTTTTTGTTTCATTTTTTTGCTTTTTTTCATTTTTTTCTCTTCTTTTTTTTTTGAATTTTATTTTTGCTTTATTTTTGTTTTATTTTTGTTTTTAGATACAACCATAATAAAAAGGTAAATTTCTAGTAAACTTTAGGTCTAGCTGCAACACCGTCGAAGAGGCAAGAATTGGAGAGGATTTGATCTGTCACACCACTGACGGAGAGACTAGATCAGCAAAATCTACCACGACCCCTCCAAAAAACATACAAACTAAAAAACACAGTTTTAAATTAACTAATACTTCATTAAATTATAAAAATTACAACACAAATAAAAGAGGGAATAAAATATACCTAACTAGGAGCTCGAATGACGAACCCCGACTGAACCTCACCGAGATCTACCATGACCTCTCCAAAAAATAACTAGACCGGATCCAAAATAGGACCCCGATAGAACCGGTTAGGACCGAGGGGACTGCCCCTTGGCCCTGGGCTAGCCGAGAGCACTGCTCTCTTTATGCCCAGCCCCATTTTGCCAATTCATTCCTTCAATTGGTCTCCTCATGCCTCCTATTTATAGGCAAAGGGGGACTTCTTAGGGTGACGTGGGGGCTTTAGCTCCACACAATTTTTTCCTTTTTTTTTACATTATTATTTTATTTTTTAAAATTAATAATAATATTATTATAATAATACTAAAAATACTAAAAACCCAGACAAAAAGAGTGAATACAAATTGAAATAAGTTAAGTAACCTCCTTGTATAAATCGAATAGAGTACATGAATTTGTAGTAAGAATGAAAGTTGAATCATATCTAATAGTAACATATTGTGAAGTATGCCACACTTGTGATTGTTGTTTGAATGATGTATGTGAATTGAATGGAATGGTAATATGATAATGGTATATTAGGATATAAGTATGAAATGAAACAAATTAGTACCTAAATTAGCATGCTAAGTATGTTGGTTTGGTTTAATGTGGATTGCTTGTATATTTTGAATGGTTGTGTTTAGGTTACTTGCGTTGCAAGTCATGTATAGATAGGTTACTTGTTCAAAAAGTAACCTATCTATTGCTTTGTTCTCGCTTTAGTAACGCTACCGAACTGGGTTATGGCTAACCCGGGGAGGGGGTGTTACATGGTTGGTAATGATGCAATTCAATCTAATTCTTGGAATAAGATAATTGTTTTGGTAATTCTTTTTATATGAAATGCTTGGACGCCAGGTATGTCATTATTCAAGACATTGTTTGTTATGAAAACATGATGCCATGAAGATGGTTTGAATAATATGCTATTTGAAATGATATTGGTTGCTTGTGATACAAATGACAATAACATGTATGCATCTATTGTATGATTTTCTTTTGACCTCTAATAGTCTCATTCTTTTTTGATTAGTTAAGTCTCAATTCTTGAATATTGTTTAAGTGGTTAACTATATTTCTTTCGAATGTTTATTTCTACCTTAAATCTAAAATCTAAATAAATTGAACTCTAACTTGGCAGTCAAGTTAGACTGTCTACTTTGAGCTTGATAATTCCTTATAGGTCGGGGTGGGTATTACAAGATACATGTTTAAATGACTTAAAAGAATATAAGTACACTAGGAGACTAATTGTGGTGCATATATGCGCATATTAGTAAATGAATTGGTTTGGTCTTAATGGCTTGATTATTTTTTTGTGAGGTACATCTTCAAAAAGGAAGAGTAGAGGCTAAGGATTAGTTGGAATTTATGAGAGTTGTGGATTCAAGTATTCCATAACTTTGGAATATAAGGTGAGTGTAGGTGTTTGTCTCTCGGGTGACACAGCATCATCCCGAAGTTATCATGTTATTCTAATTAAAGTATATACTGGTTATTGATGGATTGCACTAATCATGTACATTATGCATAAAGCTCAATTTGATCAAATTGGGGGAAGGGCACACAATTATAGCAGGTCATTCTTGGATACATGTTTGGTTATGCATTATATGAATGTTTGTGTTGTGGCATGATTGTTTATGTTTATGTTATTGTATATTGAGCTTGGAAGCTAACTATTGATTGAAAGATGACATCAAGCTTAAAGATAAATGTGTTCATAATGTTACAATTTATAAACTCGCAAGTTAAAGATGCTAAAGGCTCAATGCAAGTTAAAGTCATTAATTGAGTAACAAGTAAGATTACTTGTACAATAAGATACTTCTCCAATATAAAGTATAAAATAAGATATCTAAGTTGCCTATTCAATGAAAGTCCCTAGATACATTGGTATGATGCTTGGTATATTGGGACTACGATCCATAAGCTACGGCTCGAGGGATGCCCCATTTATATGTCATATGTTTATTGGTGACAGTAGGAGGTAACAGGGGAGTTGTACGGAGATTGGCGATAGTTTGGTTGGATAGTGAGAAGTTTAGGGTTGATATGTTTTTGATATTAGCCATTGCTATGTTCTTTGAGCTAAGTATCGGTTGGACCTATATGGACAAATACGGACCAATGTCATTCATGATCAAATGTCATCCAAGGAAAACCTTATAAAAGATATGAACTCTAAATGAGGCTAAATAATAATTTTAAGAAAGATGTGAATATGTTATGGAATGATAGATGGCTCTAGGTGAGCATATAGTATGATTGGCTCTTGGTGAGCATATGATATAAGTTTTACAAGAGATGAATAAGTGCCCCTATTGTATGAGGCAACAAACATTGAATTGAACCATTGATAAATAACTGATAAATTAATAAGGATTCCAAAAGCTAATGTGTATTCGACAAGTCTCAGGAAGACTTCAATATGATAAGTCGATCTTTGATAAGATCAATATGTTTTAAAATGAAGCTTGGATAAGCTATTGAACACCATAAAGCTTACAAAGTTAAGTTAAGACAATAATAACAAATGCTAACATATGAATGTATGTTACATTGTAATTCATGTATTAAATGCTTGGTCAACATTTGTTGTCACTACCTCACTTAGGCTATATAAGCCTAATGCATTCATCTCCATGCATTTGCAGGTTACCTAGACATAAAGTTTATGATCGAGAAAGAAGTTGCAAGTCGCTAATCTAATATCCTAAAAATTGTTAAAGCCACTTTAGTTGAACTTCTAGGACGGCGGCATATAGCATTGTATATATGTAAATCTATTCTTTTGTAATCCATAAAAAATAGTGTTTCAAGTCTATGCGGTTGTAATGAACCTTATTTAAGTACCCTGATGATAGTATGATTGAGATATGAATGATTAAATATAGTATGGATGATGTGCGTTCATGCACAACTGAATGGTTTGGATTAGTGATCAGTATGTTGTTGATTGTTTGTTACAGTAGTTGATGTTATTGGTTGATTATACAAGTAATTTTAGGTTGATTGATTACTTAGATTTCAAGCATGCTCTATCCATAATCGAGTAATAAGTTGTAATTCTAGATATTGTTAAGTGAACGTCTTGAGGAAATTCAATGTATACTGGACGTGTAATCAAGTTATAATATGAATTGTTGATTGTTGATGTTTTGTTAGAAAAATGGTTGTTAAGAAATAGGAAACGAATTTGGTAATGCTTGAAAATAGATTGGTCGTAAAGTATGATTCGTGTCCTAAAGGGGACATAAATGTTTAGGTATATCCATGAGCTAAGCATGGTTAAGAATTTAATAGGTAATTAATTACGTGATGACCAATTTGCGTTCCAAGTATTAATTCGAACAATTGGTAAGAATTGTTAACAAAGGATTTGATTGTTTAACTAAGAATATATGGTGACTCGTTCTCGATCATATGCTATTATGACTCTTATTGATAAATTTTGGTTTATGCTAAATGCTTTGAATTAAATCTAGCACGCTAACAAAGTCTGAGTGGTTGATTAATGCTCAGGTTACTTCTTTTATATTGTAGTGGAATGGAAACATACCTAATCTAATTTAGAATTAACATGAAAATGAGCTAATACGATGATTATATGTTAAAGTCAATGTTTTCTTGATAGCATGTTGATAACCGATTTATAATTGAGTTAAACGGACTTAAAGTTTACCTAAAGCAATGTTTGATTGGTAGCTTGGAGTTGCTGTGTGGTGGTTTGATTAGTTAATCAACTTTAAGTAAATTTGTTTACTTGCCTTGTATGGATTTGAAAGGTTTTAAATTTTTGGGTTCAAGTCTTTCTGGTTATCTTTGTGGTAACATCTTCGATTCCGGTTTTCTTTTAAACCGGATTGAGGGCATTATAATTTGGTATCAGAGCTTAGGTTTAGTCGATTCTCGAACTAAATCGAAGTTTATTGTATGTCTACATTCTGCATGTGCCACCTAGGAGTTCAAATTTCTATTTCATACTGGTGACTTGCAACAAATACGATATGTATACTATGATTTAACATTCAAAACATACGGAAATATTTTGAATTTGATAATACGAAATTGTCATCATCAAAGAAATTCGAGGACGAATTTCTTTTTAAGGGCGAGGGAATTGTAACACCTAAAAATATGGCTTGTAAGTATATTTCTAATTCTAATGTAACCTAAATGATTTAGGATGGCTTAAGAACCATGGAATAAGCAAATTAAGGACTAAATGCAAAACATGGAAATTTGATTAGACATAATGAAAAGGACTAAAATGGAAAGCTTGGTTTATGAAGGAATTGCATGTAATGATAAAATAGAATTAGGGACTTCAATACATGTCAACATCTTGGGAGGTCTTGGGGGGGATGGATCAGCCATGTGGGAGAAGGATATGAAAACATTTTTCTCCTTCCCTTCCTCCCAAGAGTGGCCGAAACATGAATAGGGAGAGAGAGGAGAGAATGCTCGGGGGATGGCCATGGAAAATTGATAGGGAAATTCAAAGCGTAGTTTAACAACTTTTGAAGATTCATGTTCCTAATTCATCAACTATGAACCAAATGAAGAGGGTAAGTAAATTCGCTCTTCCCTTAAATTGAAGAGTCAATGCTGGTTGGTTTTAATCTCTTGGATGTCAGGATTATGGTTAGTGTTCGAATGGATAAATTCATGCTAGGAATCACCTTTAAATCTGTTGATTGATACATGCATTGAATGATTTTATGTGTGGAGTTTGTAAGACTATGTGTATAATCTTGATTGAGTTTTAAACATGAGTTATAGTAAGGTTCTTAGTCTTTGAATGTCACGCGTTTAATCTGCCATGTTATATGAATTCATAGCCCAATTATGATGCTAAATTTTTTTGACATTTGAGCTAGTAGTATGATTAAATTGGTTCATGCATACATGTGTAAAATTGGGCAGAGCAAGAGTGTTTGCATTCTTATAAACCATTAGGAATTTGTTTCGAACTGTAGGAGATGATGTTAAGCATTAGATTGCCTTTGTGTTCATCTAGTGAAATCTGCCCAGAAACGGGTACATTGGCAGTGAATTTAAAAATTCACTAAAAATCATGTAGGTCCAACTAGAGAATGATCCTTATATGTGTAGAATCGTGTGTGAATCTAATTTTGTTTACAACAAACAGTGATTAATTTCATTATATAGATTTGAAGATATGAATTTTTAAGTAAGGGGAGGTCAAAACTGGTTTTAAACTATTTTAGAATATGCATTAACAGTAACTTTGAAAATTAACTATAAATTGTACAAATTGAATTGAAAGCTATAATTTATATGGCTAGAAAGGTTATTCTATCTATTTTCGTTTAAAACAAATGTAATTGAATTCTGAGCTATAGAACATATTATAGAGATAATTCTTTAAGGATAGTGTAATCTACCCGGTGGCAGACCTGGACTTGTCTTTTAACTAAATTTTGTATTAATTCATAATGAGTAAAAATACAAGGCTTATATGGTTATAAAGGTATTTGAGTCAGATTTCTAACGGTGTAAATAGTTTGAAATTCTGACGTACGAAATGGAAGATATGAATTTTTAATCGAGTAATGCACAGTCTGCTTGGAAGCAGCTCTATAGGTGACTTAAAATATCATTGAAAGATTGAAGGAATGTATAAGGACATTAATGGATTGTTTTAAGACTTAGAGAGGGGATGTCCTACATGTATATAAAAGTTTTGGACTGTTTTAGAGTAATTAGAATGGTTAAGGACTGTTTTAGAAGGGTCAAAACAAGGGAAAATTTTGTTTTGGGGAATTCAAATCTGTTTTGTGATAAAATGAACCAATGGGGACTGTTTTAAGGCATAAAATGGTATCAAATGGAATCAGAACAAGAGTTAACTTATAGAAGTTTTAGAAGACTGTTGAAGTGTGAAATTAGGTAATATTAAGTTAGGAATCAAATTATACATGAATAATGATTTTGAGATTGTTTTGCAAAGGAATTAATGCAACAGATTCTTATGAGATTGTGATGTGATTATATGAATACTTAGGAGCTCTTTTGATTGTCACATTGTAAACTACACTATTTTGTTATGTTAATAGTCAAGATACATGTTTAAATAACTTAAAAGAATATAAGTACACTAGGAGATTAATTCTGGTGCATATATGTGTACATTAGTAAATGAATTGGCTTGGTCTTAATGGCTTGATTAATTTTTTGTGAGGTACATCTTCAAAAAGGAAGAGTAGAGGCTAAGGATTAGTTGGAATTTATGAGAGTTTGCATTCAGGTATTCCATAACTTTGGAATATAAGGTGAATGTAGTTGTTTGTGTCTCGGGTGACCCGGCGTCATCCCAAAGTTATCATATTTTAGATAATCAAAGTATAGAATGGTTATTGATGGATTGCACTAATCATGTACATTATGCATGAAGCTCAATTGGAGCAAATTGGGGGAAGGTCACACAATTATAGCATGTCATTCTTGGATACATGTTTGGTTATGCATTATATAAATGCTTGTGATGTGCCATGATTGTTTATGTTATTGTATGTTGAGCTTGGAAGCTAACTATTGATTGAAAGATGACATAAAGCTTAAAGATAAATGTGTTCATAATATTACAATTTATAAACTCACAAGTTAAAGATACTAAAGGCTCAATGCAAGTTAAAAGGCATTAATTGAGTAACAAGTAAGATTACTTGTAGAATAAGATACTTCTCCAATATCAAGTATAAAATAAGATATCTAAGTTACCTATTCAGTGAAAGTCCTTGGATACATTGGTATGATGCTTGGTATATTGGGACTACAGTCCATGAGCTACGGCTCGGGGGTCACCCCATTTATATGTCATATGTTTTTTGGCGACAGTAGGAGGTAACGGGGGAGTTGTGCGGAGATTGGCGACAATTTGGTTGGATAGTGAGAAGTTTAGGATTGATATGTTTTCGATATTAGCCATTGCTATGTGCTTTGATCTAAGTATCTCTTGGATCTATATGGTCAAATACGGACCAATGCCATTCATGATCAAATGTAATCCAAGGCAAACCTTATAAAATACATGAACTCTAAATAAGAAATCTAAGAAAGATGTGAATATGCTATGGAATGATAGATGGCTCTTGGTGAGCATATGATATAAGTTTTACAAGAGATGAATAAGTGCCCCTATTGTATGAGGCAACAAACATTTAATTGAACCACTTATAAATAACTGATAAGTTAATAAGGATTCCAAAAGCTAATGTGTATTCGAGAATTCTTAGGAAGACTTCAATATGATAAGTCGATCTTTGATAAGATCTTTATTTTTAAAATGAAGCTTGGATAAGCTATTGAACACCATAAATCTTACAAAGTTAAGTTAAGACATTAATAACAAATGCTAACATATGAATGTATGTTTGGATGTATGTTACATTGTAATTCATGTATTGAATGCTTGGTCAACATTTGTTGTCACTGCCTCACTTGGGCTATATAAGCCTAATGCATTCATCATCATGCATTTGCAGGTTTCCTAGACATTAAGTTTATGATCAGGAAAGAAGTTGCATGTCACTAATCTAATCTCCTACGAATTGCTAAAGCTACTTTAGTTGAACTCCTTGGACGATGGCATATAGCATTGTATATATGTATGGATAAGCTATTGAACACCATAAATCTTACAAAGTTGCATGTCACTAATCTAATCTCCTACGAATTGCTAAAGATACTTTTGTAATCCATGAAAATAGTGTTTCAAGTCTATGCGGTTGTAATGAACCTTATTTTAGTACCTTGATGATAGTATGATTGAGATATGAATGATTGAATATAGTAGGGATGATGTGTGTCCATGCACGACTGAATGGTTTGGACTAGTGATCAGTATATTGTTGATTGTTTGTTACAGTAGTTGATGTTATGCTTGATTATACAAGTTGATTGATTACTTAGATTTCAAGCATGCTCTATCCATAATCGAGTAATACGTTGTAATTCTAGATATTGTCATGTGAACGTCTTGAGAACATTCAATGTATACTAGACATGTAATCAAGTTATAATATGAATTGTTGATTGTTGATGTTTTGTTAGAAAAATGGTTGTTAAGCAATAGGAAACGAATCCGGTAATGCTTGAAAATAGAATGGTCGTAAAGTATGATTCATGTCCTAATGGGGACATAAATGTTTAAGTATATCCATGAGGAAAGCATGGTTAAGAATTTAATAGGTGATTAATTACGTGATGACTAATTTGTTTTCCAAGTATTTGTAACACCCTAAAATTGGACTAGCAATGTTGCCACAATTTAAACTATAGGCTAATTGAGTATTTGTGGTAAGCAATTTAAAGAAAATTGAACATTGGCCATCCTTGTAAAGCAAATAAGTGAAATTGAACTAAATTGAATTGAAATCAAACTAGAAGGCATAAATTAAAGGATGGAAATGTGAACATACAAAATATTAGAGTTTTCATGCAATAGGGAGTAAGTTTGAGGGCCTTGACACATGTTCTCAAGTGAAGAGAACATGTGCCAAAACCATGTATGACTCACGACAACTTGATGTTGTTGAACAAAGAAATATGTCATCTTCGACCCATTGTTTATCATCTTGGCCAAACCATAGAGAGAGAAAAGGGAGAGAGTTTTGCATGCAAACACATTCAACTCAAGCTTCATAATTCATCCATTGATTAAATTAAGCTTGGAAAAGGTATAATGCTTGAACCTAACTTGCTATAGATTGTTTGAATGATGTTCTTGTTGTCTTGATGAATTGAATCATTTCTATGCGTGTTAGGATCATTCTAGATTCGAATTGAACTGGAAACTGTAATTTATAGTAACCAAATTGATATAGGATATATGTATAGTTGCTGGAAATCTGGAAATTTTGAACTTGATAGAAAATAGTCTTGATTAGGGACTGTTTTGATTGAAAAATTGTGTAAACGTGTTAAATGAACATAGAATCATGTTTTGAGCATGTTGTTAAGTAAAAAGAAGATTGAATTGAATACATGTTTTTCTGGAAATGTGACTACACCTAACTGAACTAGTTAAATTAGGGAATGGATTGCTGAGTTGATGAATTGATGTGTAATTATGACAAAATAGATCAAACTAGGTTCAACATGAATATGCCCTGTTTTAAGAACATTTCTAGCTGAATAATGATGAACTAAACATGTATGAACATGAACATGAATATAATTGCCATGTTAGGACCTTGCTAAAATGAGTTAAGAAGCCCGAAATCCAACCTAGTGTAATCTGCCCAGGATGCTCTGTTCTGGGCAGTGACTTTGAAAAATCACTAAAACTTGTATATAATGAATTTAAGGCTGAAATTTTTATAGACAACACCTTGGAATGTCTAAATTCTTTTGAAGAAAACATATCTAAACTCTGGGTTGTGTACTGAAATGTAGAGTAGAAATACAAGAGACAATGCAAACTGCCTAGTAAAGCAAGATACCCTTTCTTTAAGTTAAAAACTGTATTAATTGGCTGAGAACTAAAATGAAAGCCTTATATGGTCATAAAGATAATTTTGTTAGCTTTCCAACGGTGTAAACCAATTGAAATTTTGACGTACATAATGAAATATATGCATGATTTAGTCACTAGAGTGCAAGCTGCCTAGCAACAGCTGCATAGGCAAATGCACACTGTTTTGTGGCATTTTGCAAACTGTCTTGCAAGCATGACTCCTTAATTTCTTGTTTTGCAAGCATGTGAGCTTGATTCATGAAATGTGACTACTTGTTGCTTGTACTTGTGGCTGAATGCTTGACATCCTTAGATAGGATAATCTTGATGTTTGAAAGCCTAGTTAAGATCACTCATGATACTTGAAAGCCTAGCTAAGATCACTATAATGCATGAAAGCCTTAGCTAGGTATACACTTGATTAAAAGTCATGAAACTTGAAATAACAAATAGTTAGATTAGTTACTACCTCACTAAGTACAATCTTGTACTTATCACTCTTGTTTCATTCTTCTCAACCTACAGGATAAAGGATACGAGTTTACTTGACCTTGAAGCCTGTTACCTTGAACAAGAAGCAAGATACACAAGTTTCCCTAAGTATGATTTCATACTTGTTTTGTATATCTCCTAGAATGGTGGCACTAGATTGTACATAGTAGCTTGACCATGCATTTTGAAGCTTGTATATAATGTCTTGATGGGCCTACTATGTTATGAACCAATGACATGTATATAAGGATCCTAAAAAAACTTGTAATGTAAATAATGTTGCTGCACATTTGTTGATGAAATGGAATGATCATATGATGACCTAGTTGCTATGAAACAATTAGAAAGCCTTGTCATGTTCTTGTGTATTCTTGAAATGAATGTAGAATGAGATGAATCATGTTGAATGCTTCCTAATCGAATGACTTGGACCTAAAGGGTTGCTTGTATGTAAATATACCTTGATGTATATCTTAGGTATGCATGTATATGATGGTTGTCGAATAGTTAGGTGTAAGGAATGCCTTGAATGAATTAGTTACGTGCCTTATTGTATGATATTGTAATTGGCCGAATGGGTAGGTATTGAAATAGGCTTGAATGGAACTTGATACATGCTATTGAAGGTTAGATAATTATGCTTAGTAATTGTAGGAATGAAATGACTAAATGCATAAAGCTAAGGAACAATTAATTGAATTAGAAGCATGTTACACTTAGGTAATTCGAATATGATAGATAACAAAGATGAATGTTGTAATAAGAACCATGTAAGTAATAGCTTGTAATGTAAGCATGAAAGGAATTAATCTAATGGTCTTGTATAGATAGCTGAATGCCTTAGGATGAAATTGAAGTCACATATGAGGTTGCTTGCATGAAAAGAAATGTATGATTGGTTGCCATTCCTTGTTCAAATGCTTATTCCTTCTTGCTTGCCTAGTTTGAATGCTAGGATGATTTAAGAGTCAAATGTGAATTGCTTGTATGTTAAGTAAGCATGAATGTTTGATTGTCTTGTATTGCTTGCCATGTCCTTGCTTGCTTGTTAAGTAACACTTCCAAGCGGGTTCCTACTAGTCTGGGTAGGGGGTGTTACATTTTAATTGGTTATTAGAGATTTAAGTTTAGTCGATTCTAGGACTAAATCGGTCTATCATGCATCATATAGGATACTTGTGCCACCTAGGAGACTTGTATTAAATAGCTTGTGTCTTTCTTATTAAACCGAACCCTTAATTATTCTATTTAAATGTATAATGTCTGAAACAAGACTTGGTCGGGATAATGAAAGTCCTAAAGGCTCCTTAAATGAAGGAGACAATGTGAGGATGGAACAGAATCCTCCTCAACAACAAACTCAAACCCAAGCTCAAGCTGCTGCTCAATAGGAAGCTCCTGCTATCAATCCTGTGCAGCAAGAATGTCTTCTAAGTATGAAGGAGATGTTCAATCATCTAGTATCTGCTTTAAAACAAGATCATCCTATCGCTCATCCTATTGTTGTGACAACTAGAGCTCTGATTGATAAGCTAGCTCAACATCAGGCCTATACTTTCACTGGCACCGATGAAGCTAACCCCGAAGTAGCTAAGTACTGGTTAGAGGCCACTCCTTGAATCTTAACCAAGCAATTACCTTGTTTCGATGAACACAAGCTACAATATGGCATAGCTTTGTTGGCAGATGAAGCTTTAAGCTGGTGGGAAACCATTACCCTGACTGCACTACAGAAGCCTTAACGTGGAAAATCTTCCTCGAGGAATTTAGGAAGAAATATATCAGTAAATAGTACTTGGCCGAGCACCAAAAACATTTCTTGTACCTCAAGCAAGGTGGACGACCCATTGAACAGTACATGAGTGGCTTTTGCAATTATGGGTCGGAGTACATCAAAACCGAAGCTGATAAATTACGAATGTTCATCGATGGACTGAATAATAAATTAAGTCCTATTTTCACAGCCTTGGTATCACTGACTTCCAGAATTTGGTGAATCAGGTTATGGCAACCAAGGGAAAGATGAAGGCCTCTGAAAAACGCAAGAGTGGTAACTCTTGGAAGGACAAACAATCCAAGAATGATGACAAGCATCACTAGCAATCGAAGAAAGATAAACACTCCAAAGATCAATCTTCAAATTACACTCCTGCTCAGTAGTGTAATTACATACCGAAACCTTAAACGGTAATCAAGTCTTCAGCCCCGATCATCTCTGTTGATAGTACGGGGAATTCTGGCAAAGTTGTCCAGTATCCTACTTGCAAGTTCTATCAGAAGCACCACACCGGGCAATGAAGAAATCAACAAAAATTATGGTTCTTATGTGGAGCCTCCGATCATTATATCCGGGATTGTCCTTAGAATCCTAACGAGGTTTCAACCTGAACTTCTGTAAATGCTGGTTCAGCTTAGTCTAACTGAAATAAGGGCCCGAGACAAGCTCAGTCCGGGAATCAAAGAAAAGGTAGAGGCCAACATTCGGCAGCTACACACCAAGAATCTCAAGACCTTGCTCGAATCTATCACATTCGTGGAAAAGAGGAAGAAGAAGCACCTGATGTTATCACAGGTACTGTTGAATTAAACTCAAGTCCTGCATATGCTTCGATTGATTCGGGATCTACCCACTCCTTTATATTTTCTTTCTTGATTGCTAAGTTAAACTTAAAACCCGATCTTGTTAAAACAAGCCTTGTAGTTTTGAACCCTATAGGAGGAAATATGCCTATTAACTTCCTATGCAAGCAATGTCCTATAAGCATTCGAAATGTGGCTTTTCGTACGGACCTTTATGTCTTGCCTTATTGTGAGTTCGAACTAGTGTTAGGACTAGATTGGTTAAGCAAACATGAAGCCTGGATAGATTGTCAAAATAGGATATTGTATCTCCGAGGTTTAGGAAAAGATTCGATCCTCCTAATTGATAGAAAACTGACCTCAATCTTTGCTACTATGGTCTTACAAGATGAATTTTAATTCGATTACCTAGTATGCCAATTGTGTATGAATTCATTGATGTTTTTCCTGAGGAACTCCCTGGTCTCCCTCCAACCAGAGAAGTAGAGTTCGAGATAGAAGTTCAACCTGGAACAACTCTGATATCCATCACACCCTATCGAATGGCACCTGTTGAATTGAAAGAACTCAAGAAGCAACTCCAAGAGCTACAAGATAAATTCATTATTCAGCCTAGCTCATCTCCATGGGGTGCTCCAGTCTTGTTCGTGAAAACAAAGACATGACTATAAGACTTTGTATTGACTACATACAATTGAACAAGCTCACTATCAAGAATCAGTATCCTCTCCCAAGGATAGAAGATCTCTTCGATCAACTCAAGGATGCTTCGGTGTTCTCAAAGATCGATCTTCGATCGGGATACTATCAAATGGGGGTAAAAGAAGAATATGTACCCAAGTTAGCCTTTCGTACTCGATATGCCACTTTGAATTCCTTGTAATGTCATTTAGGTTAACGAATGCTCTGGCTGCTTTCATGGATCTCTTGAACCGTGTATTCAAGCCCTATCTTGAGAAGTTTGTGGTTGTCTTCATCGATGACATCTTGGTGTATTCTCGGAATAAGGAAGAATACTCCGAACATTTTCGAATTGTATTACAAACTCACTGAGAATGTCAATTCTTCGCAAAGTTCTCTAAGTGTGAATTATGGTTATCAAAAGTCTCGTTCCTTGGCCACGTCATCTCGGTAGAAGGAACTAAAGTAAACCCGAGCAAAATTTGATCCATTATGGATTGGAGACCTCTGAGCAATGTTGGTAAAATCAAAAGTTTTCTCAATTTAGCCGGGTATTATCGGCGTTTTTTCAAAGGATTCTCATCCATTGCCGCAAGCTTGACAAGGCTGACTTGCAAAGACACACATTTTGTTTGGTCGGAGAATCAAAAACGAAGCTTTGATCAACTTAAACAAGCCCTGATTCATGCACCGATTCTTATCCAGCCAGAATCACGCAAAGAATTCATTGTCTATAGTGATGCGTCTCATTAAAGACTAGGTTGTGTCCTAATGCAAGATGGAAAAGTGGTAGCTTACACTTCAAGGCAACTAAAACCACACGAGTCAAACTATCCAACACACGATCTAGAATTGGCAGCTTTCGTGTAACCTGTTCACAGACCACAAGGGTCTCAAATATCTCCTGACTCAAAAATATTTAAACCCGAGACAAAGAAGATGGCTAGAATTGCTTAAAGACTATGATTTGGTTATCGAGTACCATCCAGGGAAAGCAAACGTGGTTGCTGATACTCTTAGTCGCAAACCATACTCGGGTAAACCTCTAAATCTAAGTTCTAGAATATTTCAATCGAAATTGAACTTTCTTAGATTACTGGTAATCCATTCGAACACCTTACTTGTTTTGCAAGTAACTACTCAAAATTTTACCATAATGTTCTTGTTTTTTCATTTGTAGCTTCCTTGGCTATCAAATCTCATTTATGTTTATCCAAAGGAAGAAAATTCTTGTATGAACTTCAAGTTCAATCTAGCTTGATCTCGAGAATTAAAGAACTCCAAGAAACTGATCCGGATCTTCAGAAGATCTTATCCAAGCTAGACTCTGAGTCTAATTCTGACTTCTCCCTCAAGTCAAATGGACTCCTCTATTTCAAGGATAGAGTATGTGTTCCTAAGAATTAGGAACTAAGACAATAAATGCTACAAGAAGCTCATCAAAGCTCTTTCTAGATTCACCCGGGATCAGTTAAGATGTACAAGGATATAAAGCCACTATACTGGTGGTCGGGTATGAAATCGGCTATCACAAACTTCATGTCGAAGTGCCTAACCTGTTAGAGAGTTAAAGCCGAACATCAAGTCCCTACTAGATTGCTCCAACCTATCGAATTCCCTTAGTGGAAATGGGATCGAATTAGAATAGATTTTGTTACTGGTCTTCCTTCCACTTCAAGAAAGAATGATGTTGTATGGTTGATTGTTGATAGATTCACAAAGTCTACTCACTTTGCCTCTGTTCGAATGAACATGAGCTTGGAAAGCTTAGCCGAGCTATACATCTATGAAGTGATTTGATTACACGGTGTACCTACAGCTATAATCTCTAATCGTGATCCTAGATTTGCCTCTCGATTATGGAATTCCTTGTAGAAGGCTCTAGGAGCTAAAGTGCATCTTAGTACAACCTTTCATCCTCAACCAGATGGGCAATCTGAAAGAATCATTCAAGTTCTCGAA